>OX411312.1:40154300-40804658 GCA_948150685.1 Rhaphigaster nebulosa | reverse complement strand
AAGACGATAAGTAACCTGTTACCTCTAGAAACAAATCTTTTCACTATAATAAATAAACCCATGCCCAAGGCACTTACTTATAGGTAATAAAGACAAAATTCAAAATATTACCAAATTCATAAAACCTATAAAAATTGTTCGTTTAATTTAATTGATATAGACATAATTATTTCTTCGATACAGTACAAAGGGGTATTAAAAATAAAATCACAAACGGGAGAAAGATAACTGGTCTCAACCAACAACCAGAGTTCTCTCCCAAAAAAAAAATGGATGTACCCCTCCTTCCTCTTAGGGACAACTATATACGGGTCAAAGCCATAGACGGTGTCTATAAGCATCTGGAAATAAATCATTGCTCTAGATATGGATTTTTGGAGAAGCTGTGGCATTTCCAGTGTCCTATTTCATAATAAAGTACAAATACAAGTGAGAAAAGTACAATTGGAAAGGTTCGTGTTGAGAAGTTACAACTTACTTATCATCATTACATAATAATAATTTTATTATTATTTTTTTAATTTACTATATTTTAATTTTTAATTTAATTTTAACTGTGTTTCAACATTATAACAATGTTTTAACAATACCTATATAACAACTATATAACATCTTGTACTGTACTTTACTTTATAGACACTCTCTGTTTCCTAATAAAGTAAAAAAGTACAATCAAGAGTTAGCCAATGACCTTACTACGCCTACGGCTATTACTGTAAAATTAAAAACATTTAAAAATAAAAATTAAAAATAGTAAATTAAAAAAAAAAAATTGAATAAAATTATTATTATCTAGAGACGATAAGTAACCTGTTACCTCTAGAAACAAATCTTTTCACTATAATAAATTAATTTGTGAAAATTACACTTCCCATAAATATATAACTTATATTTTTAAAAATACATTTATAATGACGTTTCGAAGTCCTTCTTCGTCTTCAAGTTATTTGTTTTCTTTAAATTACATTATTCTCTCCCCAATGTCCTGTCATCATTATAATTTATTTCGTCAAAACCTAACTGGTTATAATATATACATAAAAAAAAAAATAAATAAATAATTGGAGTTTTTCCTTATTGTCTCTGTCACATAAACTGCACAGTAAGGAAAATTACTCCCCAATTAAATTTTTTTTTTTTTATATATTATAACCAGCTAGGTTTTGACGAAGTAAAGTTATACTGATGGCAGGACATTGTAATGGAGAGAATAATGTAAATTAAAGAAACCAAATAACTTGAAGACGAAGAAGGACTTCGAAACGTCGTTATAAATGTGTTTTTAAAAATATAAGTTATATATTTATGGGAAGTATACTTTTCACAAATTAAATTATTATATATATATATATATATATATATATATATATATATATATATATATATATATATACTTCCCTATACAGTAGAAATTGTTTAAAATATTTCTAGTATTTTTATCACTTATGATTTTATTTTTGTACTTTGATTATGAAATTGGGCCCAGGCTGCAGAAGGTTCAAAATGACGAAATATGAAATAGAGTAGGGACTGAAGTAAAGATCCTCAATGAAATTAGGTAAAGAAGATCGATGTGGTATGGCCACGCTATGTGAACCAAAGTACTGCCCGGAGAAAAGGTAGGCGGGGAAGACCTCGGAAGACGTGAATAGAGGACGTCAGGGAAGACATGACGGCTAGTGGTCTGACAGAAGATGACTGAAATAATAGGGAGAAGAGATAATAGAAATAATATATATATATATATATATATATATATATATATATATATATATATATATATATATATATATATATATATATATATATATATATAATAGAAATGGAAATAACAGGAATCATTGGAGAGAAGAGATACTGAATATCTGAATATTATATAGTGTCAGAACCCAAAATTATAATAAATTATCATAATTGTAAAAAAAAAAAAATGGAAAAGAAATACTCATATAAAAAAATTTGTAGATAATAACTTATCTATAGGAACTATTGAATATTACTCAACTGTTCATGTTGAAATTAATATGTCAATGAACCGCTAGTGTCGGATTGTTATGAAATACATTTGCTTTTGAATCATTATTTATTTATTTTTTGGTGCTTTGATAATAGTTTAATTACAGAGGACTATGTAATAAAATAAAATATCGACCATGGCTTTGGGATTACCAAAAAGTGAGTTATATCCCTTATTATATTAAGGATAAATTTTCTTTGATCTCTCCACGTTCAATATTGAGATTGATACACTAAGAGTAAAATAAAATAAGAAAAAAAAAAAAAAATAGAACATTTTAATCAAGTAAACGAAGTTGAGATGGGAGAATTATTTGCGGTGAAAGAACCCCGAGTAAATCCGACCGTGGTCTTCAATTGCGGCCCGGATCTTATGGGATTAATTGGTACATTTAAGTGAATTGGATGATTCTTTCCGAGCTATCTCCGTCAACCGATCCTATAAGATCTGTTAATTCGATGCTCAGAACTTCGTTAAGGTAATTAACAGGCTCCTCTGTTTGCCAAGTTCTGTTCTAGTTGATGCTTAGCTAAGTCTCTTTGCGCATCTACCTGTTGATAGTGGCCTTAGATTTAATCAAAACTGTTCCTTCTGGTTTAATATCATTTATACCCATTAGCCAGGACAATTATAATAATTAATAATATTTCTAGAAAAATAATAATAATGCCTTAATGAGAGTTTCGATGCCGAAAACAGCAACAATATTTGTTTACATAATTAATACACCAGCGTCTCGGTCAACCCTTCCCAGCGTTTAACCAAAGGAACAATGCTAATTTAAAAAAAAAATCTAAAAAATAAAGTGCATAGAAACTGAATAAAACACAAACCGCCATATTATTAATATATATAAGTAATATTAAGTAATAAGTAATATTAATCAATATAAGTAATATTGAAGTTATAATAAAGTGATTGGCTTGAGGCAGGTGAACACGGCTGGTTTCGTACAATCCAATATGTTTGATTGGTTTAGGTTATTTAATTTTAAGTGGATTAGACTTAAAATTAAATTTATTGGATTAATAAAAAATAATGACACATAGAGTGCATACTGTGTCCGTCACCGATTTTGATCAAACTTTTTTGGTTATTCTACATTAAAAAAATGTGGACAATGTTTCGTCCAAAGGGTCCTTAGAAGTGAGAAAAAATAAAACGCTCTTAAGCTGCTTTATTCTATATCTCAAATTTAAAAAAGATATCGACATTGTTTTTCCAGTATACATTTTTTTTCAGAGTACTTTAACGGAAATATATAAACGTTAAAAAATAATTTATTTTTAGTCAAATACATTCAAAAAAATTCTTTAAATTTTTTAATAAACTCTTTATAGATTTTTCCAAACCTAAAATATTGGTGGATTCAGGTCACCAAAAAATCTTAATGTTAAAATAATTATCGAGAAACAAAAAATCACTTGCGAGGGTGCTCTAAATTTTTAAGCCACAAAATTACTTTTCGATTTGAAGATCTGTATCTCGTCTTGAGTGTGCCCGATGTCGACATTCCTGGACACGTTAGGAACAGTGAGGTTTCTTTTTTCCATACATATAAACAACTATTGCATGATCTTAGAAGGCCTGTGTAAAACAAATGTGATAACCAAACAAAAACAAAGTTGTTTGCGGATAGCGTAAACACGTAAGAAAAAAAGCGCAAATCGCGTAGTTTGAGAGCCTTTACCGATTTCCCAAATTTGGTAACGGATTTTTTTTTTTGTTGGTTACGGAAACAATATATATATATATATATATATATATATATATATATATATATATATATATAATATATAATCTTGAGGTGCATCCGACCGTATTCGCTGTGTTCGCTAGACTATTCAGTGTTGCGGGTACTGTATCCTGCCCCGTGTCTTTTTCTCAGTTATATTAACAGAAAATACAACCTTTGTACCAGGTAGAACATACAAATATATTTTGTATTTTTTTTTTCTCAATGATTGCAAGCGCCCTTCGAGCGGGACTATTAATACAATATAAAATATAATATAATAAAAAAATAATATATGTAAAAATATAAAGATAAAAATATCTAAATCAGGAAAAAAAAAGAAGGAATTGTTGAAAAAGCTCAGCTAATTGTGACGAAAGGTTATTTAAACTTTATGAAAACGCTGGATTTCAGGGAATTTGTAATCTTTCAAACTTCTTAACTTTCTTTATTGCTTAAATTAACGACATTTTGGACAGAACTAGTACATTTTCAAGTCTACAAAGATAACAGAGGCCAACAAAAAATTTTTTTTTTGAAAACTTTTTTAACTTTAACAGTTGATCTTTATAGATTTTTATGTGCTGAATCTAAATCTGGCCTTAGTTTTTTTGTATCACCCATAGTTTTCCGTAGATTTCAGGCTCATCAAACATCCTAACTTTTTAAACTTCTGTAACATGTTAGCTACAATAGAAACATACTCTGGGTCTTTTTAATTTCCCAAGAACTTTGTAACGACTTGCTTGAATGATACCCATGCTTCTTTCTAATTTAAGGTCATTGTGGATTTAAAGTTAACATCAAACATCATTTTTCTAATGTCAGGTCCGACAAAGACGCCTTCTTTTAGTTTAGCTTCTGAAAGTCGTGGAAACTTTTGGGCAGAGATACTTAAAACATGGTCCATCTTTAGGCAAAGCCTTTACAAATTGTTTCATGAGGCCTAAGAATGAAAGCTGTTCAATTCTTTAAAAATCGCTCAATTTAATAAATTTAACTATAAAATGTGAAGAAATTGTGGGTGATGCAGCTTTTTTAATATCTTATTTGGATTCAACACCCTAAAAACTATAGAAATGAGGTATTTTCAGTAAAAAGTTTTCCCATTGTTGGTCTGTGAAGCTGTTCAATTCTTTAAAAATCGCTTAATTTAATAAATTTAACAATAAAATGTGAAGAAATTGTGGGTGATACAGCTTTTTTAATATCATATTTGGATTCAGCAACCTAAACACTATAGGAATAAGGTATTTTCAGTACAAAAGTTTTTTCATCGTTGGCCTGTGTAATCTACAACAAATTTTTGACAACAATTACTATACAATAAACAAATCTTAATAAATATTATATAATAAATAAATTTTCTCTATTGTCATCAATTACGATTTAAAAATTACGTATCACTTATCTGCACTAAAAACATTTCATAACATCACTAAATAAAGATGTTTGAAAGGATACAAGTTCTCTGAAATCTAATGTTTTCATAAAATAATAGGAATATTTTGTGGACAACTACTTATTTTTATTTTCCAGGTTCCTCTAATATCAGTCGTTATTTCGGAATATATTTATTTTGTTCAAAATCAATGCAATATTCATAAAATATTAATTACAGATTAATAGCAATATTTGTCAATTTAGATATAAACGCAAAAACAAATTATTTGTTTTTTGTAATTCATTTTTAGGATTCTTCTAAATTAATTTTACTTCATTGTTCACAAATAGTTTTGTTTATTCACCGTGGACAGGGGCATTTCCAGAGTTGTGGAATTGATTTTGGGATTCAGATAGCCTGAATAGAAATGAAAATCAACAGTCAACATTTGCGAATCACCCTCTCCAGTGATTCGCCTAATTGTCAACAGCGTTTGCGGTCGCAAAACATGAACGGGACAATGTTCACTGACAGCGAGGAGGTGATTATTTCGTAATTAGAATCAATATCACGTTTGGGTCGGGATATTTTAGCACACATTCGCCTTTAAGGTTTCCAAACCTCTCAAAAGTTTCTCGTATTATTTTTTTAACACCCAAAGCAAAAAAAAAAACTTTTTTTTATATCGTACTGAATAATTTTATCAGAAGTAAAAATATTTTTAAACTATTATGATTTTAAACTGTATATTAATTTTCAAAAATACTAAATTCCAGATATTCTTGTGGGGCACAACCAGCCTCTACGTAGTGAGTTCCCTTAAATGGAAGAAAAACCTGGCGGTTGTCCCTCCTCCCCTTCCTTCTCCCTGCACAAGCGCTCGCCAAGAAACATTACGTCCATATTATTGAACCTATGACCCTCCAGAAGCTCTGAGAGGTACTTAAAAATAAAGGTATATAAACTAAGGTTTATAAAGTTTATTCCAGGTTTTGGAAATGAACAAAAAGTCTTCTGAACCTCATCATAATTCCAAATATACCAGAATCAGACTAGAATATTATTCTACCATTTACGTCTCGGTCTACCCCGGATATGTTTACCCGTCTTTTCTCTCATTTAATAATTCCTCCTTTAACCGCTCCTACACCTATACTTGCCCATTTAAGCCACTTCTGAAACTTTAAATTTATTTTCCAGAACCAAATTAGGCAGTTTCGCGTAGTGCAACTGTCTAAATTATACTGTATATCATGTAATCATTGGTATAATGCAAGCGTTATTTTCATTTTTTTCTATTCAATTATTTTTCAATATGTTTTTCTCTCCGAGCTTGATAAGCTTTTCGATATATCCATTTTATTATAATGAATTTACCAATGCAATTATGTCGAATCTGATTTCAACTTGTTAAGATATTTTCAGATGATTTCCTAACTTGTTAAAACAAATATATATTTTTTTAATTTACCGTTTGCATTGGATTTTTAGGTTTACAAAGATCAATCTAAACCTTAAATATGATTGGTACAGAAAAATCGTGAATATAAGTCACGATACTATAAACAGGTGGACAGATTTTTATTTTTGTTATATAATATGTTGGAGATGTGTCTCATACAAAAATTATAAGTTATCGGATTGCACTTTGGCTTTCCCATAACTTCGCCAAGACCATTCTTAAACTTTTATACGTTCTTTGAAACTCTCACTACTATATAGTCCTAAAGTTTATTAATACGAAAAAAGTTCAGTTTAAAAAAAAAAAAAACACTTTGTTGCATTGCTTTCAAATTACATATTTGAACTATAAATTAATTCTACAATAATTTGGTGTGTAATTTTTAATAAAATAAGACAATACAGATCATAAGTTTTTTAAGGTAAAATATTAGGATTCTAAATTCTGATATTTGATTTTTAATAAAATCAATGAACATAATACATTCGTCTTTCCAACAATTAAAAAAAAAAAAAATTAAACTTACAATAAATTAATTATATTATGTAGAAATGATGAATTAGGATTGGATTTATGGAGATAATAAAGCAGAATGGGAATGAAAAAGAGAAAGGATTAGATCATATTATTTGGCAGAATTTTTTGCTGTTTCGTTTTTTTTCTTATATTATATACATCTTAATAAATTTCCAGAATATTTTTATAAAAATATTTCTACACTCGGCTGTACCAGTCCAACAAAAAGACTGATTGCATTCAATGAAAACATAAGTTAAATACCATTTTCCCTCAATCCCTTGTTAAATATTTAAGCGGAAGCCCGGAATTGAAGCTATCAGCATTTTTTGATCGTCAATTTTCTTCCTAACCAATGACGAGCATAATTGAAAAAAAGAAAAAAAAATGCCCTTAGAAAACAGAAAGGGCCACAGTTACCCATCAGCTATATCCATATTCATGAAGTCCAAGGGCTTGGAATAATTAAGCGTCCAATATTGGAAGGGTTGCGGGAGCATCGGGAAAACAAAGAAATCTTCGGATCCATCGAAAATTAGAGGGTTTTATCAGGCGGATGAAACCGACGGTGGTCTCTTTTTCAAGCTTTAATATCTGTGTCGACTATTTTAAGCATTTGAAATAAAATCTGGTGCGGTGCAGGTATCGCAAAATTTTTACTTGCCACTCTATAATATTTTAAGCGTGGAAACGCAAAAGATTCTTCAGCAAAAATCACATCTTTTTTTTGTTTGCAAATTACAGGCGTTATTACAGAGTTAATACTTTTATAAATGTGATTTTATTACTTATACAATCCTAGGTGATCAGAAAAGAATGTTTTTTTGTTTTTTTAATGAAGTATTTCTTTATTATTATTCAAGTTGAAACTTGAATTCTGAAAAAAATATTCTTAAGGATCTTAAACCCTCTCGCATTTCCGGACTTTAATTATACATTTTTGAAAATAATTTTAATGGATTCACTTATACACTACTAGAAATATTTGCATGCACTTCTTCACGTCTTCTCTTAACAAAGTACAATGAAATAGTTTTTTTAGCAATTGTGGTTCTACAATTCTGTGCTCTATATATGTTTTTGGTTTGTCCAGTCGACAATAGATTTTAAATGCTTACATAAAAATATTTATTTTTCATTAAATAATATAAAAGTAGAAATTATTAACAACAACAATTATTTAAGTTTATAAGTTTTTTGCCACTCTTCATTATCTTCTATGACTTTATCCAATAGATATTAATTTTTCTAAAATCTTGAGCTTTCCAACGGTATATTTTACATCTATATCGCTACTCTTATTTCTGAAAATTTGTTTTCAACCTGAAAAAATATTTCTCCTTTCTACATTAGTTACATACATAATTATTTCATACTTTACATTTTCCTATTTTTACTACTGCTAACAATAAGATATGGTTAATTGTTTCAGATAAACAGAATTACTTTAGAGGAAGACATTTTGAAAATTCGCCATTTAAGCCCTGTCAGACAATTTCATTGAGGGTAAGACTTAGCTGATATTAAATACGATTCAATCGTAAATTGATATAACGAGTTGGATCAAAATCGTTAAAACTTTTTTCGAGAAGCCGTAAAAATTTGTAAAATCGATGTTAAAAAGTGGCACTTCCTGTAACTCGAATAATTTGTTGTAACAACGAAGAAATATACCTAAATTAAATACGCAATTTCAGTTTTGTACAACTTTTCGTTTTTGAGCTCGACTTACCAGATACAGACACATCCTTACACAGTCCATTTTGCGAGGCTTGGTTATTTGGACTCAGGAGACCTTAAAACTATATTTCATGAATAGTTAAGTGAATTTAAGAAAAGAATAATAATTGTTTGAGTCTCTGGAATGAACAATACGGGAAGACATGGTGAATAAAAATGTCTAGTTTTGTGTACAATACATTTAAACATGTTTTTAAAAAAAAAATTTCAAGGTGTTGGCCAAAAACAGATTTTTTTTTACTTTAACTACTAAAACTTAAAACAAAAACACAGTGAATCATATAAATGACTTGTATTTTTGTGTAATTTGATAATTATATAAATATGATATTTGGAATATTTCTTAAAACATAGAAATAAAATGCATTATGATATAAATTTCAAACAGTATTATGTCGATGATCAATTTTTTTTTCGATCTACAAGACAAACATTTTTTTTTTAATTTTCTATATTTCTCAAGAAGAAATACTTACTATTATTGTAAGTTAGAATACCTGATATTTTATTGGTTGAATAAACGTAGGGATAATATCAAAAAGGAACCATTACCAAGAGATAAAATAAGTACAGCGATACAAATATTGGCAGTAACCAAAAATGAGTCCATTGGACAGAGTATTTCCCCAGGGGTACAGCAAGGTACAGAGCTGGTTGGGTTCCTGATGATTACGCTGTCTTTTGCTATCAGGGGCCCGCAGATCTCCCATGGGGGCGGTCTCTAAGATTATAGTCAGTTCTCCGCTCTTAACTTTACAATAAGTATTATAGAGTGGTAATTTATATTTATTAAATGGCATTAGGGATAAATTGAAAGAAATTTATTTATTAAATTGTTTTACATGATCCAAGCTATTAGGGAAAAAAAATAACTAAAATAAATAAATAAAAACAAGCTGTTTATCACATATCCCACGGGATTTTAATTTCTGCGAATTACTTAGAGTCAAAGTAATGAATATTGCAAAGAATAATATATAATTATAAAATGTATCTAAAAAAAAAAATTAATCTCGTGGATGAATTGTTGCAAATTAAATGTCTATATGCTGGCGTCATTAACTCAACACTCAAAATTGGTCAACTTTACTTGCTTACTGTTCTCACGTCTTAACTCCAAATTTGTTTTTTCAAATCAAAAATGCCAACTGTTTCTATATAGTATTTATAGAAGAGGAGCTATGATCGTTTAAAAATGGTACTAAAAACGTCTTAAGATTTTTCTGTTCTTATACTCCTGGTGGGAGAATTTCTACGTTCTAAGTTTCTACGATGAAATTGTAGTTTCTAATATATACATTATAATTTTTAGTTTTTCAAAATTACAAGCTCAAGATAAGTATAAATAAATTGTAAGCGCAATAATTTAGAGATGTTTTAGTAAACAGTTCGACTTAGTTATAAGTTTGTAACAGACAGACTAAGCATAATAAGATTTACTGAGGATTAATAATGGATTAATAATCCTCTGTAAATTTTCTTATGCTTAGCCTTTTACAAACATGACTAGTTTGGAGAAAAAAAAAGTTTACTTAAAGCTAATACTTATCTAAATTATGACATTTATAATTTATTTATGTATATCTTAAGTTTGTAATTTTGTTATAGTAAAACAAATTATGTATTTCATGAATAGTTTCATGTATATGTGAAATTATTTTTATTGGAGTACTACTTATCAATAGTTTATTCACAAGTCTCTGACACGTAATAATTATCAGATATCATATTTTCGTATCGTAAATTTATAAAATACAACATTTCGTTTGTGCCAAGGGAGTTTAAATTATAAAAATTATTATTATACAGCTGACATACTACTTATTTGATAATTTAAACTATATCTCGAATAATAATTCTTGAACTCCAAAAAAAGAAAAGTATTATTTGTTATTCAGGATAAAATACTGTGTTTGAATAAAAACAGACATACCCATATTAGCATATAGTTTACGAATAATTAGTTATAATTATTCGATTTTAGTTAGTGAATAAATTTTCATCTGAATAATGCGTAAGTGTGCACAAATTTTTACAAGTACACACAAAGTAATTCTTGATACCCAGAAAAAAAAAACAAAGAATCGGTAGCAACATGTGTTTTCTAATTACTAAGAATTAATTATAATAATGTTCTTTGTATCAAAGTCTTTCACAACAATATATCGAGGATTATGAAATTCACTATTTCATCTTTTTTTTTTTTATATATATCTCGGAAAAACTTAACGCTGATTTAACCACCCAACTTGTGGGATATTTCCATCAGTATAATTGAGGCTCGTGATCAAAATCATTATTTGTGTCATTGTTGAGTTAAAACTTTGGTTAATTTGAATTATATAAAAAAAAAAAAAATATTGCCGCCTTCACTATACGTAAAATACCAATAAATAAAGTAATTAAGCAAAATAAACAAAAAAAAAAAATATCGATTTCACATTCTTCGATTCAGCGAGTTTTTTGTTTGATTTCTTGGACGCGTTTCTTAACGGACGTTTTATGACTTTTTACAAGGCACATCAATTTTATGACATCCAGCAACCAACGGTACAAAGGAATTGGTACTCTTTAATGAGTAATTGGCCTACTTTTTTTACTATATCTAAGTATATATTTACTTTACTATGTATACCATGTATATTATGTATTATCATGTATTTACTATACTATTAATGCTTTATTATGAATTATTATTATATTAGTATCTATTAGTTTAAACTAACCAATACACACAATGAATGGGCCAGACTCCATTGGCTATATGTGTACAGCCCGTACGCTAATAAAACAATTCTTCTTATATATTAAAATATTTACGAATTGCATGCATATATTTACATTCGCTTACATATTTATTACATACCTATGTAAATAATTATATTTTTGGACTCAAACATGCCATTACTATCAAGAATATTTTTCTTTTCTTACTGGTTTAAACTATGAATTACTATTACTTCATTTACTTATTTATTTTTCATACTATCTCCTATATAGAATTTCTTTTTATCCCTGGGCACATTATTTCGGATAAACAGGGTTCTACTGCTTACAAAATATCCCATGTATTGTACCCAGGAGTTAATTATGTTCAGGGATAGGCTATGAATATTTTGAGATAATAGCATCTAATACCTGTGACATTGTTAGAGCTGGCTCAATACTTGCCTGGAGACAAAGTGTGTGGGGTCTACAATTTGCATAAAGGGCCTCTCTCCCCCCCTCCCCCTCCCCAACTCGGGCTATAAATGATAAAAGTTTCAACTTTCGTAAAGCATTAGCATAATTCGCAACTGCCTTGTTTTTAGACAGCGACCCGTGTTTAAGTCCGCCTCTAAATGGAAATTACAACTGATCCCGGTGGAAGTATATGAACATTTTTCGTATAAAGTGGAACAAATTTTTTTTTTAGGATTATTTAGAAACTGCTTAAATAAACCATTTTTTTTTTTTTTTTTTTAAAGCGATGAGTAAAGAATTTTAAATTGGTGCCTATGATTTGTAGATGTGAGTTCCTTTAATAAAAAAAAGCAAACTAAAGTAATAACAGTATATGAAGAAAATAACGCTCTAGGTACAGAATAATAATAATAGCCAAATTGAAACAAACATTCCTGACTTGGGTTGGTCCTTCCTACATAATTAATTAATTTTATACAAAATAATAATTAATTTCAACTCTACACATATGTTGTTTTTACCTATTGTCCAGTAAGTAGAGAAAAAAAAGGGGCGGTTACCCTGCAAAAGGTAATTTTTTTATGTAATTCATATTTCTGTTCCATAGTTAAAAAAAATTTTTTTCATCTCCTCAACCCTTTGTGTATGCCATAGTGCGCAATAAACCTCGAAAAATTTCGATTTATTTTAGTTTTTCGGTCATATCTTATTTTATTAGATTTTTTAGAAAAACGTATGGTCTAAAACCTGTAAAGAATAAAATTTACTACAACTTTGATGGCTGCAGTTTTACCCCATGACCATGGTCTCTGGCCCAATTAAATGACAATGACATCAAATTTTTGTCGTTTTTCAAAATTAGTCTCAACTTTGACGGAACTTAGCGCCATTTGTAATTGTTTTAGAAAATACTTTACCTATTAGAGTTGTAATAAATTTTATCCTCTATAAGTTTTACAAATGAAGTTTTTCTCAAAAATGTTCGAACGTACACATCTGAGTGAAAAATTAAAATAAATCGGAAATTTATGACGTTGTTTTGCGCAGGATGAAGCGCGCACTGGGCGAGGGAAGTCTAAAATTAGATTTTTAATTATAGACTCAATATAAAAAAATTTATTAAAAATCAGAACTTCATGATTTTTTTTCTTATTTAAATGAGTAACAGGATTGTTAATCATCATGGCAAAAGAAAAAATAATCACTAGCAAATTTTAGCGGATTTCATCTCGCATAAAGTTTCTAAAAAACATTTTTATAATATAAAGTAGTTGTAAAAAGATATGATGGAAGAACTTAAGGTTTTGATGAAAAAAAAGTTGTTGTTTTTTTCTAAATTGTGCTCAACTTTGGCGTAGCGAAGCCGGTCACGGAATAAAACCGTAGTAACTATTATATTTGTAGTAAATTTCATCCTCTACAAGTTTCATGATATAAGTTTTTATAAAAAATCGATTGTTAAAAAACTATGACCGAAAAAAAAAATCGAAAATTTTAATGTGTTTTTGCGCACGACTGCGGGCGCACAGAGTGGAGGAGGTCGAAAAATTGGGTTTTAAATATAGACCTGTTATATAACATAACATAAAATCAAAAATATATGACCTTTTACTAGATAAAACATCTCTGTAATTGTTCTTTGATTGTTAGTATAATTAATTTTAGGTACATTAATGTTTCGTTATAAATTTAATAAGAAGAGTTGCTTAGTGGGTAACGCGTAGAGCCTCTAACTTCTTGCGTTAATTATCTGGTCTGGGTTTGACTCCGGCTGTTGCAGAATTATTTGATATTTTTTATCAGCCATTGATAGCCTAAGAGACACTTTTTTTCTCTTACATTTTTTTTTTTCAATAATGTGCGTTTTTCATTAGTTTTAGACTAAGTATGCTGATTTTTATTCGCCTTTCTTATTATAGCTAATTTATAGATAGTTCAATACACACTATAATAAAATAATATATATTGATTCATTGCTCTGCTAACTGTGACCAAAGTTTTTTTATAACTTAATAGAATGCTTGATTTCAGGGAAATTTATAACATTTCAAACTTCTTTTTGTTCTTTATTAATTAAATCAACGACGTATTTCGGTCAAAACTAGTCCATTTTCAAGTCTGCATCATGCCTTCTTACTTATTCATTATATGATCCAAAGCCTGGATTATTGTCGTCACTATTTTCAATGTAAATTATTATATATATATATATATATATATATATATATATATATATATATATATATATATATATATATATATATATATATATGCACTTTTGCAAGCGCGCTTACTCGCTCGGCCACCCCGACCCCCATATATATATATATATATATATATATATATATATATATATATATATATATATATATATATATATATATATATATATATATATATATATGGGGGTCGGGGTGGCCGAGCGGGTTAGCGCGCTTGCAAAAGTACACCTATTCACAAACCCAAAGGCTGTGAGCTCGAATCCCGGCACCGGCACTACTTTAATTTAATTAAAGTAATAATTCAAGAAATTTATCACACCTCTCCCCGGGTATGTGAGGCCCGTCAGCCTACTGGAGGCTACTCAACCAGACCGGGCGTTGGAGTGATGACCCTACCCCGTGTACCTTAATTGTGAATCGCGTTGTGGTTTTCCAGGACATAAAATAGCCGGCCAGAGGTTTGTTCCATGGACGGGGTCTGCCTCGGGGAAAGAAATATAGGTCCTCGTGCGCCTGCTGACTCCGAACAGCCATAATCCGTGGATCTAGACCGATTCGTCACTGTCCTTTAACCCGAGTGAGTCGGTGGGAAGGACACTGCCGAATTGGCCCCAAAGGGACCGGTTATGGAGCAATGGGCAGCCTGCCGCTGCACCATGGAAACCATGGTTCACAGCAACGTGAGGTTGGGTGACCCCCTCCAGGCTGTCTGTGCTCCCGCAAGCAATAAATGTCTGTAAGAACGCCACATCGCGCGACCAAAGATCTACAAGGTCTATCGAGCCAACCGAAAAAAAAATAATAAAATATATATATATATATATATATATATATATATATATATATATATATATATATAGAAATAAAAAGCTAACATTTTTCTTGAATTTTTTTACTCTGGACTATCTGTAGACTTATAATTCAGGTGAAATCTCGAATAGCTTTTATTTTTTCTTTACTTTAGGTAGTTAAAGTATAAGAAATCTTTTCTGGCTTTATTTTAGACTCTTATTTGTCGTATGGTACTTTTGGTTTAAATGTTCATAGAAAGATTCGAATCCTGAAGGAGGGGCGGGCTTTATAAACTACTCTATTCCATCACTGCTGGAACCAGAAGAGGTTTCTATACTGAAAAAGAAAAGAGGAATTGATATAAGGGCTGCTGTTTATCGGGAGACTGAACACAGTAGTCGAAGGTAAGTTAACTCGGATTGCCTGATGGGCTTGCCCTGATAAAGATCGCATGGAAGATTTATTGCTACATTCAGTTGGGAAGTGAGTGAGACCAATGAGTGGAACGTTCAACATTATTATTTATTTCCGATATTTTTTTTATTTTATATATTTATTATTTGTTAGCATTGCTAATATTTTAATTAATTTCAAAGCTTTTTCATGCCCTATACAATCTGCCACGGCGGATGGATGGTCGAGATTTATTTAAAGATTACACAGATACGTCTGATTAAATAAAAATAAGTTCTACAAGGATAGCATATGTCGCAAATTGTAAAAACATAAAAGAAAATTCAAATTCAACAGCATTGGCCCACTATACCATTACTTTTCAGCATAAATTTGGCTTTAAGAAAACAACAAAAATATTAGACAAAGAAAGTATAACAAAAAACAGAATAAAGTGATTCATGTGAAGTGCTTCAAAGTGATTCATGTAACTAAAAATATATAAAAAAAACGATAAACTACAAAACAGATACTACAAATTTAAATAACAATTACGTGGACATTATTACTAGAATTAAAATAAAGAAAAAAATATATATAATAATATATATATATATATATATATATATATATATATATATATATATATATATGTGTGTGTGTGTGTGTGTTTGTGTGTGGTCCCTCTATAATATTATAATCTCCACTATCCTCTGGAATTCTCTTCCTTCTAATATCCGCCATTCTTCTTCTCTCTCCTCTTTCAAATTCCACCTTTTTCAAAATCTCCTCACATCCCGTAAAGACGCTGTCCAATCATGATATTTTAATTCAAGATTAACACCTTGATTAGTAGGAAATATTTGATTCAATTATCATACTATGTTTCAACTCAGTGAATCATTTCATTATTTATATAATTTTTTATATCTTCCAATCATGAAATTCTGTTTAGTTGTAATTGTTTTTGAAGTTGTTTTAACTCTGGATTGTTTCATTACTTTTATATTTTAATTTTCTTCGTTTTCTTTCTTTTTTTATTTTCATTTTTTTTTTTTGTCAGTACAATTATATTTATTTTTATTTTTGTTACAAGAAGAATGTTTTTTTTTCTTATATGTTAAAATTGAGATTATTGTAAATGTCAATTGGCTGTTATTAATATATTCTTTGGCCATACATTTTTTTTCGGTTTTCTTTTTTACTTGCACATACTAGTTATTCTTAAGGGATCTAGTCCCAGAATAAAGTTTATTTTTCTATTCTATTCTATTTTATTCTCTATATATAAACTATTATAAGTAAATAATAAAAGCTTATCGGATTTTGTTTTGGCTTTATTTTTTTAAATTCACACCTATCGATGAGACAGCCAGTGAATGTGCTGGCATAGAACATGTTATCGTGGCATGAAAGGCATGAGAAAGAGTAGTACCCAGCGGCACCTCTTCCTGTCGTGATAATCGGATATAGTTAGGCTAGGAGATCCCTCATCCAGCTCCTCTTCAGCCTTCTGCGAGTGTTGTCAGGGATGTTGATCGTCGCCATATGTAGATGTCCGTGTAAGTTGTCGTGAAATCGTTTGTAGTGGATCCGTATGTGTTCGTTAGCTGTTGGCGTATTGAGGTCTGTATGCAACGTAATGTTGTTGATGCACTAAGGGGTTTTGGTGATAGTCATAAAAGTTTTTGACTGAAAAATTTGAAGTTTTTGTATGTTTTGAAAAAGCGGAATTTTTTTAGCATAATGTTTATTTGATTGAAACTAAAACAAAGTGTGTGATAGTAAATAAAAAGGACTGCATTATATTAAGAAATAAATAGGATCAAAGCACAAATCTTTAATGGTGCGTACAAACTGACAATAGGATCCAAAGGCGAATCGCATGTTCTCTCTATTTGAACGTTGGGTTTTGAAAATATTATTCCAATAGTTAAACTAATATACTACATGATATTATATTTTTAAGAAGTTGGTTGAGGGTATGGTGTTGTGCAACTTATCTTTTATTTTATACCAACTTTTCGGTCTACTTCGAAGACATTTTTATAGTATAAAGCATAAAAATATATAAATAATATAGGTAAGCAAATACAGATAATAAAGTATCGGCATATAAAATAGTAATTAAAAGTATGACAAATAATATTCACGCCTTAGTCACTAACAGCGAATTCTTTGCTATCAATCATAAAAACCGATGAAGAAAAACTATCTCTAACCAATAACATGTTATGGTTCCTTCTCATGTCCCACCATCCAATCTTATCTCCAATATCAATACTAAAATCTTTTACCTTTACGGCGAGTTAGAGTGGCTCTTCCCTTGCAACCGTAGACAATATTTCCTCGGATCTTTTCTATACCGAACTATCACCACACACCATCCTTCCTACATCTACAGGCTCCTACAATTCAAATCCTCGGTCCACGCCCTTTGGAATTCCTTTCCTTCTAATATCCGACATGCTTCTTCTCTATCCTCATTCAAATCCCTCCTTTTCCAACACCTTCTTTCTCTCCAAAATGATGCTCTCTAATTGCGAAACTTCAGTTTAGGATTAACATCTGGATCAGAAGTGAATAATGGATTTTAATGTACAAACTTTGCTAGTCAATTCATTATTTATGTATTTTTCATTTTCTCTGCTTTTTTTTTTTTTTTACTTTTTTCTTGTTTTTTTTTTAGTTTTGCTCAAATTAATTATATTTTTTCGATAAAAAAACCTATTTATTTGCTTATTTATTTTGCAGAAGATATTGTAAAAATTAATTGGTCTGTATTCTATAGTCTTATGGCCAGATAATGTTACTGTTTTATTGGTTCCTTCATGCTATTCTTAAGGGACCTAGTCCCAGAATAAAGTTCTTTTATCTATCTATCTATCTATCTAAAATCTGTTTAACTTATGATTTCTGTTATTATATTTTTATTAACTGTTCAGTTTAAATATTTTTTTTAATTTTATTTATTTTCGTTTTTGACAACTCCTTATTTAATTCAGACTCTATTCATCTTCTACTACTCTTACCCTCTTTCTCTCTTTATATCAGAATTCCGATATTATTTATTTATATCCATAAATCATCCAATATTTATAAATCAATTGGTTAAACCAATGCTTCGGATCAATAATTTTTACCATAATTTAAATACTATTCTAGGTTTATAACTTAAATAATATTCTAGGATTATTATTTTTTATTATTCTATTATTAGAAATGTTTAAAATTACTCCGGAAAATGATTGATGAATGCTTGTTGGTTTCCTATGGATAACAAGATGCGCGTTGAATTTTTTCATTTCACAGGACGCTTTATTTATATTTATCATATTTTCATGTTTTGTTTTTTTTTGTAGAAAATCTTTTATTTTATTAGATATATCTTTATTTTAATTGAAGATAGCGGTGAACTTATGCTTCCGTTATTATATGTATATTTTTCGTTTGTAAATTATTACATATTGTATTTCATTAGCGTTTCGGGGCTTATTTTTCCAAGAGAATCAAATAATTCTGCAATATTAAACAGTTTGTTGATTTATTTATTTATAATATTTTAATAATATATTATTTTCAAATAACTATAATTCATTTTTTAAAAAACGCGTTTTAATTACCTTAGGTTATATGTACATTTTTCGTTTTTTACTAGTGATCGCATTGAGCGGATCGCTAGTGTGTAAGCGTCTAAATCGCCCTGAAATAACAGAGATTGGAAAGAGAATAATCCTAAATATTTTTAATTATCTCAACCAATTTATTTAATAGTAGACGGAATTAATATGGATCATGTGACGAGGAGTAGAAAATGTACGTATAATCTAAGATAATTAAAACCTGTTTTTTAAAAAATGAATTATAGTTATTTGCAAATAATGTTATGTTAAAATATTTGAAATAGACAAATTAACAAACTGTTTAATATTGGAGAATTATTTCATTTTCTAGGAGAAATAAGCCCCGAAACGCGATTGAAATACAATATGTAATAATTTACAAACGAAAAATAGATATATAATAATGGAAGTATAAGTTCACCACTACCTTCAATTAAAATAAAAATATATCTAATAAAATAAAAGAAAATACAAAAAAACAACATGAAAATATGATTAAGATAAAATAAGAGCATAATATCGATAACATAGGTAGAATATTTACATATATTTATTGACATATTAAGTTTGGGCCGCTTTGATTCCCTTTCCTGTAAAATACAGAGGACTCTATAGGATCCGAGTGCTTCTCACTCCACGGGTAACTGCTATTGAAAGCCAGTAGAGGATGAGTTTGAGCACTAAATCCTCAAGGACTATGAACTCCATTGCCACGATTCCAATCCTCATATTTTACAAAAGGACTCGAGGTGACAGAGCCTGTAAAGGCCTCACCTCAGATCCTAACCTCAGACAGAAGCGACGCCGCGAATTGAGGCCTTCAATCGACACTAATTGAAGTGTTTTAAGCGGGTTTTTAACCGCACAATGTACTTCAGATATATATGTTATTGAATTAACAAATTTCCGTAAGAAAATAGGAAGCTTTATTTTATGTTTTGATGACTCGAAAGATAAACATGATATTAATGATACACTTATTTTTTCTTATCCTCCGTTTATTTAAAAATCTCTTTTACATACATAAATGAACAATATCTCAAGTCCTTCCAGGTCCTTTTATTGCCTCTTGGCATTCTAAGGTTTGACTGGCTTGGCTCGCTGTATGCGACAGTACTTCATGTGGCTTATGCCTTGATTATTTCTTGAAGTGTTGAGGGAACACTTTGTTGGTAAGGAAAAGGATGATGGGTTCAGACTGCAGAGTCCAGACCCCTTCCCTCTGCGAGCACGTCAACCAAGGGGATACTGCCTTGCCACCTCCCAGGCCTGGGTGGTGGAGCTACCTCTCTAAAGAGGGGGTTAGCACAGGCCTTAAGCCCATCAAACAACTTGATGTGCCTTCGGCCGATGTACTCAGGCACTGAGGGTAGCTGGAACTCCTCGTGAATGGTGGTGTTTTTGGCCCTTTGGGATTTTTTATAGAGATGCCTCAGCAGTGATGCACCATGGAGCATCGTCGGTCGGATGATAGCTTTGTATATCTGTAGCTTCAGCCGAAGTGAGAGCTGCGGTGATGTTAGCAGGTGATAGAGCCTTTGCGTCTTCAGCCGGGCCAACTTGATCCTCTCCCTGACGTGACTGGAAAAGGTGAAGTGCCTATCCAGAGTGACGCCCAGATAGAGGATGGAGCTAGAGACAGGCCGTTCTTCCTCGTCCACTTTGAAGATCTTGGGAAGAGATTTCTTCCTCCTCTGAAACGACATCACGATTGCATCCGTTTTCAACGGATTCATCCTAATGCCGTTTAGCCTGAAGTCTTCATCTATGGCCGCTGTGCCTTTTTGAGCGGCCATAGTTGAAGACTTCATGTAATATGTAATATGTAAAAAAATAATGATACACGAATTTCTATAGTCTGTTCATAGAGTCAAGAGATTTTATGTCAACGAGAATAAGATTGCAAGAAGGTTTGCCTATACGCTCCGTAGCTAGGCGTTACTGAGTCTGAGCCCAGTTGTTCTTTGTTGTTTATTATTGATTGTGGTATTCCATTATTATAGGTTGTGTTTTATTCCCTTAGATTTAGGTTTTTTTCAAACCTCTGTTGTGGTTTTTTAGGTTTAGAAGGTTTTTGTGATTTTCAGTTGTTTTTTAAATATATTTTTACTATTAAATGGGATCATCATTTTTATTTATCTTGAAAAATTGTAATGATTAGGAAAAAAATTGTTTAAAAAAAAAATAAATAAAATAAATTAATTAAAAAAACTCAAATTGTGTTTTCAAAACTTTTTTTTATATCATTCTAATTTTGTGTTCATTCTAAATATTTATTAGAAAAAAACTCAACTGAAATAAAAACCAACATTAAAAACCTTCAAAACGTAAAAAGAAAAACCAGAGGTTTAAAAATAATATCTAAATCTATTTTAACGTTATTTTGTAAATAAAACGTGATTGTAAGGAGGTTAAGGGAAAAAAAATGTAAAACTTATCATAGTGAAATTTTATTGCCGTTTTAAATATTTATGACTGAATCTAGTCCTTATTTTTTTCTATGCTAAAAGGTTTACAGGTTCTATGAATGATGGAGGATATTACATATTCTTTCCCATGCCTCACCCTAAAACACTCTTATATAAATAATACACATATATAATGGTGTACCTGAATCTTATTGCTTAACTGTTTATCTAAAGTGTTATTTTCTAGTGGGACAAGCTAATTACTTATTAAGCTACTTCAAAATTGCCGTTTTTAGTCTCATTATTCTGAAAATAATAGACAATCGCACTGTACCCCTGGGCCATTGGAAAGGTATGGGGGTGTGCTTCAATTCCTTTTCATGCCCCCAAGAACGCGAGACTTCCCCAAAACCCACATAATCGTGCTGTTAGGGGCATATATATATATATATATATATATATATATATATATATATATATATATATATATATATATATAAGAAGTTGATGATGGTGTTATACCGAAATAAAAAAAAATTAAAATTTAATATTCTGAAATTAGTCCCCACTGGCCAAATTAGTTAACAGTGTTTATAATTACAAATTTATATAATTATTCTGAGATCAGTTATGTGATTTGTCTGTGAATCGTGTCCGTGTAAATTCCATTTGGAGGTCTCAACTTTTTTTCTCCAATGTGTGTGCTAAATAAAAAAGCGATTTCGTGAAGGTCCAGTAATGTTTTGCAAATTATATACTTGAGAGACGTGACGTCATCAACTCGACACTCGAAATTGGTAATTCTATTCGCTAAATGTATTTTTTCCTTTGGTCTAGAACAGAAACTTTTTCGTAAAACCTTACTGTATAGCCCAATAGTTCCATTGGAAATATTTCAGTTGTCTGAAGGAGGAGAGAGGGGGAAGACGAATTTTTTTGAAATTACTTATTTATACTGAAAGTAGCTTACTTCTTCTGCTTTAGGGAGTTGCTTGGGACTTCAGCTTTCATTTTTCGTTACTCCTTACTCGATTGTAATTTTCATTCATTGCTAGACCTAACTGAAATAGTTATCTATTTATTTTCTTTTTTATACAATCCTTGGAATATCTGTTATGTATTGCTCATGGAAATGCTGGCTTACAATCGTACAAAATTATCGCGGTTGTAAGCGGCACTGTTTAGCTCGAATGCTTTGACAAGGTAAATGCTGTGCTGCTTTAATTAGAGACTGCATTCGACGGTATGGATCGATTCGCGCCTCTATAGACTACATTCGCTTTGTAGAGTTGTCATCTCTTTAATACAATTGCCAACTGCCTTTGCCAACAGTTCCTTCCTTAACGCGTCAATAATTATGATCAATTTTCTAAGTAGTCTCATTCCGTACTGTAAATATTTTGTTCAATCGATTGTTCCAAAAACATAAATATTATTTAATTAAAAAAAAAAAAAAAAAAAATGTTGGAAGTCATGTATAAACAGTAATGGCCCTAGGGTTCCCGGAGCCCAATGCTTTCTGCTTCTTTATGATTATTTATTGCCGATCAGATTAAATTAATTAATTAATCATTATTTAGGAGTTTTTCTTCATCACCAGGAACCATATTTAATACATGGTACATATCCAATCAACACCGTAAGGTGTTTATAAAACTTTAAAAAAAAGTTATATATAAGCTGTATATAAATACTGTGTCAATTACCACATTCCTTTTTAAATACATCTTTATAAAGATTGTAGCTATCTTCATAAAAGAATGTGATAATTGACAAAGTATTTATATACTGCTTATATATAACTTTTTTTTTTTTTTTTTTAAAACACCTGACTGTTGATTGGATATGTATCATATATTAAGTATGGTTCCTAATGATGGGGAAGAACTCCGAAACGTTCATTTTTAAACTGATCGGTAATAAATATTAAAACTGGGAATACTTTCTTTTCACTATCATTTTATCAGGAATGAATAATGTGATAAAAATACAATAAGTTGTAGCACTTTTTCTAATAAAAATATTATTTTGATGCCCATAATGCGGGTCGTATACACCGGCGTATTCAATTTTCAAATTTCAAAATTCAATTTTTTTTTTCAGAGGATATGTTGATATTTATTTATTTTTAGTTAGAACCATACATAATACATATGTTGTCTTTAATTCGAGTACATAATTAAATATATATATGAATTTCAAAAATACATGAAATACATTATTAAACCGAATGAAGCATAAATTGATCCATAAAAGCAAGACAATTTGACCTGAAATAAAGATCATGTATCCAAGAAATATTTATTAAATAATATACCCAATTCTTTCCCCCTCTTCCTAGAAGTATTAAGTAAACAAAAACGCTGCGAATCATTATACTACGGTACTTCCAAATATATATCCAGTAGTTACATTGATATTTATTTGGATTGAACACAAAAACACACACACTGGCACACATTTTGGATTTCATAAGAATCCACAAGTACCTTTTTAGATTCCATTCTGGCCAGTGATTTTCTATTTTGTTGTTTTATTTCTTAGCTTCTGTATGTCTTTCATTGCGTTTTTGTATTTTTTTTTTTATATATATTTAAATTTCTAATATTTCATTTTATTATTTTTCAGATTTCTTTCATTGTAATTTATGTACGTAATCGGTTATAGATTTCAGTTTTTCCTTTTTTTGTATTCTTAAACCATTTTTTTCGTATTTTTGTAATAGTAAATACTTTAGAATCATTCTGTTTCTCATTAATATTATTTTCCATTATTATTATTATTAAGATTATCGCATCAATTCTATTAATGTATAAATATCGTATGGGTTTGGATCAATTAAATCAAGGCAATTAGAAAAAAATCACAAAAATATTAAACGGGGTTCGTAAGCACCCCACTCGGTATTTGCTATTTTTTTCAGCTAATTAAAATTAATTAAACGATAATTGCTCCTGAATTGTTTGTAAAGATTTCGAAATTGGCTAGGAAAGTTATAATAGCTAGGTCGCTGGATTCAGGTACGGAAATGGGCTAAGCTAATGAGTCACATGTTCCTTTTAATCTTTTGGAACTTTCATTACGAATTTAATCGCTTAAGCTCCTAAGCCGGAAAATTGTTTCTCATCCGTGGCAATTAAGTAAAATGACTTGCCTGAACTTGGATTCCTCTTACAAGTGTGCCTCGTTGTGGGATCTGACGAGTATGATGGATCGAGTATTCCTTTAGAAAGGCTTAATGACTACAGGTAAACTTCGGAGGATATATGTATAGCAATGAATACTTGATATAACTCTATCTTGAAATATCTTAAATAATTTTTGCATCTACCAAAAAAAAAAATTATATACATAATCCAAAATATTTATATTGAAAGAGTAAAAACTGATCGGTTTTTTTGTAAACGTATATAAAAATCTATCCTGGACTGAAATCACCTATAATTTGCTTTAAATTATTGATTAATATAAATAAAAATAGATCATTTTTTCCTTCCTTTAGATAGGTAATTGTAAAAATAGGTAAGTTTGTTTTGGCTCGTTTAACTATTATATTTACTTATACAGGGTATCTCGAAAATTACCAGAAATATTTAAAGAAGTAGTAGTAGACATCCAGAGCAACAACGAAGTTATATGGACCTTGGTCCGATTCCACACAGCATAACCGGTTTTTGATTAATTGGAATATTCAAAGACAATTGAAGGTAATTAAGTTCTAAACCACCTAAAGTAGACAAAATTCCCTTAAAGATGTGTAGTTTCGCTCAACTAAATCCATTGTAAGGGGTTTTACGGGCCGACCTATAGCGAAATGTTTTATTTATTTATTTAAATCGCACTTTACTTCTGAATGGTTTTTCTAATCCCCCTACTAGGCTACCGATACCCAACTTCTAGGAATACTTCTATTTTTATTAAGCTTCAATTTCGTATAAATGAAGTTAAAATTTCTTTTAGGATCGGTCTAGAATTGGCTCCTGATTAGCCAAAAATCAGGTCTCCCCAACAAAAGAATCGTTTTGAGAATGAAATTTATTAAAGTCGCTTTGCTTCTAGTTGATAAAATAACACGTAAATAGAGAATAAAAAGGTTCTTTGCCAAATAAAACAAAACTCGGCTCTTCCTCTCTCCCCCCCAAAAAAAAATCTAAAAATTAAATGTGAAACGATACTGCCCTTGAAAACAATAATTATCACAGACAAATTAAAATGAAGAAAAATACAAAACATACTGAAAATAAAATACAATAAATTCCCCAAAAAAGGCCAGAGAGGACTAAATCTACAGGCCCATGCCCTCGTTAAAGCAGGATCTGTCGCTGCTGTATTCTCTTGCTCAGTATATTTTTTATTTTAAGTATGTTTTGTAATTTCTGTGATAGCACTGTAGTAAAATTATATTATTTAATTGAAACTTATTCATAAATTTAAGTATAAATTGCATTCACAAAACACCTCTTTGTCCGGTAAATCTAATTTCACACCACTCTTTTCAGCAAATCAGGCGCCAATTCCAGGCCAATCCTGAGAAAAACATTCAGAAGTGAAATGTGATATTAAAAAAACAAAGAAAACTTTTCACTATTGTGCCCGCCCTAATGCCCCCTTACAATGTATTTAGTTAAGGCAGACTATATTTCTTGGAAGGCATTTTGTCTACTTGACGATAGTGTAATTGAAAATTAATTACCTTATATCGTTTTTGAGTGATCGCTTCATATTTAACAAAAAATGTGACTTAATTAAAAAAATACAAAACTTGAATTTCCTGCTACTCAGTGTGGATTCATGGTACACATTAACATTTTTATTGGTCTTCGAGGTCTACTATAACCTATTTAATATTTCTCTTAACTTACAGAGCACTCTATTCATTAATGTAGCAGATAAAAGTTACAAATATATTCACTTCCGAAAAGGGTAAATTAACATTTTAACATATAATATAATATAATATGAATATAATATGCTGACTGGTGTAATCATTTTTTCGAATCGTGTAATCACGAGTATTATATAATCGTTGGAGGAAGTGCTGGAGATGTACAATGTGGACATAGCCGCTCTACAAGAAATAAAATGGGGAAAAACCGAAATAATGGACCTTAATAAGTATACGATCATAAATAGTGGGCACCAACGAAACTACCTGGGAACAGGTTTCATGATAAAGAAAAGTTTGAAGTTTCTACTTTTGAACTTTAAAATTGTTAATGAAAGACTATGTGTGATCCGTTTAAAAGGTAGGTTCTTTAATACATCTATAATAAGTTTACATGCGCCAATAGAGGATAGCGAAGATGAGGATAAAGACTATTTTTATGATACCCTCTCCAGGGAATATGATCTACTGCCTAGGCATGATGTAAAAATTATTATGGGAGACATGAATGCCAAAGTTGGTAAAGAGAGCATTTAGGCCAACAATCGGAGCACATAGTAAACATGATGTGTCAAATGACAATGGGCTGAGAATAAAGGCCCATTTAGGGAGAAATTAAATGGAGCCTTGGTGGACGTGCAAATCAGTGAAAGTAGGGAAATGGACGATAACTGGAGGGGGATTGAAGGACCTTTGAAGAATGCTGCAGAGGAAGTCCTCGGAGTGAGACAGAGTGTAGCAAGAAATGAATGGTTTGATGAGGAGTGTCGGATGGTTTTGAAGGAAAGGAATGAAGCAAGAATGAGAATGCTGCAGAGAAACACGAGGCAAGCTAAGGAAGTGTATAACACAAAAAGAAGGGCTGCCAAGACCATTTGTAGGAAGAAGAAAAGGATGCTGGAAAGAAGCAGAGTAGAAATGCTGCAAGCCGAATGGGAAGCAAATCAGTCCAGAAAGTTCTATAAAGGTGTCAGGGAATTTAAGAATGGTTTCCAACCGAGGACAAGTGTTAGCAGAGATAGGCAGGGTAATATAGTGGGAGGAAATGCAGAAATATTAGATACATGGCGACAGTATTTCCAGGAACTTTTGAATGGAGATGAAGGTGCAGAGAGAAATGTGTTGCCTGGACTTATACAAGAGGAATTACTGAATGGCGATGATGATGTAGAACCTCCTGATTATGAAGATTTCTTGGAAGTAGTGGAAGCACTTAAAAACAATAAAAGCCCCGGCTATGATGGCATTGACGCAGAAATGCTAAAATATGGTGGAGAGGACCTATTAAAGAAAGTGTACGAATTGTTGTTGGAGGTGTGGGTCGAAGAAAAAATGCCGAATGAGTGGACAGTAGCTGTTATCTGTCCAGTTTTCAAAAAGGGAGACAGAACTAAATGCGAAAATTATAGAGGTATATCTCTCTTAGGAGTAGTGTATAAGGCATTTTCCATACTCCTAAATAAAAAGTTACAAGTATGGTCCGAACGTATTGTTGGTGAATATCAGTGTGGCTTCAGGCCGAATAGATCTACAATCGACCTTATATTTTCCGTCAAACAGATGCTGGAAAAATGCAATGAATATGATGTGGATCTTCATCATCTTTTCATCAATTTTAAACAGGCTTACGACAGTGTCAATAGAAAGGAATTGCTGAAAGTAATGGTAACTTTAGGTGTACCGAAAAAGCAAGTCAGATTAACTAGGATGACATTGACAGATAGTTGCTGTAAAGTCAAGATACAAGGAGCACTATCGGAAAAGTTTGCAATAGAAGATGGCCTAAGGCAGGGAGACCCCCTGTCTCCAACTCTTTTCAACCTGGCCCTAGAAAATGCTGTACGTGCTATTCGGACAAGCCCTAATGGCACGATATTTAATAGATTGACGCAGCATCTGGCCTACGCAGACGATGTAGTAATATCGGCTAGATCAAGAGCAGCTTTATTAGGGGCATTTGAGGAATTCGAAAAGGCTGCAATTCAATTGGGCCTCCATGTAAACGATGAAAAGACAGTCTATATGAAGTCATCAAGAAACCCAGCAGATAATAGAGAAGAAATGGTCAAATTTGGAAGCCACACTTTCAAGATGGTAAACCAATTTAAATATTTGGGTGATCTTGTCACATCAAAAAATGAACACCAAGAAGAAATTAAAGCAAGAGTAGCTGCTGGAAACAGGCGCTATTATGCTCTTCAAAAGCCCTTAAAATTCAGAGGTCTCACCAACAGAGCTAAGGTCATTTTATATAAAACAGTCATTAGACCGGTTGTGTCATATGGCTGTGAGACTTGGGTACTTTCCAAAGAAAGTGAAAGAATATTAAAAGTTTGGGAAAGGAAAGTACTAAGAAGAATATATGGACCTGTCTGTGAAAACGGCAACTGGAGAATAAGAAAGAATGAGGAGCTGAAAGAAATGTTTCAAGAACCAGATCTGGTTTCCTTTGTCAGAAAGAATCAGTTGAGGTGGCTGGGACATGTGGAGCGGATGCCGGCTAGTAGGATACCTAAAAAGTTGCTAGATGGTATGCCCGGAGGAGAAAGAATGAGGGGACGCCCACGATTAAGATGGTCAGATAGCATGGAGAAGGTATTGAGAGAAATGGGAATCAGAGGATGGAGGAGACTCGCCCAGAATAGAGAAGAGTGGAGTAAGATTGTGGAGGAGGCCCAGGCCCTTCTAGGGCTGTAGCGCCATAGAGTGAGTGAGTGAGTTTCACTTTAAACAGGAGAAAACTATTTTTTTTATTATAAATATATTTTTCTTATCTTTACATGATTTGTTTAAGATCTTGGACTATTGTAAAATTTATTAGTTTTATGAATTTTAAATATCGTGAAATTATTTTTGCCCTAGAAATTATTTTCATGTCTTTGACGGACACTAGCATGTTGCAATGTATCCAAACTTGTAGAGTTGTTTTATTCTATTGTTTGGTGTAGCATTTTAAAACTCAAATAATGTCAAGTTTGTGTTCATGATTTTGTTTTTCCAAATTTTGAATCTTTGATTGACAGAAAACTTGCCCAATTGACTTGATGCTTATTATAAAAATACGTATAATGTAAAAAAAAAAAAAAAAAAAAAAAAAAGTTCCAGTCTTAATAAAATAATTCCAATTTTTTTTTCGTTCCTTCCAGGGTTGGATGTGCTGTTTAATTTGTAACAAAAAATTAACCTGTATAAATAATTTGAAAAATGAAATATTAATTAATTTTCCTATAACTTATGATTTAATTCAATTCTCATTTTGAGCGCTCATCATCAAATTTAATAAATCCCGGATGCCAAAGGCGAAATCGTTTGGAAAGATAGAAAAAAATAAGAGTTAAAGGCTTCTCTGATCGGATAATCGCGTTTAATTAAAGTATTTATTCGCAGGAAAAATACAGATATTTTTCGAAGATATTTTAGAATGAATTTATTAATTTTCCTAATAAAAAAAACACAATTCATGTATGTAGCATAACTTTTTTTCTCCTGTGTTCAATGCATTTAAAGTACTTTACAAGTCAATCCATATTTAATTTTTTTTTTTTTGCTCATAATAAATTATCTCCTTGACAAATTGACTTTGTCAAATCAACTGTCAATTTTAAGCCATAACCGGATACCGGTTTAATAAGCCACTTTGTTAGCTTCGGAATTCTATAGTATTTTCTCGATAGAACGAAATTGTGATATTTCTACAAATCTTCTCTGTTAAGCCGAATAAATACATAAATATCTAATTAATAAAATATGTAAATTAATACTCATAAATTAATAAAAACGCAAATGCAGAATTTTTTTTTTATTTACAATTTTATCTAGTTTTGTTTCCGAGAATAAGCAATTATATATATTTTTTTTTCTCGATATTTAAAAGTTTATTATTTCCAAACAGTTATACATATATGTATATATTATATATATATATATATATATATATATATATATATATATATATATATATATATATATATATATATATATATCCAAAAATATCTGGTGTGCCTCACTCCTCATATGACTTTCATTTCGCTTTAGATGAAAATATAACATTTTTTTTTTTTTACAGTTAGAATCTGATTACCTGTTAAATAATTGTATACAAAATTTGCTATAAAATGCATACTTTTCGAGTTGTGCGCAAATAAAATGTTCTTTTTGTCATAACTTTTTTTTTCCGCCATTTCTCGGGGATGCGCTTTATAATAAGATAGTTAAAGGAAGATTTTTAAGAAACATTAATTAGGAGACTTTAGACAAGTTTCATCAAAATTGCTAGAGTCGTTTTGGCGCTGAAATCTTTAGAAAAACACGTTTACCTGCACAAAGCAAAAACAAAAACATCGGAATCGATCCACCCATTCAAGAGATCAAAAAAAAATTTTATACAAAAATTCATATTTTTATTTTTTAAGGCTTTGGTATAATGATTCAAAAACACCATATTTTGTTCCTATATCTCCAAAATTGACAGAGTTATAGGCGTATAAAATGTCTTAATAGGCCGCTATGATGAAACGGAATGGTGGATGGTGGTGACGAGTTCCGACTGTGAGACTTGGGTGTCAAATCGCGGATGGCGAGCGGACGGATTTTTTAAGTCGATTTTTGGATTCTACGTTTCTCGAAACTTAAGACCTTTACTTTTGCGGGGGAGGGGGTTAATTTTTTTTCTTGGTTGATTACAAAGGTTCATAATTGAAAATAATAAATCGGTCTGTTAGATTGACATTCAGCTTATTTAACATAATATAAACAATAGCAGAAATAAGCAATTTTCTCACTGTTTGATGGAATTATTCTTGGACTGTGTACTGTTAAGGGACTGGACGGACTGTCGAATGAAGGACTTAAGTGTGAAGTCCTTGGTGTTAGCTCGGGCACTTAAGAGGCTTAAAAGGATTTATCTTTGGATTTGTCTACTCTTCTGAGAAATGTTACCGTTGTTAGTTAATGTTTTATCCGCTTTATTAATTTTTGTCATTATTTTGTTTATATCTTAGTTGGACGAAACATGACTTCGTTTCTTCGTTGAAATCGATGTTACACCATCCACCGTTTATATTCCTGCTGATTTATGAATTGATTTTTGAAAGGATTTGCTGAGCGACCTAGATCTAGATATTTTCCCTATTAACTAGAAACCTACAAATTAACTAGAAGTTAGACTAGCAGCTGACTATATGCTATTATTCAGCATTTCGTTTTAACGGTTGTTATCTATTTCAAGTATTACTGTAAGTATATTTCAGACTAGTTTTAAATAAAGCGGATGTATTTTGAAGAGGATGACTAATTGACCAAGTTTAATGGAACATGTCCAAAGAACTGTAACAGGTAATCGATTCAACCATGAGATGGAAGAAGAGAAGGCTATTAATCTCCAACGAGGGCTATCCTGTGAAATGTTTTGCGACGGGAAGTATCCCCAAGAGTCTGTGATGAGGGTTGGTCTCTTGAGGGACAGCTTTTTGTCAGTGGTCTGTAGTCTTCTTCAAATGGGCCGATGTAAGCTCTGGGATTAGTGATAAATCATCGTCTGGTCTTATAAATATAATCCTGAAAATCAAGTTTCTTATTTGTGAGTCCAGTATAACCCCACTTATCCGTCGATCCATCGTATCCGAAAACCCCGGAAATATCCATTTTGACCATCCCTGAATCCACTTTGAGTAGTTTCGTCGCGACGTCTGTACGTGCGTTCGTTCGTAGGTTATTGCGTATCTCGCATAACTCAAAAACGGTTTGCCGTAGAAAGTTAAAATTTTGTAATTGGAATCGATGTAAAATCTAGTTAGGAACCTCCCTTATTTTGGTCACAAAATGATCATCAGAAGCGGTACTTTACTTAAAGGTCATAATTGATTTCCATAAAAAATTATATTAAAATACAATGCAAAGCTTCTCAAATTTGCTATTGATAATTTATATATTGATTGAAATAACATACTAGATCTTGGTCGAAATTGGCAAACCGGAAGCGGTACTTTACTGGAAGGCCATAATAAACTTTCATCAAAAATTATGTTAAAATATATATGCAATATGCAAAACATCTCAAATTTGGTTAATAATAGTTTTATATCAATATAAATAATATACTAGATTTTGGTTAAAATTGGTGAGCCGGAAGGGGTACTTTATTTGTAGGACATAATAAACTTACATAAAAAATTACATTTAAAATTAAATACAGAGCTCATATGGTTCGATGATGAAGGTTACTAAAGCGATTTTTCTTGCACTCTGATTGAATAATTTTATTACTTATCTTAAGAGTTAAAATTGAGTATAAAATACAAAAATACATGTTTTCCTCCTTATTTGTGTGCTGAACAAGTCTGCAGCTAGAGAATACAACTGCAGCGGGTTCTCCCCCTTAAAATGGCGAAACCGACGATTCCCAATGCTTTGTCTAGTGACTTAGATAATTCTATCACGGAACAAGAAGAAATCTCTTGGTCACTTGTTACCTGCAGAAAGAAAACGACATATAACGGAAAGATACCCCAGAAAGATCTGAATGTTTGTGATACCATTAATACTCAAAACAGTTTCGGACCCTCATCAAACCCAATAGACTACTCAGCCAACAAATAAGTAGCCTGTTAATACTCAACCCCCGCCTATGTATTTAAGCGATGTATAAGAATATGCAGCACTTGTTATATTCGTTTGCTGTAACAATGTCCTAATGGCTTCAGGCTGAAAAACTCTATGAGTGGAGTTACTGTGTATCCTGAAAATACCGATGTTTATCATAGGACATCAGGTATTTTTTGTTCGTTTTCCTTTGGGTGCTTTCGTATTTTTTCACTACAAACCGATACAAAAATATATTACGGAATCTTAACAGAAGATCGTAATTTATAGAAAAAAATTCCCTTCAATTCAATGAAATTATTAGAAGACTAAGCAGCGCTTATTAACCGACATGAAAGCGTCCGAGGGATCGACCCTGAAGTAGACGGGAAGACTGTGTACTAGAGATTTGCAGTTCCTGAACGAACACTAGTTCCTATGAACTAGTTCAGTAAGGTTCATACGATAATCGTTCAATGAGCTATAGTTCACTCGGTCCTTTCTGTTGGCCACTAGTTCACTCGGTCCTTCCTTTAGTTCAGTTGGTCCTTTGTAGTCCAATCGTTTTTTAGTTCACTCGGCCCTTTCAGTTCTATTGGTCCTTTATAGCCCTCTCCCATGTCAGATGTTATATATATATATATATATATATATATATATATATATATATATGTGTGTGTGTGTGTGTGTGTGTGTGTATATACAGTAAAACCTCGTTATAAAGTTTTTCTATGGCCCAAAGAGAGTGCTATAACCGGGAAATCATAGGTTGCTTTTTCTTAGTCGTATATTTATAAAACTTTTAGGTTCCGTGCTACACCAGGCATCATTAAGCCTGTAAGTTTTGAGCAATTAATATTAAAATTGAACTATATAGTTCACTTGAACTCTTTCATTAAACTAATTCAGTAAGATGAACTAGTTCAAAAGGACTATTCCTTAAAATGAACGACATGCCAATCTCTACTGTGCACGACAGACATCGATTGAGTTTTGTCGGGGGAGGAGGGGGAGATATGGTATGTAGGCAAACATTTTTGGCATCGTTTCCTCATTCAACTCCATAAGAGCAAAGTGAAGAAAGGATTGTAATGTTATTTTAGAGGAAAAAAAGTATTTTTGCTTGGAACTTTATTTAAAATACTCCATTCTACATAGCATTCGATGAAAAGTTGAAGGATATCTCAAATATAATAGGTTGGTGGTCTCGCCACCTTGGTAGGCTTTGAACCTATATACACAGGATTCAAAGAACTCTTTGGTTAAATATTTGAAGTAGAGTGATTTCTAAATCTGTATTCATGCGAAGGATATCATTCCTAGCATTATATAAATTTCAATTTATTCAGTTTTCATTCATGGTAGATGTCCTGTGTTTTAATTTATTAATCATGTTAATATCGTAAAAGAAAAAACTTGTATTGAAACCACAAGATGTTTACAATCCAATCTGCCTTTGTATACGTATTATATATAATTTATTACTGCAATACGTCATTAAAAAAGTAAATCGTACTTAAAGAAGGTTATATTCGGAACAGTGAAATGCCCGTTCATGAATGGCCCTGCTAATGATTTGGTATTGTTTAGTGAACTTCCGAAAGTTATTAAATTGAATAGTTGTTATAGAAATCAATCTTGAAATAAAGTTGAAAAAATCAAAATATATAGCTAGTGGTGGAAAGGTACTAAGTTGTTGTTAATAGATATAAGTAGATATATAGATATATATAGAGGGTTGAATACCTACGGGTGCTTATGTATCTGGAATCAACAATGCCTAGAAGAAAATATATTTAAGAAGAAATAAATATAGGCGGATAACATAAGGCGGAAATAAAATAATATACAGAATAAATTTATTACATAAATATATAATATTTAAACAGTGTTTTTGAACAGACTAGATCCACAAATAGGCAGGCTTCAAAAACAGAGATGGCATATGGATGAAAAGACCTACCATAGAGCTATACAAACACACAGACAGACTTCCAGATATCATTAGATAACGCAGACTAACTTTCTATTGGCACATAGAGAGGATGAACAATTCACGACTTACAAAGAAAATCTTTGATGTAGTAAACAGTTGAGGTAGAAAAGCAAATTGGTGTCTTGAAATGAAGGACGACTTAAATCAATTGGGGATCAACAAACAAATGATAGGAGACTGAGAAAAATTCAGAAAAAAGAATTAAGAATGCCAAATTTTTAGTAAGTGAAAGGAAGAAGATAGGACCATTGTGGACAAGAGAATGAAGTGAGAATTGTGTAAGTTCAAACACTGTCCATAAGGGCAAAAATGATGTAATAATAATAATATATAAACTAATGTAAATATGAGAAAATAATTAATAAAATAAGGCGAAAAAGCTTGTTTTTTCTTCTAATTTTCTAGATTGCTCATTTCTGTCTAGAAATCTGCCAGCAAAAATTTACAAGTGTCATAAATCCTACTGTTATATTATAGTTTAAGGACGCCTTAGGTTTTTTTTTTGGAATATTAATATCTAGTACAGAATATTAGGCCCTGTAAATTGATTACCTACTGATAAAATGATGAAGCGTGTGTTTATCAGTATATTTATCAGTTTATATGGCAAATGATTTAATAATAGGATATACCATAATAAGATATAATTATATTTTGTATTTTAATCAAGGAATAAATGAGCTGCTAAGGGTTCGGAATTTTTGTACATTTTAAATATCATTGGATTATGAATTCCAGATTTCATGGAAGGGGAGAGGGGAGATGGAAATACTTTGAATATTGTAGATTCCTGCTGTTGACTTTGAAGTCGCGGCGCATTAAGATTGTTTTATTCCTTTTGGTATTATTTTTAGTTCCATCATTCTTTAACATATATTCTTAATTTGTCATCTCTTTTATATACCTTTGATTTTTCCCTGTTACATGAATGTGCGATATAAAATATTTTAAGTGGAATGAGATGTAAATCAAAATAACTCTTGAATGTGATTATCTTATAAAGAATAATGTTTTTTTTTTTTTTTTGTTTTTTTTAGTTTAGGTTTTTAGCTATGTCTACTTCTCTTAAAAAAGTGTAATTGTCGATTCGGCGTTTTGGATTCCCAAGATAGCAGTATCTCAAAAACGACATAACGTCTGTTACTTGTGACAGTGATCTGAATCATAATTCTGAATGTGTTAGAATTGTATTTTCTAAAAATTTTATTTATAAAATTGATAAAGAACCATTTAAAAAATCTAATATGAAAATTAAAAAAAGTCTATTTATGTACTTCAAGTGAAGTACCACTTTCGATAATCCAATTTTGACAAAAATCTAGTAAGTTCTTTATATTAATTTACAAGACTTATGTACTAAATTTGAAAAGTATTGCGTTATATTTCAATACAATTTTTTATGAAAATCTATTACGACCTTAAAATAAAGTACCACTGTCGGATATCATATAGTGAATAAAAAAATGAGGTGCGAATTGAATGTGACAGCAATCCTGAATATGAAATTTCAACTTTCTCTGGCCAACTGTTTTTGAGTTATGCTTGAAACGATCCAAAATATATACAGACGTCTCGACGAAACTAGCCCAAATGGATTCAGAGATGCCCAAAATGGATATAAAAGTTAAAAACTACTAAAGTGCGGAGAAAGAAAAAAAAATATATGTTTTCATTTCGGTTCAAATTAAAACTTCTTATAAATATGTTTTAAAAAAATTAAAATAGTTTAAATATCAAAACGATTAAATTTTGGAAACAAAATAAATCGATTTGATTGTTAAACTATTATATTTTTTTCTAAAAACACATTTATAAAAATTACTAATCCCGCCACTAAGCTTTCCAAGTTTGGGAGAGTTTTTTATTTCCAAGTGTTTTAATTTTCGTAGGCATTCCCCATATTCAGCTTGTTAATCTTCAAATAAATACAGAGAAAGGTGTTTTATAAATTAGAATTTTGCACAGTGTTTAAAATTCATAAAATATTTTAATACGATATGGATGCCAATTTATAACCAAAATATGGTATGTTATTCATATTAATATGTAAATTTTATACACTAAATTTGAGAAGTTTTGCATTCTATTATAATATAATTTTTTATGAAAATCTGTTATGACACTCAAATAATGTACCACTTTCGGTAATTTTGTAGTTTTCGAAAAAGAAGATGTACAACTAGACGTTACAAAAATCCCAAATACGAAATTTCAACTTTCTACGGCTAAATGTTTTTGAGTTATGCTAGATACGAATATACGAATGAACGAACGTACGTACAAACGTCACGAACTTGGATTTTTCTATTGAGATCTGAAAACCGAAAACTTTCGCGATAACAATACTTCCTTTGCTGCGTACAAGGAAGTAATTAAATCAAAAATTACTTGGATTGAATTTTTCTTTATTTTGAGGCTTTGGTACAATGACTCAAAAATATTTTATATTTTTTCTCTATCTTCAAAAATGACCGAGATATAGGCGTATGAAATAATTTTAAACGTAATCGTTTCTGATCGTAATCGAGTTCCGAGGATCATCCTGACGTCACCAGTGACTTTGGTATCAAACCTCATTGGCCCACTAGTCTCGAAGAAAACTTGCGGACGGCGGACGGATGGATTTTTATTATCTTTTTTTTTTACTTAAAACATAAAATTCGATTTCATCGTTTATTATTTAAAATAATCAATTGATTAACACATCATATTATGAATCATACCATTCGCCTCCTAGATAATAATTTTATGTTAATGGAGCATCCTAGTCCGGTTCACGTCATTTACGCGGGCTGGCATATGTCAGGGTTGATTGGCGTTGCGTCAGATGCCCAGCTTACAGTCTGTTTCAATTGTTGATGAGACACGTATAATGATACATGTTAATCTAACATCTCTACGAAGTAACATTAGTTGCGTAGTTAACAAGGTCACTGAATTTAAAAAAAAATAACACTTCTATTTTTGGTTGCAATTGATCGAGAAAAAAGAATTTGTAACCCCCTCAAAATTTGAGGTTTTACGTTTCAAGATACGTAGAATCCATAAATTGAAAACAAAAAAAAAAAGGTTCGCTCTTCGCGGTCTTTTCCCCAGACTACCGGACCAACTTACTTCAAATTTTGCACCAAAGCCACCGAATGATCCTCGGAACTCGACATTACCGTCAGCCGTTTCCCATAAAATGGCGACCCTTTAGATGCTTAATACGTCCTTATCTCATTTATGAAGAAAGATGAAAAGTGTAAAGTGTTATGGAATTATTATATCCCAGGGCAAAAAAATAAACAATATTTAATTTTTTTTGGAAGGTGGGAGATAATAATTATTTATTCTTTCAATAAAATAATAAATAACATCTTCTATTCTTTCTACTCCCTAAAAAGAGTACTGCCTATATTTTTATTCTTCGACTAATTCAAGTGTTTTTATATGCAAGCTATTTAGCGAGATTGACTACTAAAAATATTTAGTCTGTAATAACATAGGTTGTTAATATTCATAAAGGGTAAATCAAACGAATCCAAATATTATTGAACTAAATGTAACACAAATAAACTAATAAAAAATAAATAAAAGTTACTTTAAAGACTTATGCGTAATCGTTGAGGTTTACTCGGGCTCTTGGAATATTTTGTGTTTTGTGCTTCTGCCAAAGACGTCATGTTGTAAGCCAGTCTTGTGGAAGCTGCTGTAATATTCTTTGACAGTCTCTGAAATTGTTGAAGTCCTTGTTTTGCACTCCTTTGTGACATAAAATGGTGCCATTTTATTATTTTGCGCATTACTTTCAACTAATAGGAATTTTTTCTATATATATATATATATATATATATATATATATATATATATATATATATATATATATATATATATATATAGTAATTAAAAGGTGCACTATAAAACGTAATAACGTTCAAATTTACTATAGCGCTTCATTTTTTAAAATTACTAAAGATTTTAACTGAAAACATTTACTAATAATGATAAAGTTGACCGATAAAGAAGTTGAGGAGGTGATGGTTAGGGGTCAGATATAAACATAAGAAACAAACAAGCATAGTAATAATATATTATTGTTTCTTGAATGTTGACGTTTCGGCCTAAATTGTTGGTCTTTGTCAGGACTAAGAAAAATCACATACGAGAATAAAAAAATGAAAAGCATTATTATTACTGGAAATATATATATATATATATATATATATATATATATATATATATATATATATATATATATATTTTATAATTTTTATTTTTGAAAATTTAAAATTCGGAGACTTGATTATTGTATGCGACAACCTAATATGTCATTGGACACACCTGGAAATATGTACTTGCGGAAATAAGATAGAATGTGCAGTTTTCTGGAAAAAAAAAATCAAAAATTAACAGTTTGTTTATTTATATATGTTTCAGATGTAAGTACATAAAGAAAGGAAAGTTATTTTATTCTGGGATACCTAGTCTTCTAAAAATATGAGAAATGTACAATTGCAGTCACATTTGTCTGGCTTATAGTATTGTAATGTGTAAAATAAATGAGAGTATTAAAATTACAAATAGATGAATATATACATATATACACATTTACTCTGGTAGACATACATTTGTTTTAGTTTTTACATTTTCGTGCAAGATTGATGATATATATATATATATATATATATATATATATATATATATATATATATATATATATATATATATATATACATATATGTATATACATATTTACACTGATGGATATACATTTGTTATTGTTATTACATTTTCGTGGTAGAGGTTTTTATATGAAATGAAAGATGACGTTTTACGTATGGAGATTGGTAAGGAATTCCAAAAGGAAGTGGCACGAATGAAGAAGGATTTTTTAAAAGAAAGCAGTTCTTTGAGAAAGGGTATATTTGCACAGGTTTGAGGGCTGAGATCTGGTATTTAGAGAATGGACAGAGGAACGAGGGGTGAACAAATTCAGAATATACGGAGGCTTTTTAGTTCTAAAGGATCGCAAAAGATAGACACCTAGAAAGCCTTCGGAAGCCAACTCAACTGGAGACGTGGGAGCAACTGGAGACCCCCAATATGACTCAATGAAAAAATTCATTCGTCTCTTCAGCCTCAACTCACGCCCACAAGACAGTCCCTTCTGTATAAGACAACCATTATCAAAGTTGGGGAATATGAGAGATGAAATTAGGAGCTAACGGATTTTCGGGTGATTTGGGAAATATGGTAATTTTTTATAATGCGGGTATATGCCTACATATAATATAAAAGGAAAAAATACTTGATAAACAAAAATTGGCGTTTTACTTTCGAATACAAATAAAGTTAATTTATTAAACTAATTAACTGAAATTGATTGAAGCCTGCTAAGCTCACACAAAATAGTATAAAATTCGATTGACAAACGAGTTTTGCCCTTACGTACATCACCTTCTTTCTCGTGTCCAAAGGAACGACACAAGGCAATCTATTTTCTAAAGAGGGATAGCAACTAGTAAGTTATGATTTCGATCGTTTCAAAATAAAAAATAAATGTTCGAAACATTGATATTAATCTAGGGCTGTGGAAAATAGTCAATAAAAAAATAGAAGAAAATAAAGAAATAATTATTAGATATATTTTCACTTGAGTCAAGTGTCTGTTCCATGAACAACTCACAATGAGTACAGCCAGTTTCAACCGCTAGGAACCGCTAACGTGTATATTCCATCCTGTCATCAAATTTTGTAATAAATTGTCCTTCGGTTCAGTGGGTTTCGCAATATATATATATATATATATATATATATAAATATAGTATATTTTAATATACATAGTTACATATAATACCTTAAAATAAAAATATGATATTAAGTGAACGAGTTCTCTAAAGCACAGAGCAAGTTTAAATTAAGAAATTATACTTTCGGACACCTGGAGAGGTAAAGTATTCACTCATGTTTATAGGAAGAGCACACCTGAGCTAGGGGGGGAGGGCTGTTGGTTTATGTATTTGGCCTTACCAAGCAGGGTGGGGGGCTGGGTAAGTGGTGGAGCGAGGAGTGTTTGGGGGGTGCTCTCTCATTTATAATTCATCTCAAAGGTCTCGTCCCTTTAAAGGGTATTATCGCCTTGTCTTGGCTCTGAGAATCTTCTTTCATCGCACCTTTGGGATGTCTTAATTGTTATCTTCCCGTTACGTTTTGGAAACTATGAATCGATGAATTTTACTTCCTCAAGTGAAATGTAGAGGTTCTTAATCGATCGAAAACATTTTCTCGCAGTAGATCCGGATCTACTTACTAGACGCTTTTCGTAGCGTAAACCCCCCTCCCTGCACAATATAGCGCACCTACCAAAACTTATTTCTTGTCAATTTCTTTACACGGGAAGAAGTAGATATTAATGTTCGGTAAAACTTCAGAAAATTGACCCCAACATGGCGGAGGTCTAGATTAAGACCTCTACTTCAAGCTGCGCATGGCAATAAGTACTCAAACCAGCGGATCCTTATCAGTTGAGGTCGTGGCCTTACCGTAATTTAAATTATCACTGCTTCAATTAGATCACGGTTGTAGACTGCCGCTCGCTCAAGAGATAAAAAAAAAACCCTACGTGTCCTTTTCAGTTGAGATCGGAGCCTTTACGTAATTCAAATGCAGTTATTTTTTTGGAAACAAACATTTTTCAAAATCTTGACAAATATATTGGTTGACGGGCTAATTTTCACACACGATCCGTTGATTTGTGTTTTAGAATTGTTTTTCTATAATTCAGCATGGTCATAATTATAGTGGGTTATCTTTTTTTAATTCTTTTAGTATTTTTGAATTATACTTTCTTTATCTTTCATTTCATTCCACTTTCTTTTATACTATTGAAGTTTGATAATTTATTAATCTAGGTAAAGAATTTGAAATTATATATTCCTCTGAACTAAACCCCATATATGCCTTATCATAAATTTACAAGTTCTGAAACTAGGTATAAACCATATACAGGCTATAAATTAAGTAAAATAATTATAAGAAACTCCAAAAATATTATCGTAAATTCTTAGTATAGATGAACTATGACCCAATAAAGCTCTTAATATGTAATATAAGTAAAGTAATTTTATTTCAACACGTTTGTACAAGTTCCATTTTTGATTTCGACATCAAAGGCTCACCTTACTTCGGATAAACTCGGGTGCGTTCGCCACGTTTGATGTACAGTCAGGTCTTAAAAGGACCTCCGCCATTTTGGGATAACGATTCTAGTGTAATATCTAAAATTCTACTCAAACTGCTATTTTGAGTATGTTTCTTCTGATAGCGGTGAGATCTATTGCTAAAACTGTCATTTTGGTCAAAATCATGATACTTAGAATCACTTATTAGTTATCTCAGTGTCTAAAACGAGAATTCTTGCTCACAAAAATTACAAATTTCAATTTTGTATCAATATCGGTTCGGTAAATTCAAATTACGTAGCAAACTAAGGCATAATTACATTATCGTAAGGATGATGCTAATATTATTACTATTTGCTTTCTAGGGCAAATAGCTTTGGAGCTGTAAGCTTTTCGATGATTATAAACGTGTCAAAAATCAGTCGATTTTTTTTTTTTTTAACTTAATAACTCAAAAACTAAAAATAGGTAAAATCTAAAATTTTGCATTTTTATCCTAACTGTATTTACAATATAATTACATTGAAAAAAAGAGTTCACATTTACACTACTCGAAATAAACTCAGCAGAATGCAATTCTTCAAGTCTTTTCTCACAAAAGTATAATAAATTATTTTTTTAAATAACTTTAGTACTACAATTCTATACACTAAATATTTTTGGTTTGTCAAGCTGAAAATATATTTTAAAAGTTTCGGTTTAGTTTCAATGGAAATTCTATTTAGTTTCCATGGAATCATTTGGTTGCCACTATATAATTTAAAAGTAGAAATTATTAAGTTAATTTCTACTTTTATTTTATTAGAATTATTATTTTATAGAATAGGAGGTTCGGTTGACTTCGTCTCCTTCCGGACGCGCTCGGTTTTCCATCTGTGGTATAGTTGTTCTTATTAGATAAGCTGTATCTTTACTAATAAAGGCCCGATTTAAATAATTGTTTTTTGTTTTTTAGGGAATTTAATTACATTTCATATGATATTATACAAAATTTACCATAAAATGTATACTTTTTAAGTTATGCGCAAATAAAATATTCTTTTCATCATAACTTTTTTCTCTGCATTTCCTCGATGATGTACTAGATATATTAAAAGTTAAAGGTCTTTATGAAGAATAATTTAGGCAAGTTTCATCAAAATTGTTAGTCGTTTTCGAGAAAATTGTAAAAATGTGTAAAATCGATTATGTAAAGTGGCACTTCCGGTTAATCGATTTTGACGAAAAATTTGCTGGAACATTACATGCATGTGCCTACCTTAAATATTTAATTTCAGTATCGTACAACTTGCGAGACTTTGTTATTTGGACTCAGGGGACAGTTATGTTATTTGGACCCCTACTCGAGGCAGCACTTTTCAGAAATAATTAAGGCTAGGTGGCGAAATGAGCCCTGCTGCGAAACGAGTATGTTTCCGTTATATTGTGTTCTGAATGTAGTGGATGAATTTCATTGAGTTTCCTATTTACTTCGGAATAGTCGCCGCGTGCTTGTTAACTGCAGTTACTGGCCATTCGGAGTCAGCTAAAGTATTATGTAATCAGCTCTGTTACCTACGTAAACAAATTATAGATTTCTTCATCGGGAAATATCTTCCTGCAAGAAGTAAGGGGTTCTCTTTTTTCCATCTTTGTTCAACTTTGTTCTTTTGGAAGAAGAGTGGCAGAATATGAAAATTTATTTCTTTTTTCTTTTTCTTTGTTTGGAAAGATGCCACTCGTGTATATTTCTTTGAGAAATTATATCAGATTTATATTTTTTAAAAATTCACTACAATAACATTTTTATTTTATTTTTTTTAATGAAAAGTTGCCACAATTTAATTCTCGATTCATGTTTAAATGATCAAGTAATGAAGATAAACTTAAAAAAAAAAAAGTTAGTAGTATTTTCTATGAAGATGTCCGACTTGATGTATTAAAATGAGTTGGGTAGAGCGATAAACCTAAATGTACAAACTTCAAACGCTTCTCTTGAATAATATATCTTAACATAATTTTCTACAAGTGAACGATTTATCGTTTAAAAGTCATTAGAGCCTGGATTTTAAATCTTTCATATCGACGAAAAAAAAAGGCCAATGGGCGCTTAAACCCTCATTATATATATATATATATATATATATATATATATATATATATATATATATATATATATATATATATATATATATATATATATATATATATTATATATTTCCTAGTTAAATTCCCGTTTTATTTCTTGTCGGTATATTAAAAAGTCTTTTTTTCTTAAAAGTGGACGAATTATCGTTCTCAAAAGTTTCACTATGGATGCATATATATATATATATATATATATATATATATATATATATATATATATATATATATATATATATATATATATATATATATATACACACATACATATATACATCCATAGTGAAACTTTTGAGAACGATAATTCCTCCGCTTTTGAGAAAAAAAAACTTTTTAAAATACTGACAAGAAATAAAACGGGAATTTAAATAGCAAAAGGAAGCATAGTACGTTAAAAGTTTGCTGTGAATTTTTTTTAATAATCTTATTGGAGAACAATTTAAGTAAGAACCCTTTAATGTCCATGGGCCGAATATTATTTTATATTTTCAATAAAGTTATTGAAATACAGTGGTAACATTAACTTGCGAATTAGTGCACAGGATTGAAAGAATATAAAACAAATCAGAAGTTATGTAGAGGGAGAAAGCTTCTCCCTCCTCGAGCGTAATCTCCCGGCATATGCTCTGTCCGCAAGGAAGGATCAATATAACATGTATAGACAACTTAAGAAAGAACCTTGCGTACATATCGACGTCCTTTTTTGAAAAAGGCTTAAGCACCAAATAATCGAACTTTTGGTGTCTATTTATTATGGAAATTAAACACAACTTCTATCGATTCCCGATTGATGACGTAACACAATTGATGACGTAAGAACTAAATACTGTCAACTCTCACGTCATCAATCAGGCTAGAAAAATATATTGTAATTATAAAAGGTTTGTCACCTGTTTAAACTCCTACTCTACACAATAAATAATAAATTTTTAAAAATATATATTGTTATTTAGAAAAAACATTTCATGTTCCCTGCAAAGTTTGCTAAATTAGGCTTACGCCTTTTTAAAAAAAAAAACTATATCGATATGAACAATATGTATTGTCACTACCCTGCCCGTTTTTTTTCAAATGATAATAACCATCCTTTCATTATCTATCTAGTCATCCAGATTTTTTGTTAGAATTTTAGATGTTGCTACTTAATAGGTTCTAAATGACTCTCTTTAAACACTCTGCTTTGAAACGCAAAAAAACGCGTGGAGGATAAGTCAAACGATTAAAAGGAATGCGAAAGATTCGTTCTGGAATAGAGGGTAAACAGGAAGTGAGCTGGAAGGAGGAATTCTGGTGGTTTTGTCCAGACGTTTGTTTGGTCACTCACGTCTTGGCCTAACATCTCCATACCGTTCCAGTGGTAGATTGCTTCTGTCAGTGGTGACCCAGCTACTGGGTAAACTTTGTAAATACTAACCGCTTTATACTTAAACTTGAATTATATTCCTTTGTATGTGATTTGTTTTTATGTATTCAGTGAACAAATACATTTTAATGATAAATTCGTTCAGAGACAAATCCTGTTGTAGTTCTCAAATTGCCTTGGCAAGACAAGGCTTTGGAATCATTGCAAAACCGTCCAGAAATAATGAATTGAATTCAATTGTACGCCAGTATCGTTCTGCTGAGTTCAAATTTTGCTGCGAAATCATCATAATTTTCTCACTAATTTGTTAAGGAATTTTTTAAAACCAATTAAGGAAGTTTTGAATGTTCATGATTAAATAAATGACGTTCATTTGGTGATTATCAATGTTGAATGGATTTCATTGATAATACTGCTAGTCGTTTTTTATTTTGGATATGGATAATTTTTAAGCCCTGTGCGGATTCATTTTCATTTTGAACAGAAATTCACTTTGGATCTTCTTGCCACTCAGATGAGATTGAATATTGGGTAAAAGATGGCTTTGTAGAATCAATAACATCAAAAGCAAGACATGTATGACTTCACCCTTAGACATGTAGCTGTCTACTGCTGAGTATAAATTTAAGAAGCTATTCCAACAGTGGACACATTGAGTACATATCTTGGAATGCATTTGGATTAACTTGGCCACGGCTGTTCTAATAATTATAACAATAGAATTAAATTGCAATTAATACAATAAAGTTACAATAGAATAAAATAAATTTCATTTCAAGTTAATAATACTTAACCTGCAATGAAACCTCATTTGACAATGCGTTAGTTAACTACATTTGGCAGTTTCACACAAAATATACACATCTTTATGTTATTAACTTTTCGTTTTTTTTTTTTTCAAGTAAATTAAATTCCGAAATTTTAAGGAGAGCCATTACGAAATCTTAATCATGTAGAATGCATTTTATAGCATAATGAACTAATTTTTGATTAATTTCATTTATTTACATGGCCCCGGATGATGTTCGAAAACGTATAATTGGTTTCCGGGAGAAAAAAAAAAATCGGTCGAGGGTGTGGCGTTGAATTATTTGGAGTACATGAAATGAGAAGTGAAAAGAAGAATATATAATTATAAAATAGCAATCGCGTGAGTGAAGATGCAGTCATATGTACCAAATTATATTGTTGTGAGCGATCTACTCAACCCTCAGAATTGGCCAACTTTACTCGCTTACTGTAGTGCCGGGTTAAGTCCAAATCCGAAAATTCTTTTTGTAATCTCTGATGGCACATTTTAATGGTACCAATTCTTGCCGTCTTGCGGTGATACAAGCGGAGCTAAAATGACACAAAAAGCGTCTTAAATTTTTTCTACCTCAACAGACCAGATGGAGGAACGCAATTCTACGTTAATAATGCAATTTATTTTTTCCATTCACATTTTATATGTTATACTTGACGATGAATTTTTTATTGTAACGGAAGTGTGTTGTTGACACCATGATAGTTGATAATAACTGTCACCTTCACTCCTACGTCTAAACGTGTTTTCATTGAACTGTCGCATCTTATTTGTTTATCAACCTAACTTTGTCTTCTTGGAAGGCTATCCTTACCTACTCTGTCTGTTTTGAACTTTTATTAAATCTAAACTTGACATTGATGTATGGAACGCTTTGACATTCTTTAATTCCTGCTACATTTCGTTTGATCATAGTATAGGCCCAGCACTTTCACTTTTTCAAATATTTTAATACGAATCTTAAATCACTCCTGTGAAACTTTGGATTAATTTTAACTACTAAAATGACTAGGTAAATTGTGAGTAATCCAAAATGAAGCCTGGTTAATCCTCTTTAAAACGATATGCCATAGAAAATTGTTGCTCAATCCTTTGAGAAGCCATGAATTCAAGAACGGCAATAGAGAGGGAAAAATTTTCTAAAAGTTATCCGTTGACATCGCTCGCGCAAATTGTGTTTTTTAAAAATACGACCACTTTAAAAACTAAAGAAGTTAATGCTTGATCGAAGGATACGTCAACCTTCAAAATCGGATTACTATTTCCGGAGATATTCTAAGAAGCAAGATCTCTCGGGATACGCGATGCGCAACTACGGGCACAGTTTATCGCGACATTTATTTGATGTTTTCTTTTTTTATAGAAGATATCAAAATATTCAATAAGTAAGCAAAATAAAAATAATTTAAAATAGCAGCTCTCTAGATCTTTTGTTGCTGAATTCACACCATTTTTCAAATTTTAAAAAGAAGTTTACACTTCCAGCGTGTGCACACTCACACTCACTTTTTTTTTTAACCTTTATTTCATACCATTCATTAATTTTGGTATTACTTTTTGAAATTAAATTCCTAGATTAATTTTCATATTTATCTCTTGTTGTTTCTTTCATTTTTAACTAAAAGTTACAGGACTTCTGAACAGAGTACTTGTGTTTCTGTGTGATTGCATAAAAGTTGTCGGACAAAATGAGAAGATTTTATATCTTCTTAAGATTTTATTGAAAATACTTCAGGTTGAAATTATCATTTACCTCTCCAATGAATGTCTGCCGAAAACATAAATACAATAGACAGTTATTTTACTCCTTTTATTAGAAAAAGAAGGTTTTCTTTCCCTGAAGTAGTTTTATCAAAATTCAAGACGAAATTTTCCTAGTTCCAGACAGACAATATAGAGTTCTCTGGTGCTAAGGGACTTTAATTCTTATCTTTAAGGGCAAACAATTTGGTTGGAGGGTTGGTGAGGGCTGTTCACTAAGAATAATCTCGATCTATAGCTTTAAGCCCTAAGCATTATAGATCCAAGCCAGCCATTTATAGCTGAATCTATCTATTTATAGGCGAATTCCAAGAACGGTCTACCTAGGGGGACTTCAAGTCCAATCAAGTGACTTGAACAGAAATGTTATATATCATATTGTTAGAATGAGATGAAGTTACTATTGATTTTATAATTGATTTTGATCGATTATTAGACATTTATCTCGTATTTCACCTATCACAAACCAGTAGTTACATGTGTACCACTTCAAGAATAAATATCAATAATATAACTATGCATTAAAGTTTTATCAATTATATGTATCATCTCTCTTTGTATCCTATTATTCTATTAATATACCTTTTTAATGGATATGTTAATATCAATTATTACAATCGCATCAAACATGTATAACTTATACCTTGCGCACATGAGTACACGCACCACTTTTTTTTTTTAATTATTAATATGCTACATTATGAAAAACGCTGCAAATTATTACACAATGGTTTATAATTAATTATTATTATTTATTTGCTACAAATGTTTTGGCATCATTCATTACCTATACCCAGAAATTTTATTACAAAAAAATAATTTCAATTAATTTATTTTTCGTAAATTAATTAATTACACTTTGAAATTAAGTAATTATCAATACATAATTATTTATATATAAAATAATTAATTATATACAATGGTATATAAATAATTATTATTTATTTGCTAAAATTGTTTCGGAATCCTTAGCTATACCCAGAATCAATAAATTAATTTCAATTAATTTATTTTTAAGGGTTTGATATAACGATTCTAAAATCCTCTTCATTTTTCATTCATCTGCATAAATTACCGAGATATGGGCGTACAAAACCTTTAATCGGCTGTAATTTTGAAACGAAATGGCGGATGGTTATGTCGAGTTCCGAAGACCAAGAAGGATGGCCTGTGACTTAAGTGCTAAATATAAAAAAAAAATCGGTCCTGTGTCTTTGACGAAAGCCGTAGATGATGGGTGTTTTACGAACCTTCAAATTTTGAGGGGGGTTGATATTTTTTTTATTTTTTTTTTTTATCGATCGCATTGGTTTATTATTGAAGATAATAAACACTTAATTAGATTATCAAGAAATAACAACCTAATTCTATGAATATTTATTTATACTAACATTAATTTATTATATATTTCCATATAAAAATTTTTAATAAATTTTTCTGAGAATGCGAAGGAGGGAAGGTTCATGAATGTATTGGATAATTATATTTACTTCCATTGCTATTATCTTAGACTCTGTTGACGGTAATTACCACACTGTGTGCTTTCTTCATTGTAAAATTTGGAATGACATTTGAAAATTTCTGGCTAAAGTTTTGGACCAGCTCGGAAAACGATCTATTCTTAAAGCTCTAATTATAATGACAGCCAAGCAGCTGGGCCCGAATCGCCCACTATGATCCAAACTTTTCCCAAACAGATTTGGAACTAAAGATAGCTTCTAAAAGTTCCAGTGACATTGAAAGTTCATAGGATTCTGTGAGCTCATCGAGTCAGTTCTGAAATCGCCCTTAATGAAATAGTTTGGCCTAAATTCATCGAACTGAGGAAGTCCATTTTATATTATTTGATTTTCACTATGTCTTATTTACTTTATGCCTTATTATTATGTCTTATTTACTTATTACATTTTAGCGAGACTATGTTGCCCACAGATGTTTGCATACCTCATGACAAAAAAAAAAAACTTCATTCTTTAATTTCAATATTAACGTTAAATTAGGTATTTCTCAACTTTAGTTCAACCCACTTCGAATATAAAAAAAACTAATTTATAGACATTATCTTATGTTCAAAAGTTAAGAAAGTTTGAAAAACAATTTCAATATTCTTTTTATTTTTGCTCTGAATTAAAAACTTAGAATTTGTTTTGTATTTAGAAGCATTTTATATCTAGTTAACTTTGACCAATCTTTATTTTTTTAAAGGGGAAAATAATTGTAAAAAAAAAAATAATATCAAGCCAATCATAGTTTTTAAAAATGTATTTATATATACGACTCGTATATATATATATATATATATATATATATATATATATATATATATATATATATATATATATATATATATATATATATATAATAGTATGATGAGGTGGGATAAGCGCGTACACAGGCTCTAAACAATGCTAGAGCTTTTTTTTTTTAAATATTCAGAAAAAAAAACCGACCAATACTTTTTTTTTTTTTAATTTGGTCTAGAGGAATATTTCAAAGTTTTTTTTTTTATTTTTAACATTGTAGTTGATATTTTTGTTTTAATTACTTTATTTGTAGGCTGAGGTTAGCTATGAATTTGCCCTAGAACTTTGTTTGTGTGGGATAAATAGACATAAAATAAACGCATTATCCCTACCATTTCTTTAAAAAAATATTTTACAGCATGTTTCCGATGTGTTTTAAAAGTATATATTTAATATTTAAAAAAGTATTCATATATATATATATATATATATATATATATATATATATATATATATATACTTAAAAAAGTTTGTATTTGAAATCTATAAGTTTGTATTTATATAACAACTTGTATGAAAAATAAAAGTAAAAACTATAAATACATTACAATTAAATTACTAAATATTAAATGACTAATAAATTACTAAATAAGTCTAGGACAGGATGTCTTAGGCTTACAATGGAGGAAAGTCATTCATCATTTATTTCAGAAATACATTTCAGCATGTATCATTTTTTTTTTTTATTCCCTAAAACGTCATATATATTTTGCTCCCTCACTACCGAATGTAGGGAAGCTTTGTTTCATTCATAAAGTGAAAATCAAATTTTTTTTTTCCGAATCGAAAACTTCCACTCTCGTCTCATGTTTTAATGATGAAACAACATATTTAGTTTCGTGTATACCTGTCAGTAGTCAAGTCTAGATGGTCTCATATAAAATTTATTTAATCCCATCTACTACTTTCGCTTTTGCATGCGCAAACGAATATTCCTTGACATTTCTATATTTCGAAAATGGCTCGTCCGATTTGGCCAAAATTTGAATGAAAGTTGGGGACTTGTTTACAAATGATCATCAAATTTCACTTGCATATAAATTTTTTTTGTGTAATTTCCGAAACAAGTAGAAATAATCATCAATTGAAATATTTTATTAGTTTTACCCTACATCTTTGTTTTTCCTTACCCATGTATTATTTGCATTTATTTGTTTCTTATATGCCCAATTGGAATGTTGAAATGTTGATCTAATTGACATATTTTATTTTTTTTTTATTTTTATGAGCATGATTAGGCAAAGTAACTCGTATCTTTGTTTGGTGATAGAAAACATTTAGTTTCAGAATTTTATTATTTTTAAAACGGCTTACTTTATATTCGGAATTCTTGTTTTCAGTCTGATAGGATAATTTGGGTTACTTTTGGTCAATTTTTTCTACAAATTTCACGAAAACTGAAATTTTATTCATGTGTGTTAAAGCGCGAATTTCGGCGAAATATAACGCAGTAACTTTATCGATAAAATATTCGACACGATTAATAGATTTCTCATCGTCTCACTTAAGAACATTTTCACAACTTTGCCCAAAGCTTCTCTCTAGAACTTGTAATATTGTATTATCACCTAAACTGTTTATTTACAAAGCGAGGCTAAGCAACTTAGCTCTATACCGGCTAAGTACAAGCAGCAGGTCCCCATTATTAGATTAAACTTGGCTAAGAAAGCCCCTTCCTCATATATTGTTCCCTTAAGCACCTTGAGCTCTTAGGATATTGTAATTAATCTATTATTCTTTGATCTGGTAATTATTCAACTTTCATATCCCTTTGATGTTTAATATATAATTTTCATAGCCAAAACATAGACAAAACCAAAATGTTATAATTCATCAATTTCCTTTTTCTTTTTTAATTCTGAGATGACGAAACCTGCTTTTTTACAGCGATTACAGGTGATTTGGGAAACGGGTTTTAACGGAGTCTATCATCTTTGCGCACCATTCATCAAATAATTGTTCCTTCTCTGTAGAAAACTTGATAACAGTTTGACTATTGATTTTTTATAGTTCCTAAACTTCTGCCTGTAAGCCTCAAGGACTAATCGGATGCAATACGAAGATATATTAAAAAAATGATTTGGAGTTAGGGCCTCGTAACTTATCAACGACGTTCACACCACTCATACGATCTTTGTATTTAAAAAATGAACACTAAATTGGTTCAGCGATCAATACGTATTATTGGCGTATTATTAATTAAATGTTAACTATATTCCGCAGCTTTCGACAGATCTTTTCTTATCAGATCCTCATCCTTATAGAATTCCGTTCCTGTTTCCATCCGTCGCTCCAATATCCTTCCCACCTTCAAATCCCGCTTATTATTCTTGTCCATCCAGTTACAAAAGAATTGTAAATAGAGTTTCTTTCACTTCAACCAAATTTGTAAATATGCACTAATAGATTTTGGACCTTGTTAATTATACTAATCTTATTTTAATTTTTATTATATTTCATTAATATTAGAATGTTATTTTATGGTCACCAATACCAATTTAATGTGTCAAATGTAACTGCATTATGACTTGTAATTTTCACTTCTATTTATTTATTGACGTTTTGATTTTTGTTATCTGCTAACTCATGCTTTCCTATCTCTTCTGCTCTAAGGCTATGAAGCCCACCTATCACTGCCTGTAATTATTATTCTAAAGAGACTTGTCCCGGATTAAATAAAGAGTTTATTATTATTATATTTTGAGACCGACTTAAATTTTTAAGAATTGGTTTTATTACCAATTTGAAGTTTGTCTTTTTAATTTTATAAAAGCCTTTTTTGTTGCAAGAAAAATATGCTCGTTCTGTGATATACTTTTTCACACCTGTTTTACAATATGTGAAGTTATGGAAAATACTGACAGTATATACATCATAACGTAAAGCCTCATGCGTAAATTTCCGACAATAAGTGTTCGTAATTTATCTGTAAATAACCCATATTTATTGACTACTTCTGATATTTAATAAAATAACAATATAACGCCCTCAGGAAGAACTATAAAGACCAATTCCGTTAACTTACCTAGTTAGTTCTGAAAGCATACTTATTCCAAACGGTTGCTTCTGAAGAGGGGGTTCTTCGATCGCTTAAGGGCTTCGGGGGCCTTTATAAGATCAAGTGGATGAACCAAGAGGCGGACTGATGTTTAACTATGACCACCTCAAGATGGCCCCAAAACCGATAATGATTGGCAACAACTAACGAGGCTTCAATAATTACCGTAATAATTATAGTAAACAGTTGAATGAAAATTTTTGAGGTTTACTAAAAAGTAAATCAATTATTGCCATAACATGTAAGATCAGAACTGTAAATATGTTCCAAAACCACAAAGATAGAGATAATAAAATTTCACTAGGGAAGAAAGCATAATCTGAAGAATATCTATTTCAGCTCCTTTGTAGATATCACTATGTCTGATATGTCTCGTGTAGACAGTACTTGAGCTGAGTCTGTATTAAGTATAAAATGTTATAATTAAAATGTTAGTGGTGGAATCTTTTGATCATAATTTGATAATAGTTCCTAGCGAGTTTTTAAGTCTGTGATAATTCTTGACACGTAGAAAAGAGGGGGGAGCTATGTATAAGTCCTGTTGATAAAAACTGTTGAAGTTTCATTAAGTAACTTATTTTTTCTTTTATTTTCGATACCATAAATCCCTAAGCAACTACAATCCGGTAACAATGAATATTAATCAATTTTTTTAAAATATTTTTTCAATTTAACAATTGAATTTTAAATACGATTATAATTTTAAAATAAGATTTTTACAATGAAATATTTATATAACATACTATTTTTTTTCTATAGACCTTACATAGCTTTAACGTGTTTTACTAATTCGTTCATTAATTTTGAAATACAGAAGAAATCTATAAAAATGCAGACAAATTTTAAATTTAAATATCATATGGAAATTCTTCTTAGCCAATTGTGAGTATAGAGGAAAAATATGAAATGTTTTATAATCAAACAAAAGAGCCAAAAAAATAAAAAATAAAAAAATAATAATGACAATAATAAAAATACAATCATATTTATTTTTATTTTTTGTGTTATGATTCAAAACACATTATAAAATTTTGTTAATAATTAATTATAAATTGAACAAATAAATAATAATAATAGATAACGAATAATTATGTAATAATTTGAAGCGTTTAATTATTGTTAGAAAATAGCTCATAAGCATTTTTTTTTATTTAGTTTGCTGTATGCTTTTTCACTCGAGCTCTTCTATTGATTATAACATTCCTGAATAAAAACATAAATTAAGAAAAACTTATTAAAACCTTGTAATTTAATTTTGCAATTTTGCAATTATTAAAAAATAATTAGATGAGGGGGTTATGCTCTTACCCCAACTTACGTTAGTACACGGGCATGCGTATAAATCCCCATTTATTTTAAATCGTATTTTGTTGGAAGAGCTGCCTTCTATGTGAAATAAATCTTCATTTATGTTCTTAAAAATGCATTATGGATTTTAAGTACGAAAAAATTAAATACAGTCGAACTTCTATATATCGAACATGAAGATTTCTTGAAAAAAATTCGATATTTGGAAATTTCGACACATAGAAAGATTGAAATCTGTCATCCCTTTTAGACTAAAAACAATTACAGCTATTCTGTTGGGTTAAAGAAGAATCAGATGCAAATTTTTTGGGGTTAATGGTGTAACAAAGGCAATTTTTAGAGATAAAGAAAAATAAAACTGAACGATCAATTGTACAAATTGCATCTGTGATTGCAGATGTTTTACAAATGCATATTAATAATTTAATAAGGATATGCATAAAAAATATGCAAGCATAAATAAAAATTTATTTATTTTTGTTTTCGCGCAAAATAGCTTCTAATGTCTTTTTGTGTGTAATTCATCACCGAAATCATGTTTACGAGCAATATGCACACCAAGAAAGTCAAAGTTAAACTGAATTTAAAATTAAAATATCACTCCATGTTTAAGAAACAGATTCAGAGAATTTAGGTACTCCTGTGTTTCTTCTGAAACAAGATCTTCCCCCAATTTCCATGGCTTTTGCAAAGCTTTGTTTTTTTATTTAAACACCCATTCTAATGTAAGTAAACTTAGGCCTCTTTTTTTATGGCAATCATGTTCTATATTTTTTTAAATGGAAATTTTTGTTAGATATATAGAAATTTTATTTGATACACAGAATATTTTTTCTAATAAAAATAGTTCCATATATAGAGATTTTCCATATATGGAAGTTCGATATGCAGAGATTCGATGTGCCTTATACTTACCCATTATGTAAGCGTAGATACTGCCAGAGAAATGGCTGTGAAACTTATTTTTTAAATTATTTTACAATATACTTTTCACTCGAACACTTCTATTGTTTATAATTTATTTAATGTGTAATGACGCCATATCGCCCTGCATTATTTTTTTTTTTTTTTTTTTTTTTTTGTGGACACAGAGATTATCTATTACCTATAGCATTGTTAGCAGCACAGGGTACGAGTGATTGCTACTGTTATAAACGAGCCTTTCTCCCACTACCCCGCACTTTATAAATGAAATTGGCATAATTATCTGAATCCTATTAAGGACTATTAGGCACTGGTTACGTTGAGATATGGTAATGAGCCTTGGGGACTTAGATATTGAGGCGAGTTGAATTGAGGTACGACTCTCTTGACTCTGCAAGTTTAAATTAATTTTGTCTTATGTAAAGCAGTTGGCACATTCGGTCCTTAGCCACACAGCAGGGGGAAACTTTATTCAAATGTCAAACTTAAAGCTCTGCCACACCAGATGTATCCCCCTGTTTAATTATTCAGTCCTTTATGTGTCCGTTCGCGCAGCTGAGCAGTTACTATTGTTAATCGAGATAACTTCTTCTAATTTACAATAAAAATTTCAGTTCTTCCAAAAGTTAAACTTTAACTAAGCTATACTTCTGAATTCCGAAGTTTTGTAGAGTTGAGGACTGAAACAGCATCGTGAAATACAGAAACGACACATGTCCAATTCTACGTTTTTTTAGCAGACGCATAAAACATATTATTCACCTCACTGTTATATTTGGAGTGCTGATTTTTTTTTTTTTATAACTGTTTGATTACAATAACAAAACTAATAACAGAGGCCAAAAAAAAATTTTTTTTGAAAACTTTTTTAACTTTAATAGTTGATCTTTATAGATTTTTATGTGCTGAATCCAAATCTGGCCTTAGTTTTTTTGTATCACCCATAGTTTTCCGTAGGTTTCAGGCTCATCAAACATCCTAACTTTTTAAACTTCTGTAACATGTTAGCTACAATAGAAACATAGTCTGGGTCTTTTTGATTTCCCAAGAACTTTGTAACGACTTGCTTGAATGATACCCATGCTTCTTTCTCATTTAAGGTCATTGTGGATTCAAAGTTAACATCTAACATCATTTTTCTAATGTCAGGTCCGACAAAGACGCCATCTTTTAGTTTAGCTTCTGAAAGGCGTGGAAACTTTTGGCAGAGATACTTGAAACATGGTCCATCTTTAGGCAAAGCCTTTACAAATTGTTTCATGAGGCCTAAGACTGAAAGCTCTTCAATTTTTTTTAAAATCGCTTAATTTAATAAATTTTACTATAAAATGTGAAGAAATTGTGGGTGATACAGATTTTTTAATATAATATTTGGATTCAGCACCCTAAAAAACTATAGGAATAAGGTATTTTCAGCACAAAAGTTTTTTCATCGTTGGCCTGTGAAGCTGTTAAATTCTTTAAAAAATCGCTTAATTTAATAAATTTACCTATAAAATGTTAAGAAACTGTGGGTGATACAGATTTTTTAATATCATTTTTGGATTCAGCACCCTAAAAAACTATAGGAATAAGGTATTTTCAGTAAACATTTTTTTTTCATCGTTGGCCTGTGTAATTTTCACTCTAGCTTACTTTAAAAAAATATTTGTTTGTAGTGGACTCTTGTGGTTTCTGAAGCTCATTGAAATACTTCCGTGTATAAAGTCTATAGGTGATCATAGACATAAATTAATGATACAATGTTGCATGAACTTGTTTATTAAAGGATAAATAATTACTTGAATAAAATACAGCTTTCAATATGTCATTCGTCTTTTTCTTCTTCTTCTTCTGTTATGGGATGGGCAAATTTCTTAGTATTAAATTAATTTAACTTCTCATTTCTTAAAAGATTTGGTTTACATGTTTTAATATTTTTAATTTTTTTTTTTAAATTAATACAGACACAATTCTGTGGTTATGCCCCTTGACGGATTCTTCAACTTCTATTATTCAAATGAATGTGTGAGATTCCAGGATCAATATACTTTTTTACTTCCACTGGACCTATATGTTATTTTGTATATTTAAATTCCGTATATTGCAATATGGTGAATGCAATTTTTTTTAGTGTGATTTTCTTATCTTTTGTTTTTCCTACCTTGTTATGGTAATATTTAGGCCTCCACTTTTTATAGTCTAATACATCATAGGATGATAAAAAAATAACTTGAAATCAATTCTTGGCAATTGATTTTAAAATTAAGTTTTCATGTTGTTTAAGTGTAAAAATCCGTTCGCGGTTTTATTTATTTTTTATTTATGTTTTATTTTATTCACAACATTAAAATTTCGATCAGAAGGGAGATAAGTAATGCATTATCGTATCAAAGCGATGTATAGCAATGAAAATTTAAAAAAATCTAGCAAGGGAGTGACTTTGTCCTTCTCATTTAATTACATTAATTAGAAGACGATCAAAAACAGAACATAGAATTAATCTTGTAAACTTCCAAACTAAATGAAAACTTCTGGCAGATCCCTAGCGGCCATTTCAACAACTAACATACGCGAATTGCAGAAAACGCACTAATCCAGGACGCGTGGTTTCTGAAATGCACTTCAACTTACAACTGTCATAATTACTCTGTTTTTCAAATGACATCCAGGGGTTTTGAATAAATATTCTATTTTTCTTAGTTGTTCCTTAGATTTACTTTTATCTGTTCTTTTTGAATTTTTTATATTCCTCATATTTTTATTTTATTTCTGCTATCATTTATTTCATTTGTCCAACGTGATCAATTCTAAGTCATTTATCGATTGTGATAATGGTGGCTAAAACTAACAGGCTGGTTTAGAAACAAAAAATTAAGAACTAAAAATTTATTTCGGTGTCATTTATTAAAATTTTATTGATTTTAATCATTTTTTCTCTCGAAATAAACAAAAAATAATGAGTTGACATCATGATGGTATACAAGGATCAATCTAATTAGGGATTGATAAATTATTTGCCACTTCTATAAATTTGTTTTATTGAAAACTAGTTTCGAATGTTATTCACTCATCCTCAGTTCTAAAAACACACAAAAAATTAAAAATAAGCAATTCAAAATATTGTTTTGTATTATTATACATATTAAATTAGATTAATATAAATCAGTATTATAAAATATTTATGAACTATGCATTTAATTAAGACAAGAAATCAAATACAAGTTGGTACTTACCAAGGTTTAAATGGATTATATCAAACAGAAAAGTTTGTACTGGTTTCTTCTCGCATTGAACTAGCAATGAACGAAAGGTAGGTAGTATGTTTTTAGATAAACGGTTCAAGGATCGGGCTTTTTCCAGTAATGCCGGTGAGTAATTTTTTTTTTCTGTTATAGATGGGAATAAATTTAAGATTGGACTATTCGAGATATTTATTTGGTCATTTAAGCAAAAATCTGGATGTTAAATGACCAAATAAATATCTCCAATAGTCCAATCTTAAGTGGCAAATAATTTATCAATCTCTGATTACAGAAAATAACATCGGGCCGTATTGAGAGTTTATTTGGAATCGTATAATAATTACAATGCTTTAGCCTTAATTTTTATTTTCGTTTTATATAATTTTTATTTATAGAAATAATCTACTTTAATTATCCCAAATTAACAAAAAAAAAAAAAAAATTGTTGAAAATGTCTGGCCTATTTGCTTTTTCAATCCCGTTAGTTCCATCCGCTTACTTTTTACATAAAAAAGCACTTCTGTTGAATCAACGCGCAAATCCCCTCTGCACCAATATTTGTTTTTATCTCATGGGATTGTATAAATTGAAGAAATCCTTAAGGGACCTTTACACTTAAAAAAAAAAAAGAATACGTTCATGTGGTACCTGTCGAAGTCGTTTTTTGAAAAAGGTTCAAATGCCAAAACGTCGAAATTTAGGTTTCAATTTACTATGAGACCTAAATACAGCTTCTATAGGTTACCACTCACGATATCGTCGGCCCCATGTTAAAATTACGAATATGAAAAATGCGATGTTTTGTTTTTTTTATATTTGGATAGTGTTTCAGTTGATTCGGCCTGAAGTAAAGTTACGAATCTGTTACGGCATTTTTACGAAAAACGTCTTAAAGTTTGAAGCTTTCATCTTAAAGTAACGAATATGCGTATTATCAACAATAATTACACATGAAAATATGATTTAAAAAAATGAAAAAAAAAAAAAAAAGTTTTAAATAATCGAAATAGGCCGATTTATGGTACATTCTTCCGTGTATAAGGGCCCTTATACACGGAAGAATGTATGTCTTTTTTTTTTGCTCTCCTGAAAATTATTTTTTCCTCATTCGTAATTTTACTATTGGGACGACGATCTAAAGTCTAATACGACCTTTAAGTAAAGTACCACTTCCAGCTTGCCAATCTTGACCAAAATTCATTATGATATGTGCATCAGTATGAAAATCTTAAATACTAAATTTAAGAAGTTTTGCATCATATTTTAATATATTTTTTGATGAAAATCGGTAAAGACCTTCAAGTAAAGTACCACATCCGGTAATCATGCAGTGACCTAAAAAGGGAGGTTCACAACTAGATTATATAATAATCCTAAATACAAAATTTTAACTTTCTACGGCGAACCGTTTTTGAGTTATGCGAGATACTTACGAACGTACGAACAGACGTCACGACGAAACTAGTCAAAATGGATTCAGGGGTGGTCAAAATGAATATATCCGTTGAAATCTGAATATCGAAAATTTTCGCGATTGCAATACTTCCTTTTCTGCGTAAAATGAAGTAAAAACGACGTCGATATGTATTATTTTGTTTAACGCAAAAATAATTAGAAAAAAAAAATAAGAGAGCAGCTTCTACAGTTTGTTGCATATAGTTATTTACATATACGGATCAGAGAAACTATTAGCTTCAGCCAAACCCACTAATCAAGGCGGGATTACTAGGGAGCATACTGATGCCAACAGTGTCCTCATTACGTCTGACTGCCCCGAACTACCTACCATTCATCCATTCTAATCGTTCAGTCTAAAATCGTCCTAGAAATTAAAGAGCTATTCCTCTGGCTAATCCCGGTAGGATTAAAGTCTTTGTTAATGTCACCCTTCCATGCATTGTCTAATGCCCGCCCGCTTTTCTCCATTCTTGGTAAAATACAATATGGAGCATGAATTAAATAGTTATTTGGATTGATCAGAATTTCATTTTAGTTTTATGTTGAAAGGTCCATTAAATTGTTTATTAAGATTGTCGTAGATTGCCTGTTCAAATTCTAGAACATTTAGAATATCCGAATGAAATTTGTGGGATCATAATTTGCTAAGCTGAAGTTAGTTTGAGGTGTATTGCCGACTTTGTAACCTACCGGAGTATTCCTCCAACAATTCTAACTCTGGAATTCCCAATGGGATATTATTTTTTTTTTATTTTTTTACGGATTCTGATAAGAAATTAAATTTTAGGACGAATTCATATCCAGCTTTCTTTTGATCCTATGCGACCCGAAGAGCTAATAAAATGAACGATTTTTATACCAACTTCCAAAGTTCTCTAAAGGAATGCATTATTTTATTATTTTTTAGAAAACTAGACAAGTAAACATTGTAGAGAATTAAAATCACTTTGTAAAGAGTCTATTTTGATTCCAGAAAGCTAAGTACTAGAGTGGTAATGATAAATAAAAGAACAGCAACAAGTTTTTTTTTTAAATATTTGACCAAAAAACTCTTTTTTTTTTTTACTTTTGATACTTATTGCAGTTCTCTTATTTATAATTTCCACTCTAATACTTAGCCTTCTGGAATGAAAATAAACTCATTTCAAAGATTTTAATTCTCTACAATTTATTTGAATAGTTTTCTAAAAAAAAAAAAAAAAATGCTTTCTTTCAGATAAATTTGGAACATTATATCAAAACCGTGTTTTGCGTTTTTCGCGTTTATGCGCTCATGGGGCACATCGGATAAAAAAGTTCCCGATATGAATTCATCAAAAAATTTGATTTACTATCAGAATCCGAAAAAAAAAAAAAAAAAACTTTCCGTCCCATAGATAGTTAGAATCGCTGGAGGAATACTCCAGTAGGTTGCGAAGTCTTCTATACGCTTCAAATTAACTTCAGGTTATTTCATCGGGATGCCCCTAATTTTATCCTGGTATTTTAGCCATTCAGGAACTTAAAGTGCGAGAATAGATTATCTATGTAACCTTTATAAACCAATAATTAATACAAAATTGCAAATAAATAAATAGATATGCCTATACCACTACAACTCAGGAAGGGGAGGTTCTTGGGTTCAGTACTTGGTAAGGACGTACTCTTCTTGATCATCAGTTATACAAGGACGTTTTTCGCCGATTACACGAATGCTCATTTAAAAGATAATAAATCCCGTACAAAAAAAATAAAATCATATAATGTACGCCCTAGGAGTTGAGAAAAAATAATAAATAAAACACGTTCAAACTGCTTCATTTTAAATCTAAAAAAAAAAAAAAATACTTTTTGGCATTTTTCTGTCTTTGTGACGATTATCTCTTGAACGAGTGAACTAATTATATTTTGAATTTCAATTAATTCGATTTTTGAATACTATATTTATGCATGGAATAATTGTTATCAGACTTTTAATTGTGTTCACTTAATCTATATATGTATATTCAAATCAAGCAATGGAGAAGAGTTGCTATTAAATATTTTTAATTGCCCAATCGGTGAGAAGAGATTGGAATGGATGGGAAATTGAAAATATATAGAGAATGGAATAGAAAAAACAAAAAAACTTTTTTATGCCACAAAGTCATTTAAAAATAACAAAAATGTACAAAAAGTAAAGATTATTTTTGGCTATAAACCCTATTAAATAATAATAAAAAATATGAACGAGTATACATATATGTGTGTTTATGTATATGCAAAATTATAAAAAAGATTTATTAAAAGCATAATGAAGAGTGTTGAAACAATATATTTGCTACTATGAATAAAACAAAGATGTTAAAAAAAAAAAATCATCTAATAAGCAAAAACTTGATGTGTATATGTATATATATATATATATATATATATATATATATATATATATATATATATATATATATATACATACAGCAGTGCGTTCATTATTTGTTTTTGATTACTATAGTTCTTTACAAACATATTATCCTGGTATTTCCTAAGAAAATAATTATTACGTATTATAATTCATCTATTACATGATACCAGAGATGAGAAATCTGAGGGAAAAAATTAAATAAAACCAAATTTTTAATTAACGCTCTAGCGTTTTATGAGGGAGAAATAAAAAAAAATTCGCACTCTAGACAACTCTCTTGAGTTGGACATGTTGTTGGTAGGCCAGGATTAAAGTATCATTTCATCTGTTGATAATAAAAATATTATAAATAGATGTTTCATCGATCGGAACATACAGCAACTCAATTGAGCATTCTAGAAAATTATATGAGTGATTTTTCATGAGAAAATTGCTGTGTGACATGAAACATGACGTTTCGCTTTGTGTGTTGGAAAATCGCACCACTTCCATTATCCAATATTAAGCATTTTTTTTTTTTACAACTTGTTGATCCTCTTGGAAACAGATTTGATAGGATCGACCCTTCAAATTTCTCCTTGTACATTGATTGCTTTATCTTCGATCTTTATCTACGATGTCCGTCCTAGAAAAGCTGAACAATAGCTTCATTCGATCATTCCTAATTGTCTCTTTGGTGCGATTTGATACAGGAATAGTATTTAGGCATCACTACACTCCCCGGTTAGAACGACTTGGTCAGCGGTCATTTCACTCTGGTTAGAATGTTTTCATAGTGAACTTGCTTTCACGTGTAGGAAGTTGATGGGAGCATTTCGAAAAATTTAATGCATGTAAACCTTCCAGAAGAAATTTCTAAAAGATAGAGAACTCAGAATCGACCGACTATTCGAGTTTTGCGAACAGACTTTTTTTTTTTTTTTTCTTTTTTTTTTTTTTTTTTTTTTTTTTTTTAGTTTTTTTGAATCACCCGATGACTATACCCTTTCCGGAACATTTTAGATAATAATTTGAAAGATTATTAAATTGTTTATTAAACAAAACTTAAAAAAAAATTGGAGTCTTGATATTTGAATTCTTTTCAGTTCCTCTGCTCGACTCAGTTGATATCGAAGACATTTTTTGAAATAGGCTTAAGCGCCAAAAAATCGAAATTTAGGTTTCAACTTATTATGGGACCTAAACGCCGCCTCTATCGATTCCCGCTTACGATGTAAGGAAAACAAAATTGGAAACGTTCTAAAAATCAACTATTGATGACTTAAGCACCAAATACTTACGACTCTCAGTAGTCACTCTGGCCTTAACCAGTGCTAGAAGTCTTAAAATTATATTGTAATTATAAAGGTTTTGTCAAGTTAATAAACTCCTGCAGTATGCAATAAAGAATAAAGTTGAAAAAAATATATATTGTTATTTGGAGAAAAATCGTTTCATGTGTTTCCTGTAAAGTTTGCTAAATGGCGCTTAGGCCTTTTTGAAAAAACGACGTCGATATATTATAATATGTAAAATGTATCTTCGATAGTTCTCCTTGTTTTTGTACAAATTGTTCCCTTTTTTCTGTAATGTAAGGTGATTTTTGTTATTGTACATGTTGCAGAGAGGCAGTGAGGGATAGGGTGCGATGAGCGAGCCAAGATGAGCGGCGATAACGACAGCCTCGGATGGGCCAACGGCTCCGGCAACTACAGCCTGGAGGAGCCGGAGAACCAGTTCATCCTGCCCTGGTGGAAGCAGCTCATTTGGACCTTCCTCTTCGCCGGCATGGTCATCGTCGCCACCGGTGGCAACCTCATAGTCATCTGGATCGTCCTGGCCCACAAGAGGATGAGGACCGTTACCAACTACTTCTTGGTTAACTTGGCCATCGCCGACGCGATGGTATCAAGCCTCAACGTCACATTTAACTACACCTACATGGTCAACAGCGATTGGCCGTTCGGCCGCCCCTATTGCAAGATCAGCCAGTTTGTTGCCGTTCTCTCGATATGTGCCAGCGTCTTCACACTCATGGCCATATCCGTTGACAGGTCAGTCCAAACATATTACTAGAATTAACAAAGTCGATGCGTGCAAGTCTTAAAAAATACTTTATTAAACATTTTACAGAGTTAGATCATATAAAAGAGTGAGCCACAGACAGTGTTAACTTACAGATAGACTATAATAAATACATTACCACTAGACTTAAAGCTAACATAGTGAGAGTGCACTGTCTTACACTCTCTTACATTCTGATTGATCTATTCATTTGAGATATGTTTTATACATAAAAAAGAGGAGGGGATGTTTAGGGATATAACATTTGTTAGGTACTGGCAAGTAGGAAGCAAAACAATTACTTCCTAGGTTATAAACTCTATTTAATAACTAATACTCCCTGGGTCAAAGCTATGTGACAACTCTAGCACCTTAAGTTTAGTTTTTGTTTTTTTTTTCTATTTTATGAGTTTAAGAGTACTATGCCCATTTGTTTACTGATTTAGTATTATTACACGTCTATATTTTGCTTTTTTTCCGGATGCAAACATCGAAAAAAATATCGATATTTCGATACACCGGACCTCGATAGGTATAATTAATTAACTACATTAAATGAATAAATTAAAATTATTAGAGGTGTTGTTGAAATATCAAAATTTCAAAAGAAATATATTGATATTTTTGTCCCATAGTTTTAAGTCTATGGTATATATCCTAATATCGATAATAAAATTTGAGTTATTTGCTAACTTATTAAAAATAATATTGACCAATTTTTACTGTCAAGGAAAATTCATGGTCTGAATGAAATTAATCAAAGTTAACATTCTTTTAAATGAGTTCAAAATCTCACTATCAAGTTTTTCATAAGAGTATGTAAGAATTTTAAAATTATTATATTTCTGGAAATTATTATACCTTATATACTTCATCCATTTTATGACTACGTTTCGGTCTTATCTTTGCCAATTTTCAAGTCTCGATATTTGTCAAACATTGATGCAAAAGTGGCAGATAAAGATGACTTGAAAATGAGCAACTAGTTCAAATAGCCCACTCATTGCAGCAGGCCAATAAGAAATGGGGAAATATTATGGACAGATAAGATTCTTCTTATGCTAATATGGAGTAATGGTAATAATGTTAAATAGTTGACAAATATTGGTGTAAAAATGGCAGATAAACATGACTTGAAAATGGGCAAAGATAAGCCCGAAACGTTGTAATAAATGGTTGATTAAAATGGATGTAGTATATAAGGGATAATCATTTCCTGAAATATAATAATTCCAAAGTTAGTATGTTTGAGCTCTTTATATATTTAATATTATAAATGCTTAATCAAATAGAAATTATTTCACTAAATATCTTATTTAAGTTTTTATTAATAATAGTTTGACCGTGAATAGATAATGTTTCAGGTAGAAAAAGTATAAAATAAAAAAAAAAATCAACTCTTGTGGAACCTAATTGATTTTATTGATTTTTTATTTCATTGTTTAGCTATATTTATTTTATCTTAAAACGCAAAAAAATGTCTAAACTGTTATTGCTAAGTATGTGTGTCGACATTTATAACACCATGTTTTATATATTTTTAAGTTGATTAGTAAAAATGTCGAAGGTTATCAGTCAGTTTTCTGTACGATTTATGGAATAAACAGCCCTTTTGAATATAATATAATACGTTATATTATATTAAGTATATTTTTAATATTATAATGGACTTGAAAAAAATATTTATTTTATTATTATCTTTATTCTTTAAACTGGCCACTTTGTACAACACAGGCTCTCATGCAAGATATTTCTTTTATACGTTGTTATTGTTTGATTTTAAGAACAAAAAACTGCTGGTGGTAGTTAGTGCTTTCATAGCTAGACGAAACGACTTAATTATATTTTAATAACCATTTAAAAAAAGTAATAACTAATAGAAAAAAGAAGAAGAATAATTAAGTAAAAAAAAATATTAAGATGTATAAATCAATAAAATAAATATAGTAGAAATAATGTCAATGCGAAAATAAATATAGTATAAATATGACTCAAAATAACTAATTTCAAATTGGCATAAATATCTTAATGTTTTAACGAATTCAAGAGTACTATAGTACTCCTTTTGTTATAATAATAATAATTAATAACATTTGTATTAATAACAATAATAATAAAATAAGGTATTAATTTTTTTCATTCTGTCTACTTAAACTCTGTAAGTAAACAATATATTTTTATATATTATTAACATCTTTTTGGTTTGTACGAAGACAGAGGTTAGAGTCGATCACGTTAACAAATATTATTGTTAAGAATATTAAGTATATTAAAATCAATATTGATTGGCATATGATGAATCCTAAACAATTATGACTTACTTATCGAAAACACTCTTGATGGATAATTAGGATTCCTCGCTTCCTGGAAGGTTTTCCCTTCAAGACTTTATCGCCGTAAGCTCGTAAAAGAACGAGAGGGAAATATTTGCGATGACTTCAAAGTAAAAGACATCAAGAGATGCTTCTGACGCGAAAAGTTTTATTAAGAAAATTCTTCTTCTAATGCTCCACTCGTAAAGCGTTAGGTTAAAAAAAAAAAAAAGGTTTCGCATTGGTTAAATTCAGAATACAAACTGAATATTAACTGCGCTTATCGTCTTTAGTTTAATTCTATTTTGAACAATTAGAAAACCTAGTGAGGGCCTAATTAATTACTGAATTGAATTATATTAAATCATGGACAGTAAAAAATATCTTATTTCTTTCTGGACTCCCTCTTGAGTTGAGCAATTAAATTAAATTTTTCTTTTCTTTTTTTTCTCTCTAGTTTAATAAATTATTTTTAAAGAACAAATGAAACATATTTGATATAATCTAAAGTTAACGAGATATTTATAAAAACGCCCAAAAGTTTAGAAGAAATTCCTTTAAAAAGAGAGGGATTTCGCTCGCTAATCCGTTGGTAATTGGGGATTAGTATGCGATTGGTTAGGAGCAGTTGTTCCTTAGCAGCTTACGAATTTGTAAAACTACTTCCTTCCTCCCTAGCAGCAATTTCCCTCTTTCCGGTCCCTTTTCCGTCGTTATTCGCGTTCATTAGCTGTAATCTAAATTCATCTCAGATGAAATAAGTTAATTGTAATAATATGTCGTCTTATTGCCTAGCGCCATATAATTTTAGAATCCTAGAGGAGTTAAGCAAAATAAATGTGATTATTAACCCTAGGAAAACAGAGATCATGAGGATTGGGAAGAAGCCCCAAAGGAACATGCGGGTAGTAAGGACTAAAAATGGCAGGTTGGGGAAGGTGGACTGGTACAAGTATCTGAGGATAAAAGGGGATATATAGATACAGATGTGATGTAGAGGATAAGAAGAGCAGGAAGACTGTTCAATGTTGTTAAAAGAAGATTCATTAACAGAGGGGAAATACGAACAGGAAAGGGCTGCAAGCTATGGAAATGAGATACTTGAGGAAGGTAGAAAATAGAAGAGATAGGATTAGAAATGCAGTTATAAGAGATAATATGCATATGAAACCAGTGGAGAATATCAAAGAGGGGCATGGGCTGAGATGGTATGGCCGTATTAAGCTAATGCCAGATAACAGGGTGGCCAGACTAGCATATGAATCCAAGGTCGATGGTGGGAGAGGCCGAAGAAGACCAAGGTACACTTCGGAGGACGGAGTCAGAAAGGCCTTTCAGAGACGAGACATCGAGTGTAATAAGAGTGAGTTGACAGTGGACAGAATCCCATGGAAGCGGCTCTGTAAAAAGGAACCTCATACTGCACAGCGGTAGAGCGGGCTGGAATATATATATATATATCAGTGGCAATGTTTTGTTTTGTGAGTTTGGAGGGGTATTGATTTATAAATAAATAAATCAGTAGTCTGTTCTTAAATCGTTTAAGTTTGATATGTGTACTCCAAGTAAGTCTACGATCTGAGTACAGTGGAAGATATTTTATTACGTTTTTGATAATTTATAACATTTCAGTACAACTGGCGTACAGTTATTTCTCCGGAGCGTAAATAATATATAATTCGATTTTCGTGAATTCTGTCTAATTTTCGGAAGCATTTTTCTAATAGATAAAGGAAATATATAACAGAAAAATTAAATTTTACTCAGATAATAATTAATAAAAATATTTATTTTGCTAGAATATTTGAGCCGTTTTCTTTGAAAGTGGTATAAGTCCATTTTTGACAAAATTTTAGTTGACAATTAATGCAACCTGCTAAGAGCTTTTTATCTACTAACAGTTTCAAAAAAAAAAAAAAAAATCCTTCAAAATTTATATCATTTTGTCAATATTAATTTACGTAGTTAATGAAATTACAAATATAATTACTTTGAAAGTGGCGTAAGTCCAATTTAGTTCAAATATTATAAAACATAAATTCTCTGCGTCATTTTCATATATGCGGCAACACTGTTAATGAGATAAAAAATGTATTTCTTTCACTGGATTGCTGGTACGTCCTGCGTTTATTTTTGACTATATAACCTATTGTGTGTTCTGTTTGTCCACTTAACTAGAACTAAATAAGTACGATTACCTCTAAAATCACTAATTGTTAATTTCATAACAAATGTGAATTTTATAGTATATAATATTCAAAATGGATGTCACCTTAAAATCGGATAGTGATTCAGGTAGGTATTTATAAATTTATTTATAAATCATTAAAAAAAATCGGTTTGATTCAATTGAAATCTTATATTTAATGTTTCATAAATGTATGATTATTACATTTTGTTGACTTTGAAATCGGTCTGAGTCCATTTGAGGTCATCAAAAGTATATTTTTTTTTAAACTAATACTTTAAAAACGATTACATCATAAACTTAAATCAATTTAATATTTAAAAAACATGAAATAGGCGTATTTAAATATACCAATATTTATCAAACCATTCAAATACAAACCCTTAAATATCCCCTTATAATATAAAATGGACTTTCAAAGAAAACGGCTCATTTAAAGGAAAATAATTTTCCAATGTAAACCCCATCCCTAATAAGTAAATTTATTCTCTGGGCATTACATAATTACCTGTATTCCTCCTAGAACAAAGTGTATTATCCAATTTTCCAGGTTTCTTCCTTATTACGTAAATGTTGTTTTCCCCTATTGAATGCACATTGGAAACCTTCCAGAATAGAGCACAGAACCATTTCCTATTCGAATGTATGCTGGCGAAACCATCCGAATATTCCATTCTTGTAATTGTTTCTCAAATGGCCCTTTATTCAGGAGTGGATTTCTGGAATGTTAGGGCCATTTTGAATGTCCTCCTTGCTACAAAAGGACACTGAAAAGTTATCTCGCACGATTGTATTATAAATGAGTTTTAGGACAAATTCGTGAAAAAAATTGCACGTTCAAACTGGTATGAAATTTAAAAAATGTTTAGTCAAAAAAGTACTAGAAAATTCTAAATCATTCTGATGAAAATTGAAAATGAATATTGCTTGTTTTAGATAAAATCGATACTTATCAACATAATGAAACTCATAACATAAACTTGTTGAAAAGTCGTTTTTTCACGTTTGAAGTGTGAAAAACTTCTTTTTATTCAAAATACAAAATTGTAATATTATTTAAAAAAAAAGAAAAAATGAATTTAAAAAAATTGACTTCAGTCGACCACTATTCGTAAAAAAAAAAAAAAAAAAAAAATCAAAACCGCGAAATTTGGCCATTTTTCGACATTTTATTACAGAGTTTGTAATTGTCACAGGCACTTGTATTTGAGAATAAATTTTGGCTTTTGTTAGGGCCTATCTATAATAAAAATTGTATGCAAAAAAAAAAAAAAAAATTTTTCCGAGATTTGAGAAAATGTAAAAAGAGGTGTTTCCTAAAAGCTTTTTAATCTCGAGGAGTTTTTCTATAACCAGGCCGTCAGAGCTTTAAGCCTGGAAAGTGACAGAGAGAGGCTTCCCCCTCCCTTCGTCACTTCTCCTATGTTATCTCACCACGAGCAACCGAATCATGGAAAAGCACGATGTTCAAACGAGTTTTTTAGGTATTAAATCGAAACTCAAGTATATTTGTAGAGACAATCCTAGGGAGTAAATTTCACTTTGAAAAATCATTCTAGAACCATTTTTGCCCATGTTCAATTTTTTTTTTTCTTTTTCGAAAACACCTGTTTTTACATTTTCTAGATTTATGGGAAAACACATAAATCGAGAACATAAATAAAATATTTTTGTTTAAATGTTTTTATTGTAGATTTAAGTGCCAAAACAAGTCCCTCCGATATTTACAAGTCCTGTAATAACGGCCATATTTCGCTAAAAGTTATTGACCAACTTCAATTGTTTAAAATTCTTTCTTTACGCTATTTATATCTATTTTTAATGGCAAAAAGTTTTTCACTTCTTAAACGTGAAAAAAAAATAACACTTTTCGGAACGTTTATTAATTTTTTTTTTCAACAGGTTGCAACATACCGATTTTATCTAAAACATATACAATTTGCTTCTACTATTTTTTTTTTTCTATCACGTTGAGAGCTTCCATTGGAAATTTATTTCGAATAATTAACTGTCTCGGCTGGACAATAATACTTATAATATTATAACAATATTATAACATTATTATTATATTATTATATATATATATATTATTATATATTATAACAGTATTATATTATAACAATAATACCCTAAACTGGGCAATGTGTCCAGTCTTTTATTCACTTATTCTCAGCATACACTGCTATTATTCAAATTTTTTACCACGTTTTGGGGATATATATTTTCTTAATTTTTTTTTCGTAAAAAAAATAAATATTAAATTTAGTGAACATTATTATTTTCGCAAAAAATTCACAAAAATTGTCTGCCATGCTAAGCTAGAAAGACAAAAAATTGGATTATTCATTCATATCACGATTGGTTTATACATTCAGATCATGATAAAACTAAAAGTAATAAAATTCTCTTCTTTACATTTTAAGTTTAGCTACTTCTTATCTGAAGCTGCGATTTTGTGCGATGTATTGAATATTTTACACGGCACTAAACATAAAATATAATAATAATATATAGTTTTTATCGAATTCAATAAGCTTCGTTTTTTTATTAATTTATTTCTAAATCAATATCATACAATAAAACAGAATAGAGTTTATTTCTATCCGACCAAATGACAACAACAATCGGTCGGTGCCAAGAATAAAATGTATATTATTATAAAAATAAAATAAAGTAATTTTTTTAATAATTTTTATTAGTCGGATGTTTTGGAGACTGCAATGTTAATAATATGTATACAATTTGAAACTTATTGCCGAAAGATTAAGCATATGGGGGATGATTCATATAAATTATGACTATGCAATAATAATTTTACGCAACTATTGTAGAATATACTTGAATAATCATTAAAAATAAGAATAACTATTTGTAATAATATAGAAATAATAAGGCACTATTAATCTATTGGTATAGCATAAATCACATCTAAAATAAAACAATAAATAAAATAACAAAAGTATTAGGTTGTAATTAATTAATAGAAAAATGATATTTTATATTTAAGGGTCTTCGAAATAAGATATAAAAGCATAATAAAATACTACTAATTATAATAATAGAAGGCGTAATTGAAGATTTGCTTGAAAATGGTTATATTATTTTTATTTTTTTTCATAGCTCTTTATGACGCTTCTAATTATTTTATTGTATGGAGATTCCCGTTTTTCTGTCGATATGCATTTTATAATTTCTAATTATTTATGGGACTCACTTTAAATTTTGTCTCTTACTTAACATCTAAAACTAAAACTAAATTTTAAATTTCAAATGATCTTAGTCAACGCTTGGGTGCCCCAGAAGATATGAGCTCTCTGAATATTTCCTTTATCCGTTCGTAAGATTTTTTATTGCTCTCGGCTCGGAATTCCGTAATTTTCATTCCTCGTGAACCCTCGATGTTTTTAAGGCTACAAGAAATGAGTAACGAACAACATTCATAATCTAAGTGATATGGAGTAATTAGATTTTTCGGGATTCAACGGATCCTATATTATTTAAATTGGGAAAGAGAAAAAGTATAGTTAGGTATTAGTCAATTTAGTGATTTAAGGTTTAAAAAAAAAAAAAAAAAAGAAGTAGAGTAATCAATCAAAGATTTGTTTTTCACTTTTCTTTGTCCACAAACTAAGTCAAATTTACTGATTCCCAGATGAATAGTCACATTTTGACTCATATTCGGAGGCAATATTGAGCGGAATGAACTTCACATTAATTTGGCTAGTCAGAAATAAAAGGGAATTTTATATGAGATTCTTAGGAGAGTCAGACAGACATAGCGTTTAAAAGATATAAAAGAACTTACACTAAAAGCCCGGGATATATATGCTTTGCTACCTGAAGTAAATTGGATTCCAATACTTCTACTGTACTGAGGAAAGCTTTCAAAGGATATGAAGACATCAAACACAAGAAATGGAACAGGTGATGAAACGTTTGGACCCATAGCTTTTATTAGTTCTACAGAGGAATGCATTTATATAGAATCTTATTTATAAATATAGAGTACATAGAAGTAAAGCATGATATTAGGGCTGCTATATAAAGTGTATATTCTCATGTGATACCCTAAAAATAATATACATTGCTATTAATTTTATTATGTGTTATTCAAATAAAGGCGCCAAAGTCATCCAAGGTTAATCCTCGGAACTCTACATTAACATTAGCCGTTTTGTACCGAAATGACTGTCGGTTAGAGGTTTCATACGTCCATATCTCACTCTTTTATTATGATAGAGGAAAATCCTAAAATATTTTTTTAATCATTATGCCAAAGGATAAAAATAAATAGTAAAAAATATCTATATAAAAGTCAATTAAATAATTTTTAATTTAAAAAAAATTATTTTTATTTTTAATAAATATAATTATTTGGAAGTAATAGGCCAAAGCGTAATAATTTTCAGCGTTTTAATAATTATTTGCCGGGTATCGGTCTGGCTAAAAATAACAAATAACAAAATTATTATAACAATTTTATTTTATTTCATCACAGTCCCGCCATTTTGTAAACATTCAAATGAATAGACCACTCGATAAACCGTTGCATGCATAAACAGTATCCAAAATAAATATTCAGTTCGTAGGGAATATGAAATATTCAACATTTTTTTTTAAAAATATTTTATTCTTTTATATGACGGATATTATTGTAGCTTTATAAAACTAAGTCTTAAGTTTCTCAAATACTATCAAATAACTAATCAGTCGTAGCTTCACCTATTCAGGACTTATCAGGACATAAAAAGGTGAGATCACATAAATGTAATCCAGAGATATGACATCTCACATCAACAGTCTAAAAAAGATTTTTAATTAAGTTTTTAATTAAGCAATAACTTCGTACTGCTTACTGGATCATCATTCTGCGCTTTTGTTGAAACGACGAAGACATTATAATTGGAATAGCTTTTTTAATGACAAAAATGTTTACTGTTTTTTTTTTATCCTGTATTAATTTCGTGTCAGGAATTGGAACTCGTTGAGGATTCTGGACTGGATAGGGCTCTTTCGCTTCTGGTCACGTACGTACGACCAGCAATTCTTTTTTTTTTTTTTTTTTTTTTTTTTTTTTTTTTTTTTTACGAAAAGAAATCGGTCCCGCTACGGACTCAGAGATCGTGTCATGTATGTCAATTGGTGCGGTTACTGTCAATTCATCACGCATTAGCCAACATTTGGTATTGTCTAATATTTTAGTATGTATGTGAAAGATATATTTTATTTATATTTATTTTTAAAAAATAAGTTTTAATTACTTATGGCTGATTATGATTATTTTACTTTCGGAGATTTTGGCAGAGGCCTACCAACCAAAACAAACAAATATTTAATATATCGTTTATTCAGACAGCCAAAATTTCGGCCGACCTATCTGTGTGGGCCATGTGGGGTTTATAACCGTGGTTTATCGGACAAAGAATGTGTCTGCCTCACACCCGCGGGGCTTTAAAGGCGTAGAATTACATATAGTACTCATTAACATTTTTTGTTAATGCCTATAACTAAGCGATATTTATTTGTTTTTCTCGAGAAAATCTGACGAACCTATTTGCGCACGATCAACACACACCTGATGTAGATGAACGATCTCTCTTATCGCCGATCGGTGCGCTGAGAGCGGTGACGTCATCAACTCGCACTCAAATTTGGTCAAATTTAATCGCTTACTGTACTTCCGCCTCAAGTCCGAATCTGAAAATTCTTTTTGCGATCTCTAATGGCATATTTTATCTTTTAGATGATACCAATTATTTCTTTCTAGCATTTGAAGAAGCAGAGCTATGGGCGTTTAAAAACGACAAAAAAAGCGTCGTTATAAAAATATTATTTTTTCTAACACTCCCCAGGCAGAGGAAGGTCATTATACGCTAAAATATGAATAATTTAATATAGATAATAACACATGCCAAAAGTGAAACAATGCCCCGCAAATACTAAATTACTTACTACTGGTGTTCCCAATTCGAACAAATCAGAAAAAAAAAAAAAAAAAACCCTAGGAATATCGGAAACATTAAGAGAAATACTGAAAGATAAGTTTTTTTACCCTTTTTGTTTTAATTTTTGAAAAATCATTGGATAGTCCAACAGAATATTAATTTTTCTTTGACGCCAATGACAATTTGGGGCAGATGCGTAAAACTAAATATAAAAAATCTTCCCTTGGTATCTAAGTAATTAAAAACACAACGTTGATAACAAAATCTCATTGAAAATAAATATATACCTTACTGTAAAAAAACGAACAAAAAAAAAACTCGATTTTACATCTAAAATACTTGAATGACATAAAAAATGCTGCAAATAATTACTATTTCCTCTTCTTTCGCTTCTCCCTTTTGTGCCTTTCAGCGTAGAGGAGTGCCTAGCCACGACCTCAATTCCTCTCTGTTCCTTAATAGATTCCTGGCCCGACGGAGATCTTTGCCTCTTCCTCTGCAAAGTCTATCGATGTACTCCAGATACGACACTCTTGGGCGTCCTCGAGGTGTTCTGCCATCCGCAGCGTAGTCCATCGTCTTCAATAGGTCCCTATGTTCCTCCATCCTAATCACATGTTCGAACCATTCCAATTGGCGGGTTTGCAGAACCTCCTTCAATGGGGCGACACCCAGTTCCTGTCGTATCCGCTCGTTGCTAACAAAGTCTTTCTTCGCAGATATTTTATCTCTCAGCAGCAGTGACTCTGCTCTCCTGTCTGTCTGTCAGTATCCAGCTTTTAGCGCCGTACAGAAGTATTGATAGGTACACAGATTTGAATATATGGAGCTTAACGTCCTTAGTCACCTCTCGCTTTCCTACAACAGTATTGCAAATCTGGTGAGACCGCATTTGCCTTGCTTATTCTGTTATATATTTCCAAGTCAACTTACCCAGGTCTTCTTATGACTGTTCCTAGGTATGTAAAGTCCGGGACCACTTCCAATTCCTCTTCATTGCAGTGTATATGTACGTCTTCAATCGGCCTTCCTACTTGTAATACCTTGCTTTTGCTGGTATTGATTTCCATCCCTATTCGATGAAGTTCCTTATACTATTCAGTCACTGCCTGCTGTAACTTTTCAACCGAATCCGCTATAAGAACAACTTCATCAGCATGGAGGAGAAGCTGCATCACCACTTGATGAAGGTTTCTTCTCCCCAGGAATGTTCTCTCTGTTCTTCTTTTACAGATAGCCGCCACTTCATCTATATAAATTAGAAATAGCAGTGGGCTTAAACTATCTCCTAATTTGACCCTCCCTTATTTTGTTAAAGTGACCGGACTCTAACCCATTCAGTCGAACAACTCGCTTTGGTTGTTGGTTCCTAGTGCCTAACACCAGGGATGTTTATCGACCTCCCTGTCTAGATCCGCCATATTCTGTCAATAGCAGATGTGGTTCTTCACCGCGCACGGACGGTCTTGGGTTTATAGCGTCATTAAGACCTCCCCATTATGGTTCGCAGCGAATAAGTACACTGTGGTTTATTATTTACAAATAATTATATATCCGATAAAATAAAAATAAAATTTGTATTGAGTATACAATTTTTTTTTTAAATCTTTGGTATAATAATTCTAAAACACCATATATTTTTCCTCTAGCTTGTGCTGAGATATGGACGAATGAAACCTCTAATCGGCCGCCATTTCAGTACAAAACGGCTGGTGGTGATGTCGAGTTCCTAGGATCATCCTTGTGACTTTGTTACCAAATTAAAAATTAATAAAAAATTGGCCCAGCAACCTCGGAGAAAAGCAGCGGGTGGCAGATTGATAGATATTTATTTATTTAAATTTTGGAACCTATGTATCTTAAAACGTAAAATCTAAAATTTTGAGGAGGGTTATTTATTTATTTTTTTTTCGATTACAAAAGTTCATTATTTAAAATTTAAAAACAAAAACGCATTCTTATACGTATTTTGAACTATGAATTTTGAGTATTTTTAGAGATGTTATCGACAGATTTCTGCCCTGATAAGCCAAAAGGCTCTTACTCAAAATCATTTTTCGAATGAATTTTTTGTAGTGTATCCAAATTGGTCAGAAAATTACAACTTTTTCCGACATCATAAAATCCTTAGCCCAATGGTTGTATCAAAATAATTGATTTTAGGGCTTTCTAATATCATAGAAAGATGTATTTTTTAGACAGATTCGGCTAGACTTCAAAAATTTATTTAGAACAATGGTTTTCGGGCAGATTTTTTCATTTGCTAATTTTTTTATTTGTTGGTAATATATTGGCCAATAATAGCATATGGTTTATTTTTGAATTTTAAATTTTATCAAAATAAATGTAAGCGATAGATCGCGAGAAAACGGATCTAAAGAATTTATTGGTTGTGATAGTCAATTTCCTGCTAATAACACCTCCTTTTAGAATTTTAATAAAATGAAGAAAGAAAAAAAATGATGCTTTAAGTTTGAGGGCTTATTTGACTGGGACTTGATATATTACACGGCTTAACTTTACGAGTCACCTTATCAGTCTTTTTTAATTTTTTCTTTTTACATTTACGGAGTTTATATTCTCCAATGTATATTAATTTCAGGTATATTATCCTTGCAGTAAAAATTAATAAAAAAATAAATAATTATAATAAATCAAATTAAGCCTCAGTGCGTATCAAGTCATGTTTTTTTTTTCAGGTGTGGATCTCATATGAATGAACAATAATTTGTAATATATTTTGATCATAAAATTTTCTGAATATTCAAATAAACAAAGTCCAATTAACATTATCGTTAATTAAAGCCTCCATTGTTCTGGTTAGGGCCACCGAGGTTTCCAACATTAGATGAATCTATAGTCTTGGTTCAGTTCTTGCCATTTTTATTGTTAATTTCAATATTCGTTAAACCAGCTGTTTTGTACTTCTCTGTGAGCCCAGAATCAGTTACCAAGTGAGAGTTCAAGGTATCCAGCCAATAATTTTGAAAAAAAATTAGCCCCTAGTTAACGCTAATCTTGAATATATTGCGTTGCAGTTTTTACAAAGATATGAAAAATCAATGTTTTAATATTAGTTATTAGTTGCTATTCGTGGGTAAATATTATTTTATTGACTTCCGGAGAGAAAATATTTTTAAGGAGAGATCTTTTTGAAATCGTGAATAATCAGAATTTGTTCAGTTTAGACAAGAAATTAGAATTTATTTCGGAAGCCGCTTGAAATATTTAGGTTTTTTTTTTTTTTATAAAAATAAAAATAAAGGTTAAATAACAATTGCCTACACAAAAGATGTTTCTTATCATCTTATGTTAATTAAACAAACACATATAGACGTGGGTCCCGTTCAAAAATTATCAATTATCAAAGTTATCAATTTTTTCTGTTTTAACATTGATTATTTTTAAATGGGTGTGTTTTCTTGAAAAAGTAACATTAGCATGTGATTCTGCATTGACAAAAAAGAAGAGAATACAATGTGTCATACGTTATATTACAAAAAATGTCCAATTTTACGCACATTGCGCATTCTTAGCGCATTAGTAAAAATCATGCGAGGTGTCGATTCTTCATGAAATTTAGCGTAGATTATAAAAGTAGAGGTTCTAACTTTAAAAAGCAAAATCGAAGACTATTGCATACCTACCGTTGACCACTTCTATGCTCAATAGATCAATAGGAAACGAAATTTCGAACAACAAAACCGATGAAATAAATTTGGCCAGCTTTATCGACCAAATTCTTCGTTTAATTATGACATTCAAAAGTGAAACTCTGTCTTATAAAGAGCCTTATGAAGACTGACGACTTCCAATCTAGGACGTGGACAGTCCAAGTTGAAAGTGGACCTGTCCTAGAGTACAATAGAGGATCTGGTCAGTGTTTGCCACCTACTTTACACTATTGTTTAGAGTCAGTCCAATTAACATTATCGTTAATTGAAGTCTCATTGTTCTGGCAAGGGCCCTAAAGGTTTCCAACTTAAGAGGAATCTATAGTCTTTGTCAAAGTTACAGTCTTTGAACTTTATTTGTAAGTAATGTATTTTGTTCATGACAATAAATATGCAGAGACAATTCATTAAAACCTCAAAAGAAAAAGAAAGCTCTGATTTACCAAATTCGATCGATTTGTTATTGTATGTAGTAACATCCATGATAGACCAAAACTTGGTGTTTTTTCATATTTTTTTTTCCTCCCTTAGTATCCCTATGAAAGTTTATGCACCCTCCCATTCACGTGCATTAGTGCATCACAAGCTAAAATTGCAGCAAGTAAATGTTTAATAACTATAAAACAACTTATTTCAGCTCAAAAATTCCTACTCCATCTGAAAGTACAAGTTTAAACCTTCAAGAAAAGGTATCGCTGACATAAACAAATTCAAATTACAGTTTGTTACAACTGATAATAGAAGTAGAAAATATTTGGTCTGTTCCATTGCTGGCAGATTTAAATACAGTTATTGCGCGATATAAAAACTAACGGGGCTTGAAAAGTAGTCCCTTAACCACGAAGACTTTTGCGTATGAATCCATTAATTGGCGATTTGGAAAGGAAATGGCGGTTGATTATGTCGAGTTTTGACGATCATCCTGGGATGATCGTTAACTGGTGCCAATCCCCCCAAAAAATTCAACTCAGTAGTATCGGATCGGCGGATGGATTTTTCTTCATCCGATTTTTAGATTCCACGTATCTTAAAATTTTGAGGAAGGGGATAAATTTTTTTTTCTTGGTCGATTACAAAGGTTAATTATTGGCAATAATAAACCAAAACAATTCTACAGGGAGCATGTCTAGGATCTAAGTCTTAAAATTGCGTTCCTTGCTTTTATGATCACCAAATGAATATTATACTAACTCTTGATGTTTTCAATGAAATTTGAAATTCTTAATACAAACTCTTTCTTCTACGAGTGGAGCAGTGCGGTTGTCAGCCACTCTGAAGAATACACCATAGTGCATCTTTTCTATGGTATTATAAAACTGTCTTGATATTTATTTGTAATTTTATGGTTTGCACCCAAATAAGTTAAACAAAAACGCCAGTTTATACTTTCCGCATTAGTTCACTAAGAGATGAAGCTCTTGCCTCCCCTAGGAAGATCTCATTCAAGTGCAAGAACTCGAGGTGAAATCCACTTTGTAACCAGAGCCATCCGGCTAAGAGTCCTCATGAAGAGGTTATTGGATTGGGAAAGGTACAGCCCTCATTGAGCCGAGGGGAGAGGGCTTCTTCCGAATGTCATTATCGGGCGAGGGAGATAAGGTTTTTCATTGGAGTGTTCTGCTTGTGAATACCTGATGAGAGTTACTGAATGCACTCAGACATCTGGGGCACATTCCTCCTGCAGGGCCGGGTAAGACGAGGGTGCGATACCTCAATGAATTTAATATCCTCCCGATCTCGGTGACGAAATTTAATTCTAAAAGTGGATGAAACGCTGAGGAATCTAGCGGGTAAAATAGGGTATTGCGGCGGAGTTCTTTTACTGCTCGACTACTTGAGGCGAAGTGTGGTAATAGTTCCAAAAAAAATGTTCCAGATTTTTCTCGATTAGGATCTCTTGAGTTGCGATGGGATATCGTAAGCAAAACATCGATACCAATTGTGTGGAATATCGATATTCTATATAAATAATGTAACGCCCTCCTCAGCCAAATTCGAAATTTCGAAAATTAAACTAATGTTTAAAATTAAATAAAAAATTGATGCTGACAGCTCAAATGTTGGTGTAGTTATTGGGCACAACAAACACGCTGCTAATCTTTGTGTTAGGATCCTAACAGAGTGTTATTAATTTCTTTTCCCGCCCTAATTAATTTCACAATTTACAATTTATTTGAAGTCAGGAGGCATTTGATTAAGGGGAAAAAACTGCCTAAAACGAAATTTATTTACATTAAATTCTAAAAATGTTTTGATTATTGATTATTAAATTAAATAAATGTCCATTCAAACAAAAATAAAAAAAAATTATCTAATTTTGGTAAGGATGCACACAATTTGGGATTTGTTAACATTTTTATATGTTGCATTTATAACATTTTTTTAAAAACATTTTGTGCATTTAACCCATATTTCTGCGATTTTGTATTCAGAAAAGTTGACTCATTTGTCTTCTGACGATTTCAAAAACCTTGAGGAGGACGAATTTAGGATTCAAGCTTTCCCCTCCTTAACGAGTTAACGTGCGGGTCTCGGACAATTTGATTCTGAAAACAATACCCTTGTCTACGAACAGTAATGATTAAATATATACCTGGTGCACCAGAAGCTTTCTGATCCAACACAAACCAACTATTTATTTATTTATTTATTACAACTATTTTACTATCAACAGACAACTGGGTGCTACTAAAGTATTTCAACAGTTTGAAAGCACGTAGCAGTCCTATCAATGCTAGATAACTTGGAAATAAATTTAGGCAACGCACATTAGGACAAATGACTGATCTAGGTGGAAAAATTTTTAGGCTTTAAATTTTCAGGAAATGAGATTTTCATTACATATATATACCCTGAATTCGGGGTCACATTTGAATTCATAAGCCATTGTGAAGTCTGAATAAAACAAGCAGGAGAGAAAGGCTGTAAACGAGAATATCTAAAATTCACCTAAATACGTTTACAATTTTTTTTAATTTTAGAGAAACTCCATTACTTTGAGTAAAATTCTGATTGGAAACTGAGCTGGTATAATTAGATGTAAATTAAACATTAAAAATTCACAAATTATTTTAACCAAACTTTATTTAAAAAATTCTGAAAGATGAAAATGTGCCTTCATAAAAATATAACAAATTTTTGGCATAGTACTTACATTGTACATACAAAATAAATTTTAGTGTTTTTAATGAATGAATAATAATTATTCAGAAGAAATTAAATATGCAAATAAAATGAAAAATAATTTTTGTCTAAATTGATTAATCTGAATCATCTTTATTTATATGAGATATATTGAGATCAGGAGTGAAGACCTACTGCTCCTTTAGGTAAATATTTTCTCATTCTCATTGGCGATTTCCTAAATGAATTTATTGAGAGATATGATGTTAATAGCAACAATGAAATTAAGCCTTTATCGGAAGGCTTACGCGTGGATTTCATGGCATTGCTTGCCCGAAATCTTCCTTTCAGACTTCCAGTGCCTCTTCTGATAACATGTCAATAAGCACTAAACAATTCATTATTATTTCCGTGCTGTGCACTAGAATTTCGTACACTGTTGCAAGCATGTAGTACAACGGATGCAGACTTAAATACAACACTCTTGTTTCTGGAACATATATCTCAAGATCGACAGTATTAATGTCATTACTACCAGACAACAATGAGCTCAAAACACCGATCTTGGTCAAATCATTGCTTACTTCAAGCATTTGATATGCTCCCTTGGTAAATATACAGTAAAGTAAACATAATGCTCAGCCATATACTATTTTTTCTCTAGAAATTTGTCCATACAACTCCCAAATTCTTGTCAATTCATTTCAATTCTTGACATAAATTATTTTAATTTGTTTCTAACGTAACAGGAGAATGTTCCGTGATTTTTTCTTCTTCAAATTGAATTCATAGATTTTTATAAATGGCATCGAAATTTGGACAAATCTGCCACTGAATAAATATAAGGTTGTTGCAAAAGTCCTTATGCATGAACACAACCCTTAATTCCAACTATCATAATTATCCTATAAGAATGTTTTTGATCCTACTATTTATGTCAATGTTTGCTTTGACTAATCCTTTAATTCCTTGTGACTCGAATTGGCTTTATGGGGTCATTTAAAATTTTAAAACGCACAGGAAATGTTAGATAAAAAATCGTGAATCGCGGTCTTTTGAGACATTACTAGAAAAAAGGTACTAAGGCCAATTTTCCAGCGAAATACTGTCGCACAATCCAGGTCGCCCATCGGTCGTTGATGATGACGTTCTTCTTGAATGTATGGACACGGATCCACATGCAACTACTCGTGATTTATCGACCGAAGTAGGAACTCAAATCTTTATTGTGAACATCTAGACAGAGTTTATGCAGTTTTGAGTGCGACGTACTCCGTTTTGGTCAACATGAACCAAACCATCTAATCATAACAGATCAGTCTAAAATAATGTAATTTAAAAAAAATTTAATAAATGCATTTGTATTTTTCAACATAGGGATAAAACACGAATTAACAGATCTGTAAAACAAGCAATATTATCGCTTCAAACTTTGAGGCACGATAAAAGATACATAGCGTTCTGGGAGACCTTTTTAATTCTCATAATAATTTAACATCAAGTTGTAACCATTGTCCCAAAATAAGAAAAAGGTTATGTATCCGTTTTCATGGACATGCATAAATTATTAGAATATGCTTAATTAAATATGTACACATTTAAAATGTAAATACTAATATTAAATACATGGTATGAACAATTTTAAAAGTAATGTGCTTATTGTATATTTGTGTCATATAGACTTTCTTTATCCTTTGAAAATTCCTTCAAACAAAAGTAATACCCTGTTGACATCCGTATGATGGTATAGACGGATCAATGCCTAAAGGTAATAACTTTTTATTTTTATTATGTATTACATAAATATCTATATTAATGACGAAAGACGTTACAAATTATATGTAATATAATTAATTTAATATAATATTAAGTATTATATATTATTATTAATTATTATATAAAGTATATATTAATATAAAGTATATTAATTAATATATATAAGTATTATTAAGTAAATATAATATAAAAAATTTTCTGACATCCACGTGCATTAGACGAAAAGAAAATGTTCTTAGCGGAGAAAATAGGATGCGATAAATATAAAAAATTGGAATTTGTAAGACCCCAATATCTTTTATTATGAATTTTTTTTAAAATCAAAAAGTTTGACCAGATTTATTATTAGTTTCTTCCTTATAATGTGATATTGTAATAACAAAAGTTTTAATCAATAAAAGTGATAAATGAGATTTCTTTAAAGTAATAAATGTAATGGATATTGATTTAAAAACCCATTTATAAAATAAAACTGGATTAGAAATTTCAAAGAAACAATCAGTCAACTTCAGAAGTTATTGATGGATCATTCTTATTTGATAACTTACAAAAGGAAGTTTCATAAATGTCGTAATCTTATAACCAAAAAAAAAAAAAAAAAAAAAATATATATATATATATATATATATGAAGATATTATATTTTTAATAATAATCATAATAATAATCATAAATAATAATCAATTAATAAATAAATACAAAATAAATTTCAACGTAATGTTTCGTGTGAGTCTCTTCATGCTCAAGACCAGAATACCTGACTCTCTCACTGCCCAATCTTCCTCTTCGAAGGATTTTGCTTATTGGTTTATGCTTATAAACTATAAACTGGTTTATAGTTAAATTTAAGTTATTAGTTAAGTTAAAGGGATTATATATAAACTATAAATTGGTTTATGCTTATGTTGGTTTATGCAAAACTGTACGTGTAAGGCAGAATCGATCTGACGCGTCGCTTTTTTCTCTGCTTTTTCAAGCATTACCGATTCAATCATGTTTTTACCGAACCAAAGCCATACAGTATGAATTAATACCTTCTAGATATAAGTTCAAATAAATAAATAACTCGAAAGTTTGTTGCCGATATATATATATATATATATATATATATATATATATATATATATATATATATATATATATATATATATATATATATATATTGCTGTTAGAGAGTAGTACCCCCTCCCTCTATTTGTCTTAGGGCCAAAAAATAAAAAGGATGGATGGAAGAAAGTTCGGATGTATCAAAAAACCAAGATGTAAGGGATGATCGGTTTTTGTGCCAAATCGACGTATATCTATGCATTTATCTAACAATAATACATATATATATATATATATATATATATATATATATTATATATGTGTGTGTGTATTTGTATTTTTTTTTATTAATATCTTTTCCTCATACAGTAACCCTGTATAAGGGCCCTGTATTTATTAATATGTAAATGCTCCATGCATTTAATAAATGCATATATCATTTATTATACATGCTCCATGCAGTATAATGCATGTATCAATACATGTCCATAAATGTTAATATTCCATTTAATCTTCAATGCCATGACTAAATAATACATTAACAAAGAATGAAAAAGTTTTTTTTTTTTTTTTTTTTTTTTTTTTTAGTGTATTTCGTTTTATTTTGGCATGTGAGCCATAAGTTATCCTTCGGTCGTTGGTTTTTTTTTAGTCCAAGGTAATATTCTCTATCCGTATGAGGAATTCGAGATTTGCCGACATAAACTGGTGGACAGGTGTCTCGTCGAATTGTTAAAGAAATTGCTATTTTTTAAAATGTAGTAAGTGAAAAAAAAAACAGTCATAAGAGTGTGGCGGGGTTGCGTTATATTGAAGCAGTGAAACATAGGAAGCCGCCTATTTTTGCAGTTTATAGTTATGTCGTGTAGGTTTACGATGTATAGTATAGGAGCAAGTATTGATCCTTGTGATATTCCTTCCAAGACTAAGGTGGCCTTACTCGATCGGTTTTCTCGTCCAACCGAACCGTCGGTTTGAACGACAACTGCCGATGGGGAGGAAAACCGTCGAGTTGGCTCTAAAACCGATTTTCCCTTACACCATTGGTTTGTTCCATCCATCTTTTTTAATTGATTTCATTAATTTATTTGCAAGAATAAACTAAAACAATTAATTGAAATTTTAATTATTATTTATTTTAATTTCCACCCCGTCCAGCGTTCATATGCTGAGAGAAGTAAATAATAGCTAATAGTAAAACAACTAAATAATGAAATTTAAGTGGAAAATTTTTTTTTATGAGTGATACAGCGGATTTGGGTTTGGACAGTAGTCGGTGAACGGAGGTTTGTAAACAGCGATTGGTGGTATCGGCAACAAACTTTCGATTTATTTATTTATTTGAACTTATATCTAGAAGGTATTAATTCATACTGTTTGGCTTTGGTTTGGTAAAAACATGATTGAATCGGTAATGCTTGAAAAAGCAGAGAAAAAAGCGACGTGTCAGATCGATTCTGCCTTACACGTACAGTTTTGCATAAACCAACATAAGCATAAACCAATTTATAGTTTATATATAAACCAGTATAACTTAAATTTAACTATAAAGCAGTTTATAGTTTATAAGCATAAACCAATAAGCAAAATCCTTCGAAGAGGAAGATTGGGCAGTGAGAGAGTCAGGTATTCTGGTCTTGAGCATGAAGAGACTCACACGAAACATTACTTTGAAATTTATTACACTTAATACCTTTTTTTTTGACGTTTTAGACTGTACTATATACAATACAATCATCTTAAAATATAATAAAAAATAATTTGATGGTTCAAATTAAATAAACTATAAATAAACCAGTGAAACATATGAATGTTATTGGGTTCAGTGTTCAGTTAAGTACAGTATGTTCTTTTTCTTGACGAACGGTTATATAAGGATATGATGTTGCCAGATAGCACAACCTCTAGATTTTCCTCCAACCAAATGAAGGCAAGATTATCATTGTACAGAGGCTGGGTTTGATCTAGGAGGGCCTTAGCACACAATATAATACAATATAAATTATAAATAAAAATATAATAAATAAATAATATACTAATAATTATTAGTAATTGATAATAATCAATTAATAAATAAATAAAAAACAATTCGATGATGATAGCACTGATAATCATTGCCTACATATCTTCCTCCACGGAATCTAATTGAAAACCAGATCTTCAACGTCTGCACCATCACAATCTTCCCATCAACATTTCGGTCCACCATTTGGATGTTAACCACCGCCAGTTTAGTAGTGATTATCTTTTTAGTGATTCGTTCGTAATCCAATTCGAAAAATTCGGTACTTACTTATATATATATATATATATATATATATATATATATATATATATATATATATATATATATATATATATGATAAGCTACTGTTATCAAATTTTGCTTTAGTCCTCTGAATTCTGACTATTTTAAATTCCTGCTCATAATTCCGTAAACAGGAATGAAGTCTACAAAGCTATAATAAATATGCAGATACCTCCGAAATTGTTGGCTGATACCTTCAAAGATTACCTGTCAAGACCGAACAATAATTATTATTTACTTTCCTCAATATTCGTCGGTTTGGAAATTAAAATGAGCAATAATTAAATTTTTAATTAATTGTTTTTATTATTATGTATAAATTAAAAAGAAGGCAATTAAAAAGAAGATCTATAAAATAAATTAATGAATTCAACGGATGGATGGTGTAGGAGAATAGTAGTCTCCGTGCCAAACCGACGCCTTTTCCTCCGTCGTTTTCCATCGTTCGCATGGATGAAAAAAACGATCTAAAACTTAATATATAAGCGTTTGGAAATGGATCGATTCCGAAAACCCGACTGTACAAATATTTCTGCCGAAATACAAATGTAAATCCTCGGGCAGGAGACAGACATCCATCCGTACTTCATTCATGATATTCAGAACTGTTCCATGTATCCTCCCTCTGATTTGAATGTATCGGACGCTCCGAATTGCACTTGGCCCTTTCTAGGAACGGCTTATTGACTTCTGGGTAAGAGTTGTATAATTGAGGTTTGTATTGTATGGCAGAGTTGCTCGTCCCAAATTCAAATAGCACTCCGATTATTTGTTATTTGATTGGTTGATATACGGCACAGAGCATCATATGTCGTTACGTTTATATAAAGGGACACTAAGTAGGTTTTATCGCCGTATGTTCGTTGACATCATAAAAATATATTAGGTATTTATTTGGAAATTATGGCAATCATACTTCCAAATTGGTAACTAATATATTCCAATTTTATACATTTGTTAACGTTTCGGAGCATTGATCCCCATTTTCAGAACTAAAAACAATATTTTTGCATTACATTCAATAATTTCTTTATAAACGATTTGTGGTTATTATATGAAATTTAATTATAAAGTAATATAACAATTTAATCAAATTTATCTTAAATCAGTCTATATAATTTAATAAAACTAACAAGATAGATAACACTTTATGAAACATTAACGCAATAAAAAAAGCATATATGAAGGCAAATAAATAAATAGGAAGTTGTGCCATAAACAGTCAATTGATAAATAGGATCATAGATCAGTCTTAAATCACGCAGTGATGACATAGGAGTGCGATGTTTTAACAAAAATTGTAATATAAAAATAGTTTTGATTGATATTTAATATATGATACGAGGAATAATTATATTCTTTGAAAATAGATCAATTTAAAATTTGATTGAATTATTATATTGTTTTATAGTTAAATTTGATGTTATAACCAAAAATCGTTTTTAAGAAATTGTTCTATATAATATAAAAGTATTCTTTTTAGCTCCGAAGATGGGGATCAATGCCCCGAAATTTTAACAAATGTATAAAATTGGATAATAAATGTTACCAATTTGGAAGTATGATTGGGAAAAATTCCAACTAAATTAGAACAACTTCCTACAAAATTTTGTGAAATTTATTTTTTTGGTTGTTAATATCAATTACGTATGATGCACATTTACAAGGAAAGGTTATTGTTGAATAAATAAATTACATATGATTCAATTTCCCTTCCACTTCATTGATTTCGCGAACGGTCTCTGTGATGTGATTCGATTTTCGTAAATTCCCTCCACCAATTCGCTTCAAGATAAAAACCATCTAATTTGAACATTAAATAAAAAAAAAAAAAAGTTCGAAAATTTGTTCCGAAGAAAAGAGATTTTACTTTATGTATTTTTTTTTTAATATATAAAATTAATCAAATTAGATTTAAAAGGTAATTTACTTCATTGAAGGAGAATCTTGGGGGTACGGTTGGGGGTGCGGTCTATAAATGAATACACAACAAGAAAAACTTTAAATTTGTGCTAACGTTTCGGCATAAGTTTTAGGCCATCATTAGGGCTAAGAAAAAACAAGTTATTATTTTTATTCTTAGCTTTGATGAAGGCGTAAAACTTAGGCCGAAACGTCGCCATACATTATATAAGTTTTTATTATTATGTTAATTTATTGACCGCACCCGCAACCAAGATTCTCCCTCATACTTTTTCACGGTCAACTACACCCTCACCAATATAATTTACCTTATGATTCCCACAATTCATTGATTAATAAAAATTAAGTTACATATTATTTTTCGTAACGTTTCGGTTCTATTTAATCCATTTTTTGGCCATTTTAAAAACTATCCCATTATGTCACTTACCTCCTATATTAAAATACAATTAGCTGCCAGAAGTAGTATTTTTTATAAATTTTCAAAGTAATAAATTTTTACAACTTCTATTTTGGCACATTTATTTACTTAATTTATATAGGTTTATATAATTTTCTTGGTGGCATGGCATTCCTTTATTTTTCAATTCTTAATAAATCCTTTACAAAAAAAAAATACTGCCAACTGAGGGTCATCATCCTTCATTAACCACTATATTCACTGATATATTTTTTTTGTTCAATCATGATTTTATTTTTTTATTAGAAGTACTTTTTTTTCTCTCTCTAATTTCTTATTTTTTTCTAGCTCTATGATGATTATAAATATATTTATTGACTTTTTTGGTTTATTATTTTTTTTTCTATTTCATTATATAAATTAATTATCCTTCTTTTGTACTAAAATCCAAATTAGTCTAATGATTTTTGTTAGAGCCATATATCTTATCCTGTATACATCTTATCTTACCCTTAGGTCTGTAAATAATCTCTGTTGCAAAGTCTTTTGAGAACTTTTTTCATAAAAGTTTAGGTGAACCCTTTAGGGGAGGGTCTTTGGTAGAGATTAAGATAATTCCAAAGCCATAGAGAGAGGTCTAACCTCAAACAGGTTGGCGTCTTCGTCTTAAGCCTTCCTTTGACCTCTGATATCTCCAGCTAACACTTGCCTCCTTAATCCTAAAATTTCGTATAATCCAAGCCCCCCTCTCATCCAAAAACATATTAATTTTAAATTAATTAAATAATAATAGAATTGATTAATGTTTTATAGTTAACATTAAAATATTCTTGGAGTGTGGCAACGATGTTTCAAAGTCTCTCAAGGTTATAGAGTTGGCAAAGACAGGGCCACTATCTTAACTCAAGAAAAAAAAAAGCGCATTAGGTATGCCCGTGAAAAAAAACATTTCTTAAACGTCCCGCTTTCATCAAAATACGATTTGACCTCTACGTTCTGGAGTATAATGCAAAAAAAGACAATTTTACATGATTCCTTAAACGAATCAATTATTATAATAAAATTTAATTAAAAAGAGTGATAAAATTGATATTAGACGTAAATTAAAATATTACGATTGGTAACAATTGCACCTTGATACGTAGCTAACGAAACATTCCAACTGACTCACATCTACAAATTACAATCAAAACATAAGGAATCTTTTCTTACAATTAATCATAAACTGCGCTGCACAATAGACCATTACAGGAAACCGCTACGTTTTATCTACCCAGCTAAACGAGGAAAGTACTTAAAAGGAGCTGGATGAGAGATCTATTTTCGTGAATTTTAGTAACTGACATTTACGTATCGTATTATGACAATTGCGAATTCATATTTTAAAGAAAAAAAATATTGGATTGATGCAAAAATTATGCAGGTTTTTGATATTTATTGAAAATATACCATATCTTTGCTTCAACGATATATATGCTGTCAAAATAATTTTCAACGGAATCTACATACTTTTGCCGACGTACAAGCTTATTTATCCCATCCGATAAGCATTTATCCCGCTGGACGTCGTCCTCGAGAAAGATCCATAATGTTGTGGACCGATCACATCTCCAGGTTAGGAAAGAAAAAGGAAAAAAATCTGGTTTTATGCACACAATTGGATTTAAAGCTTACGAAAGGCGGAAACCTGCATCATTAGGTATGCCTAAATTGAAACACCGCCATCAATTCTTAAAATCATACTGCAATTCGTAATAAAACTGCTAAAGTCTATCAATATCATTTTTAATTTAATTAGAATCATCATCATAGAATGGACTTAATAAATATTGAATGAACTTTAAACATCAGCAGTCTTGTTTAGATGTGAGATGTGCTATTTCTCTTAATCATAATTGCGACCTTATCTTTTTCTGGTGATGGCCGCATTGGCGAAACTTTGATTGGTTTGTTATTGACTGCAATTTGTGGGACTTAAGGCTTTTTTTTGGAATCTTCTAATAATATACTAAGAGTGATTTGTCCCCTTCTTTTTTTTCTCTCGCATTGAGTTTTTGTTTAACTTGCTCTATTATATTCAATAATTCCGAGATGAATTGATATCTATGTTTTTCTTTAATCTGAATCATTGTTTCATCTTCAGAATTGATTCTCCGAAGAATTCCATCCCCTTGATGGTGACTCATCCGCTAATTAATTCGTCCAATTTGCAGAGGACAGGCGGTAAAGCAATTGTCAAGTACTGGAAGAAGGGAATGGCGTATTCGCTTTGTTCGAGAACTTCACGTAGTTAGGGCTTAATGATGCCCTCAACCCCACGTTCCGTCCTCGCTCGTCTTTGTTTGCGGCTTAACTTTTTTTACGTGAGAGGTCTTTCAGTATAAAATGGACGTATCCGCTTCGTATGAACTAAATGTTCCCAATCCTCAAAAGCCACAAATCTCACCGGAGAGCCTCTTAATTTAGTCCGGATATCACGGATTGCTTCAATCATCCCTGGAACGAAGAGGTTCCCCGCAAATGCTTTACTTTGAGAAGTAGGATGTAAAGTGTCTAGTAGATCATTTTCAGAAAAACGTTTTTAGAATTCTCGTTAGTTAATCCCCTTTGAACTTTGTTGGATGGCGATGAATTAGGAATCTTGAAAAAAAAAGACAAATCGATATTTAAAAAAAATATATCGTTATTTCTATTCGAAAACTTATATATTTTCCTCCCTCCCCCCCCCCCTCAAAAAATTAACAAAGACGGTGTCCCAGCAGTATTGAATTCCTTAAAGATCGGGCATTCCGCTTGAATTTTTCGTGTTGGAAAAAATCGGAAATTATGCTTGAAAAACAGTCAGACATCGGGAATTTTTAGTCTGATAATTCCTTTATTTCATTATGGGGCAATATATGACTTCAATGTACTCTCTTCTCCTTTATTTCATTGACGTTTCAGGGATATACTTCCTCATCATCAGAATATTTTTTTTCTAAAATTAACAATTATTGCATCTATAAACATATTTCATATTTAAGCATACTCCAATTGAAACATAACATATAAATAAACCATATTAATAATTTAGCATTACATGTAGTTTAACAATACCTCAGCTTATATTTCTCTCCCATTGTCCATATTTTAAAATTTCAGCATTTATTATCGTATATTAGTCTGGGTGCCTAAGGTCACTGACTAACAGTTGTTATTTGTTGTTTTGATTTTTAATTAGTATTTCTATTTCAAGCTATTAAAAGATTTTTTTTTAAATATGTAAGTATAATTTAAATATTTGCCTATTAGTTTTGATTATTTATTATTAAATTTGTTAATAATATCCACGTAATGTGTTTCTAGGTTTTTAGTGTCTGTTTTATAATTAATTATTGTGTTCTTGTTTTCGGTAATGTGGATGGCTTCTAGTAATTTTCTATTATTTGTTATTTGTGCGTGATCAATTATTTTAGAATTTTCGAAATCAAACTCATGTTGCATTTTTATACTATCGAAAACCAGTGCGGTTGTATTTTTTTTTTTTTTATTTTTTTTTTTTTTTTTTATTTTTTTTTTTTTTTGCCTTGAATTCTTTGAAGATCGGTTATTCTTCAGCTTGAATTTTTCGTGTTGTAAAAAAATCGGGAATTATGCTTGAAAAACGGCCAGACATCGAGAATTTTTCGCCTAATAATTCCATTTTCTCATTAGTACTAAGCAACAAGTTTATACAATTTTGACGTACTTGTTCCCCTTGCCATATCTAATTCCATAAAATCTAGAAAAATCCGCCTTCAACTAACTCTGTCTCACTTTACCGGGTCGCTCTACCTGCGCTTAGTGAATCAGGGATGTTATGGAACGGTAAAATGATGTATTAATACACTATTGTATTAATACACTACTGTATTGAAGTAATTTAGGACCTATAGTAGTATAGACCTAATTAGCTCCAAAAAGCTGCGAGTCCCAATTTCAACCGTTTTTCACTCGTCCTCTTCTAAACAGTTGTCCTAGTGAGGCCGAGGATGGAGTGACAAGGAGAAGGGTTTTCCAGGGTAGATTTTAATTCTGTAATTATGATTATTTATATTATGATTATATATATATATATATATATATATATATATATATATATATATATATATATATATATATATTCCTTTGTTTTATTATTTAAAATAAGTTTATGAATAAAATTGTTGTGAAATTTATTATTTATTTATAGTAGTGATTTTTGTTTATTTATTCTTGAAATTCTTTTTGTACTGTATTTTTTTTATTTGTGGTGGCACGTTGAGCCCTTAGTCTAAGAAGTTATTTAACACTTTTCCATTATCAAACTGTAATTAAACCTTTATAATTATTCAAATTCATTCTCGCGTCCGAGTTTTACATTTTATCATAAGCCGACCAGATATTTTATGTATGCAATTTTGTTTTAAATTTAATCCAATAAAGTGACGAAGAGCTCCATGAATTTTGCAGTTCACAGCTTTGAAATCCTTTAATTACGCTCGAATTTATTCATGATACGTCGCCTGGACACCCTGAAAGAACGCCGGTTTCGACAAACAAAAAAACAGAAAAAAAACTTGTGTAGTGTGCCCGTGTCACTACCTATAGTGGCTGTGTTCAAGTCAGCCATCTTTTTATGATTTGCTGGTCAGGAATGTAAATATCAAGTAAAAATTTTGATATATTTTATGGATGTTAAATCCACAACCACCCTTCCGATGACCTTCGATACAGTACCAAATTCTATTATTTTCGATGCGAATAAAAACTTGATTGGATAATGTTTACAATTTTTATAAAATGTTTAGATAAAAATTCGGCAATATTGAGATATGTCGTTAAAATATTTAAAAAAAAATATTTGAGATTAGTGAAATAATGTTTAAAAAATAATAAAAAAACAACAGTAAAATGTCAGTTATTACTAATATTATTCATAGTAATCGACATCAAATTTTGTCAAAATAAATAACATATTTTCTTTTAAATATTACAGTTAGTACTTGACTATATAACCTCGTAATGTTCTAATAAATAGAAAATATATATTTAAATGTTAAAAATTGTAAAAAAAAAAATAAATGAAAATTCTCTTGTTGGATTACCTCACTTCCTCGTGAAGACACGCGTTGAGCTTTATTAATATAAAATTCAATTAGTTGTCGAAGTAAATTTTTTTTTTTAAATTTTATCTTTTTTTTTTATGTATGTATGCATTTATGTATTACAGTACTAGATAAACTTTTAGATGTGCTATGAATTGTTACAACTCAATAAATTGGTTGAAGAAATATTAAAAAATATTACTAAAAAATTTAGTGAAACTTACATCTATTGAAAAATAAATTTAATGTACAGATAAAAACCATTTTCTTCACTCATCAATATAGTAAGGGAAAGAATTGCGATCGTGAAGAATTTCGATATCCAGTTTTCAACGTTTAAAGATCCTTTGAGTTCAAATAACCAAATCTCCCAAAATGCAAAGATTTTTATCATTTGCATATGTATTTCCTTATTAATTTATGAAACGAATAATTAATAGAAAAGTAATTAAACGTTCAAAGAAATATAACTCTCACTCTCTCTCTCTCTCTCTCTCTCTCTCTCTCTCTCTCTCTCTCTCTCTCTGTATATATATATATATATATATATATATATATATATATATATATATATATATATTATATACATACACAAATACTATAAAAATATGAATGTATAATATCCGATATAAATATAAGGAATTTTCATTCAAAAGTTAATATACCACTTCTCAGAAACAAAGATTTTTTTTACAAATTAATTTTCTACACCTAAAAATTATTTAGTTTATTTCAAATAGGTGTTAAAAATCAATTTTCAACAAATATTAACCTTATCTCCATGAGTTGCCCCCCTAATAATTTTCCACAAGTGGATATAAAGGGATGTTATGTTATATTATGATGTTATATATTGATTTTTGTTAGAAAGATAATGTAACTTCATAAAGAGACGCATTCTGATTTCTCATTTTTTTACAGAACAAAATATTCAATAAATTTTGTTGAAGTATAATGATGATCATCATACCTATATAAGAATTAATTTTCCGGAGATAATGCCTATAGAAGAAAGTATAAAATGTTTTTCACCCGATTGCACAATTTCTTATCTTTTTCAGTGACGGAATAGCCTTTTGACGAAAAAGTGATAAAAATTATCGTAACTCCTAGTTTATTAGTCCCGGTCTATGAATTGCGGTATTTTATTATGTAGTTAGCGAATCCACTAATCGGTCGGGCAAAGAGGGGTTTAAACGGTAAAATTGTTCCGAGCGATTAACAAATTAGGGATGGGGCATTAATGATTAATAATAATCAAGCGTTGATGGTGTTTTGAGTCGAAGAAAATTATGATTCGGTGGGGGATGCTGTATATATCTGCGAGTATGCTATAATAACTATTAGTTACTTTTTATTAAATTAGTTAATATTTCTTAAAATTTCAATTTAACTGTCCTTACTTTAATAGCTACATTTTCTAATGAAACAGAACTACTGTCATCTAAGGAAGGGTCTCAGCCCATTTTCTGTTTGGCATTAATGCTGATTGGGTAACCTGGGCTCTATTTCATTATAAAGTACAAAAGCACAATTTTAAGTGGTGAAAATACTAGTGGAAAGATTTGTTTTTGGATGTTACAGGTTACTTATCCTCTTTAGACAATAATAATTTAAATCAATGTTTTTTTTTAAATTTATTATTTCAATATTGGCTAACTAATACTTGTACTTTTATAGTTTATTATGGAACAGGATGTGCCCATAAAGTAAAGTAAAAGATGGTATATAGTTTTTATATATTGTTAAGACATTTTTATAATGTTGAAACACGATAATATTTAAAATAGTTATATTGAAAAACAGTAAATTAAAAAAAAAAATATGAATAAAATTATTATTATCTAGTGACGATAAATAACTTATAACCTCTCAAAACGAACCTTTTCAGTTGTACTTTTCTCATTGTACTTGTACTTTTGTAGTTAGCTATGAAATAGGGTCCTGTGTGAAATAAACATAAAACGAAATTAAGAGTTTCTTTCTATGTTATTTAGGTGTTAGGTGAACTGCCGTGTCGATAGACTGCCGAAGCTTTATAAGACAAAAACCAATACAAAAAAAACTTAGATGATATGAACAATTATCTAGAGATTTTGTCAAAATTTCAATAACTCGTGGTATTGCTAATAAGGAGGGGGGGGGGGAGAGACAATTTGTCATTTTTGTCTACACCAAGAAAACCAATGGAAACCTGTTATTACCCCATGTCGAGTTTTCTGATTTTCCTAAAAGCAGCCATTTGGTGGATAAAGTCTAGTGTTTAAGGATCCTATCAGAGCCCTAAAGCCAAACCTTAGTGACTTTTACTTGTCCTAATCCGTGTAATTGAAATTTAATTGTTACATTGTAATTGAAATTGTTTACCTAATTGTTATATTGTTTGTTATACAAACGACTAACGACTAAAAATTTATTCGTTATTCATCATTAATATTTTAGTTGTAGTCGTCGTAAACGACGAAAGATATATAATCAAACTTATAATTTGATCCGTTAATGTCTCTCATTGGTTTCAGTGGTTTATTTATTAATAATTTATTTATTTTTCTCTTCATCTTTGATTTTAAAGTTGCTAATTATTCACAATTATTTCAATAAGAAAAATCCTTTTTCATAACCTTTATTTCGAAATGATTATATTTTAATTTTAAGTCAAAACGTTTATTATGAAGAAAAAATCATAAATCGGATTTCTTCGTGGCTTTTCTTTAGTCAGGAAAATATTGCACCGCTTTTTGCAATAAGAAAGAAGTAAAAATTAAATTGAAGCAATCGGTTTTTATTCGTATACACTTTTATCCTATTGAAATTTTAGTTTAAAATCATTCGGACTTTTTAGTCGTTTTTTTTTAATCGGATAATATTTTATTTATTTTGAATAAACTTTTATTCATGGTTACAAATTCCGGATAAAAATTTATTCTATAGTCGGATAAATTGTCATCCGACTAATGCCCAACTCTGCCTAGTAGCAACTTGAAGGTGAGAGTTTTTTAATCGACAATTTGGGCTTCTCTGAGCCCAACACATTCCCTCCACTCCTTGCCTACTCTTCTCCATGTCTGGTCACGAACCTCTTTCGCTGATGTCTTTTTGAAATGCTTGATGAGGGTTTTGGCTCCATGGTAGGTAGCTATGTACCCTTTCTTGTAAGCTTTTCTGCTTTTTCGTTGCCCGTGATTCCTATGTGACCGGAAACCCAAACTACCTTTAAATACTTAAAACAAGCAAGTTTCTCCGATGCCTGCTTGCACCCACTTCTCATCTTAGGGTATTCTGACCAAGTTGCAATGTCAGCCCTATCACTGACTTGTAGCATAGGAAAAAAAAAACACTTTTTTCCAACATACTTTCTCACTACATAATGATATTAAAACCGTATTTCGATTAACAGTTTTATCTCGCGACCTTAAAAGTTGTATTTCTATTACTAATAAAATTATAGTTGACGGAAACCGAGAATAATTTGCCGAAGAATCTTTTGTGCTTGTCTCGAGAGAAAATTGCTTCAGCGCCTTCTCTTGTAACTTTATAATCTCGTATTATAAAATTCTACTCTCTTTCGTGCTGTTAAAATTGTGTATTGTGTATAAACTGTAAATTCCTGGAAACTTGTGCTTATGTGCGCTTGCTCAACCTTCATTGGTTTTTAATACAAGTGACATAGATGGGGTGTGGTGCTGGGATCGCCTGTGGGTTGTTGTTGTTGTTCTGTCTGGATTAATGCTCTTCACTGTAATTTCATAACGGTTTTTAATAACGGTAAATTTTCGATTTACTGTTATGAATTTGACTAGTGACTTTAATTACCTATGCACAAGGCTTAAAAATTTACTTTTATAACAAGTTACGATGAATTGTACGGGACTTGGGAGAAATTAAATCAATTAATTATACATTCTGATGAATAACTTAAGACAAATATCTCCTGATATATCCATCATCTTGGTGTGTTGGTTTGGTTTATAAAGTACGAGATGAAAACCGGTTGAAATAATAGGATAGCAGAATGTTCACTGCAATGTACGTGACCTTGTTGAATTTCTCTGTCCCAGATTTTCTCAGGGTGAGAAATAAAAGAAAATCATTACTTTTAATGTTTCTACCTTTCTGAATATAATTTCGTTTTTTACTTCCTTGTACGAAGTAAAGGAAGTATTGTATTCGCGAAAATTTTCGGTTTTCAGATTTCAACGGAAATATCTATTTTGACCATCCCTGAATCCATTTTGACTAGTTTCATCGTGGCGTCTGTACGTACGTACGTTCGTTCGTATTTCGCATAACTCAAAAACGGTTAGCCGTAGAAAGTTGAAATTTTGTATTTAGGATTGCTGTAAAATCTAGTTGGGAACCTCCCTTTTTGGTCACTGCTTAATCACCGGAAGTGGTACTTTACTTGAAGGTCATAATTGATTTCCATCAAAAATGATATTAAAATATATGCAAAACTTCTGAAATTTATTATTTATACTTGATATATTGTTTTAAATAACATACTAGATTTTGGTCTAAATTGGAAAACCGGAAGAGGTACTTTACTTGAAGGTCAAACTTACATCAAAAATTATATTAAAATTTAATGGAGAAATCATATGGTTCGATACATACGCGATTTTGTTTATACTCTAATTAAACATTTTTATTACTTATTTTAAGTGTTAATATTGGGCATATAATAGTGGTTTTCCTCCCCATTTGTGCGATGAACAAGTCTGCAGCAGGAGAATAAGATATAATTTAAGTGGGTTCTTCCGCTTAAAATTTAGAAACTGTCGATTTCTAATGCTTTATCTAGTGATATTGACAGTTGTAATGTTGTCACGGAACACGAAGAAATCTCTTAGAAACTAGTTACCTACTGAAAAAAAAGCAACATTTAATAACGGAATGAGACCTTCAGAAACAAGAGTATGTGTGTATGTCAATAGATGGTTGTCGCGATGCCGAGTTTCGTTTTTGAGATATTGCAATTTTCGGAAATTAGTAACCAAATTGAGGATCACTTTTTGAGTCAGCGATTTATGGTTTAATAGGAGAACAAGGAAGTCATGTGTTGTCCACATCAGATATTTTTTCATTACGTTTTTGCGGCCTACATTTAACTATAATACACAATATAACACACATTTTTAAGAATAAAATTTTAAAGATACTTATTTTCGGACTATGTCTACTACAGATGACATTATTTTACAGAAACACGTTTCACATCGGGGTAGCAGACTACTTGGTACATCATAATGAATAAAAAAAAAAATATAAATATATATATATATATATATATATATATATATATATATATATATATATATATATATATATATATATATAAGACTGATTCAAAAGAATATCTGAAAGTCCGTGAAAACTTAAGGGAGGAAAAATTAAAAATTATGATATCCAAGTATTATCGAAAAATCTAAATGGGTTCTTTCTCCATACATAAAGTATCGTTTATAGTAATCATCTCTTACCTCTTTCAAACTCTCATTTCTTATTTCTTCTTAGTAGTTTTTCTTTAGTATTGAATTCTTCTCCACTTTGAACTTTTCGAAAAAGATTATTGATTTTGGACTTTGATCACAGATATAGCCTGGGAAAAAAAAAGCCCAAATAATTTAAAAAGCAATTAAATTATCAATAAAAGTTGTAGTTGTTTTCCATATATGTGGGTATACTTATCCAAAATTAATTTTGTATATGAGCTATGTTTATCGAAAAATCTGTTTGGCAATTAGTTCGATCGATTAATATATCTTTGCAAATAAACAGTTCCAAATAACAGTTTCAATAAACACGAGGTGCAACTCCCAAGATTTGCAAATACATGGTAGGAGGAGGTTAAGTTCGAAATGTTATTTTTTATATGTAGTACAATTGTTAATCAATTTGCCCAATATTCTGCGTGAAGTTTATGCATTACAATCTTCACTAAATCCTTAGCCGCTTCTATTGCAGAATTATCAAATTTTTTGATTTTATATGATGGCCTTATATATTTGTTATATATAATATATGAATTAAAAACATGACTATGGGGATTAATATTTTAACCTACGAAATATGTATTGTGGAATATTATCTAATATTATAAGAACCTCGTTACGTCAAAAAATAAATGTATGAAAAATAAATATAAAAGGAAGATTGTTTCACATGCTATTTATTAATTGAAATTTTTTATTATAAAATTAATTCATTTTGAAAACATGAAACCAAAAAGAATGCTCGGGTTTTCTTTGTATCTTTAAGAAAACAATGTTACCTTCCTGGAGGAAGGGGAAGCCTTTATCATCCTGATCTAATTCGGAGAAGCTCATATCAAGATCAGAGCTACAGCAGCGCAGGGTCATATTTGTGTCTGACTCAGAACTTGAACTTGCATGTTTCTTTTTGGTTGGAAGGAACCAGTTACCTCTTGTTTTGTTTTTTCAACCTCTTCCTTTTTTTTTTTTCTTTCCTTCTTCTGCTTCTAGACGTTCTTTATTTTTTGCTTTTGAACTTTCTTCTTATTTTAAATTTCGATAGGTATTAAAACCTATAATAGAATAAAAACTAATGATAATTAGCGATGAACCACTGCATAGTGGGATTAAAGTATGCTCATTATGACAAAAGTATGCACTGGGTGGTTTGTTCCACTGGCCTTGCGAACTTTTTTACCCTCTTCTGACCATTTAAATTTTCATTGCTCAACAGGTTAGTGAACTGTGTAAAAGTTGGGGTTTGTTTGATGAATTGAAAGGTCATACGCATCACTATCAATTGAAAAAATTGACGGAAACGAATGTTCCAGTCTTTTTCACAAAATGGTCAGATGAATTTTTGAGTATATGTTACACCAAAATTGATAAGTAGTGATTTGACTCATTTTTGTGGCGCACAGCAACAGTTTTACCATTGAATTCCGTTTCACAACTGACACTGATCCAACACACACACGGACTGGTTGCGGGCTCATGAAACTATGCTTATGTTTTGAAAACACCACTGCGTACTTTATATTACTAATACTAATACTTTATACTATTACCAGCTGCCGTACGCATGATGATATAGAAGGATCAATCTAATTAGGGATTGATAAATTATTTGCCACTTCTATGCATTTGTTTTTATTGAAAACTAGTTTCAAATGCTATACATTCATCTTCAAACCCATATTTACGTTCAAACACATGGACCTTTCTTCCATTACAGTCATTTCCATTACTAGTTCAGTGCGAGAATACACTAATATAACCTATTCTGTTTGATGTAATCTACTTGAACCTTGGTGAGTTAAAACATTTATTTGATTTCTTGTCTTAATTAAATTTATAATTCATAAATGTTCTATAATACTAATTTATATTAGGTATAATTTAATTTGTATAATTATATGTATTTTGACGGTTTAATTTAATTTGTATAATAAAAACAAACAGTATTTTGAATTTTTAATGTTTTGCTGATTTTTTTTTTTAATGTTTGTGTGTTTTAAGAACTGAAGATGAATGTATAACATTTGAAACTAGTTTTGAATATAAACAAATTTATAGAAGTGGCATTTAATTTATCAATCCCTAATCATGTTTTTACGCCCACTTACCCTACGGCAAATTTCAGTTCCTTTCTACTTAAATCATGAGCGGTATCCTTAGGACAAGTTCGAATTTGAATTGTGTTATTTTGGATTCAGAGTCATGTGAACATGTTTAAGAAATGTAAAATATGATGACCGTGAACGTTACATATGGGGAAAGAATCATTAATGACAGATATTCCAATTTTAAATTTTGAAATAGTAATTTTTCTGGATTATGCAATACCATAAAACCTATATAAGTGAGAGAAATCTAAAAAAAAAGTTCCAAATATTAATAGGATTCCAATATAGCTCAAAAAATTAACTAAATTTTTTGAGCTATATCGGTAGTGGTATTAACTACATAACACAAAACGTTAACACTCGGTATCACCGTAATTTATTTTTTTTTATTATTTTTATATTAAAACACTATTTGAATTTTGAAGAAAAAAAGATTGATTGAACATTGTAAATTGATTTTTTTTTTCCAAAATCCTTAAGTACATTTTTTTTTGCTAATACTTTTCATTACTAAAGAAGTCTCTAAATTGTTCACCAAAATTTTTATTTCGACCAGTAATACACCAATTTTTATCAATCTATACAGGGTGTCCTTTTTAAATGGCCCGGCCGAATTTCTCTTGAACCGATAACGTTATAAAAAAAATAAAAAATACATATTTAATATTTTTCAGTCTAGTTTAAAATTTCGACTTGTTTTTGTGAAAAAAATATACCGGATCTCCAAGACCCAGATTTTAATGGGTTTTTTAAACTGAAATCAATGGTGAAACCAGATGTTAAATTGGTCAATAAATTACAAAGTTATGGCACAAAATTTAAAAAACAACAATACATTTTGTTTGGTTGGTTATTAATACTTTTAAATTGCTTTTACATTTTTTTTTTGTTACACGGGAAATAATTTGATCACTTAGTGTTTATTATCCTTTTTAACTGTAATTAATAATAAAGGTTTTTTTAAAAATAAAATAACTAAGATAATGTATTGTTGTTTTTTTTAACTTTGTGCCAAAACATTGTAATTTATTGACCAATTTAAAATCTACTTTCACCATTGATTTCAGTTTAAAAAACCCATTAAAATAATGTATCGGAAGGCATAGGTTTCTATTTGAAATTTTAAAGTTGTACTGGGTCTGGGAGACCCGGTATATTTTTTTCACAAAAACAGGTCGAAATTTTAAACTAGACCCTTATCTGTTCAAGAGAAATCCGGCCGGGCCATTTAAAAAGGACACCCTGTATATTATTTAATTACAAATAAATTTATATTTTGAAAATAAGAAGTAGTCTCATCTGTAGCATCATTAATCTTTAAAAGAAATTAGCAATCCAAATGCATAATTGAATATCACAGAAAAATCATTAATTTGATTAAATTAAAAAGTAACTGATTAAAACCGCGTTGTGTAGGCTTCTAATTTCTCCACTGGTAAATAGGGACTTTCAAATATTTATAATAATTTATCAATCGTAGATTAAAATACCACCATATTTTATTGCTATATTTAGAGAGCATTGTGAAGTTTCGGTCGTTTTTTAATTATTGCGATTTGTATGCATGTATGGTTTATTTATATACATAAAATGTGAAAACTAGTTTAATAATAAAGAATAACTAATTTTAAACGAAAACTTAAAACTTTATGTGGTCAAGAGATGCTTCACATTTTATGTATATAATAAACAACAAAGGTTTGAAAATGGCCAAAAATAAAAAAAAAAGTCCAAATGTCAAAGTCTTCTTTATAATATATCTTAATCAAATTTGTTAGTATTTTTTTTTAATCAAATTTATATTTGAAATTAATATAATAGTAAGTTTGTGATAAATGACGGGAGACTCGTCATTATTGATTTTTTTTAACTACTTTTTTATTATCTAATTACTTTCGTTTTGTACTTTATGATGTAAATAGGTAATAAACTGATTAGCCATTGATGGGCTCAGTTACGAACCATGCCGAACATCAATGACTGGTTGAAGACCCAATTCCGTCCTATCGTAAACCAGTTAACTTTATGTACATCTGTGAAAGGGCAAACATGTCAGTGCTTTTTAAGGCCTTTCCATGTCAATGCTTAACAAGGGACCGGGTCTTGTTAGTTCCGTGTCCCTTCCTGTCTTTACCACTTTCATATTTTTTTTTGGTTTCTTCTCCGGAATACATTTATGAAATATGTTCTAACTTTTACTTTGCAATAAATATGTCACGTTTTGAATTATAATTAAATAAACATTCTAATGACTTTATTAGTAGAATCCACACTCCTGAAAATATATGAGGCGTGGAATTCCAAGACCTCCTATATCCATTTTCCAATTTATTTAAAAAAAAAAAATTTAACATTTTTTGTACTAGTTTATCATATGGTGAAATGATTAATTCCAAAATCAGTTAAATCAAAATAAAAATGATATTATAAATTTATAGAGCGTTCTGCCAGAATATACGCAGCTATTCTGCCCGGCTGTGTGAGGCTGTGTTTACAATTTTATCATTTTAATTTTTAATCTTAACCATTCTGAGATATTTTTGTTTTATAAATGTTTTTTATTTCATATAGTATTACAGTCATTTTATAATTGGTTCGGGATATACCCTTGTACAATATTTTTTTTTTTTTATATATATAATTTATTACAAATAAAATATATTTTATTTATTGCTATAAATAAACAAGAGAAAAAAAAAACCCACACTGTTTTGAAAATTAAATGAAATACAGGCTATGTTATTGGTAGAGTGGATTGCCACTAAGGTAGAATATGTTTGTATCTGCGGGTGGTAGCTTTTATAAAATTAGCTATTTCACTTATTACAGGGTTTAGGGAGTGGGGGCATATTTGAAAGAAGTTATGGGTTATTTTGTATATACACTCTTCTGTATAGGGTAAATTAATTTCTGGGCGCAGCTTTGTTATTTTGTTGTAATAAGGATAATTATTTATAATTATGAGGCACTTATTTTGAAATGTGCACTTGTATTTTTTTTTTAATTTGTTGAACTGGCTAAACTCCAAATGGGACAAGCATAAGTTAGAATTTTTTTAAAAACTGATTTGTATGAAATTAATTTTTTTCTGGGAGAAAGTTTTGATTTTTTTATTAAAATATGGAAATATTTTATATAACATTTTTCGCCCTGAGATATTTTATTAACTCATCCGCATTCTGTTGTAACAATTTATTAATTAAATATTGACTCAATTATTATTCTAATGCATGAAAAAAGGAATTAAAAGGAAGGAAGGAATGATAATCATTTTCAATGGCTTATTTTCTCAATGTTATGTATTATTTCTTATAAATAAAACAAAAGATTTTTTTAAAATAGATTTAATTATAATTATTATTAATAATAATAATAATTTAATTATTATTATTATTATTATTAATAGATTTAATACTTTTTTTTATCATTGTTATGAATAAAATAAATTATTTTCTGTTTTAGGTAAGAGAAATGCAATCACCTTTTACAATAGTTCAGGTATGCTATAATAATATTAATTTGTTTTTTTAAATATTATATTTAATATTATTAATGAAAATTATGTATTCTGCTATTTTACTCATTTTAATTCATCAATAATGCTAGGGGAGATACGGAAGTACTTCTAACATTCACATTTAACAACCAGACCTCTTTACTTTTATTAATTACTTTTACTATTACTATATTTAAAATCTATATTTTACAATTTTATTATATGTATAAATAATTGAAACATTTTTAACGTTGAATTACGCTTCTATTTTTGGGATGTTGGTACAGAAAAATTCTCAGATTCTTTTGGTGTCATATTTAACCACTCATAGCTCTTAGCCTTTAATGTCTTCAAACAGTAATGAAGTGTTAAACATAATAAATATAAAATTTTATTTAATTTTATTATAAAAGTGGTATTTAATTTTAAAATATTAATTTATGTTAAATTAGTCTAAAGTGTTTCCTAGCTGAAGTAGTGGCAAATGTTATGTGTTGATTAATCCAGGCTCTTACCTCCAAAAGGAGGGGCTTATAGTCCTGTAAAGAATGGAAATCAAGTTATTTTTATTATTTATTATTGTTATAGCTCCGTTTCTATAACTGCTAGAAAGCAAGAATTGGTTTCATTTAACAGAAAAAATGTGCACTTAAAAAATGCGAATTTTATATTTTTATTTTGAATTAAATCGGAAGATACCAAAGTAGACCGACTTTTCAGTGTGGGTGACCTTACTACTGACAGCGGACCAACAGGCTATAAGAGCCTAGGTTAGCCATAATTTTGAGGAAAAAACAATTTGACTTGCCATAAATACATTTCGCATTGATATAGGAAATAACGAAATGAAAGAAAAAAACTGGAGCAAAAATGGTATCAAGAATCGACCATCATTGACGGATAAAGAAAAGATTAAATTTATTTTAACAGTAACCTAAAATTTTTTTTGCCCAAAATCACTTCTATGTAATTTTACGCCTTCAAAACCCTGTTGGTGTGTGGTGGGCACAGCATCTGTCCGATTTTATTTATTAGTTATATGCTATATATATATTTATAAATGCACATATATACATGCAGCTTAATAAATAAAATAAAAATGAACAGACATGTATATACATATACACATATATAATGTATATACATACGGACATTACAAATGTTATCAGAGTTCCATTGACATTTAATATAATTACAGATTATAAAAAATATTTTTAACGTATCTACTAATGTTCTTACGACTCATTGTCAATAAATAACTGACAAACGGTGTAAACTAACCTTAAACCTTTTTCAATATTTGAACCAGGAGATGGGGTTTAGTTTGAAACTCAAATAAAAACTTTCGTGAGCCAGTTAGGTAACTTTAACCTTTTATTTGAGTAGAGGAGCCGGTCGAACTGTTCCATCACTGTTTATCCTTCTGTACAAAGATAGTAAGTTGGATGTCCCAAAGCGTATCGGCGTATTCTGCACACCAATAAACCTTAATTTTGAAAAAATCATCGAAAACAAAAAACTTTTTTTTCAGTCTCGAGTGTACTCAAATTGTTTAAAGCCATAAAATTACGTTTGGGTTTTGAAGCTGTGTATCTCCTATTCAGTTTACCCGATATCGACGTTCTTGGACTTGTTAAAAAGAGAGTAGTTTCTTCTTTCCATGCATATAAAAACCATTACAATTTGTTAGATGGTCTGAATAAAAAAATGTGATTACCATATAAAAACAAAATTGCTTTTTTTTGCGGATAACGTTGGTCCTAAAACACACAAAAACATCACTGTTAAAGAAAACTGCGTAGTTTAAGAATCTTTACCGATGCTTTGAATTTTTCGCATTATTCAAAGGGTTTCTGATTTATGAGCGATTATTTAAATCTTTAAAAAAATTTGGAGGGTGGACCTTTGGCAAAATTTTCAGGTAAACAAATTTTATTTTTATATTCGCTCGAAAATTTGATTATAGGGGTTTTTCAAAGTGCTAAAACTAAATCTGACACCAGTTTTTAGTAAAAAAAAAAATCTGTTAATATACTTCACTCTGTAAAGAATACCGTCATCATTGCGTACATGTCAATACACCCTTCAGTTTTCTCTAAAATTGAATTATTTCATTTAAAAAAATTGGATCACTAAAATTTACTATTTCTGGATCGGGATTATTACACTTTTATAACACTGCTCTAAATATCATCGTAGACAAAAAAATAAGAAAAAGTAATATTAAAATCCAATATATTCAGCACGCATCAAAAGAAAATTTTTGAGTTTTATGTTTGATGACTGCTTTGGCAGAATGCTGGGTTGACTTTAAAAATGATTTTTACTATTTATAATCAGATTTTCATATAGTTTAATTGCCAGTAGTCACTAAACTTTATAATTTTATGGGATTAATTGATATTTAAATTTTAAAAATGTGTGTGCCTAATATGAGTCACATATTTTTTTCCTTTCAACATTATTTTTCTTAGCTGCGATTGTATTAGTTTTTCATTGTTAAAGTTTACACATTTAACTTTTATTTTATTGTTGCATAACACCAGCCTGCAAAATTTGGGTTGTGACATGTTTTTCAACTTTTGATAATTGATTTCTATGTATTTTTTAACGCTGAATCTGCAAACGACCATCATTTTTTCCATTAAGTCATGGTTGAAATCTCATTGAATGAGCCAAAAAAAAGAGAGAAAAAAAAGAAAAATTATAAGAGAAAAACGTTTTGAGTCCATTTTGAAGTAACATATTTCCGCAATTTTTGGATTTTGTACACACTTTGAAATTTGTGTTTGCGAAAAATCCTGACGTGATGGAGGAAAATGAAGTTAATTCTCGGATTCAGCGCTAAAAAAATACACAAGAACCTATTATCAAAAACTAAAAAAATTACAAACATCCCATGCTAAATCTTTAAATCTTAATAGTGTAGCCTATAGTTTCTAATAAGACTGATAGCACTGACATCTAGTCTCTCATCAATCTCTAATGAAAAATGCCAAATTTACGCAACATTTTTTTAGATATTAGTACAAATAGATAATCAAAACTATAAAAATGCATTTTTATCATATTTGTTCTAAAATAAGCTTATAAAGCACAATCTCTTACGAAGAATACACACTATCACATATTGAATAATTCTTTCCCTCCCACCCAAAAAAAAATTCTTTTAGAACATTTTTGTTTTTCCATTCTTTAAAAAGTTTCCTAACCTTTCAAAATAATATTAGTTACAGAGTTAAAAGAAAAGAAAAAGTAGGTGGATGCTATATTGTTGAATTCCCAGCTTATTTCACAATTTTTCCCCAGATTTTACTGATTACTTTACAAAAGTATCACATTATAGGGCAGTTTCCCCCTACGCATCTGTGTTTATGGCCTATGGCTTCCGCATCTTGAAAGAAACAGCCCATTAAAAAAAAATCCCTTAAAATTCATCAAAGTATCGCCATTCCTCATTGCACCAGTAGGGAAATCTTACCGATAATTCCTGGTTATTATAATAGTTCAATAGGTACAATGGAATCAGAGCAGACAAAACCAAGAGATGGCGGTCGGGGGGCGCTGAGTAACCAAAGGCTGAGCCGACACCTGCCCCAAGCTGATAGTGAGCACTCTAAATCCCCTCAACCCATATTCACCCCTCCCCTCTCCCCTCCACATATGGCGCAGTATATAAATATATACGTATATATTACATATATTACATTATATATGTTATTATTATTATTATTAATCCTATTGAATCGTCTCTCTCTAAAATCTGGGATAATGATTTTAGCCGCTACCACTCCGAAAAATTTAGAGACGGACGAACAAAGCTGGTTCGGTAAACTGAAAAAAATATTAAATTTAATTATGGGTATGATGTCAGTTTCTTCCTTTTTATATTAATACAAAATTAAATATATATATATATATATATATATATATATATATATATATATATATATATATATATATATATATATATATAAATAATTTTTAAACAGTTTCTTAGAGAGTTCTGGGAGAGAGGGAACAAAGTCAAGTCTAATTCCATCAAACTTTACATTGGAACAATGATAATAAAATGTGCTTTTTACACTTTTTTTTTTTTTTACTTTCTTGTACGCAGTAAAGGAAGTATTGTAATCGCGAAAATTTTCGGTTTTCAGATTTCAATGGAAATATCCATTTTGACCAGTTTCGTCGTGACGTCTGTACGTACGTTCGTACGTGCGTATCTCGCATAACTCAAAAACAGTTTGCCGTAGAAAATTTTGTATTTGGGATTGCTGTAAAATCTAGTTTTGAACCTCCCTTTTTGGTAACTGCATGATTACCGTAAGTGGTACTTTACTTCAAGATCCTAATAAACTTTCGTCAAAAATTATATTAAAATTATATGTAAAACATCTCAAATTTGGCTAATAGGACTTTTATATCAATATAAATAATATACTAGATTTTTGCTAAAATTGGTGAGCCGAAAGGGGTACTTTACCTAAAGGTCATAATAAACTTACCTCAAAAATAATATTAAAATAAAATACCGAGATTATATCGACGTGGTTTTTTTAAAAATGCGTAAGCGCCATTCAGAAAACTTTACAGGAAAAACATGAAACGATTTTTCTCCAAATAACAATATATATTTTTAAAATTTTATTGTTTATAGTACCCAGTATTTATTTAGGTGCCAAAATCTTCGTAATTATAATATATTTATAAGTCTTCTGACACAGATTAAGTTCAGAGTGACGACTGAGAGTCGTTAATATTTGGTGCTTACGTCATCAATAGTCAATTTTTAAAACATTTCCAATTTTTTTCGATATCGTGAGCGGGAATCGATATAGGTTGTGTTTAAGTCCCATAATAAATTGAAAACTTAATTTCGAATTTTTGGCGCTTAAGTCTTTTTCAAGAAACGACGTCGATATGATTCGATATTCAAAGTTACATACACGATTTTTTTTCCACTGTAATTAAATATTTTTATTACTTGTTTTAATTGTTAAAATTAAGTGTAAAATAATTGTTTTCCTCCTAATCTGTGAGCTAAACGAGTCTGCAGTAGGAGAATAAGATATAACTTAAGTGGATTCTTCCGCTTAAAATGTTGAAACCGTCGATTTCCAATGCTTTATCCAGTGACATTGACAGTTCTAATGTTGTCATGGAACAGGAAAAAATCTCTTGGGAACTATATACCAATTGAACGAAAACGAATTATAATAACGGAATGAGAACTCCAGAAACAAGAGCTTGTGTGTGTGTGTGTGTGTGTGTGTCAATAGATGGATGTTGTAACGCCAAGTGTCGTTTTTGAGATACTGCATTCTTCTGAAACTCGTAACCAAATTCAGGATCACTTTTTGAGTCACCGATTTATAGTTAAATAGGGGTACTAGGAAATCATGTGTTGTCCACATCAGATATTTTTAATCTAGCACACTTGAACTTTGTAATTACTACTTTTAATTTGTGCTAGGATTTTTTTTTTCATGAGTGTATAGTGTATAGTTTTATAGGCGTGCAAGGAAGGAATAATCGATACCAAACGTTCAATTGTGTTTATTTAAACTATATACACATATACTCAAGCGAAGCATTGCCGTATCAGCTAATATATTGTATATACACTTAAATCTAGCAATAGCGAACCATTGCCCGGGTCAGCTAATCTATATATAAACAATAAATGTTATTCTTGCATATATATATATATATATATATATATATATATATATATATATATATATATATATATATATATATATATATATATATATATATTAAAAAGCAATCGTGTTTAATGAATGCAGGAAAATATAATTTTATTCTGGAACGAACTACTAAGAATAATTACAATGTTCAGTACTTATGCAGATATGCAGATTAGTGTGGCTTTATGCATACAAAATTGCACTTGTTAATATATCTAGTAGTAATTGTTATTATAGAAATTTATACTGTTCATATGGAAATACGGTTGTTTGATTATGAATTAGGTGAAGGAATATGCGTTATTTAAACGAAAATGGGAAAGTGGAATAACGAATGGAAACGGGTAATGAATTCCAAAAATACGTAGCACGAATGACGAAGGATTTGCTGAAGGAAGAACTTTTATGAGAGAGAATATATAAAGCATTGGGTTGAGGTCTTGTGTTTAGGGAGTGAATAAAGGAACGGAGGATGTGAAGATCGAGGATATAGGGAGGTCTTTTGGTTCTGAGGACTTGGTTAAGAAAAACACCAAGTTGGTATAGCCGTTGGAAAGTAGCAAAGTATACGAGTGCAAGTACCAACCCGGTATACCAAGGAGAGCGTAAGAGCGCCTGGGAAACCCGAAAAGGAATCTTATGAAGCAATTCTCATCTTTAACCCTTGGTACACTGAATGGAGCGTGGGTAATAAGAGAAGACAATAAGATGAAACTTTGATGATAGTGATACCAGGGGAAAAAATTCAAATACTTCAATAAGTTTATTATTAAACTATTAGACCGGGGAGCGATGGATCGGACTGACAAAGGAAGCGCGTGGTGTGTCCGTTCCCCATTTCGATAAACATTTTTTGGGTGTTTCCATATTGAAAAAAAATCATTACATGTATACCAAACCGTTTCATCCCATGGTCCCTAGGAGCCGAGATAAAAATAAAATTCCCCGAAATTACTATATTTTATATCTTCTAACATTTTATCATTACATGCACATGGTTTTCCAGAAAAACATTATATTTTTTTATATTAAAATAATATTTGATTTTAGTTCGAATAAACCCAAAAAAATTGTTTAAATTATTAAGTAAACTAGCTTCACAGATTTTTCACATAAAAAAATATGTCAGATTTTGATTCAGCACGCCAAAAAATCCTTGATGTTGAAATCATGGAATACATGATTATCAGAACTGAAAAGTTTTGTTGGCTTTTTCCTACTTTACGACGACAATACCCCCTTGGTGTCTTTCTTAACCAAGTCCTTAGAACCAAAAAACCTCCCTACGTCCTTGATCTCTTCATCCTATGTTCCTCTATTCACTTACTAAACACAATACCTCAACCAAATGCTTTATATATTCCCTCTTATAAAACTGCTTCCTTCAGTAAATCCTTCGTCATTCGTGCTACGCATTTTTGGAATATTTTACCCGTTTCCATTCGTCATTCCACCACCTCATTTTCGTTTAAATAACACATATTCCTCCACCTACTTCTTAATCAAACTACCGTATTATTCTGTGAACAGTATAAATTTCTGTAATGACTATTACTTCTAGATAATTAACGAGTGCACTTTTGTATGCATTAAGCCAGACAAATAGATACATAAATAGATACATTGAGTGTGAATATTATATTAAAATAAAATTCGGAAAAATGTCATTAGAAATTTTTTAAATTTGATGTCGTTGTTACTCCATCCGATTGTTGATCAAAGAAGTAATTTTAATCAAACTATAAAGATTGTTAAAGTAAGAAAGGACTGACCCTTCTGCTATATCTGGGCTACTAGAAGAACTAGAAGAATTCAGAATCCAGGAGGTGTTGTTTTATGGGATTTTTCCGGATGAGTTAAGGTCAGGACTGCAAATGTGATATCGCTTGTGACATTTTTTTTTATGCCGCATTTTTGAAATCAGGAGAGTAACCCAGGACTAAGGCCAAGCAGAGAGAAAGAGGGGAGAACTTGGATGAAGACCTGAAGCAGTATTCATCTAAATGGATTCATAGCCCATGAACCAAATGCAACATCATAGAACTACCTTCCATCGGTACCATAAACCCATTGAAATTGTATATATATTTTATTTTCATATTTACTAACACATTAATTCAAATTCTGGATTCGGCACGGAACCCCATTTTTCCATTCCATACGAAATCTATTTATTAGACCATTTATTCTCTCAAGAATGTTTTATTTATAATTACCCAAACAATAGATTTATTTTAGCATTTAATTATTAGTCCAGTATCAGTTAGCAGTTTCTTAATCCAGCGTAACCACTATAAACAGATCAATTGTGATAATATCCCCACGGACCGAGGAATACCGTAATTATACAAAGATGATGAAGATGATTATACAAAGATGATGAAAGAGTTTAGGAGTTTTGATCTCCTAATTCCCTAGTTTTTCCCCTGTGTGTCGCCTTGATTTATTACTGGTAGTTTCTATACTCAGACTAGTTTTAGTTCCGGACTAGCTTTAGCCCGGTCTGATACAGGAGCTTTAGGTTGTCCGAAGATTTAGATATCCTTGGAGAGCTAGCTAGAGAAGGCAGGTAGTAAAGTTATTAAATGCGAAATGGAGGTGGTTTGGGGGTAAATAGGAGGAGATTGGGCGGGCCTCCTAGTTAGAACCTTAATCATTTTAGCCTACAATTACAGCTTTTCTCTCGTCCCTTCCAACTTCATCTAGTGTCCCTTTAGGCTCTCATCTCGTTTCACTCGTCCATTTTTATCCCTCTTATATTCCCGTGTAGCTTTTAATTCCTCCGAAAATTATGTCTTTGTAATCTCTGCAGAATGCTAACCGATTTGTTCTTATATCATGAACTATAGTCCGTTCGGTATAACTTGAGCCTCGGAAAGCTCACCGGCGTGGTTTATCCGACGCCCCCAATATATATAATGTATTTTCGAGATTACCCTATTAAATTCAGGAAGTAATTAGTGTTATTTTCCAAGACCGAACTGTAGTTACATGTTATAGGGAAAAGTCAAAGAAAATTTTAAAAGAGAATTACTGATAACTGTTATGGGTAATAAGTAAGGCTGTGTATTATGTGTAATAAGTAAGGCTGTATTTAGTAGCCAGGTGTTCTGTTCTTAATTCATATAGAAAAAATATTTTAGAGAAATTGTATTAACAGAGGAGGAACGTGACAGAAATTTTAAATGGAAGGTGTTGGGATAAGTTGTTTATGTATATGAAATGCGCTTTAAATTATAGAAAATTTTTAATTACTGAGTTCATTTACAATTAAATATAATTCGTATGAGGAGGGCCAAATAAGGTATAGTTTGATTTTTGCTTATATTTAGTGCTGCTTAGCCCAGTTCATTCTCAGTGGAAAAAGAAGTTCAGATTGTTACTATATATATATATATATATATATATATATATATATATATATATATATATATATATATATACATATAATTTATATTATGTTACTTATTGTTAGATATCTAAAATGTAAAGTTTTATTTATTTATTTTTTTCGGATATGAACGCAGACAAACTTCCTGGCAGATGGAATATCCATGCTTGTATTAGGTGTTTTGCAAATAAAAACATGTTTATCTATGTTGGCATAAGCTGTTCAGGGATATGAAATGCGCTTTACATTATAGACAATTTTAATCACTGAGTTCAATTACAACTAAATAGAATTAGTATGAGCCATAATTTTGGTTTTTTGAGTTGACATCCGCATGATGATCTATCTAATTAGAGATTGATAAAATATTTGTCACTTATATAATTTTGTTTTTATTAAAAACTAGTTTCGAATGCTATACGTCCATCTTCTGTTGTTTAAATAATTGCTCGCCGGAATTACTGGAAAAACACCCGACCCCTAAACCGTTTACCTATAAACACCCCAAATTCCATTGCTAGTTCAGTGCGAGAACAAATCAATACAAACTTTTCTGTTTGATATAATCTATTTAAACCTTGGTGAGTACCAGCATGTATTTGATTTCTTGTCTTAATTAAATTCATGATTCATAAATGTTTCATAATACTAATTTATATTACACTTAATTTAATATTTATAATAATATCAAAATGTATTTTGAATTGCTGATTTTTGGATTTTTGTTTGTTTTAAGAACTGAAGATGAATCTATAACATTCGAAACTAGTTTTCAATAAAAACAAAATTATAGAAGTGGCAAATAATTTATTAATCCATAATTTTGTTTATATTTAGTGTTGCCTAGTCCAGTTAATTCTTAGTGGGAAACGGAAGTTATGATTGTTACTATACAATAGGCATAATTTATATTATGTTAGTTATTGTAAGATATCTAAAATGTAAAATTTTATTTGCTATTTTGTTTTCGGCCGTGCGTGTAGACAAACATCCTGGCAGACGGTATATTCATGCCAGTATTGGATGTTTTGTAAATAATGTAGATCATTAAGATAATTATGTAAATAAATCACGTGTATCTATATATTTGTCTAAAGAAAAGTGATTTAAAAAAAAAAAAATAGTTTTGTACTCTCATTCCCCTGAACTACAGGATCCTTTTCGATTTTACTTCAGAGAAATTATTATTTAGCGTTTTATTTATATGTATTTACATACTTTCTTTCTAAGTCTTATACGCCTTCTTCGACATTTTATTTTACGTTTCAAATAATTTAATACGAAATAAAAAAAAAATTATTTTATATGCATGTACATATTTAGATATTTCACATATTTGAAGAAGATGTTACATATTTTTCTACGTATCTGAGATGTGAAAAAAGAAAATTCATATTGAAAATAAAAAAACAAAGCAAAAAACAGGCGGTAAGTTTTTTATTTAAAATATTTTAACAAATTAACAAACTCCAAAATAATTTGGAGAATTTGGAGAACATGCCTGAGTCGGGAATTCTAATTAGATTTTCCGCGGATATCTTTCGTCTACCTATTTTCTTATTAGTATTTCGAATTTCTCACATTCCATGTCGACACGTGTCGCAGTTAATATATTCTGTTTCACCTGTTAAAATGACAAAAATATAATGAGGCTATAAAACCCCAGTGTTGAAATATATACAATCGCAAATTTCCTAATGAAACTTTTCGGGGATATGGTAATTGAATTGTTTACTGATTGCTGTGGAAAAAATGTGGCAATAAGTCAACGATTTGAGAGGTTATTTGATGGCTTCTCCCCAGAATTCATTCCAAATCAGATCTTAGTAGTTTAATTAACGAAGCAATATACTAATACGTTCTCATATCATTTGCGGGTTTAACATTTCAAATCCTTTAAGATTTTCCATATTTTGCTTAAGTCCTATTCTCAGGTTAATTTATATTATATTGCTATGTTTTATCTAACTTGAGTTGAGCTTGATTACTATTTATCTGTAATACATTAGTCTATATATATAGGGATGCCATTGGGCAATCATTGAAGATGATTATCCCAAAATTAAGTAAGCTTATGAATACTTTTGAATTTCTTACCTTGTCCTCTAAATTGGGTACCTTTCCAAAGGCCTGGTTTGTGTTTACCATTATTTAATAATTAACCAAGATAGTGTTCCTACTTTTAAGTTTAATACTAATGTTAATCAACGTTACTGCTATCTTAATGAAATATATTCAAATTAAATATGGGCATGGTTACTAAAGAACTACCTCCTTGCTAACACTTATCTTTATTCTTCAAAATTAAAATAACAAACTATTACAATAAAAAGTTAACCATGGAATGATTCAGCCTAGACTAAGCCATTAATTGTTTTAACATAAATCTCTTATCTGTAATAATTGGTGTTGATGGTTCCTCAGCATCTCTCCCTCGGGTTCCCCTGCATCCTGCGTCCTGCCTCCTCCTCGGTCAGTTTAGAAGTCTCAGTCTTACATCAGCCCCTCTCAGTCTAGAGGTCTTCCCTCAGCCTCGATCAGTTCCTCAGTCTCTCCTTTTCACTTCTTTGCTTCTTACCCCCTTTCTCTCTTATTTTGCCTACGAGGGGGTCGAAAACGATGTTCATTGGCCGACTAGTTTTATAGAGGGAGAAAATTCTGGGATTTCATCGGATGGCTCCACCCCTTGTCCTAACAGCCGGTATTTGCGAACCATTATCCAACTGGTATAATTTAATCATACCTTTTCCACTTTTTCCTCGAGGCCAGCCAAGCCTAAGGGGACCAGTTCTTAAAATTGATTAGATGTTCCAGCTTTTGGCATTGTTACAGTATTAACTTCTCGGTAGGGTTTTTAAATTAACTTATCCCTTATCACTTATGTGGTGACATCTGTCATCGCCTGTCAGTTACCCTTCTCTACCTGCTCGTCCCTTATTTCTTTTGTTCGCGCCTGGTCTGTTTAAATTAAATAACGATAATATTTAACAATATCAATACATATTAATATCCACAATACATGTTGCTAATTAATGTGCTCCTGAGTTATAAATATGCAAAGCAGCTTTGATAAATTAGGTTTATATTATGATAAATAAATATATTATAACGAAAATCAGCTTACACTCGAAGCAGACTTCAGACTCATTTTTGTAGACTTGAAACGGGCTTATCGTTGAAGAATAACCAAAACTGAAGTGCGAGATATCCATTCAATTACCTAATCCTCGAAGAAAAGGCTTTTCGAGGAAGAAGTTTAATCTCTGGCGCGGAAAGGTTTATTAAAAACTTCTACCGGCGGGCCATGTCAGAGATAACCGGTTGGCATCTCGGAAAAGTTTTGGAAAACTCATCGTGCACCGGCAAAATATCGAGGAATATATTGTTTATTGAGGGCCTGCAGTCGGATATATTAGCAGACCTTTATGAGTATTTTTAAAAAATAATAAGATTTATAGTTATAAAAAAAATATTATTATATGGATAATTTTGTATAAAATATTTTGTGCTGATACAACTCTCATTCTTTATTTACTGACGTCCATACTACTGCGTGTTAGTAAAGTATTATATCTTATAAAGTAATTTAAAATGTAATAGGATAATAAAAAAAATATTAAATTACAGTAAGCTATATTGGAAACACGGTATTAAGAATAGCAAGTGGATACGATAAAAGATGTAAATATTATGTCGTATTTTGGATTATAGATTATCAGGAAAATGGAAAAAGAGCTTATTGAACTAATAATAATATCACACTTTTTTTTATAATTTCTAATTTTAGTGTAAAAAATAATCTAAGCTATCTATTGTTAACAATAACTATTTTTATGAATAAATTAAGGAATAACATAATATTACAATTTTTCATGATAAATTACTTTGCCTACCAGCAGAGGTACGGCGCAAACATACCATTTTGCAATGTACAACAGTAGCTCCGGTCATAGTATACCTTATACCCCTGTTTCTTAGCAACAATATATTTTTTTTTAGTTTGTGATTATTTTTTATTTTTATAATTTATAATATTTTTATAATTTATAGACAGTTATAAAAATAATATTTTTGATAAAATTTCCCATCAAAGTTTGGTTTTAATTAAAATTAAAATTATATATATATATATATATATATATATATATATATATATATATATATATATATATATTTATATTTATATTTATATTTATATGTATAAACAGGCACCAAAAGTTTGAATCCAAAATTAAAATATTTAATATCCAATTGTCACTCAATTAAAATTAAACTACAAATTTCTATCGAATTCTGTTTAATATGTAAAATAAAAAAGTTTTTAAATGATAATTACGACAAAAAATTAGAAAATTTATGAAAAAAAAACAAATATATTTTCTTTAAATTAACACAATTTGATGGTCCCGATTTTTTTTCAAATATTATTTCGCACTTCCCGAAGGTCTTAATTAATTAATTTATTAAATAAATAAATTTGTATGCATAAAAATAAATAATCAGTAGTCCCTAAACGTCCTGTTATGTATATAATTCTTCGAAAATATCGTGTCTCTCGTATATTTCATTCATACGATGAATATCAGTTTGTTATAAGTTTATTTATCATATATGTTTGTTTTTTTATCCATTATATTTCTTTTCGCTTCTGACTCATTGACAAAAACAAAAACGATACGTTTTCACCAATTTGTCAACTTTTTTTATTGAATAAAACATCTGAATTCTTATTACCGCCATGCATTGCTGAACCTCGTTTTTTTTTTTTAGTTAAACGCAATTAAGTATAATTACTAAATAATTTTATCTAGGTTGGGAATTAAATTTAATTACCCTATTTAGATTAATATCTTTTATTTCTATTCTATTTCATACCAAGTACGTTTCGAGCACTTTGCCCTTCAAGTTGTTGTATCTAAAAACATTTTTAAAATTTCATTTCATAATTTGTTTTCTATTATTACAATAATTATTTTAATACTTTTTTTACATGCTCATTATCTATTTTTTATTTATTATGTTAAATATTGATTATATATATATTGCATATACTCGTACACAAATACTGGAATTGGCTGGGTTAGGTTAAACTCATGATTACACCAACCTATGACTATATTGTTATGAATTAATTTTTTTTTTAAATGTGCTAGTTTAAAGTATTGAAAAAGAGATAAAATTAACCGTTTTAATTGAAGAGCCGCATAAAAAAACCTAAATAATAATAAATACTAATAAACATTTTAATTTAAATATTTATTTAATTTAATTTGTTTAAATACTGATTTCAATAGTATTTTTCAGTCAAAAACATTTAGGACTATAACAAAGCCTCTTGTTACATCACCAGCATTACCTTACATACGAACCTTAATATGCCAACAGTTAATGAAAATATAAAGACCCATTGCAAACGATTTCTCGATAACTTACACGGACATCTTTGAACACTATGAATAGGAGCTGGATGTGGGATCTCCTAGTCTAACTATATACAATAATCACGACAGGAAGACCTGCCGCTGATAATAAATCTGTATTTTTCACTCAACGATAACAAATTTTTAGCCCGCGAATTCATTGCTTGTCAACATTGACAGGTGTGAATATGAATATAAAATATAAAGCCAAACAAAAAATAGTATTGAATTTAAATACTGATAAAAAATTTTAATTTTATATATCTGATAGAGGAAGCAAGTATGTTAAATTTTAAATAATCTTCTTTTTTTATTTATTTATTCATTGTGATTATTTCTTCTATATATATTTTCAAATAACAAAAAAAAAAATTTTATTAACATTAAAATATCATCGTGAAGATTTGGCATTATTATTCATAGAATATTTATGGAAATGTTAGCCTATAATCCATGCATGATATGTTACAGATACTCTGGAGACCCGAGCCAGACCAAGGACGATAAGGACAGAGTTATCAGATCTCACCTTATCTGTCTCTCTCTGGCACTGACATACTTTATCATGTCAGATGTATATCCCCCCCCCCATCTTCTTATCTATGTCGCTTAGAATACACTTTTATATACTTAAAAAATTGGAATATATTACAGCATATTTACCTCATGTACTGAAGAAAAAACATTTTTGAATTTGTAAGAAATACATTTATTATAGGTTATTGTGAAATCCTTTATATTTGTATTTAAAGGTATTCAAGATTTTAACAAGTTATTTTAGATACATTTTAAATTGTTTTGTGTATTAATAATGGCTGTTTTATTATTTATTTTTTTAGTATTTTTTATTTATTTTTTTTTTTTTTAAACTACGAGATAAAAGGCACATGAATACCGTTACATAGATATCGTTACTTTGTCACTGTTATCTTTACATATTGCTAAACTCATTTATATCATCGTTATTGGTGTTGTATTTGTATAAATCGAAAGATTCTTTTATAAAAAAATATTTAATATATCTTAAAAATATATATACACTAAAGAAACATGTTTATAATTTTCAGTTCACTGTGCATAGTATTCGCTTTTGTTCATTTTTGTGTTTACAAATAAATTATTGCTATATTGTATATATACTTATTCCGACCTTTTGACGTTGGACCTTGGTCCTATTCAACACTGAAAATCGGTAAATTTAAGTTTTGTGTATTTTTAAGTGGCACGTTTTCGTTGAGCGAGAAGCGATTACTCAAAAATTGTTTGAGGTAAAAAACCATCGTATATTAGATAAAATTCCCTTCAAGAATAATTTGGCTTAACTAAATCCATTGTAAGGGGGCTTTCTGGTTGACCAATAGCGAAAATTATTATTATTTTAAAATCGCTTTTTACTTGCTGATTTTTATCTATGTCCCTGTCTAGCAAAAACCATTCTATTATGCTTTAATTTAATTCATTTTAAAGTTTAAGTCGAGGATTCTTTTAATATTGGTCTAGATATGGCTCCAGATTTTCCAAAAATTTTCAAAATCAATTTTCCCCGACAAAGAATAATACAAAATTTATTAAATTAACTATGTTTCCAGTCATTAAAATAACACTAAAAAACAGCAAAAAAAAGCTTCTTAGTGAACTAAAAAAAAATTCCTCCCATCCTCTCCCAAAATAATTTTTTTTATAAAAACAATTCTGGAACTAAATATGAAATGAAACAGTCCCTGAAAATTGAAATAAAATTAGCATTGACAAATTAAAGTTGAAATTCTTAAATAATTAAAAGGAGAAAATAATTTTACCACAGCACTATCAAAAAATTATAAAACAAATATTTTAATTTTTTGTTAGTGCTGCGTTAAAGTTATTTAATAATTTTGAATATTTAAGTATTTTTCATTTTAATTAGTCAATTTTAATTTTATTTTTATTTTTAGGGACAGTTTTATTTCATATTTAGTTTCAGAATTGTTTTGGTTGATTTACAGATTTTTTTTTATTATTTTTTTTTTATGAGACGAATTTTGATTTTATTTTACAAAGAAGCTTTTCTGTTCTGTATTTTCTTGTTATTTTATTGACTAAACCTAATTCCACAACACAGTTTTAGGCCAATTCTAGACTAATCTGAAAAGCTTCAATTGAACGAAATTAAAGCTTAATAAAAGTAAAAGTTTTCCTAGAAATTTTTGAATTGAATATCCAACTAATCAAACATGGTACGGCACTCCAAAATAGTTCAAAATCTTCTTTTACTAAAGTAAAATGGAGGTCACATTATAAAAGGATCAATCTAATTAGGGATTGATAAATTATTTGCCACTTCTATAAATTTGTTATATTGACAACTAGTTTCGAATGTTATACATTTATCTTCAGTTCTAAAAACACACAAAAAATTCAAAAATATGCAATTCAAAATATAGTTTGGTATTATTATACATAGTAAGTCAGATGTAATATAAATCAGTATTATAAAACATTAACATATACGTTAATTAATTAAAAAACAAAAGGAACCTATACGTGCATATAATAATAAGACAGAGAATTCCAACTTTGCAATTCTTTTAAATGAAAAAAAAAAAAACCAATAAATTCACTAAAGACTCAGGAGTTAAATTAATACATCACATTGAAAACAGCCTCAAACATATATGAAGCACTTGAAATAATAAAATCCTTCAAATCCAATCCAGATTTTTGCTTAAATGACCAAATAAATATCCCCAATAGTTCAATCTTAAATTCATTCCCATCTATAACAGAAAAACCAATTACTCACCGGCATTCCTGGAAAAACCCAGACCCTTAAACCGTTTACCTATAAACATCCTACATACCTTTCGTTCATTGCTCGTTCAATACAAGAAGGAACCAGTACAAAATTTTCTGTTTGATATAATCCATTTAAACCTTGATGAGATATAATCCATTTAAACATGTATTTGATTTCTTGTCTTAATTAAATTCATAATTCATAAATGTTTTATAATACTGATTTATATTACATCTAATTTAATATGTATAATAATACCAAACTATATTTTGAATCGCTTATTTTGGAATTTGTTGTGTGTTTTTAGAACTGAAGATGAATGTATAATATTCGAAACTAGTTTTCAATAAAACAAATGTATAGAAGTGGCAAATAATTTATCAATCACTAATCAGAATTTATTGTTATTTATGAACCTTTAAATGCAGTCATTAATGAAAAAAATATTACTAAAAAATTAAAATAGATCCTAATTGTTGTTGGTGTTGAGTATACACGGACGCAACTCGAATATTATTTTAATTTATTTCGTTTTAATCCTCTTTTTATTTTTTGGTTGTGGGGGGTTGTTAATTTTATTTTTATCCTGGCAGAAAACAAAGTCGGTAACAGTTTTTTTCTGAGTTTTTTCCCTCATGGTTCATTTTCTCAGAATAGGTTGGGCGGGGAACATGGGTCTGACTTGTGTCCTATGATAAATGCTGGGTGTTATCCCTTTTGTCAGGATGTTGTATGTTGGGTCATTACCGTCCAGTGTCTCTCTTCCCTAACGCTACCCGTTTTTGTGTTAGGTTTATTTCGAAAAATATATAAAAATAAACAAGCACATCCGATACCCACTGAATATCGTGAGATTGGTTTTACGCATTGAACTCGAATCAGATAGATATCGTGAATTAGATGAAAAACACTCAATTAATTATAAAAATTAGTTCTTAAATTGATTCACAATTTACAAAAATAAATACAATTTTCTTAAATAATTAAATACAATTTCGGAATAATATTCGTAAACTTTTTTTGGCCTTTCGCCAGTTTTCTTGAAGGGTACAGATGATTCAGCTACTATGACAGTTATCCAATATGACAGTTTTTCCACAATAAAAGTTCTCCCACCTAATTTAAAATAGTTCACCATCAAATGTAAAATCCTCTTATTTCTATCAATCGATGTATTGGCACATTAGAATTAAAAAATATTTCTTTTGATTTTACTGTGTTAAAAAAAAAAAAAATATATATATATATATATATATATATATATATATATATATATATATATATATATATATATATATCTGTGACTAAAGTTGCAAATATTTCCAATATTTTTTAAAAGAATCTTGTACAGAGAAAAATTGAAGCAATGGGCTAGTTAATTAATTAATGGGCCAGTTTATTAAGGCTAGTTAATTAAGTTAATAAGCAAGGTTAATGGTTAATAAGGAGATTGTAAACGAAAATGACGGAACGGGCTAAATTGACTTCAGCGCTTTGTTTGGACTAGTTAATACGTAAACAAAATAAAAGCCCTGGGATCTAGGAGCAGAGGCAAAGAGAGAAGAGGGGATTAGATAATATTTTTCGGTTTTTCGTTTATCTTTATAGCGTTTGGTCATAGCTTAAAACATTAAATGTGAAAAATTGAAGAGAATTAAATTTACTACAAGAATCGCCCTATTAATGTTTTACGTATCTGTTATTGTTTAAGAAATATGAGCTCTTCAAAGTAACAAATGGTAAAGACGACAAAAGTATAGTACAGTGTATTATGGAGCCAACGGATACGAAAAAAATTAATAAGAACATTCTTGTAGTGAATTTAATTTTGATAATTTTTAATACTTACTTCTTAACTAGTCCAAACAAAGCCAAATATTTTGGCCACTCTGTTATTTCGTTTTACAATCTCCTTTTGAGTGTTCGTGGACTGGACTACTATGTTTTTGTTTTTTTATTTGAGAAAAATCGTTTAACTGTGAAGAAAAACCATATCTTTTGAGATAAACTTAAAGTAAATTGCCATCTATTAAAAATGATTTTTTTTTCACCGAAAAATCCTGGTGTTATAATGAATTAGTAATACAATCATAAAATAATTGATGAGCTTAAGTCAAATTAAAAACATTGGCAATGCTTCCCCTTACTATATATTTCATTTATAGGTAAGGGAAAGTAAAAAAAAAAATATTAGAATATTTCACGTTATTTTTTGCATTATGTTATAAGTGTACCGGCGCCATGCATTGTTGCACATTTGTATACATTACTTACTTGTATACTATTGTTCTAGAGATAAGATACTAATAGCATTATCTTTATCTATTGTTACCTACACTCGTTGTGTAAGGACCATTTCGTTGATTGCAAAATTAATTAATTTTAAGCTCATTATATTTAATTCGTTCATGCCTCTGATACTACTAAGGCGATGCAGAGCATATTTACTAAGCGGAGGTAACGGTTGAGGTGCAATATCCAACTCAATCCTTTGCGATCTGAACACAGCTCAAACAAGGATATTGCCCGCCTCTCTCCCTCCCTTTCAAACCCGTCCTAGAATAGGTTAATAAACAGGCCCAGGAGGGTGTGGGCTGGAATAGAAAGCTTCATTTTAGAGTTAGTCGAATTGAAAGATAAACATGAAATTAATGAGATATACATTTCTGGGCAGTTGAGTTTAGAAATTTCTGACGAAATTATATTTTCTGCTCAAAATAACTCGTATTTAATAGTACAAAATAATTCTTATTTTCTCCTTGACCCGGAAGAACTAGAAAAAGTGAAACACGAGAATTCGTGTATGAGATTTCCTCTCGCATTCAAAGTTTTTTTTTTCCATTTGGCTAACACATCAATTTCTAATCACTAAATAAAAGTGATAAATTGAATGAAAGTTTGATAAAAATTATAGTATAAATGTATAGTATAAAAGTATAGTATAAATGTAGTGTTAAAAAATCAAAGAAGAGAAGAATAAAAGAAGTTCTTCCGCCGGTGTTCCAACATGGGATACCGCATCAGGTCAGAGCTGATCTCCAATCAGCTCTATCAGCCCAGTCTCTCTTCTGCAGACCTCGGCCTGCCATCTCCTCTCGGACTCCTTCCATCCACATGGTTCCGGGTCGTCCTCATCTACGCTTTCCAGGCGGCTTCCAGTCCAGTACTCTGTTCGGCCAATGTTCTTCCGGAATTCTCCTGCACTGCATCTCAACGGTCTCCGTTTCACATATTCGCTGCCTAACCACTTCACTTCGGACTCTGTCCAGCCTTGTTATATGGAGACACATTCTCCAAAAATCCATTTCTACTTTCCGAACTTTGGCTTACAAGCGACTATTCATCGACCATGCCTCACATTCGTATGTTAATATGGATTCGACTATGGCCGAGATGATTCGCCGCTTGTTCTTGTTCGAAATGGTCAATACCATACCAATGGTCAATGATTAATACTGGAACAATCCAGAGAACAGTTTGCAGCATCCTAGTTATTTTCCTTGGGAGCTCCACTTTGTTTCGGACATCTACTTCGTACGCCCCCACATCTTCCAGGTAGGATCCGAGGTATTTGAAGGCCTTGACTTTTCTGCACACCTGATCACCCATGTCCAGATCGTCTTCCTCATTTCCCCACACTGCTATATTCCCATATGCAGTCTTTTGAAAGTTGATCCTGAGACCTGCCGCTTCATAAAATTCCTTCAACTGAAAGACCATCATCTCCAGGATAACTTTCCTCCGAGCTATCACCACCTGATCATCCGCTTAGAACAGAGTAAGGAGTTCGTCGTCATCGAAATAAATTCCGTAGTCCCGACATTGCCTCATCCATTGCTTCACTACGTTAGCCAAGTATATCTTGAAAAGGCTTGAAGACATGCAACATCCTTGCTTCAGCACTTTGGTTCCGTAAAATGGCTCAGAGAGGCGGTTTTCAATCTTCACTCTGTGCAAACCCCTTTCGTACAAGTGTTGAATTGCTTGTATAACGGACTCATTAATACCCGTTCTTCTCAATGTTGGCCATACTTTTTCCCTCGGGGTATTATCATATGACTGCTCCAGATCAACGAAGGCTAAATGGAGCTTCCCATTATTCGCGCTGCATCTCTCAATAAGTTATCGAAGTACAAAAGTATTGTCCATGCAGGATCTTCCCGAAGTGAATCCAGTGCTTCTCACATGCTTCTTTCTTGGCCTTTACCAGATCCAACACCTGCATCTCTCAGGCCTCCTCAGACCACCAATCTGGCTACTTTCTACTTTCATCAAACCCTAGCGCCTCCCAAGCTACTGAGTGGGTGCATTTTCTTAAGTGGTCGTATTTTTCAGAAAGACTGCTTCCCCGGCTCAGATCTATTTTCTCCTCTAGTCTGCTATCGTATAACCTCCTAACACTGTCCTCCGCAAGAAGATACAGTTTGTACTTTGGTGAAGTAATGCTCTCTGCTCTGCAATGTCCTGCTTTTAGGCCCCACCTACCTTTCAACGGAATAAGAATCTTGGCCCGGAGCATATTGTGGTCAGTTCCACATTCCCAACTCCTGAACACCCTAACATATTCCACTTTGCAACTTGATTTTTACCTGGTGATGCAATAATCCAGTATGGAGGATCGAATACCAGGCTTACTCCATGTGAATTGGTGGATGGGTTTGTGCTGGAACCATGTGTTCTGAATCTGCAAATCGAACGCTTCGTAGACATCGGATAAGCCTCATTCAGTTGTCAGTAACCTGAACTTCTCCACACCTTCCATAACTGTGCTTCCCACTTGGCGACCAACTCGTGCATTGATGTGCCCAAGAATGATGGTTTCTTCGCTCCCACGGGCCTTCTCCAGAACGAGCCTGAAATCCTCTTCGAATTCATTCTGTATCGTTACATAATGGCATACGATAATCGTGGCATAGACAAATCAATGGTCAAAAATACGTTTTTTTAAATTCGTAGAACCATTGAAAACTGCACATCGAAAATTTGACCATATTACAATACTTTCCTTACCTAGAAGCGCACATATGAACTTCAGCTTCTCCGATCTGTAGCAGTAGGAAAATAAAAAAAATGGCTACAATGTTCAATGCGCTTTATCTTTGCTAATTATAGTCCGATTTCAATAATTTTTTTTTTTGTTTTGGATCAAAATCTTTCACCGGTTTTGGTGTTAAAAAAATATAAGACTAGTTCAATTTATAATTTAAACAATTTAAAATTTATTTGACCAAAAATAAATTTTTTTTAATGTTAATACTTTTCTTTTAATATATTTCGAGATACAATTGTTTTGCTAGCAAAAACATGTCGATATCATTTAAGAAGCTCGATACTTAAAATTAAGTAGTTTCAAGGTGTTTAATATTTTCTCAGCTCCTGCGGTGTACACTTAGATTTTTTTTTTTTTTTTTTTTTTTTTTTTTTTAGGTAATTTAATTATCCTTCAAATGAGCATTGATATTATTAACAAAAAATGTATACTTTTCGAGTTATGTGCAAATAAAATATTCTTTCCGTCATAACTTCTCCCTTTTTTTTTAGGAGAATGTAGTTCATGTATGGATGAATGGAAGAGCTTTGAGAACAAGACTTTAGGAAAGTTTCATTAAAATTTTCTGTGCCGTTTTTGCGCTAAACACTAGGGAAGAAGTGTTTTTTTCCGGTTTTTGCGCAGCCGCTATATCGATATCGGTAGATTTCATTGTTGCGAAACCATCTAGGTACGATGGAGATCATATAGTTAAAATTTGATAAAGATTGATTCTATAGTTTTGGCGTTTGGCGCTTACAAACGAGAAGCCTGGTACCCTTTTATATAATAGTATTATGTGATATATAATCCATTTCAGTTTCAATTTGAAATCTCTTGGATCGTTGTTAGCGAGTACATTTTTGATATATGCACGGCATATATAATTACTTTGCTAATGAGGAACATTAAGTAATTCGCCTATTAGCTGATACTACTATTGTATATTAATTTAAGATGGAAGTATCAATCCAATTAATTATTTAATGTAATTACTATTCATATTATATTATAGTATGATTGTTTACTATAAATATTCAACTTCAGAAGTCGGATCCTTACTTTTTAACAGAAAAAAAAGTCTTTCATAATATAAAACATGCCCAACTATCTCCAAGCTAAGGATGCATTGCTCTTTCGCTCTTTAATTATTATAACCGATAGCTAAATATGAAGCGCTAATTTGGAGAGATAACGCCAAATTTTATTTTGAAATATAAAACTCTATTTTTCTATGCTCGACGGTAGGGCATATTATCATACAGCATACTGTAAAAATGAAAAATACAAAGTTTCTTTAAGAGGTGTAACGTGACAAAATGTACGGGAACAGATAACATCTTTTCAACCTGTACGTGAGCTGGATACACAATTCCTGCTTAACCAACTTATAACTTTAAAGGGCTTATCTCGACTTCACCTGCAATCTCTTGTTTATTTTTATATACTTATTCTTTTCCTGATATCATCATAAATTTTGACTTTATTAGAGAACAGTGTATTTTCTTACGATTTTAATGTATTAGATGTTTTTTCCCATCATAAATTTATTTCGATTTTCCTAGATATATCTGAAATAGAGAAAATTATATTCATTGAAGGTCAATATATAATTATTTTGACGTTTCGGGAAAACATTCCGTCATCAGAATATTTTTTCTCCGCTTTTATTTCTCTATAATTTCAGCATCTATTATCTACATTTTTCTGGGAGTCTAAGATCTCTGAGTAATAGAGACTAAAAAATTAGTCATTGATCTTAGACCCCCACCAAATTGTAGATATAAGATGCTGAAATTGTATCTAAGGACAATGGGAGGAAAAATAAAAGCGGAGAAAAAAAACATGTTCTGTTGATGAGGAAATATTTTCGAGAAACTTCAAAATAATTAAATAAAGGATAAGATTATATTTGGAAGCTATATATTGCCTTTCAATTAATATATTCACAAGAGCTTCCCAATAAATTAAAAGAAAGAAGAGAAAATTATAATTTTTCCCTCTAGATCCGAAAATGTTTGATCCCTTAAACTTCTGAATCATTTTCGAAGAAATCTATGTATTTGGTCAAGTTACATCTCTAAAAATTATTTTAAATTTTATTCTTGAATGAAATCTCAATTGGTATATTTTTGTTTAAAAAAATATTACAACAACGCAAAAATTTTCTATGAGCTCCTTATATTTGTTAAAATTTTATTCATTTATGAATAAGTTCACGGATCATGTCACGAAGTGCTAATGAGATTTCATAAATTATTCTTGATTTTTCTTTTTTCTCTGTAAATCTTTAGCTCTGATGAACCTCCATTTCTTATCAGAGAACATTCCTTGTTGATAAGAATAAGCACGTTCTTATCTCAATAAGTTGATGATCTGTCGAGTTTGCGTGGTGACAAGATATTTCAATCTAATTTGTTATACATTCTTCTACTTCGCTGGCCTCTTCTATATTGTGTCTTTTTCATCTTAGGTCATATTCATTACAACGAATTCTTTGTGGATATATTGTGTTTAGAACACTTATAGTGGAGGTGTAGTGCTCTCTCCTTTTTTTTTAAATATATATATATATATATATATATATATATATATATATATATATATATATATATATATATATAAAACAGGATAGAATTTAAAAATACACTTTATTTTGGGACTAGGTTCCTTAAGAATAACATGTATGTGCAAGCAAAAAAGAAAACAGAAAAAAAAATCTGGCCTAAGACTGCATTAATAAAAGTCAATTGATATTTACAATAATCTCTATTATAACATATGACTAAAGAAAAGAAAACATTCTCCTGGTAAAAAAATAAAAATAAATATAATTGTCTTAAAAATGAAGAGAAAATTAAGATATAAAAATAATGAAACAATCCAGAGTTAAAGCAACGTAAAGAACAATTGGTCACAACTAAACAGAATTTCAGGATTGGAGGATATAAAAATAGGATACATATGTACATCATTCCTTCACACCTTAGATTTCAACGTTTTGGGGTAATACAATACATGCAATATTTCACATCACTAAAACCTATTTTATACTATTATTATACATTAAAAATGCGGTATATATATATATATATATATATATATATATATATATATATATATATATATATACCGTCCACAGCTCCGAGGAAGCTATTCTTTAAAAAGTATTGGCATTTTCTGACAAAATTGCCTTATATAACACAAGCATAAATCCTTCTAAGGAAATGAGATAAGCAGTAAAAAGTTGTAACAAAGTAGTCCAAGTTTTTGGGAAAGCTCAAGAACCTAGATATCACGGTAAGCCCAGGAAAAACAGATGGAATTACTTTTACATACCAGAAAATAAAAATAAAATTCCCATCTAATTCACAGTGACAACGTATTTCACGAAAAATTACCATGGTATAAACCTCGACAAGCATTTAATTTTTATCAATCACTTTAGGGAAAAATTTACAACAGTCAGAACCAAATCATATAAGTTGTGACCTTCTTAAAGATATATTATGGTGACGCTTAATTGTTGAGCGTTCATTTAACCTGCAACGTTTCTGGATTTTGGCATTATCTCTAGAACATACATTAATATACAATTACTAATATAACATGTTTTTTTTGTTCTAACTGAATCTCAACATTTCGGGTATTTGTGAATGACTTGCTATTATACATTCTTTAATAAATCATGTTGAAACTGCTACTAAAAATATGTTTTTTCCTGAGGGTTACTATGATAGCCTTGAATGTCTCCTGAAGTTACCGAAAGTTTGAACTCAATGTGTCAATAAGCTGATGCCATCCTTAAAACAAGCTCATAAACTTTTCGAGAAAAGTTGGAAGTTAAAAAAAGAAAAGAAAATCGGTAACACTTCCTGAACATCCCTTAGTCAAAGCCACCTGGCGACTTAGTTGTTTTTAATTAAAATTCCTTTCTAACAAAATAAGTAGGTATACTTTTTTTTTAATATAAATTTTAATCAACGATAATTTCAGAAAAAAAAAGTACATTTTAAGGCGATAACAGTTGCTAATAAAGAAATTAAGTTCTTTATAAACTTTTAATTGACGCGCTTAATTTTATTTATTTGCATATTTTGATGCCATGTACTCTTACATTCAAATATTACATATATATATATAGTTCTATTTTTGGATGTCTTTTGTGAATAACTTAGTCATAAATATTAATTATTAATTTAACCACATTCCTTCACATCTTAGATTTCAACGTTTTGGGGTAATACAATACACGCAATATTTCACATCACTAAAACCTATTATACTATTATTATACATTAAAAATGAGGTATATATATATATATATATATATATATATATATATATATATATATATACATACATATATTTATTTATTTATCACGATATAGGCCAACTAAGGATCACGTGTATACCATTTCTAGATTTTTTTCCTATTTGCCCATATTCTTCTCATTTTTTCTCCCATCTCTCTCCGTTCATCTGTCCATTTCTTACGTTCTTGTTTCTCTTCTCCACTACAAGAACCTTTGTTTTTGTATAAATATATATATATATATATATATATATATATATATATATATATATATATATATATATATATATATATATATTTGTTTTGATATAAAAAAGAACTAAAAAGAACTATTTATTAATTTCAATAAAATCATCTGGCTGTTATTAATTTTCTTCGGCTACCTACCTATCATGTAACGGACATTATATTTTTTAATTGAATATTAATATTAATTAATTTGGCATGAAAGACATGTCTCATCATTTTCTTTATATATTTTCTTTTTTTTATTACATATTTTTTTAAATCCAAAATATCACAGAATCAACACTAAATTATTTTCATTATTAATGCAAGAGATTATATATATTTTCTATTATCGCATATATTTACCTTTATTGTGAATTTGTCCATCCTGTTTGACTTTTGAAGCATGGCTGATAAAAATGAGAACTGTGGAAATTTAAATAGATTGTTAAGAAATGAGAAGATCGGAAAAAAAAAAAAAAAAATGTAAAATGTGGGTATATATATATATATATATATATATATATATATATATATATATATATATTATGTTCAATTAAGGATTAATAAGTACGTGGTGTATTGTAGCAACCAATTATATTTGGGCAGCATTTATATTTAATCAAGCATTTCTCTCTCTTATAAAATATTTTTACTTGATTTAATGGATTATGTGTATGTGTGTATGCTTGAAGGCGGGGTTTAAATCTAAGATATATTGTCGAAATCAATAAAAAGGAAGTTAATAATAATGATCACATTTAAAAAAAAAAAATACAATATGTTAGAGCTTTGATGTCTTAAGATATTATATAATTATTTTATCACTTAATAGTGTTCTTTTCAAGTAATTTCTCGACATCCATTTTTCAAGTTATCGTTTTCCCTCTCTCCTTTCTGCGATTTACACATTCCAGTTGTATTTACTCAAAGTTGAGCTTCTGATGGAAATTAGTGCATTCTATGTTGGGGATCTTAAATAAATTTTGAGAGGCCAAAACCGAATCGCTACATGCTCAAAGATGAGTTATCAACTCTTGGTTATGATCGGCTTGTGGATTTCTGAATTTCAAAGTTATCAGTTTATTCCTTCTTTTTGTTTTATTCATCCTAGAGAGCATCGTTCATTATTCGATAGAGAAAGATTGTTAAGTTTGAAATTTAAATCAAAATAGTTTAATAGGATCAATAATTGCAAAAAAAAAATTAAAGAAAAAAAAAGTTATTTAACATTGAAATTATAACTATTTAGTTATAGGTAAACTCGGAATATATTCTACTTAATAGTAAAATATACAGATGGAGTTTAATTAGCTCACTGGGTAAAGCACTGGGCTGTTTCCACCAGGACCAAGGTTCGAGCCCGGATATGGATGAAACGGATGGCTGAAAAATGATTACCCTCATGGGGCTCACCCAGCCTCTATAAAGATGATGTGTGATCGTTCCCTATATCGGGAGAAACCATTTGAGTGAGAATACTGACTACTTCACCCATATTGTTCTACAAACATTACATTCTTATCAACTGCCGAACCATGCGTTGTAGTGGTTCTTGCCAAAGTTTAACATTGAAAAATTAATAGTAATATCAATATTGCTTTTTTTTTTTTCGAATGGGCTAATTTTCAAAAGCAAAAGAGAAAGACGGAGACTTAAGAAACTTAAGCTCATACAACAGTACTACTTGATACACACTGGCCATTTTCGGTTGAATCATAAGAAAACGCAAGACATCGGTAGGAATAAAAATCCTTCAGCAAAATTAAGTCCAAAAATTTCTATTTTTGATTTCCATGAGTTTTTAAGGGTTTTAGAGAACGCTAAGAACGAATCTGATTAGCTTTTTATTATTTTTTTGGGGGGCCTACTTTACTGGAAGCGTCTTTTGGTTTTTGTAATTTTTTTACATTTAAACTCATTTAAATACAATCGGCAATACCTGTTCCTTATTTTACACAAAAAACAAATACATTGGTGTGTGAGAGCTTTGAACTCCATGCAGAGCAAAAGCAGAAAACAATAATATAAAAAATTGTTGAAATTACATAAAATATTTTTTTTCTCGGCTCCTAGGACGCATTGGCAAGAACCCTTGGACAAGTGTCTAATTTTGTCGACCTACTACCATCAAAAAGTAGTCTCTTTGAATTCGGTGATGCCTCGTCCATCATCTCTCCTTGTAATATTCACACGTCACGGAATCGATTTTACTTAAGAACCGTCTTGTAAACTTGTAACTGAGCTTTTGCAAGATTCTTGGAGCTCTTTCCTGCTTTCTCGACCATTTTCTGGGCCCTATTCCATAATAAAGAACGGAAGAACAAGCACAATTGCGAATAGTTCAAGTGGTAATGTCCTTTTTTAGAGGTTACAGGTTACTAATCGTCATTAGATAATGATATTTGTTTTGTGCCGCTCGGCTGGACGCCTCTCTGGTATGTAATTATGACGTTTTCTTTACATTTCCTTTTCCTCCTTGTTTCTACCCTTCTTCTTCTTTCTTCACCACATAGGATTTTGACCTATTTTTGTTTTGGGGCTTACATTACTTTATATTTTACTCCTTTATTTTATAATTATTTTAATTACGAAAATGTCACCTTTTCTAGCATCATTGTCATCTTTTACATTATCTCTATCTGCTTCATAATTATCTCTATATGCTTTATATATTCCAAAATCTTCATACTAGTTGTATTTTTAATTAATATGTTTCACATATTTTAATATACCCTGTTTAAATAACACATTATTTTAATTTCAATTAATTTATGCATTGTTATTTTTTTCATTAGTCACTTGTATTATGTACTTTATTGGTTCATGTAATTCATAATCTTTCCTTCACTCTTTCCACTTTACGCTTTCAATTTTTTCAATAGTGTCATCTTTTTCTTTTTATACTACATACTTTTTTACTTCCTTGTACGAAGTAAAGGAAGTATTGTAATCGCGAAAATTTTCGGTTTTCAGATTTCAACGGAAATATCCATTTTCACCATCCCTGAATCCATTTTGACTAGTTTCGTCGTGACGTCTGTACGTACGTTCGTACGCATCTCGCATAACTCAAAAATGGTTAGCCGTAGAAAGTTAAAATTTCGTATTTAGGATTATCATTTAATGTAGTTGTGAACCTTGCTTTTTGGTTACTACGTGATCACCAGAAGTGATACTTTACTTGAAGGTCATTACTGATTTTCATCAAACATTATATTAAAATATTATGCAAAACTTGTAAGTTTGGTATTTAAGACTCAAATATTAATATAAACAACATAATAAAGTTTGGTAAACATTGGCAAACTGGAAGTTATATTTTACTTGGAGGTCATATTAGACTTTCATCAAAAAGTATATTAAAATATAGTTTAAAACATCTCAAATTCGGTAAATTAGACTCCTAAATCAATATAAGTAATTTAATAGATTCTGGCTGAAACTGAAGATCCGAAAGGGATACTTTACTTGAAGGCCATAAGAAATTTACATCGAAAGGAATGTTGAAATTTATTACTATTTATTTATTGAGATCATATGTTTCGGTGATAAAGGCAATTTTTTTCCACTCTAATTCAATAATTTTATTACTTTTTTTAAGTGTTAAAATTGATTGTAAAATACTGATTTTCCACCCTTGTGGGATTTGTGAGATGAATAAGTCTGCAGCAGGAGATTAAGATATAAGTTAAATGGGTTTTTCCCGCTTAAAATATCGAAACTGTCTATTTCCAATGCTTTACCTACTGAAAGAAAGCGACATATAATAATGGAATGAGACCTTCTGAAACAAGAGTTTGTGTGTGTGTGTGTGTGTATGTATCAATAGATAACTGATGCGACGCCGTGCTCTTTTTGACATACTGCAATCTTAAGAAACTAGTAACCAAATTCAGGATTACATTTTGAGCCACCGATTTATACTTTAAAAGGCGTACAAGGAAGTCATGTGTTTCCACATCAGATATTTTTATCTTACTTTAATTTCTGTTTTTATCATTTTTTTACTGTTACTGGTACTGCCTCTATCGTTTTCAATGTCGTTATTTTGCTTTTTCTTTTAGCCCTGATGATGGCCTAAAACTTAGGCCGAAACGTTGGAACAAAATAGATAAGTATTGCTTAGCAAAGTGTTAGTTTTTGACTAAAACTAATTCCAATTCGATAGTAATAATTTTATTCATTTTTTTTTTTTTTAATACGACTATTTTAAATGCTATCGTGTTTCAACATTTCAAAGTGTAAGTCATGTGCGTATTAAGTCAAAGGTCCACTTATACTTTTGTACTTGATTATGAAATAGTGCCCTGGAGTAGAAAGGCAGTACGAGGAGCTGGTAGGGTTGTGCCATATTGGCGAGCCACTAGAATCCAATAAAACTCCAAGTCCCTCTATACTCGATATGAATGCCTCTCCCTGATTGGTCAGATTTCCCACCGTTTTGTATTTATTACTGCTCTGACATTTCATGAATGCCCATCGCTGATGATTTGGGGTCGTTTTCCTCACCTCTTTTTTAGTTTCTTTGCGTAAATAATAAACGAGTAACCCTATAGATATCAGATAAGTAATATAATAGGTAAGCAATGAAAACTCATTATAAATTTTTTATAAATAAATAAATTATAAATTCAAAAATAAGCAATTCATAATACAGTTTGGTATTATTTTACATATTAAATTAAATGTAAAATAAATTAGTATTATACAACATTTATGAATATAGAAATTTAATTAAGACAAGAAGTCAAAAACATGTTGGTACTCACCAAGGTTTAAGTAGATTATATCAAACAGAAAAGTTTGTTCTGGTTTGTTCTCGCACTGAACTAGCAATGAAAGAAAGATGGGGGTGTTTAGAGATAAACAGTTTAAGGGTCGGGGTTTTTCCAGTAATACCGGTGAGTAATGGTTTTTTCTGTTATGGATGGGAATAAATTTAAAATTAGACTATTGGAGATATTTAATTGATCGTTTAAGCAAAAATCTGGATTGGATTTGAAGGATTTTATTATTTCAAGTGATTCATATATATTTAATTTGAGGCTCTTTTCAACGTTCAATGTATTAATTTAACTCCGGAGTAAGTCTAATCTAAAGATGAATTGCAAAGTTGGAATTCTCTGTCTTATTATTGACTAAATCAGAGATTACAGATAAATAATAATTAATGCGTATAATAAATAATATACGTGGATATAATAATAAGGCAGAGAATTCCGACTTTACAATTAATTTAAATTAAGAAAATAATAAATTCATCAAAGACTCAGTTCTTTAGAACTGAAGATGAATGTATAAAATTCGAAACTAGTTTTCAATAAAATCAAAATTATATAAGTGGCAAATAATTTATCAATCCCTAATTAGAGAAACCATTTGGTAATTTATTGAAAAAACAAAATATTAGAAAATTTCCTGTCAATTATTTTTTTAAATTAGGTGTAAACAAATTAAATAAAAATTATGATGATTTTAAAATAATTTCTTATATATGTATAATGGTCTCCAGATGTTTAATTAAAAATCTCTACGAATCACATATCTTTATTTATTTAAAGTTATGTATGTATTGCTTTAAATTTTTGTATGTGTTGCACTTTAAAAAAAAATTATTTTTTTAAATATTTATCAGTACAAAGGATATGTTTCCGCCTTCCTTAGGCAGTAAATCTAATGAAAAACAATATTATAAAAAAATATGAATGACTGGAAGAATAAATAGTTGATATATTATGATATATTTTTGATCATGACCAGAAATTCAGTCGAAACGTCAAATATTGAATAGAATAGAAAATTTATCCTACGACGAAGCCCTTTAAGAATAACTATGGCGTACAAAAAAAAAAAAAAAAAAATGACAATTCCAGCTTACATATTAATATAAACAAATAAGAATCATAAATAATATAAAAACAATAAAAGAAAAAAGAATACTTGTGAAGCAATATGATCGAGCACTAGTAAAAAAGAACAAAGAATCAGACAGAAAATTACATTTTCCCGTTTAATAAAAACAATCATTAAAATAATTATTTACATTCTTTGTGAAAAAAAAAATTACATTGTAATGTGGTACTCAAAAAATGAAGAAATATACAGATAGAAAAAATAAATAAAGAAAAATATCAGTATCTGAAAAACATTAATAATAAATTATGAACATAAAGATAATATTCGAATATATTCAAATTAGAAATGGCTTAGTAGAAAAACTAATATTAATAATAATAATAATAATATATAATATATTAATAACTAAATATATTCGATTTTTAAAACAAAAAAAAGTAATAATAATTAAGAGACCTTAAAGCATTTTTAAGACTTTATCTTCTTTTTATTTAACATTATTATTATTCATTTCCTCCAGCTGACATGTTTATGCTAAAGATTTGAGCGAGGGGGTTGAAGCTGTTGTAAGTTAAGTCACGTGCTTGAATAAGGACCTTTCAATCTTTGAATGTATGAATCAATTGTGTTTGTGTTGAATTCATGAATTTATATTACTTTTTTTTCCTGGTTACTCCCACATCTTGATGCATTCATCTTCGGTGCATACGTAAGGTGAAATAGGTGACTGCTATATCAATTCATTTTCCTTCGTAGGATAATTTTATAAAAAGTTTAAATGCAAAAAAACATGGCGCACACTATCTATATATATAAAAAAACAACTTAAAATTTTGACTCTTAATTCTGAAACTTTTCCTGGACGAGATCGTAATGTTTATTTTAACGTTTTAAACATTAAAAGCTATTTATTATTTAAAGTGTCTGTTCGGTTGAAACTTATGTTTTAGAAATACATTCTTCGGCCGCCGCTATTGTAATGTGATCTGCAGGTATGTTCAGGGATTTGTCAAAATTAACGTGGATATTCTTGAATCGTTCCAGAATTGCATGCTAAGAAGAACTGTAAAAAAAAAAAAAAACTTCACTCCAGAAGAAAAATACGAACAAAATTAATGAGGAGACGCAGTTATTAAAAATAAAAATATTATAAAAACGGGGGAGTGAGGAAAAAGTTAAGACCCACAGTTCCCTAACATGCCGAAATTCCCCCATACTTTTATTGTATTGTTCTGCCTCTCCGTTGACATTCGATACAGAAATCACTTCATACCGAATTTCAGCTCATTTTACCCAACGGGAGCCGCTGAAATATTACATACAAATTTTCAGCCCTATGAACTATTATGGTGGAGTTGTAGAGATGCGCAAAACTTAAAAAAGCGCCGAAATTGCAGATAAACATACCGAAACTGTGACTGGAATTTACCGTTTATCGTTTTGTCTGCCTACATACCGAATTTCAGTGTGTGTATATATTATATATATATATATATATATATATATATATATATATATATATCAGACATCTCCAAAACTTCCATAATCGTGCTCTGAAACTAATAGAAAACGTAGTCCCGCCGATCTTCCGATCCACTGTAATAGTCTATTATTGGGGGGAAATACGACTAAAAATGATCAACATGCAAATTTCTTTATAAGCTTGCTACTATCGGGAAATTAGATATTTAATAAAATTATCCCAAACTGTCCTTCCCCACCTTCCTCCGAAGATGGCTAAATCACGTAAGACAATGAACCAATTTATATATGATGTTAGTTTTTAAGATGTATTCAAACAGAGGCTGAACCCCATCTCCTGGTGAGTAGTTGTCATCATGTAAATATTTAATCAACATTGTTGCATGATAACAGGAATTCCTTACAATGTAATGCGATTAAACTGAAAAAGAAAACACAAAAGAAGAGACGAAGGAGGATTAGGAAAGAAAGAAAAAAAGAAAAACTATTGGTGCATATCTCAAAAAGTATTCAGTTTATACATATGAGATTGCAAAACTATTTACTTCCATTTTTTTCATATTGTGATGTATGTAGTTTTTCAGTCCACGTTTTGCAGGATGATGGGAGTTATCCAAAAGTTATCCAAAAAAACGTTGATTTTTTAAACGTAAAAACATATAGGCGGAGATCAGTTTAGACTGATTTATAGACTCTTTATTCTGAAAGTAAACAAGTGTTACCGTTAACTGGGGTGAGCCAAAATTTGCATTTTTTTGTTGCAGTGATGTTTTTAAGTACTTTTTCGTTTATATTTCTTACATTTTCAGATTTTTTAGAGTGTGTGTGCGAATGAAAGAGCTGCATACGTCCCTGACCATAGTCACCCAGTATTTGGGATGACTACCTATCTATAGCCATGTCTTTTGTTTAAAAAAAACACATATTTAAAGGCTAGATTGAGTATAGACCGAAAAGTTTTCTTTTTAACCTCCAATAATGTTTTAAATAAATTTTCTCTACATGTTGTTGTTACTTGCTTGTACGAAGCAAAGGAAGCATTGTAATCGCGAAAATTTTCGGTTTTCAGATTTCAACGGAAATATCCATTTTGACCATCCCTGAATCCGTGACTAGTTTCGCCGTGGCGTCTGCACGTACGTTCGTTCGTATCTCACATAACTCAAAAATAGTTAGCCGTAGAAAGTTGAAATTTTGTATTTAGGATGGGCGTAAACTCTAGTTGTGAACTTCCCTTTTTGGTCACTGCTTGATCACCGGAAGTGGTACTTTACTTGAAGATCATAATTGATTTCCATAAAAAAATTATATTAAAATACTATACAGAACTTCTCAAATTTAGTATGTTTAACGTATATAGTGATTTAAACAACCTACTAGATTTTGGTCAAAATTGGAAAACCGGAATCGGTAGTTTACTTGAAAGCCATATTAGACTTTCATCAATAATTATATTAAAATATAATGTAAAACATCACAAATTTGGTAAATTATGTCAATATTAATGTATTTACTGTATTTTGATTAAAATTTCTGAACCAAAAAGGGAACTTTACTTGCAGGTCATAATAAGCTTACATCAAAAATTATATTTAAATTAAATACATAAATCATATGTTTCGGTAATAAAGGTTACAAACGCAATTTGATTTCCAATCCAATCAAACATTTTTATTACTTGTTTTAAGTGTTAAAATTGAGTGGAAAATACTGGTTTTCCTCCCCATTTGCGTGTGTGTCAATAAATGGATGTCGCGATGCCGAGTGTCGTTTTTGAGATACTGCAATCTTCGGAAACTAGTAACCAAATTGGGGATCACTTTTTGAGCCACCGATTTATAGTTTAATAGGCGTACAAGGTGTTGTCCACATCAGATATTTTTTTTCATAATTTTGTTATGTGGCTAAGAAAAATGAATATAAGCATTTTTAGAATCTAAACATTTCATTTTTATCCTGTTATTCTAGAATACAAATTGCATTAAAATTAAAATTTATTAAATAAATAATATTCTTTTCAAATTTCGTATTAAAAAAAAAGTTTCAAATAATACTATATTTGACTAGAACTTATGTTGTCAGGGTGAGAATGGCCATGAACCCATTTGGCCATAGTCGTCCCACATAAGAATAGAACTTTGGCTAATGTTAAAAAATCTGCTAATATTTTCATTTAGTTCACAAATTAATTTTATAAAAACTTACCTTTATTAGCAGAAAGGGTTGTTCCAGCAACGTAACAAATTATAAGATTATCGGTTTAAGAAGATAGCTACAGCACAACAAATTTAATGAATTTTTTTTTGGATGGAAAAATAAAATTATTAAGAATATATAAATAAACTTGTATATATTTATCTACGCTCACATAAACCGCCAGTAAATGAAAAAAAAAATGACAGAAGATTTTGAGAGAAAATTCACATTCCCTCCCCCTCCCCCTCCTGCTTTCGGCCGTTCTTAACCCGCCTAATGGTAAGGAGTTTTGCAGTTCACAGCCCCATATATAATCAGTTGCATATAATTTAATTACCTTAAAATGTAATTAAATCCTCTATAAAGCAATCTAGATCGGGCCAATATTAGCAAATATATGACGATCATGAAATATTACTGATCCAGCTGAACTAATCAGATAGTATTTACTCATTATAAACGCATTGTCTTGAGGTCTAGATCTAATGTTTGAATAATGTAATGTCTAAATAATATGTAATGCGAATTATATACGAATCGAGATAACGCGGAACTGATTTCAGGAAAGAGACATTACGTTTAAATCATTATGCTGCCTAAATCATACATGACTTTTTTTCCATATAATAGCAGTATTGCTATATCCACAATAATATTTTCTGATTATTTTATATATCCTTCTTGTGTGTTCTAATTCCTAAAAAAATAATGTCATGGTCTCCCAAAGTTCAACACCGCAAATAAATATTGCTCACACACCTCTATGCAAATCCGCAAGGTCAGCTTAAACGCTATCCTCCCGTCTACGTCTTTTCCCGTCTGTTCATCACAATATTAGCTTATTAGTGATTCGTTCATTACTAAACCTTAAAAACATTACATTATTATAATGTAATTCATAAGAGTGCGTATGAATAATAATATATATTGAGAATCAATTCATTATTTTTATAATTTATAATTTTCTCGATTTTTCTTTTTTGTTCTGTACAAGTTCATTTTTTCTTTTCTTTTTTTACGAAGAGAATTAATTTTCTGTTATTTATTTATTTTCAATGTTTGACGCTCCATATAACATGGTTTTCTTCAATAAATTTTTCTTAAGTTAAATTAAAAACTCGATATTTTTTTGTATTTTTTAGACGTTTGTTCACCCCTTCTGCATCTAGTATATATACTATGCATTATTTTATTTTTTATTGTCGAAAACGTTTTTAAAAGAGAACAAAACGTCTAAAAATAAATACTAAAAAATTTACTGAATATTTAATTGACCTTGAGGCAAATTTATTGATGATAGCAAGATGAGAACTTATTTATTTATGCTATCGTAGTCTTTTGGTCTGATCTGTTTTCTTTTTTTTCTTTTTTTGTACCTTTTTGTTATTCTCAAGAGACCTAGTCCCTGGATAATTTTTTTTGTTTTTATTTTATTCTATTCTTATCTACTATCTATTCTATTGTATCATTAATAAAATAATAAATTCTAGGCATGAGGGCATAATAGGGACGCGTTCTCGCCCGATTTTAAGGAATGCGGCCAGATGTTTCTTCAGCGTGACAAAAGCATACCTTCCTCCTCTTAGGCGTTCGGAAGAGCTTTCTCCCCACCATTCTGCCGGGGCTTTATGCATTTGTAACATCTCATTACCATGCCTACACTGTATCACCGCCGTAAAACAAAGCTCCCTGTTGGATGCAATGAAATATAATTAGCGGAACAAATATCTTTGTTATTGACCTGTTTGTGTTGCTATAACTCGGTAATGCGGTTAGCTGATGTTTATGGCTACTAAAGCTGTAACGACTACTGTAGATGTGTCCCACTTTTACGGTCGGTAAGAGCTAGTGGTATAAATTTTATAGCTAATTTTATTCCTTAAACGGCTGCCAATAAGATGTCTGGAAAAGGACCTTGCATATTACACTGTTAAAAAATAATAAAACTTTAAAATTTAGTGTCCCTTAAATTGATTTGATTAAATAAATCACGAAATAACTTGAGAGGATCTTCTTATGTCGGAGATGCAATAGATTTGGATTAATTCAATTTGAAAGTCCCGTTTTTTCGCTATAAAAAAATCAATGTAGGAATCAATCGAGGATTTCTACTAAAAAACTATGTAGTAAGTAATATTTCATCACTTCAACTTATCTCTGAGCCCTTAATTTGATGTCTCCATAATTTTATGATTGACGGCATCCTAAGCAAGTGTTTTTTTTTTTTCCTGTAGTATCTATACTTTAGTTCAACTAAATTTCTCGATAGCCCAGTTAAAATAGTATTTCTGTACGTTAATACTCGAAAAGCTAGACATTTTTTTAATCACTCGATTTTACACTCAAATGAAGGAATTTGAACTCTGTCCTTTTTCCCCCGTGAGCTTCAGACGCGGCAACAGATACCCATCGAAATTTTCGAACTTTAGATCGCTAGAAAAAAAACACTCTATTTTGGAACTAGGTCCCTTAAGAATAACACATTTGAACAAACAAAAGCCATATCTAGCCGAAATACAATATTAATATTGCTCTCATGAAAAATTATGTACATCTACATTAAGAAATACGAAAGAAACGAAAGATGAATTATTCTGGTGAAAATATATTGCTAATAATTTTTTTTTTTAAACATGAGAAAGGAAAGAAGAAGAAAAAAAAATATATAAGTGTAAATATATGGTGATTTTGCAAAAGTAAAACATTAATTTTAAGCCAAAAATTGCTTAAGAAGATGTGCATATTGTTATTGAAAAATTCACAAATTACCTAGCACCTGTTAGGGAAAATAAGGTGTTGAAAAGAAGGGATTTGAATGAGGATAAGGAAGGAGGATGGCGGATATTTGACGGAAGGGAATTCCAGAGGGTAGAGGAATGGGAAAGGACTCAATTTTTGCCTAATACTAAAAAAACATTCATCATACTCAGAAAAATATGATCAATAAAAAATTGAAGAGTACTGAATTCTGTGTCGATTGAGTACCAGAAAACAAAAATGTCTTCAATAATAAGTGATATGTGCAGGTAAAAAAAATTGTTTTTTCCAATCTCAATTTTTTTGAAATATTAAAGATACTGTCCATAATTCAAGAGCCTTTTGACGTATTTATTTTTCTCAGCTCGTAGTATTACAATTTTACAATTGTAATACTATCAATTTTTTTAACAGGAACTGACAATTTTAGGGTTTTACAATTTTTTTAATAGGAACTGAGAAAAAAAAATCGAATAAACTACGATAAAAATGCTATATTTTTTTATCTCGAGTTTGGAAAATGTTATCGATGTGCCTTTTCCAGAAAAACATTTGTTTTTAAAAATATAATAAAAGAAAAATACAAACTTAAAAAAAACTGCTATTTGATCAGATAAATTTTTAAAAGTGTTTAATTTATTAAGTATACTAGCCTTATTGATTTTTTTTCACACCAAAAATGATTTTTGTTGAAAATATCAACGAATTCTAGTTTCGAAGATGTTCCAAATTTCTCCGATTTGAAGCTCTGCATCATGTCTTCAGTTAATCCAATTTCGACGTTTTTGTAATCATTATGCCAGTGGGAAGTTTTATCGTTTAATGCATACCTACCGCAGTACCTTGGAAGGTATGTATAAAAATATGTGATTAAAAAACAAAAACAAAATTGAGTTTTTTATTATTATTTTTTTATGATGTTGGTTCTAAATCAGGTAGGTATACCCCAGTCAAAGCGAATCGCGTAGTTTAAAAATCTTTACCAACCCCCTTTTTTAATCTTTAATAAAATTTGAAATTAAAAATATAACTTTTTTGGCTTCTCATATCTGGCCTATTATTCAAGATATTTTTGATATCTGGTACTCAATCAGCGCATAATTTAGCGTTGATCAATTTATTACTGGCAATGTTTTTTGGAACAGTTTTTGAGTTTTAGGCAAAAAGCTGAAAAAGTGGTTTTGTGATGCCACGTCTGAAGGTCATCGGGAATAAACGAATAAACATCAAACTCCTCCATTTTGATATAAAATGAAGTTATTACAACTATTTCTAGCTTATTAGGGAATTCACGTGGTTTCTATTTCTATTTCTAGCACTGTGGATTTTCGAGCTAATTTTAGTGGGCTACATCCCCATGTAGAAATGGATTCTTTCTCTTCAACTTCATAAATTAACCGAATGGCTTTGTGGTGTTAGAGAGCCTTTAGATTAGAAAATGAGTTGATAGACGCGTCATTATACATGTTGCCTGAGACACTAAGACAGGGGCGAAACTAGGCTTTTTTCCATATCGTAACATTAACTCATTTCATTGACTAAATGAAGATCAAAAGCATCAATAAGAGAAGCAGATATTTTCTTGCTTGAACAAAAAATAAAAATTTCGTTCGAAATTTGCTACCCTCTAAATACTACCGCCCGGGGCAAGTTGATGAAATCAAACAAATGAACGAAATCAAACATTTCATATGCCCTCTCTTAATTAAACGTTGAATTGAAAATCAAATTTAATATTTAAACTTGTTGACTGTTAATTTACATTGTTCTGGATCGAAAGTTATCGTCCGATTTCAGGGTGATAAATAACATATCATCCTTTATTTTAAATAAAATATTACTATTAAATAAATAATGAAAAACAAATGATTCATGATTGAATAACTTTTTTTCGAATAATGCCCAAGATTTTTCTTATGCTAATATATTTATTTTTATTTATTATTTCCAATAATGAACTTTTGTAATCAACCAAGAAAAAACAATGTAATCTCCCCCCATCCCAAACAATTTGAGGTTTTACGTTTCAATATTCAAAAAGATCCATCCTTCGCTTTTCTACGAGACTACTGAGCCGATTTTATTTTTTTAATTTGGCACCCAAGTCACATGTGGCCCCAGAATGATCTTCGGAACTCGACATTACCATCAACCATTTTGTTCCCAAATGACGGCAGACTAGAAGTTTCATACTTCCATATCTCAGCCATTTATAAAGATAGAGGAAAAATATAAAGTTTTTTGGAATTAATTTTCAGCTCTTTTATGTCAATTTTTTCTTGTTTTTGAATTCCGGTTTCGTCGCTGTTTCTTAATTAATCCTAATTTAAGTACGGCTGGAAGATTTGATTATTGTTTTCAATATTAATTGTAAAATTATCTATTAACTGTTTCGCCGATAATAAATTTACACTAGAAACAATTCTAGAGAAAATCTAGCTTCAACGAAGTATAAATAGAGTAGGGCAACTAATAGTCTGCAGAAGTTGCGTTTAAGTTTCCCTCAGGGAAAGTTTGAAATTTCCCGACAACTTACCGCTTCATGATTTGAATATTCCAAGTACTGGAAAATTGCCTGGAACTGGACTAAGTAATTGACGACTTGATTCAAGTGTTTGAATTCTATTGGGACTCGTATGCTACTGGCAATGCCACATCAGTGTAGTGGAGTATTGTGATGTCCCAGAATAGCTATGTGGATATCGAAGTACACCGTATTGATAGTTCCGACTAAATATATCGATTTATCAATAAGAAATATATTGTTATTTTTGTCTGAAAGTTTTAACCCGATATATCTATATTAAAATTTGAAGGAAGAAGTTGGTCGGGGGGTGCGGTCGAAAAGTAACACTTTAATGAGTAACACTTATATATTTTTTTGTGCCAACATTCCGACCTAAGTTCATTGTTCATTGTTATTTTGTTTTTTCTTTTAGCCCTGACGATGGCCTAAAACTTAGGCCGAAACGTTGGCACCAAAAATATATAAGTGTTACTTATTAAAGTGTTACTTTTTTACAGCATCCCCCCGACCAACTTCTTCCTTTATATAAACATCTACGGTCAACCAAAACTCACTCGAATTAAAATTTGAATGTCGGAATTATTTTTTTCAATAAAGAATCAATTAAAGAAAAAATAAACAAAAAAATGTCTACACGGTCTTTAAGTTTGACAGGATTCAGTCATTATTAATTATATTGTGATTTTTTCCTTCTTTCTTAATCTTTTTTTTAGGTTAAGCAATTTAATTCATTTTTCTCTAGTGTTTAGTAATGAATCTTTTTAATAATTAATATTAATATGTAGGTACTTCGATCGGTTTTAGTCATTCATTCCATCCTTTTTAATTTATATTATTTTATTATATTATTATTTTAATATATATATATATATATATATATATATTGACGAATGTTAAAAACTAATACATTTTTTTTGTGATAAGCTATTTATGAATATTTTATTGTTGGTATTAAAGCTATAAAAATCTAATAAATGTTAGTTTTTAATGTTATAAATGTAAAAACCCTCCTCTTCTTTGGCATTCAAATATCAAAAACATCGAGGCTTGATTTAGTGAAATATCGATATTTTTCATTGTTATATTGAACTACTGTCGTATTTTGATAAACATATTTGATTACTTTCGATAAGATATATATCGACCTTACCTAACCTGAAACCGTTAAGAAAATGGCTGACTTGAACATAGCCACTATTGATAGTAACACGAACACACCACAAGTTTTTTGGTTCTTTGTTTGTTGAACACGCCGTTCTTTATTTATTTTTCATATTTTGGAAAAAAAAAATCAGTTTTCTATAATAAAAATTTAATATCGATATTACGAAATATCGGATAAAAATATCGGTGTATTTAAACAAATTATCGATATATTGATAGTTTTCCAACATCGCTATTCCAGAATTGAAATGGTTGCATTAGGCTAAGGTTACAGTACAGGCTTATTTCTCAGTATATTTTATTCTGAAATTTTATTTCTCAGTATATTTTTCTGAGTTCGTCAGAAAAATTAAACAATGCGGATGAAGTTTTTTCACTTGCGGATTACGCACGAACACGTCAGAACTAGTTGGTCATTCAATTCAATCGGATTTTTCGCATTAATTCCGACGTCCATTTACTTATTGTAGGTTATCAATAGATAAAATAATGGATGTAGAAAAAAATGATTTGTCTTGTACTTGAATATATGCGCGCGCCTAAGGAATATACAGAGATCTTTTTCACCAGAAGTGGAATATAATTACTGGAGAAATAAACACAAGTAGTAAATACATTTTTTAATATTTTTTATCGTCCTCGTAGGAACCTATTTATCTTTATTATTTATTGCTCTTTTTTTTTATTTATTATTTTGCATTTATTTATTTAACCTTTATATTATATTGCTTATTTATTTTACTTATTTATTTTTAATTTATTATAATTTTTTTTCATTATTGTTTATTTTTATTTTATATTACTCTCCTTTATCGTTTGTTACAGCCAACAATCCGTTAACATATTATGTTTATTTTGTATGCACTGTTAACACTTCCTTTGCATCCATATTATTTGACTGTTCTGTCGAAAAATACGCAACCACTTTAACCATAGCCTCAGATAGCTTACTCTCCCCTAACTATAGTTAAGTATCTGTTATACAGACAACACCAGTCTAATTACCATCCGATGCCGAAATTGTCCTAACAACAAAATGAATTAAATTAAAAGTAATTATTCCCCAAATTATAATAAAATAATAAACAGTGACTTGTCGAGTAACGACCAAAAAAAAAACATTGTTTATATGAAAAAAAGATTACTAATTACTTAATACGAATAAATCTGTTCAAACTTTTTGTAATAATTTCTAACTATTTAATCTTCTTTTCTTTTTTTTCAATGGGAGATAATTGTACAGTTTAATGCTTGACAGGGTCTTAAATTAAACGGTTGGCTTCCTTAAAGCGCCTTCCATAATTTGTACTTAATCATATTTTTTTTAATTTCTAACCTTGAAAAATCTTTTGCAACTAATAATATCCGACAGGGGAAAAAATTGAATCAAGCACTAACGCTATGAATGAAGAAGCCCGTAATTATCTCAGTTCAGTTTTCATATTCCGGATGATTTCTCTTAATATTTCGGTAAAGGTCGCGGAAATTAGGCTAACGCCCAATTAAGGCTCTTATTGATGTAGTGTATTAGATATTAAAAATAGAAAAAAATCAAAATTCTCATTTTTGAGGTACTAATATTATATATATATATATATATATATAAGATTCTCTCTTCATCTATCCTTCTTTTACTTCATCCTAATAATCCTCTGCGTGGAGATATTTCGTTCCATGCTAATCATCCCGGTCACTCACCAGCACCTACATGATATCCTCTCGTCTCTCCTAATCGAACCACATGATCCATCCAAGACATCTTTGGCCTGCCTCTTGCTCTTTTGAACCAGGATATTCGCTCATTCGGCACACTTTTTCTTCTTTCTTCTCTAAGATCCTCTTTTAAGGGTACGCCAAATTCCTCTCTTGTTCTATCATGTTTGACGAGATCCATCCAAGTTCGGTGAGCTACTCTTCTAAGATATTTCATCTCTGTCCAAAGATACTAAAGATTAATTTATAAATTGTGTGTTCTAAATTAATTTAGCTTTATTTTTATTTCGGCACTACCTGAGCTATAATTTTAATATAATATAAAGTATTACTGTAGAATCCCGATATTTCGTGTTCCGGTAATTCGCTGATTATTCGTTCGCATTCGCCATTCTCAAGAAAATATCTCTTTAATTTCTAGAAAAACAATGCATTTCGGTCTCTTCGATCATTTGTACTCTTATTTATTTTGTTCCTCCAAGTCATATATAATAATAATGAATCATTTGTTTGTTATGGTGCATTTCCATTTAGAATAACATTACAGGCGGTAGTGTTGAGCTTTAAGCCTTATAGTAAAACAAAAAAGAACAAGAGAATCAACAAATAATATAAAGAGAAACAAATAAATAAAATAAAAGATGAAATTATACAAAATCATAATGATGCTACTTTTAAGTCTTTAAACAAAAATTCACTTCAAATATTAATAAATTGAAAATAAATATCCTTAAGATAAAATGAAGTTATAATAATTAAAAAATACATATGCTTTGGAGATCTGCTAAAACATAATTAGGTACAAATTTTAATTGATAATAAGGAATACCTGTTTACGATTCTTTTGAAACTGGATAAGAAGTTACTGAATAGGAGGGATTTTAAGATGGGAAGAGTATTGGAGCGACGGATGGACGGAGGAATGTAATTAAAAATCCCTACTGTTAATAATTTACGATCGAAAAATCACTAAACCTTATATATATTTATATTAATTAAAGGATAAATTAATATGATTATTTAGGTAAATTTGTTGCCCATTATATTCAAGTTGACATTTAAATTAAAGATAAAAACAATTAAAATCCGTACTGTGTGTTCCGATGTAAAGAAGTCGAAAAATATAATTCGAAGACGGTATGTTAAAATCCTGGAATTAATAATTTGGAAAATTAAATGTAAACCTCTATCATTTCATTCAAGAAACAAATCTTATAGATTACTTAAAATAATAATGATTGATTATAATCAATCATTATTAATTTAAGTAATCCAATAATTATTGGACATAATTTAATGATAATTTTATGTTAAAGTTACTATTTTTCACCGAAATATGGATTAACTATTGTTTAAAAAATATTTTAGAATTAAATTAATTTTTCTTTGTATTATTACATAATGGACGTATTAATAAGAGTTACTTATTTTTTTAATTTAATTTATTTTTGCTGTAATTACTTTTATTTTAATTAATGAGTATTGCTATTATTATCATCATCGTAGCTTGAATATCTTTTATTTTTCCTTTATTCAAATATGGATTGTCTAGTTTGTGGCTCAACTTTACCCCAGTTGTTATCTTTAAAATACTAATATTGCTGCTTAATTTTGATTTTTATAAGTTAATAATAGTTTAACTAATTGAATAGCAAGTGAACCCTTTATCAATCATAGTTTTAACTAATTAGCTATTACTTTAATTTTTAATAGTGAATATGTTGATTTGTACGGGTCTATTAGTTAATTAAATCACGATCATTTTTTCTCATGACAATGTTAAAATGTCTTCCTTTTTACCTTCGTCTTCCTGTTCCATTAAATTAAATAAATTTTATTTTGTGGTCTCCTGTTTCTGTTTCTGTATACTTGCATAAGGTGATATCGATTTATTAAAATCTTTAAATGATACTTTATACAGGAAAGGGATATTTAAAAAAAAAAAGCACATTAAATTGACTCATAACAAGAATTAAGGTATAACTGATAGTTTCTTACGGAATATGGATTAACTTTTTTTTTTTTTAATATTTTAGAATTTAATTAATTTTTCTATATATTATTACATAATGGACGTATTAATAAGAGTTATTTTTTTTAATTCAATTTATTTTTACTGTAATTAATTTTATTTTAATTAATGAGTATTGCTATTATTATTATCACCATATAAAGAAATCGATGATATCAGTTTCGATGCGAAGAAATCCCAGCATCGATATTTCTGGATCTCTGGACCCTAGAAAACGCCTCAAAGGGAAACAAAGAGGAAGTCATTAGAAGCTCTTCAGGGTTCGACCTTAGCCAAATTTCCTGCCTTTTCTGCCCTTGGGGATTGCCTTTCAACTTTCTGCGACAGTTTCAGTTATTATATTGCTCAAGTTTTGTACAGCCATCTGAATCCCGATTATCTTTAATGCTGATTTATTACATGAATGTACTCTTATCCCTTGGGGTACGCCGTAGTAGAGAGATTTCCAGACAGTAGTATGCGTAGCAACGATGGTTCGGAGGGACATTTCTGAAGGTACGGGCACTAGCTTAACAAAAGTCATATAATTCCCATTTTTGTTAATACGTTTCCATACTTATTAGTACGTTCAATGGGGATAACAGTTTTTTGTTTAAATTATTATTGATTATAAATTACCTATAACACGAATAACTCGATCTACTATTAATAGATCTTAATTTAATTCAGGATAGTCACAATTTTAAAAACGAAAGTACTCAGTGTTGAAGAGAACTTAAGAATCAAGCTAAGATCCATTAAGCATAGAATCGATGCTCTGATTGTAAATAAACAAAAACATGCTTACAATTGAAAAATATAGTTGCTCTTGTTCACAATGTCGTAAGTTTTTTTTTTTTGGTAGATAAATGTGTACATTTATTTACAAAATTTTTGGTATTTTTTATTTCAATTTATTATTTTCTTAACCAGTAATACACATTGTTTTGTTTGTTAAATAAACTTTTGTAAATCAGTTTGTGTTAATTAAATTTATCAGTTAAATATTAAAGAAGTCTGGAATCCCCTGAATCATGTGTATAAATCTAATTTTTACAGTGGCTCTATGAAGGTGGCTGTCCAAACTACAGGTTGTAAACCGAAACAGCGTTAAAAGGTGATTCCCTAAAAATATTCAAAATTTTAAAAAAATAAATAAATAAAATAAAATAAACAAAATTTTATCACTTACAGATATCAGGAAATCTATATGAGACAGAAAATACACACACTGCTTAACTGAAAAATGATATATATATAGTTAAAAACAGTAAGATTTGTCTAATAAGTTAAAAGTATATAATAAAATAGAAAAAGAGGGATAATATCGGCGTCCTTTTTTGAAAAAGACCTAAGCGTCATTTAGCAAAATTGAAACACATGAAGCGTTTTGTCCCAAATAACAATATATATTTTTTTAAATTTGATTATTTATCGTGTGCTGCAGGAGCTTATTAAGATTGCAACACTTAAATGGTTTGAATATAATTTTAAGACTTCTAGCATTGGTTAAGGTCAGAGTGACGGCTGAGAGTCGTCAGCATTTGGTGCTTACGTCATCAATAGTCGATTTTTGGACATTTTCCAATTTTTTTTTCGACATTTCGTGAGCAGGATCTGATGGAGGTAGTGTTTAGGTCCCGAATTAATATAAACCTAAATTTCAATTTTTTGGCGCTTAAGCCTTTTTCAAACGACGTCGATGCCAACTTAACTGATAATGGTTATGTTCAAGCACCTGATAAGAAAATCTAAAAAAAAACACACCGTTAGTAAATTTTAAAATGCTAGGCATTTAGATTTGTCTAGTTAGCATTTAGATATAATAGTTTGACTACGTATAATATAATACCTAAATACCCTATTTACATTTTATACTTATCTTGAGATTGGTATTCAGTATTATTTAATTAAGAATATAATTGTGATTTAGACCTTTTCTTAGTTTTTCATAGAAAAAACAAAAAAAAAGATTAATTAATATAAATTAGAAAATAATTTATATTTAAATATTTCCTTCATAGCCTTGGCTGAAATACAATAAGGTCCTTTAAAATTTGCTAGCAGGAAAAAATTAAATATTAACTCCTATATCTTATAAAATAACTTTTATAATGATATTATATGAGGTTCAAGTTAATTCAATATGATTTATTATAATTTAATATATTTTTATTTATTTTTTTATTCTTTTGTTCTTTATTATTTTACTCTAAGGCTCTAAAAACCTATTATTGCCTGTATTGTTATTATAATTATTATATTACCTTTTATAATGGAATTGCAGAGCTTACTTCCAAAAGGTACATATCCAAATCCGAATTTTTATAGTAAGGTGAAAAATTGAATGAGAGTAATATGTAGATATAAATATTCATTCTAACTTAAGCCTTGCAAGAAAAGGGATTCGTTTGTTCAGTTCTGATAGGAAATGATTGGGGGATTTGACTTAGTTTATCCAAATGAAATTTAATTATTTTGTGGACATGTTCCCTTTTGAAAGTAAGCTCCTCAATTATTCCCTTCAAATCCATCGTCTAGGTTTTTAATGAATTATTTCAATAATATCATTTTCACTAAAGTACCAAAAACTATTCTGTTCTATATGCAATTCGCTTTTTAAACACATTATTTTATTTTATTTGTTCTGGATTTGTTACATGGAGTTTAATGGCGTAAAAGAGCTTGTTCATTAATCGATTCATAATATTTAAAATAAAATAAATATTTACAAAAATTAATAAATAATAAATTTAAAATAAAATAAAATAAACTTAAAAGATTTGTTACATGGAGTTTAAGGGCGTATAAGAGCTTGTTCATTAATCAATTCATAATATTTAAAATAAAATAAATATTTACAAAAATTAATAAATAATAAATTTAAAATAAAATAAAATAAACTTAAAAATAAAATAGAAAAAATCTGAAAGAGGCTGTGCTATCACACACCCACGAAGTTTTAAAGACGTAGAATAACTTAGATTAATTATTTTTGGGTGAAATAAAACTCATGTTACTATATTAAATAGTAACAGTAATATAATTAAATATAGTATAATAATTAAAGTAATTATTGACGAAGTAAAATAGTGCGGATGTGGGGACATGGCGAGGGAACTATGTATTTAAAGAAAATACATAAAGATCCTGCGTCGATAACAATATTATAAAAATGTTTTTTTTTAAATAAAGTTAATTGTCAATGAGAAGTTGTCTTTTAAAAATTAATTATATCATTTATGTTACAATTGAAATAAATTTTATTCATTTTATGATTTTTCTTATCTTAGCTGCTCGGTGCGCTGAGATAATTCTATGTCAACTTAATTCCAAATTCTAAATTTTTTTTGACATCTTTAATAGAATATTTTATCTGTTAAATGATGCCAATTCTTGATTTTTAGCATTTATAGGAGCGGAGCTATGATCGTTTAAAATTGACACCAAAACCATCTGAAAAATTTTCAGTCCTCACACTCCAGATTAATTAATTCTCAGATTAGTAGTTCAACGACAAAATTGAAATTTTTGATATTTGCTATTAAATTCTAATAATCACTTAATATCTTGAAATTAATTTAATGACTGTATAACTAAAAAATGTTACGTACCGCACTAAAATAGATCCGAGTCTAATTTAAATTAACCATTAATGCATACCAAAAATTTATCCTCCATTTGAAGTTAATATAAATAATATTTCATATGTATACAAAATTCTGGTCTTTTATTGCTTGAAAGAACGCCCAGACTTCGCGTTATTATTTCTCTTTGTCGACTGTCAGTGTTACCTCCCTTTGATATTTCAATTAAAATTTACATCTGTTTATTTCAATAAAATTTCTTATTTATCCCTTATTTTTAACAAACATCATTGTGATAAATAAAGGATTGTAATAAAGCTTTTATCTGCAGTCAAATAATTAAAAGATTCTCTTTGTATACCTTGTCCATGGTTGCCAAATATTATATATCCTGCGCAAAATATAACTAAATGATTTTTAAAGTAAATAAACATTATGGGTCTGTATCAGGTAAGGAACAGTTTACCTGAAATAAAAGATGAAAATACAAAAGATTAAAAAAAAAAAGAATAATTCCAACGTGTCCCTAACGCATTAAAAATAAAATAAATAATAATTAAAAAAAATAAAATAAAATAATTATTACTGAAAACATCATTAGTGAGAAAAAAATAAAAGAAATACTGATCTGGATACAAAGACGTATAAGGGAAATAAAGAGTACATAATTAAGTTTTGTAAAAATGGGCTCGTAGATACGAAAAATAAGAAATAAAGTAACAACAAAAAAAGAAAGAAATTCTTGTAATATACAAAAGAAAAAAAATTTATGACAATTAAAAATGAAATGTATGATATATTTATATTCATAAAAATGCATCTGACTGCATTGTGAAGAGGAACTGGAATAGGCAGGTTTTATTGGTGCATAAAAAGGGGGCATGTTGGATTTTAAAAGGGAGAGAACTCCAGAAAATGGTGAACCGTACAATAAAGGAGTGTTGAAAAGAGGCAAATCTGTGAAAAAGGGGTATAAAGGTCAGAAGGTAAAGATATTGGGATAAGGGAAAATTAGAGGAAATCTTAGGCACACAAAGGGGGGAGTTAGATGATTATTTGGCTGACGAATGCACCTAGAAAATATTCTCTTCGGAAGGGAAGGGAGGGAGGGAAGAGCCACCCTAACTCTGCATAGTGGTGGAAAACACGGGAACATGGTGGGGTCCCATTAACAAATCCTGTGAAGCTATTCATAATTCTCTTTTGTCTGTCGCCGAGATCCACCGAGAGGCCACCGTACACCACGAAACCGTAATCAAAGTGGGAGAAGATGTTAGAGGATACAAGGAGTCTATGAGCCGATCTGGGTAGAAGATGGCAGAATCGATGGAATAATTAGAGAGTAAATATTGACAGTCGGGAGATGTGGGCTATGTGGTGGTTCCAAGAGAAGGTTTGGTCAATTATAATGCCCAAGTATTTTTAACGGGGAGCAGAAAATGATGGGATAGTCTTTTAAGTACACGGTGGGAAAGTTGGTACTGGACCTGAGAAGACATTTGGAACCAATGCCAATGGCCTGAGTTTTAGCAGCGTTTAACCTTAATCCATTTAAGTTAGCACATGCCCTGATTCGATCAAGGTCTTCTTTCATCTTGGTAAACGCTACAACTAATTCGGAAGGAGAAAAGTATATATAGATTTATGAAAATATATATATATATATATATATATATATATATATATATATATATAGAGAGAGAGAGAGAGAGAGAGAGAGAGAGAGAGAGCCTTACTTTAGCTAATACTTGCCAATTATACATTCCTAGTTAGCATTAGTACTACTCAGTATTATTAATGGATTATCACTCTTTTAAGGATTTTTTTTTCAAACTTTAGTGGTGTTTGTTATTTGTTCTGGATGAGGGATAGCTAGGTTTACTGGTAAGATTTGGAAACGAAAGGGGTTGCCAAAAACCTAGCGGATAAACAAACCCATTACTGTCTGACCATACCAGCTTCCTGGTACATTTGTCAGAGCTAACTGCGTATTTCAGAACCAAATATTTTTTTTTTCTATTAACTTGATATAGTTGAAGTTGTCCTCACCAAAAAAAAATAATAGAAATATCAAGATTACGTTTGTGCACGATTCGAATGAAACAGTCAAATAATATACTTAAATGTATGTGTTTAATTTTTAAATTCGTAATTTTTTTTATTAATTGTTTTTAAACCGTTTTAAATTGTTTCGATCAAATAGTTTTTGAAAATTAATAAAGTATTCCATTTTTACGTTTTCATTAACTGGAAATATAACCATTAGTACATTTATCACAAAACAGAGCTAATTTTACTTTGCCTTTTGCGGGATAAACAATAAAAAAATATACTAATTTTTTTTTATTTTATTATAGAAATGATTTTATAATTTATCGATAAGAGTGGCAATTTAATTTTCTGAAGCCAATCCAAACTGTAAAAATGTAACAAAATATCTTTGCACTAAAATGTATCTATGTATGTATGCGCTAAAAAATACATAGGAATCAATTATCAAAATTTAAATAACATGTCACAACCCAAATATTACAGACTTGTGTAATTGGTCTTTTCAATGGAGTACTATGGAGTAAACAGGTTTCTCCTCCCAACAAAAATAAATAAATATACCACTCTTTTCTAATAGGGAGAAATTTATATTGTTCAGAGTCATGGACGATGACAAAAGCATCTGGAAATAAATTATTGGCTCTGAATATGGATTTTTAGAGAAGCTGTGGCCACCATCCAGTTTGCAAAAGACACCTTATGCCGAAATAAGGAATATAATAGGAGCTGCAATAAACATCCTCAATGGAATTAATAATAGAAGATTGATGTACGGCTACGAATGGAAGAAACACGTTGACCCCTTCGAATACTCAACTTCGAATACTTCGACCTCGGAAGATGTGGATTGAAGAGGTCAGAGAATGGGTTTTTGCTTACGATGTCAACCGAAAAGAACTTTCTCTTCAATGAAAAATAGAAGTTTTTAAAAATAAATTGGAAATAAATAAAAAATAGAAAAGAATACGACGTTCCTGTTTCATGATACAGAACCAAACCACTTAATATTTTAAATGGAACATATTACAATGGTTCATATTGTTAAATAAATTTACAGTTGTGACAAATAAAGAAAATGTACTTGTGAGGGGAGGGGGAGTTAAATTATTATTCGGGGAAATCTAATAAGAAGAAGGCAAATAATGACCTAAATTTCAATCAGCGGCGTAAATTTAAAGAATAATCATGAAAATTGGATTAAATATTATTTTTAAACATGTTACTCAAAATATAAACCTTATTTCGTTGTGTATGAAAATCCTGTTTTTTCGTAAATTTCGAGTGGGGGTATCTCTACGAATCCTCTCCCTGCATACGCCACTGGAAATATGGATAGGTTCATTCCTACTAAACTTCGTCCGATTATTGTAAATTAATAAAACAACTTCAATTCGGCCTCTCCATTAATTAGTCTGGATATTATCCAAGATTTACTATATTTATTATAGTTTTTTTTTTCTATAGTCTAGCGATATCTGCTTACATAAAAACTATCGATTCTGTTTCCTTACTATTATCGTGCCTGCTGCAGTGAACAAAGGAAGGTTCCATGGCGTGGACTTCTGATTTACGACACAGTGTTGTACGAGCTGGAGATTAGGCCATAAATTTTAAAGAATTATATGGCCATTAGACTCAGCTGATAGACGCTCAGTTAATTGAAGACTAGGCTAATAGCAATGGGATTATATCTGGTTAGGAGGCGTTTTTGTTCGCGCCTCTCGGCTTCGAGCCATAAAGGCATTATATTGAGAAACTTATGGATGACTTGTGTAGCTATTTTTAATGAAGCTGTATATCAGTAATCATGACTGTAATTTGCGTTTTATTAATCTTAAAATATACAAATAATTTTTCTCATATAGAAAAAAAATGAGTAGCATTCCTCTTTCACGAAGATCGTACTTTCACAAAAATACAAAATTAAAAATATCAAAAAAAAAAAAGTTGAGACCCCCAAAAGGTACTTCTATAATGCCATCTCAATTTACATACAAATTTTCAACGCTCTAATTCAATTTGGAGGGGCTGTAGATGTACTCAAAATCTTAAAAAAAAAAACGTTAAAAAACATGCGACATTTTTACTGAAATTTACTGACCATTCTATGGTATTGTTCTGCGTAGAAAACTACCCTGCATAGCGAACTTCATTCGATCCGAAGAGGCCTGCTGGAAGTGCCCAAATGAATTGCGAGAAATAAAAGTTAAATAATAAAGTTTGAAATTATTAAAAAATAAGTTTTTTATTTATTTTATTTCTATGTTTGTTTCGTTTGTATATTATTTACATCTATGTATCCTTATTCCATTTATACATCTTCTATGTCATGATTGAACTACGTTGTCAAGGTTTGTAGCCTTCTTAATTACTGTTTTGAATGTTGTTGTTTTTTGTTTATACATATACTTTTATTTTTGTTTAAATATGTTTTATCCTTCATGTTTTGACTAACTGAAAAAAATAAAATAAAATAAATAATTAAAAATGAAAAGTAAATAAAATTAATCGTGTTGATGTTTTTTTTTTCTAGTTCAAAATATTTATTAGTACTTCAGTCATATGATTTGAACTAATCTACTCCAGGAGAAAAGTTTTATGAAGGAACTATGGAAGACGCCCGGGGCAAACTTCAAGATTGCCCCAGGCGGCAGAATTTATAGGGTGGATTATTGATGCACAAATATTATGTTATAAAGGTGTTAAGGCTGGAAAATAATCATTTGCCACTAAATGTAATAGCCCCCAAAATGACCGAAAATAATTTAAATTAGATGAGTGCTTTGAGAAAACAGGGCATAAAATTTTCAGCCGAAGAGTTACTGGATCAGCTGGTAACACACAAAGCAACCTACCTACCTTCATGTCCAGATTAAATGAAAAGGCCAGAGGTTCATCAATCGAACAAGCAAGGAGAATGCCGAAGATCATATATTTCACAGAAAATTATATTATGATGTTTCATATTTCGAGTCAGGAAAGGATTTCATCTCAATTTGCCCAGTGCTCACTCAATTTAGGATCACGTTTCTAGGAAAAAAATCACTAAACCCTAACGAAGCATTACAAATACTGAATATATTTTTATGTATGTATGTATGTGTGTGTGTGTATATATATATATATATATATATATATATATATATATATATATATATATATATATATATATATATATATATATATATATCAAAGAAACAAATGCAAAATAATTTAATTAATAATTTAACCATTTTTATCCGTTAATATTAGGTATCCGTTAATGTTGGTCTATTTTTATTTTTATAGTCATCACTTTATATTTTAATATTTATGATATATTGACGAACTTTGTTCATTGTCTAAAATACGTTGTACGTAAAGACATAATTGTAAATAAACGTATTCCTCTATTTATCCTTAAAGTTTGGCAAATTTCGAGTAAAACTTTATTTTCAGGTTAAGTAAAAAATATTTGTTTCTGCTTTCTGAAAAGTTTTGACCTTAATTCAGTCAAATAAATGTTTTATTGTTATGATATGATGATATTTATTTCGAAATATATTTCCTAAACTAGTGTTAAAGAACTGAACAAAGAATAAAAATATATTTAAAATTAATTGTTGGCACCCCTCCTTAACCGACGCCCGGGGCCGGCTCCTTCGCCCTCCACTAGCTACGCCTTTAGATGCCCAGAAGCAAAGAGCGAACCATTAGACATTCCTTGAAGTAGCTCCGTGAACAAACACTATCCCCCTTTGGTTTTGGGTCAAGGGTTGAACTCAAGTCATGGTCTGTTTGATTTTGTTGGGGCCTTGCTTTATTTATATTACTTTTATCTTATTGTTTGCTCCGGTTTCATTAGCACTTGCGGGTTTAACGCCTGGTTGCTATTGGACAAATTAACTTGATTATTGCAGAAACAAAAATATTTCTTTATATTATCACAAAAATTAACGGGGTGATAGTTTATAGTAATTATTTGGGCTGAGATTTCAGGAAGAGAAGCCATGACAAAACATCAAATCAACCAATAAAAAAAAATTCAATAATCGAGTTTTTTCAAAATGAGTGAAACTTGGTATTTATATTTTACGCTTAAATATAGTCAAAAAAATAAAGTTTCAGATTTTTTTCATTTTTAGTTTTTGAGTTATAAATTAAAGAAAACAACAACAATCGATTATTTTATGGCGTTTTGAATCATTGAAAATCTTATAGCTCCAAAACTATTTGTTCTAGAAAACTAAAAATTGTGCCATTCTTTTCATATGGGCTTTAGTTCGATATGTATCTAAATATTTTTTATTATTATAAAAGAATAAAACCATTTAAATTTTTATGTTTTATTATAATAAGAGAGAGGATCAAGGCAGCCAGAAGGTGTTCTAATACCATTAAGAAAGACTTTTTGTAAAGGAAAGATGTCCCCAAATCTACAAAAATAACGATTTTAAAAAATACTTTCCTATCAATTTTGACATTCTCAAGTAAACATAGAAGCCAACTCCAAGCCATGGATGGAACACCAGCTAAGATGGTTTGGGCGTGTTTTTCGAAGGCCATAAAATAGACTGGCTACGATCACTTATGAGACACAGATTGGAGGTAGAAGGCCCAGAGGGCGGCCTAGGAAGACATGGGATTGTGGAAGCCTTTGACAGGAGAGGAATGGATTGGACGAGGAGAAGGCAACTGGCTCAGGATAGAGACATGTGGATCAAGATCTATAGACGGAGGTCTGCTTTGCGGTAAAAGAGGATAGCCTAAGAAGAAGATATTTTTATGTCAGGTTCTTCCAAACTGAAATGGAGATTCACTTTATGTGTAATATTTTAAACAATAATAATTTACAGTTGTGTATATATATAAATGCTTTCCTTCAGAGAAATTTGGAACTTTGTATATAAGCCGAGTATTTGCATTTTTGCCATTAGAGCCCTCGGGGCGCAGACGATGAAAAAAGTACCCTATATGAATTCTATTTAAAATTATATTTACTAGGAATATTATTTTGAAGGAATACTCCGGTAGGCTACAAAGTCGGTAGCACGCCTCAAACAAACTTCAAATCTCCAAAATTTCATCCTGATATTCAATATATTCTAGAATTTAAAGGAGGGACTGGTTATCTGCGACCCCTGCAAATTAAGCGCTTTGTTTGTGGGGTTCAGTTCGGTAAGTCAGCTGGTCGTAAGCCATAAGAATTTAAAATGTTCGTCGTCTGATGTCAGTGTCCATTGGGATTGTAGTGGCGTTGCCAGAGAAGGTTCAGTGGGTCCGGACCCCTCTCCCCGAAATCACAAAATATTTTTACTTATTCTCATATGTAACAAAAATTGTAGAAAAAAAAGTAGATAGGGCCCCTTGCATCTCTGGTTGGAGTAGGTTTCTTTAAAGTAGATATTTGGATGAACCTCCCAATGCTGTTTGTCTCAATCAGTTTAATACTTCATTATATATGAAAGTCTTTCTCAGCACTCTATTGCTGGTCGGATCCGTTAACTGGATTTGTGATTTTAGTGAATCAGGAGAAATCAGGAACCTCATCCAGGGGTGTACGCAGAATTTTTATGGAGGGGAGGGATTTAATAAGAAGAAGGCAAATAATCGTCTAATTAGATGTAAATTTCAAGGATAAGCTTGAAAATTGGATTCAAAATTACCAAAAAAATAACTAAATATACAAAACTTATGTTGGTGGGTACATATCCTTCCAAAACTCCTCCCATCTGCCTACGCCACTGGCATTATCTTTCTAGCCTTCGCTCTAGTTCACAGGGAGGATTAAGGATTAAATTGTACTAGTGGGTTGGGGTTATTTTGAGTGAAAAAGTGTGCACTTACGTGCCATATGTTCCGTGTATGTTAGATTTGATAGCATGTCCCTGTCGTTGCGAATTAGACTTTATATTTTACGATTTGTATTTTGATTACGTGAACGTGTTTTTCTGTATCCTAAAGTTCTTCGGTTATAAATTCAGTTTGGTTTTAGAATTGTGTATGGATTAGTCGCTTCTTTCGTAAATGTGGTGAAGATCTTTAGTCCAAAAGGTGGGTAAGTTAACAGTATTGTCTTTTCATTTTAATTCTGTATATATATATATATATATATATATATATATATATATATATATATATATATATATATATATATATATATAGTGAAAACAAAACATCACATTACATTTCTTTATTATCAGTCGCGTATGTTTCCGAACTGGAGTTATACACATCAATATGCCCATATTGTTCAGCAGAATAAGATGATAAAAAACAAAACAAAAAAAGGAAATAGTCGGAAATATGGATGGTCGGTTTATCAAAAGAGTTTGAAGTATACCCATAAATCGATGAAAGGCGGAGATCCATTCTTAAAACGTGATTTTCTGGAAATGCATTACGGGTGATTCTCCCCCTTTCTTCCTTGAACTGTTCATACATATATATTCCAGATATTTCCGCTGTAGTATAGTCCGAGATGTTATTCACATAGTATTTTTCTTTAAACACTGCAGCCTTCGAAGTTATTACTGGTGGTCATGTAGCTTTCCTTAGGAAAAATCTAATTTTATGTCCACACCATTGTAGAAAGCTATAGAGTTTGTTTGCATGAAGGCTCATATTTCAGTAACTACATTTCCGATTTGAAAAATTATTTTTGCGTTATATTGACGGCTTTATGCTTTATAGCATCACACTACGACCAGCAGGAGCAAAGCAGTAACTACAAATTAATTTCTGAGAGAAAAAGTGTTCAATTTGCGTACGTTTCGTTGTCATGACAACTTCATACCCGGGTATGAAAGTCGACTACACGAACATTTTAATAAGTTTGAAATCATAATGTAAAAACGTTATTTTGTTAATAAAATGGGTGGTTGAGGGAAAATAAAAGGTGTGAACACTTATTAACACGTATTTAAGGGTAATTTTATTACCCTTTATAAAAATGTATTGTTTTTACCATGTTTCTTGAAAAAGTCTGTAGTAAATGATATTGAACAACATGTTATAGATTATAATTTTAAAGGTCGTTTTTTATTTTAAGATTTAATTAAAATTTAATGCGTATGAAACCGCGGGGTATAACTAGTTAATTGTGTAATGATTTATTTCGATCTCAATAGGTTTAGTTTAGAAAAATGTTACTGAAAAGTCGTTATCAGTTTTCAAATATTCTTTATCATTACAAGTTGGAATGATAACAAGAAGAAAAGAGAAAAAGACATTAAAGCAATCAGCTTCTCTTCCATAATAAATTCAATTTACAGTCTCTAATGACATCATCAATGCAAAACTTTTTTTTTCTTTAGAACTCAATCCCAAGTTATTTTTATCCAGCAATTATGGAAAAAAACAACTCTCTCGTTAGACTATGGCTCGTTAAAAAAAAAAAAAAAAAAAAAAAAAAAAAAAAATCTTCACAAAAATGATTCCTAAAATTTCTAAAATAGCTGCAGAAATGACTCGAGCTTTTGAATATTCAATTTGTATCGCTTTATCAGATCCAGTGGAAAAGAAGAAAGGGCTTGGATGTCAATTTCTTGACAATGTGGGATGGGACTATTGGGAAGACTACAATAGGACTGCTTGACTGCTAGGCTGCAGGACATATAGCCCTTCTAGGACTGGATCTGTGATTTGTCACCCCCTTGCCCATTGAAAAGACTGGGTTTATAGGTCAGCTTTCAATTGGCCCTAAGATAGGTTGCTTTGTCGACAGATGAACTCATTAGTTCATTCATTTCAAAAACTTAAATTAAAGTTAATCAACTTGCCATTTAGTCATTCTCGTCTAGAATTGGTGCTTTATCTTCTTTAGCGTCGTGTCCCACTACTCAGAGGCATTCTTTTGGCGAATGCTATTAACAATTGGAAAATTCCGACACACAAAGCCTCAAGTCTCTAAAATACCGGCAACCAACTAACCAGTCAACGTTTCGTCAATTCAGGCATCATGAGGACACACACCAAAAATCACATCTATGAAGATCAAATACAGCACATTTCAAATCAACCGTCCAGAAAGACGCATCAAACAGAAACAGCACATCACTCCAAGAAATCCAATTACATACTGAAGGCAAAGGAAGGTAACATAACAACATCTGAGAAGGTTATTAAACAGCTAATCAACAGAAAACAGCAAATACACATAGAAAACAACTAAAATAGGGCCTGAACAAAAATATATATGCAAAAAAATGAAAACATTAAAGACAAAGTAATAGTTTTTGCTCTTCTCTCTCTCTCTCTCTCTCTCTCTCTCTCTATATATATATATATATATATATATATATATATATATATATATATATATATATATATATATATATATATATATATATATATATATTTCAGGGCCTACAATATAATTTATTCTTCACGCATCCATGCGGCTCAACTTCTTCCCATTCATCCGAAAGTCTCAAAAACATGCGTCAGTGGTACTGAACACACTAATATATATATATATATATATATATATATATATATATATATATATATATATATATTTATATTTCTTATGTTCCCTGAATTTGATCCACAGTTAAAAATAAGTTGCTTTCTGTAACTGGCTTTCTGTTCGAATCTGGGTATCTACTCTTCTCTTCATAATTTATTAGTTTTAAAATTAATCTAGTTTTTTTTTCATTTATTAACTTATAAAAAATTATCGATATTTTTTTAAAAATATATTAAATTATTATTTTTTTTTTAAATAGAAATTAGTATTGCATGTTAGTATGAAGACCTCACTGCAGCATATGTTTCTAGAACAAATACTCCTAACTAAATAAGTCAGTGGAAGTGGAGATTTCAGTTCAGTCCGGCAATCCTCTTAGTACCAATATAGGGAGGGGAGGGGGAGAGAATGTCCACTTGGGGTCTTATAGTTCTCATGGAATTCTCAGGATCCATGATGCTTCAAATTGAAGTATATGACTTTACTGAGCAGTTTTAATATGTTATGCATTGACTTTCGTTATAAAGTAAAAAAAAAGGTTGTATTATTTTACTTCAATAATTAAAAGAATAAATATTCAAGAGGCTTAAAGTGTGATGTTATATTTTATATTATATATTATATATATATATATATATATATATATATATATATATATATATATATAGAGAGAGAGAGAGAGAGAGAGAGAAATAGAGAGAGGGAGGGAGGGAGGGAGAGACTGAGAGAGTGTTATTGATTGATTGATTATTTCACTGTCTTATGCTTAAAAATTAAATTATAACTATCATTTAGTGTATCACATACATTGTTATTTATTAATAATTTACAATTCAAATATATATATATATATATATATATATATATATATATATATATATTATTATTATTATTATTATTATTATTATTATTTGAGAGAGAGAGAGAGAGAGAGAGAGAGAGAGAATAGACAAATGCAAACTTAACCTTAGGGAAGTACTGTACTGCATAATATGTAACGGTCTCCTAGGACTTATTCGATAAAGCCTGCTTCCAAGGTTTTAATCCTTTATATATAAACATTTTGCAGCGAACGAACAAAAGGTTTTATTTTTATTTTGATAACATTTCTATAATTAACTGATTTAAATATAAACTACTAATAGGTTTTGTATTTATTTATCAAGATAGATCATCGAGTTTGTTATTTCATTTATTTTGTATTCGAAAAACCTTATGAATAACTCGTGATCTTTTTTTTTTTGTACTAATTTAAATTTTTATAGTTATTGTAAACTAAGGAAAAATGGATAATAAAGAAAATAAATATAATAAAGTAATTTTCATTTTCGAGAATAAATTGTTAGGGAACGTAAAGCTGTGATTAAAAATTAATGAATCATTGAACAAAAAAAATATAAAAAGAGTAACTACACAAAATAATGTTTGATAAATTTATTTTCTGATATAAAAACTCGCCCAGTGCTACAATAGTCTGCTCTGTAATTTTTTTTTTTTACTAATTGTTTGTTAATAGGCTTGGAATTAAATAATTTTGGATTTATATTTAATTATTGGTGGTACCTTGTCGTGTTTTTTATCAACGGTTAAGGAAATAATTTCAGATTGTAAATATTAGTAGATTTTTAGCTGAAGATGAAGACATAAAAGTAATTATTGTCATCAGTTCGATATTTTTCTTAATATTAATAAATATTATTACTATCAACAATCATAATTATGATGAGTGTATTTATATTAATTTCTTTTTATCTATCTTAACTGTGTGGATCAAATCTTTACTAATACTTAATATAATTAATATGCTGTACTTAAGCAAACAAATGAACAGGGCTGGCAATGATGAAAATAAAAAGGCAAAATGAAATAGTTAAGATTATGAAATAAAAATTTAAAAAAAAAAAAATATATATATATATATTTTTTCTGATATAAAACTCGCCCAGTGCTACAATAGTCTGCTCTGTAATTTTTTTTTTTTACTAATTGTTTGTTAATAGGCTTGGAATTAAATAATTTTGGATTTATATTTAATTATTGGTGGTACCTTGTCGTGTTTTTTATCAACGGTTAAGGAAATAATTTCAGATTGTAAATATTAGTAGATTTTTAGCTGAAGATGAAGACATAAAAGTAATTATTGTCATCAGTTCGATATTTTTCTTAATATTAATAAATATTATTACTATCAACAATCATAATTATGATGAGTGTATTTATATTAATTTCTTTTTATCTATCTTAACTGTGTGGATCAAATCTTTACTAATACTTAATATAATTAATATGCTGTACTTAAGCAAACAAATGAACAGGGCTGGCAATGATGAAAATAAAAAGGCAAAATGAAATAGTTAAGGTTATGAAATAAAAACTTTAAAAATATATATATATATATATATATATATATATATATATATATATATATATATATATATATATATATATATATATATATATATCTTCATTCTATATTTATTTTTAACAACATGGCGAAAAAATCGAAAAATAATTTTGAAAAATAATTAACAACATGTATAGAAAAGATTTTTATGAATAATTTTCAACATGATTATGAGCCAGAGGGCTCGAAACGCCGTTATGTAAAGGGAAAAATATAAAATATTCAAAATTAATCAAACAATAAATATGTTTTTCAACTATTATATTCACAGTGATACAAGCATTTTTATTTTGATCGGAAATGATATAATACAAAAAATATTTTATACATCATTGAAAAATGTATTTATTTAAAATATTAATTGATAAAATCTTCTCTTAATCGATTTATTAATTATAAGTTAATTTTTAAGTTTGAGAATTATCGGAAGTAGAGGGTGGGTCAGAATTAAAAGTAAATTGAAAATAGTTTTTTTTTCAGTGGGTTTTGAAAATTACGTCTTCCAAATGTCGGCCTTTATTGAATTTCCCGGAAATTTTCCATCATCCTTTTAGTAATGTCTGGTATAATGGCATGTTCTTGCCTGATCCTCTGTTTTAAGTCATCCAGAGAAGGTCGGTGTTTAAACAACCTGTTTTTGAGATGTCACAATAGAAGACAATAGCACGGAGTTAATCCGGTGACCGTCCTGACCATCCCAAGTAACCCCTCGAAGATATCTGGCAATCTGGGAACGATTCCCTCAAACTCCAAATTAACGTGGATATGTGTGAGCCGTGTACCACACGCCAACTGCGTCGATTTCATCCAACTTGGAAGTGTTTCCAGGACATAGGATGGTCTCCAACGTGTGCACGTAACGGTCGGAGCTCAGAGTTACCCTTATACTACCTTTCTTAAAAATGTACGCGATAACACCGAAGTCTAACCACAGTGCCCTCTCGAAATGTTTTATTTATTCATCCAGAAATGACTTGATGGGTGATGGAAAATTTTTGGGAACATCTTCGGCAATGCCTACGGCCAACATTTAAAAGATTTACTTTATACAACCCACTGAAATAAAACTAATTCAATCTTTTTGAAAATAAAACCAGTATTTTTCTAGAGACATTAGAATATTTTTTACACTCACTTCAAAATGAGTCATAAATAAATTTCTTCCCCACCCTTTACTTGTAAAATATTAACGTTTCCTGAATACATTACATAGATAAATGAAATTATAATATTTCACTTTACCCGTTTTTCTGCATTATCTCAGATTTCTATTGAGTTCAATTCGTAAGCTAAATGATTAATATGTTACTAGGACACTTCTAGGAGATAAATTGAAAACTAAGAGGTGTAGACATGATAATCATTTTTCACGAAGCGTCAACGAATGAATCAACATTTATCGCATCCAAATGAAAGGGTTTGCCTTTGGTCACTTATAGAGGAGGGATTTCATGCATTCGCGGAAATTCCCACGCACCACATCACCTCTATAAAAATTAATTATCGCTTAGCAATTGCTGAATGTTTAACAATCAATGAATATTTAACATTCTATCTTCCAAATCATTGGCATTAGCTAGTGTTTATCAAGCAATTTCGATTTAATACATTTGAAAGACCAATTTTTTTCTGTTTAATTTCAAAAAGCTTAAAACTTTATATGTTGATGACAGAGGAAAAAAAAAAGTTTAAGAATAATTTTTCATTTTGTGTCTTTTCTAACTTGTTACTACCTAATATTTAAATAGCTATGATTTCTGATATACTAGGGTTAAAACGATTCATCAAAGCGTCACATTCACTAGATAAAAAAAAAATACCTCATTAACCCCATCTATCTATCGAATATTACATTAGTATACCCAGATTGAAGAAAATTAAAAAATGATAATAAAATGTCTGAAATCATGGTCCAATTAAATTAAAGGGAGATCGTGGTAATGAAACAAAAATATTTTGTAAATAAATTAATGAATTATTTCACAAAAAAAAAGCTTAGATCAAACGAAATAGTTAAGCGAATTTTGTGATCCGTGCATGGAATATCTTAGATCTTTTAATAGCTACATATTTTATATAAAATTTATTTATTTTATTATATTAGTACTTATGTATTTATCGATACATTTACGTTATACAAACATATTTTAGTTATGTAGATAATATTTTATTTCGAGAGGCAAGAGAATGAGTTTATAATATTTAGTAAATACATTTAGTACATTTATTTCATAAAAAAAAAAAAGAGGCTGAAAAATTTAAATAGTTTTTATTTATTTTTTTAACTGTACGTTAAAATAATACATAAATAACATTTTTTTCCGAATTCGATTTTTTGTAAATAATTTAATATAGTAATTTTTTTTTGGGGGGGGGGGATTGATTCGTTCCCCTTTATTTAAAAAATAATATCAATTCCAACAATATTTTCTAATATTAAATGTCCATTATCTTCCAATACTTCAACGTTATTTTAAAATCTTAGTACTCCAATGTAAAGTCTATTAAATAAAAAAAATTGTAAAATTTTGTATCAATATTTTTGTTTTTAATCGAGTATATGTTCGTATTTTATCTGAAACTTAATTTTGTTTGAACTGATGTCCCACATCGACTAGTTTTTCGAATTTGTTGTTACTTATAATTCTTATTAGAGTTATTAATTACCATTAAATTATTAGCATTTTTATCACAATAAATTAGCTGAAAAGTTGGCAATTATTGAAAAATGTTTACAAAGTTGTTGCTGGTCTTGTGTCTAACAATTTCTAGAATTTGATAATTAAGACTTGAGAAACTTTGTTCGGTCTGTTTAAAAAAAAAAATTTGTAAGGATAAATTTTAAGTTTCTATTTTGATTAATATATATAATTGAATTATTTCTATATTTGTCTTTTGAGGTGAGACTCTTGTTTGTCTCATTTGATGTTTGCATATAAATTTTTCGGTAAAAAATAAATTTTATAACATACATTTTTAAGATAATATATTTCTATATATGTTAATAGCTAATATTTGCCAGAAATATTTTACAATAATATGGATGTAAGGATCAGTAAACCTTGATGAAAATAAAATATAAAAAAAAACAACTATATAAAACATATAGTTCTTCGTAAATCTGTTGAATGAATGAAAATGCAGAGAATCGAAAAAAAAAAAGGTTAGTAAAATTTAATTTATTTTATGCGTTATCGTTGAAAAAAATTGATAAAGAATTAAAACATGTTTTTAATTAAAAATAAAAAATAAGGAAAACTAACAACAACCAATAATAAAAATATACGAAATCAGTAGAAATGAAGATCAGAAATAACTAGCTATGTGGCAGCTGTAAATTTTTATTGTCCTGACCTCTAAAATATAATGGTGGAGTTCTCGCTTGTCACTGCAAAGGGCAAGTTGTCACTTAAAGCTCTTCTCTTAGACAAATCGTAAAAATGAAAAGAAAACCTTCAGCTTTCTATTGCAATATTCTGTTTTAGCTGACAGTAGAATGGGCCTCTATGTATCTGTGTGTGTGTGTGTGTATATATATATATATATATTTATTTATTTTTTTTTTTTTTTGGTTGGCTCGACAGATCTTTTAAATCTTTGGCCGCGCGATGTGGTATTCTTACAGACATTTATTGCTTGCGGGAGCACAGATAGTCTGGAGGGGGTCACCCAACCTCACGTTGCTGCAAACCATGGTTTCCATGGTGCAGCGGCAGGCTGCCCATTGCTCCATAACCGGTCCCTTTGGGGCCAGTGCAGCAGTGTCCTTCCCACCGACTCACTCGGGTTCAAATACAGTGACGAATCGTTCTAGATCCACGGATTATGGCTGTTCGGAGTCAGCAGGCGTACATGGACCTATATTTCTTTCCCCGAGGCAGACCGTCCATGGACCAAACCTCTGGGCGGCTATTTCATGTTCTGGAAAACCACAACGCGATTCACAATTAAGGTACACGGGATAGGGTCATCACTCCTACGCCCGGTCTGTGTGAGTAGCCTCCAGTAGGCTGACGGGCCTCACATACCCGAGGGAGGGGTGATCAATTTCTTGAATTATTACTTTAATTAAATTAAAGTAGTGCTGGTGCCGGGATTCGAACACACAACCTTTGGGTTTGTGAGTTGGTGCACTTTTGCAAGCGCGCTAAACCGCTCGGCCACCCCGACCCCATATATATATATATATATAATAAATTATCTTCTATCTTTAATTTATCTAGGAAGTTCTCATCAATTTATCAAATAAAGGACAATTCATATCTTCCATTTTAATATTTGCTTTATTTCATTTATGTTTACGTTTCGGGGAAAACTTCCCCATTTTCAGAACAATTTTTCTCTGCTTTACTTCTCTCTCATTGTCAGTTTTACAATAAAATTTCTAATATCTTTAATAATTGAATGGCGTACCATTGTTTTCATTCGTGTTTTCGAATCAGTGAAATATATAACAAATCCATCATTCAGTGAACTCATACCTTTTGGAGTACAACAGCGTTGTCAAAAAAAATTTTAATTTTAGTCTGTAAGTATGATACAAAATAAAAGATGAGTCCCATCGCCTAAATTATTAATTGGAAAATAGGACAAATTGACAGAAATAATGATGACGATGTAATATAGACCTCCTTAAAATGCAAATCTGCAGAAAAAGGAAAATATCCAGGCAATGAAGTAATCATCAGCATAATAAGGGACTATGGGTAGTGGGTGGGGGGGAGTGAGATTGATTTGTTTGTAGAAGAAGCGGGTTATAGCCCAGAGAATTTAAATTTATCTTTCTATTATTTTTTCATTTGAATAATATGTCTTCAGTCTAATCATTTGTTAATTCTAAATATGATTTATGATCTCTTGTACGACCTCTAGCCTCTCGGAAAATAACCTTGATCGATGAGTGTTCCAAAGGGGCAGATCTTGCGACCCGTTCTTTTCATTTTATACTCTCTTGTGAGAGGGGAGGGAGGGGGGGGGTTGAAAAGAAGTCTACGGAAATTGGACATCGGAAAGGGTGGATTTTTAGGAGGGAAATTCCATTCCGTTCAATACAGTGAAGAGCGTACACACTAAGTCCCTATTCAGTCTGAAGGTCAAAGCTGTTCCTCAGTCCTCAGTCCATGTCCATAGCCCGCAGATTTGTTTTTCATCTATCATTGTTGAATAGGATTCGACTGGAGTTTCTTAGATATTTACTTAGACTATATTTCTTATTGTAATGCTATTCTTTTTATATTTCCCTCGAAAATAATAGACATTTGCTCAGTCTTGAAGGTCATCAGAGGGGGGTAGAGATGCCTTTCAAATCCATTTCATAATCTCTAGAACACGGCTTTGGTGGAATCAGAGAGGGGGAGGGGAATTTTAAATATATGTTTTTTTTCTTCCCCACTACATTTGGGCACTTCTTGTGATTGTTTTCTAGGCAAAACAGTATCTTAGATGTGGCGGTAAATGCCAGTCAAAATTTCAGCATCAAAATCACAGTCCCTCCAAATTGTGTTAGAAGGTTAAAAAATTTTACGTGTATTAAGTTGGGCGAAAATTATCCGATTGGCGATTGATGGCTAAATTTTTTTTCACAAAAAAAAATCATGGCTAATGAATAATATTTTAGGCAATAGTTGCGACTAATGTAAAACGTACAATCGTAAAATAATTGTATTTTTTTAGTCTCTTCAAACGGCTAAAAATTTAATCTTTATTCATGATTAATATTTCAGTTGAGTCGTCGAAAACGTCTAAAAAATTAGAATAAAACTTATACCTTGATGCGATAAAGTCTCTAATTAATTTCATTGTTTTATTTATTAAGGATTTATTTTTTCTGTTCATCTATGACTTAAAAGTTGCTAATTATGCATAATAATTTCAATTAAAAAAAACCTGCAAAATTTTAATCCAGGGATTGAAATTAAATATTACTTTTCTATCAAAGTGAAAAAAAGTCAGGGTATGATCTTAATATTTGAAAACAAAAAATAAAAATTAATTTCACATTTTTTATAATTTGCGTATGATTATAAAAGTTTTTCAATATTTTCGGTATTGAGGTTCATTATTATGTTATGAAGGAATAATCATAATTCCATTTTCTTTATGGCTTTCCTTTAATTAACAGAAAACATTTTATTGCTTTTTTCAGTTAGAAATAAGTTGAAACTAATTTAAATCGGTTCTTATTCGATCTAATATTTAACCGCTTAAATTTTTATCAGACTAACTTTCTATCTGAATGAAATTTTAGTTTAATATCGATGAATAAAAATTTACTCGAATTTATTAGTCTTTTTCTTTTTTAATCGGATAAAATTGTAGTAATTTTTTTAGTCGGATAAATGTCAACCGGCTAATGCTCAACTCTTGAGTTGGCGGTAGAAAGCGTCCTTTGGGAGTGTCAGAATATTTCTCTCACCTCCGCCATTCCGATATTTGCTGTTATAGTTACTATTAAAGATAATTTAAAATACGACCTTAGCGACGAAGCTCTGCTGCTTTTTCTTTTCTTATTTTTTTCTAAATGGATCCATCAACTTGCCGAGCTAATAACAAGTTAATTCCAGGGAATAGAATACTGGAAATATTGCTGTGCTAATTGAAAAAAAAGAGTTGGAGCGATATTTTTTTTCAAATTACAAGAATGAGATTGTGGTTTATTTCCATTGTTTTTTCCGACCTAAGCTTCTCAAACCATTGTTTGTACATTTAATAATGAATAATGATTATACGAATTTTTATTTTTTTTTGTCCCATATTCATAAATTTAGTTCAGGCACAGTTAGCAACAAACTTTCATTTTCGCTGAATTGCAGTTGATCAGTTTTAATTCATTACCGACGACATATTTGTTCCTAATCATTAATCTTAATTGGCGACAAACGTAAAAATAGTTTGAGATAATTCTAATTATTTCATTTTGGAGACGTTTCGGTCCCTAATCAATCAGCCGATTAATTTATTAATGCCAAACTAAAAAAAAAATAAGGGAGCTTTATGTATAATACCTAGTTCTAAAACAATATTATAGCTGAAATATGTATCATAGTATTTAGTACAGCGATTTAAGTTATTTTCAAATTACTTTAAGGGATCCCCTAGGCACAGAAATTAAAAAAAACAAAAACAATTTTCTTTGTTTTTTTATCTTAAACAATTCTTAAGTCTATTGCGAATATACATATAAAGTATGGGGGTAACAAGAATGAAATGGGTAAAAATATTTAATCTTATGCAAAATCATGCTTGTGAGATCATTGTTCAATTTTTTTTTTTCAGTGAAAAATTAATCATATTTATTTTGTATTAACTTTATTATTCAGTTTATTAATTTCAGATTTAATTTAAATATCTTTATCGTAATACTCCACTGCTTCGTTTTTAAAATTGCAAAAATAATAATTACTTTTTAAAAATATCTGTTGAATCCTTAATAGAAATTAATGGTGCTTAATACTTTTTTTTTCGAAAACTAGAAAGACAAACAAATTGAAATTTTTTGTATCTGTTCTTGAAACTAAAAGAGGTGTAGAACCAGAGAAAAAATATCAGATGTGGACAACACATGACTTCCTTGTATACCTATTAAACTATAAATCGGTGGCTCAAAAAAGTGATCCTGAATTTGGTTACTAGTTTCCGAAGATCGCAGTATCTCAAAAACGACACTCGGCGTCGCGACATCCATTTATTGACATACACACAAATGGGGAGGAAAATCAGTGTTTTACATTCAATTTTAACACTTAAAAAAAGTAATAAAAATGTTTAATTAGATTGGAAACCAAATTGCGTTCGTAACCTTTATTACAGAAACATATGATTTATGTATTTAATTTAAATATAATTTTGGATGTAATCTTATTATGACTTTCAAGTAAAGTACCTTTTTCGGCTCACCAATTTTAACCAAAATATATTAAATACATTCATATCGATATAAAAGTCCTATTTATCAAATTTGAGATGTTTTACATTATATTTTAATATAATTTTTGATGAAAGTCTAATATGACCTTCAAGTAAAGTACCGCTTCCGGTTATTCAATTTAAACCAAAATCTATTATGTTATTTATATCAATATACAAGTGTGAAATACTAAATTTGAGTAGTTTTGCATTGTATTGTAATATAATTTTTGATAAAAATCAATTATGACCTTCAAGTAAAGTACCACTTCCGATGATTAAGCAGTGACCAAAAAGGGAGGTTCACAACTATATTTTACAGCAATCCTAAATATGAAATTTCAACTTTCTACGGCTAACGGTTTTTGAGTTATGCGAAATACGTACGAACGTACGTACAGACGCCACGACGAAACTAGTCAAAATGGATTCAGGGATGGTCAAAATGGATATTTCCGTTGAAATCTGAAAACCGAAAATGTTCGCGAATACAATACTTCCTTTACTTCGTACAAGGAAGTGAAAATTCTAAAAAAAATGTTGCTATTGTTGAGGCCTTAAAAAATTCCCCGGCGAATATGTTTATTTGGAAAACTTTTAAAATACTCCCCAATATATGAGGAATGAGACGGAACCAATAATACCTCTGTCTTTTATAGTTTTGGAGAAAAAAGCACATAAAAAAACTTCATTATTACTCCTCTATGCTCCGCCTGTACTTAGTGGTCGCCTTAAGCATTCTTTAAAACTGTTTTAAAATATAAATCATATTCTCTCACATCTTACATCTTGTGCGACGTCCTCATAAATTATCCCAGCGTAATTTTTTTCTACAACAATTCGGTCTCAGAAGCAATATTAGTTCCTTTTTTTTAATGATAGTTAGGTTAACTCCATCAAATTTATACACGTGCTTTTGGGAAAGCCTGGAATGAAAATTAATTTTTTTTTTTTTTTTTTTTTTTTTCTATGTTCGAATTACACTCTTTGATACAGCTTTTATGCCCTTTTGTACTTCCCATGCGGACCCTTTGCCTTCTTTCAAAGAACTAATTTTCGCTACCACCTTTTGCGCCCTTTATTTTTATCCTACATGCTTTTAAAAGGGAGATTACTGTAAAAAAAAATATATTTCTTACAACTATGTTTCATTTTTCGTTTCTTTTCTAAATTTGCTTCTCATTCGGCATAAAATGTACTTATCCAAACCGTATATGTTTATTTACAAAATATAATTAAAAAAAAAAAACAAACGATACAAAAAAAGCGTTATACCGCACTGTGTGACTATGAAATAGGACCAGACTTCACATTCCTTATAATAATCGACAATCAATTACTATTAATCATAATTAAAAAAAAAAAATACGAAGTAATAATAAAATGAATATAGACTCCTAGTCAAAAGTACCGCAATCAGAATTATCATTATAAAAATCAATGTGAAAAGTTGAATATTTTAGTTTTGGATTATGCAAAGAAAATCGGCATAACAAAAAAAGGAAACAAAGGGGTCGTTATAATATAGGAGCAAATAATGAAGAAATAAATAAATAAAAAAGAAATAAATAATAACAATAATAAATAATAAATAAATAAATAAAATAATAAATAATAATAATAATAAAAATAAAGAAATAAATGTTGTCCCAATCTTCTCTCATGGGGAGGAGGAAACCTTGGAGAGTTCTTGGAGAGTCCTAGGGAGACCCTGACGGTTTCACACGCATCTTCCTTCAGACCCTCCTTCTCTCTTCCTCCCCCCATCATATCATTGTCATGTTCAATTTAGTTGAGGTGTGGATTTCATGGCGGAAAACAACACCCTAATTCCTTCGATAAAGTGATCGGCCTCTCCCTCAAATTTTCGTGGAGTAACACAAAATCATTACGAATTAAAGGTGCAGATGGTACCATGCATTCTTGAAGGATGTCTTCAATATACCTAACGGCGTTTAATAGATGGTGTGAATAAAACTGAGCACGTACTCATTCCTCAAAAAACTGAGCAGGTGCTCTAGTTCGATGTGAATAAACAGAAGTTACGAACTGAAATGCTTAAATTCTCTATCATTATTTATTTAAAACCGATTTTCGTTCGAAAATAATTTTCTTTATTATTATTTTACAATTTTTTTAATTATTATTTTACTTATTGAATGGCTGACGTACGTGCTTCACAAGGCTGATTGCTGATTCGGAGTACCTACTCACTTTTCTAAATGAATACAACATGAGAATGCATGCTATGTGAGCAAGTACTCAGTAACATTGTGGCATAATTTTAGAGGTAAAACCGCAAGTGATCCCATACTTTTCTCCCTAAGTTTATATTGGACGAATAAGAAGTGAATATTCACAATTTACCATAATAAGATGAAAGTTGATAGTAATAAGTAAATAATAATAATAATAAGTAAATTGGAATAAAAAGTTACCGAGGTGGTATTTTAATCGGGAATTAGGATAAAATGCACTTTTACTCAGAATACCAGTGAGAGATATGAAAGCGTCTGGGGAGATCAAAAATAAATCTTACGAAACAATTCATTAATCTTTTTAGTTTCATTTCGTGCTTACCAGATAGTCCTACATACACACTAAGCATCCGGAGACAAAGTGGGAGATTTTAAGGGAGGATACCAGAAGATGATGGGTTCTTCGAGGATAAGAATCTCGGAATCTTAGGAACTGTTTGAGGATTGATATGGATTTTCTTATAATCTAGGAAATATGGTCACTCCACGCTAGGTTTGAGACAAAGGTAACTCCTAGATTTTTTTATAGAGTTTTCGAACTAAACAGGAATGTTGTTAAGGTGTAGTAATGGATAGTAGGGAAGGGCATTGAGAGTTTGGAACCAATTAAAATTACCTATTAATTCCACTGAGGTTTAAATTTTATGCAGTATATTACTCATAGAGTTTTAATAGTATTATTTTATACCATTTTGGTGCTTATTAAAAAAAATAAATAATAAAAAAGCGGTTATAAAAAAACGAGCTAATATATCTTTTCTTATGGCTCATTTTTATTCATAATTTATTAGTTGCAAATTAATTCCACAAGAGCTCGTTATAAAATATGGTGCTTTTATCCATTGCCATTTACTCGACAATTTATGTAATTAACGGGACATTTTAAGCCCCCTAAGTGCATGTCAATTATGTAAATTTACAGAAATTAGTCTGATCATAAAAGGTGTTTACTCTTAGATTATATTTTTTAGTTTTTGGTATTATCCTATACATATATATGTGCATATTTATAATAAGATATAAATAAATGCATAATATTTATAATATAATATAAATAAATTTATAATAATAATTTAAAAATTAATGGTTCGATACTTAAAATTAATTAATAAAGATATATGTTGAGCTTGTATGATGCATTACTTCTATTAGGTTATTCATTTTTAGACTGCTAATATGAGATGTACTATATCGGGTCTGCCTTTTTTTAACGTTTTCTTTTTCTGTCTTTATTATTTACTAGTATTTAAAGGCTTGAGGCGTTTTTTTTTGTATCTGTATATATATATATATATATATATATATATATATATATATATATATATATATATATATATATATATATATATATATATATATATATAAGTATTTATATATTTAAAGTGATACAGATAACCTGTCCTCCCAATTCTACCCCAGAAATTCTATAATGGTTAGAATAACAAAATTAAAAATTACTAAATCTAGAATTTCCAGAAGGATGGAGTATTTTTTTTTTTTTATTTTATTTTTTTTTTTTACGGATTCTGATAGTAATATGCGCCTTCAGAATGCTACCCACAAAAAGCGAAAAATCACGTTTTTTATACAAAGTTCCAAATTTCTCCAAAATAAAGCATTTTTTACCTTTAAATTATTCAAGTAAAAATTTTAGAGAGAATAAAAATGACTTAAATATAAATAAGACAACAGAAAAAAGTGTTAAAAGAAAAAAAAATCGGTTATTTGTTTTATTAACGCATTTTTACTATCCAGTAGTTTAACAAATACAGATAATAATAATAACTATCCAATATTTTTTTTTAAAATAATACTTTGCGATTTTTTTTCTTATTTATTATTGCCACTCTGATACTTCGTGATCTGGAATGAATATAAACTCATTTCAAAGTTATTTAAATTCTCTCTACAACCTTTATCTGAATAGTTTTCTTTAAAAAAAATGCCTTACTTTAGAGACATTTGGAATTTTGTATAAAAATAGATTTTATGGATGGCTCCCTCGGTACACATCGAAAGAGTGTCCGATATAAATTAATCATAAAATTTCGTTATCTATGAGGATCCGTAAAAAAAATACTCTTCCGGAAATTCCATAGTTAAGAGTCGCTGGAGGAATACTCTGGCAGATTTCAATGTCGGCAATACGCCTCAAACTAGCTTCAGGTATCCCAATCAAGATCTTCCAAATTTTATTCTGATATTCTAACCATACCAGAATTTATTGGGGGAGGAGGAACAGGTTATCTGAGGCACCTTTTCTTGTGTGTGTCTGTATGTGTGTGCGTGTATATATGTATGTATGAATATTTGACTATATATAATACGATATTAGCTTTAGACCTAGATAAACAGGACTTTATGCAATAACAATAATAATTATAAGCGCAGGTAAGCAGTTGCATCTCTTGTGATGTGGTATTCCCAGTGTCTGATGTGAGTGTAATATAACGCCCACAGTTCACCACAATATTACCGTCTAGAAGGCCTTTTGTCCTCATGGGTAGACAATAGTGATTAATTTCTGTACTCCCCTTGTATGTATTCAGTCTCTTTGTCCTTTCAAACATTTGCCAATTCAACATATTTCTAAATAGTTTACGTATGTAACTATATTTTGTAGCAATATTGTTGATTACTGTTGCTTGAAACCAAAATAACTGCAGTTCTGAGATAATTCGAATTTAATGCCCATTATAATCAATAAACCTAAAAAAACGATCAGAGCATCCAATCAGAGTAATTTTTTTTTACAAGGTTATTTTTATATGTATTAAAAATAAATATATTAAATTTGAGGCGTGTAGATGCAAATGGGAGTAAATTCATTTTTCGTGATTGTTTATATTTTAACGATTACCAGCCTGTTTAGCGTCCTATTTATACTTCAGCCCTCAAAACGCACTAAATCCAATCTAATTTTACGTTCAAGACTTAGGTTGAGTTTCAGTAGTGGACAAATCCATGCAAATTATGCATATTTCCATTTATCTCCTATTGCATTACTTCATTGCAATAACTTGTGAAGGAACTGCCCATGGGTAGCATTTCTATGACTGGTTTAAGTTACGAGGTCTCGTGAACATCTTTTTTTCAGACACCTCGGAGGGTTATTGGGAATTGATGGCAGGTTACAAGCTAGTGGGTTTGATTGACAAAGGAGTTTAAAGTTAAAGGTCATATATCTATTTTGCATCAAATCTGCGGCATATGGAATGTTAAGATCTAGATGGATAATCTTACTGGTGATATGATGAAGACTTTTAAGGATTTTTTGGTGGATATCGGATTGCAGGAATTAGATAAGGGATGACTTTACTACACGTAGTAAATATTGAAAACGAAAGAAAGTTTCTATGTGAAAATCAGCCACTACTGAGCTTTATAGAGTATGTTAAAGTGGAGCAACACCAAAACCGGACTTGACTAGACTGGACTTGAGCGGACATGACGACTGGACTTGAGTCCGGTCTCCTATTAAATACACTATACGGGTCTGCTACCGGACTCGAATCAAATCCGGTTTTGATGATGCCGCGCCATGTGGCCAGCGTTATGCGGAAACCTAGCAAACCTCAAAAACATTAATTTAAGACTAATGGTAATGAAAATTTTACATACAATTAAATTCGGCTTAAATTAAAAAAGAAATTTATTTAAAAATTTTATTGATTATACTTACTTTTTAGCTGAATTCACGTAAGTATAGTAAGGAGAAAAATAAACTGGGTAGGATGCGTTCTCCTAAAACTAAATAATTTCCAAATGAAGAGACTTGTTAACAGTCAGTTTGACTTTCACTGTGTTAAGGAAAGCTTGGTTCGTTTCTGAAAATCGTAGAATGATCCCTTTAAATTGGAATGATGTAATTTGTGCCATTTTATTGGTGGTTAGGTTTCTACAAAACGCTCCACGTGTGTAAATACTTTCCTATGCATGTGGACTTAATAAATAAATACATATAATAATTCAACCTATTATGTAATACCTATTGTATAATGTTTTTCAAGGTTAATGTGAACTAAAAAACTCTTCCTTATCACTTTATTCATTTTTCTACGTTTGAATAAAAAATAATAATATGTAAACGTGAGGATGTGATAAGAGCTACGAAACGTTGAACACAATGTAGAAAACTGAATAAGGAAGAGTTTTTTAGTTCATATAACCTTGAAAACCTATATAAATATATAAACTGCTTGCTTAACGCATTTTTCTTAGTACCACATCCTTCATGTTGTTCTTGATGTTTTAGTAAGCAATTTAATTAGGGTCGTATTAATAAATCTTAAAATTAATGTTCAACTGTTCAAAGGAATGGAGGACATTAATGCAAATTAGTGTATTGTGCAGAAGACAGGCTACAAAGTCATGAGTCATCTCGGAAAGGGTGCAATCCAGACTTTCCATGAGGGTTTCTAACATAACATAATTATGGTCGGTAGTTTTCTATGGCATGAACATTTCTTCTATTATATTGAAATATAATTTTCGATAATTTCATGTAATAGAGATTATATTTTCATTCCAGATAAGCTTATAGACCGTTAAATTGAGATATAGAGATGCTATATCAAATGATTACAACGCATACAACATTTACTGAATCATAATTTTAAAAAACAAATATACCGTATTCTTTAGAAAAATTAAGAGTAATTACTACCTAGGAGTGAAAATGTTTATAATTATAATTGCAACTGGAAAAAAAAAAATTGTGTTTTGAGAAGATCCTGGCGTTGATAAGCATGAAGAGGATAGCACCCAAAATTGCATCTTCTAGACCTTCAATAGGGTTACATTGATAGGCTAGGAGATCTTTCATCCAACTCCTCTTCAGCCATCAGCTTTGTCCGTGCTGAGGGTTGTCTGTTGTCGGAATGTCGTCATACTGTGCTCAAGTTTATGCGTCCATGGAATTTGTCGTGAAATATTTTGAAGTTAATCCGAATGTTGTTTGTGTGACCCACAGAATGTATCGGTTCTTTTTTTTTTAACAACAGTTTATTTTCATTTTTTATTCGGAATCTGCTGTTCATTACTACTAGATCAGATTTTTTTTTGTGGTCGGCATGTAGTGTTATTCATCAACTCAATCCGGTTAAGCAGCTACTCTAAACTTATTGAGAAGTTTTCGTTAATAATGTCATCCTATTATAAAACATCTGATTGTTTAGTAAATGGTTTTATTTTTCATTACAGCAATCTGCCATCTTTTAAGGATATGTAATAACTATACACATATTCACAGCATATTAATACAATTTACGGAAGATAAATAAATATTAAACAAAATGATATAAATAGCAAAAAAGATAAATAAAAATAATATAAGTATAATAAGAATTAAATCGAAAGAAAAATATAAATTAAAGTAAATAATCCAGAATAAAAGAAAATAAAGAAATTAAAAACAAAACAATAAAAGTTAAAAGATAATGAATATAATAATAAAAGGAAAAATAAACCGGGAAACTGGGTCAGTCGAAAAGATAACAGAGATAATTTGCAAGATTTGGAAAACAGAGAAATTCCAAGAGAATGGACCTCATTTCACCTCACACCGGAAAGTCATCCGGGAATGGCGCATGGAAATTAACGAAGGAGTGGAAAACGAGGTCAGATTGGGGTACAGAAAGATGAAGCTGACTAATGTTTAAATGTCTAATGACTGTCTAGCTTTTGCAGACGATCTCGGGTTTTTTTTTCAGATTCTCTGGTTAGAGCCGCTGAGCAAATCAACCAACCGCAAACACAAGCGGCAAAGGCAGGCCTTAAGATATATTTCGAGAAAACAGAGTTCATCACCAACATCAAGCCAGCACCCAAAGAATTTGTCGTGGGATTAGGAAAACTTAAGCGAGCCGGCAAGTTCAAGTACCTGGGCCAACGGATAGGGCCAACTGCTCAGATAAAGAAGCCTTCACATCACGGATTAGGAAAGTCTGCATACTAGCTGACCAATGGCGTCTACAACAAGAAGTCAATATTCTTGAATGCCAAGCTCAGACACTATAAAACAGTCATTCCATCAGGAGCCTTATATGCTGCAGAGTGCCTTGCAATGAATATAAAAGGAATGATGGAAAGCCTGAAAGTTAGAAAAAGAAGGATTTTGAGGAAAGTTTTGGGACCAGTAAAGGAAAATGGTGAATATAGAAAACGGTATAACATAAACAGATGTTCAACAGCATGATCTCTCTTGGGATGCAACTTCAAGCACTCCGGAGTTTCCAGGAAGCAGAGACATCGAGAATGGATGCATTAAAGCCAAAGGAAGAAAACAGTTGGAATAACGTGGTCCCGAGCTAGGAAATGGGAAACAAAAAAAAGGGAAATGTATAAATAACTAGAAAACGCAATCTGTAATATAAATGCAAAAAAAAAAAAAAAAAAAAAAAAAAAAACAGCTACCGAATAAGTGGACAGAAATAATTTTAAAAATAAATAAAACAGGAATGCAAAAATAAAATTAAATAAGACAAAAATTAGGAATAAAACTAAAAATATAATAGAAAATAATATGAGAATTTTTTTTTAAGTATACTTATATAGATATATAAAAAATTAGGAGACGGGAAAATATGTTCATCATAATTAATATAAAAATATATAATAAATTACCTGTATGTAATTATATCTATATGATAAATCATCCATTTTTGCATTGTATTATACGAACCCAGAAAGAAGTATCACGGCTGTTCCTAACAGACCTGAGGATTTGAATTTCTTTGTTCCATGACGTCAGTGGCTATATTCTCTTTTTTCATAACTGACGTTGTTTGTGAAACTATTGATGATGTGTCTATACTTCCAGCCCCATCTGTCTGGACGGCTTCCTTCCATTTTAATAAATCTACCAAGTCTTTCCAGCTCAGCACAGATTTACATAACTATGGAACTTCTTGGTAATGTCGTTTATATCAAACCTTTCTCATTCCGTTATGTTGTTATTCCGTTATAAGATATTTTTGAAATATATCATATGATAATAATTGGACTTTATTTATTACTATTATTTCATGTGAATTCTTGAAGTGACTGAATTCATTATAAATATCATATGCATACCTTCATACTTTAATAATGATGGATTCAGCATGGCAAAGTATAAGGGCCAGTTATACTTGTCTCATTTAAAGTGATATCGAGCTACGACAGATCAACATAGCTATACAGTACGTCTGTAGCACCATTTATATCTTTGTTGGTAAAAATTAATTATGTTACCCAACACCAGGGTAAAAATTAATTAAGTTACCGAACACCAACAGATATTTATAAGATACGATGTTCGACCTTTTTTGCCGAGAACTCCAAAGGAATTCCTCGGAAGAAAGTCCCATTATCTATTTCATTTTATACAAAGCGTGAAGGATATCTTCTGGTCCTCTTCGCCTGCTTGTTCGATGAATGGAGTTGGAATTCTTGTATATCTGTTTCTTTCTGAAGTTTTCGGCGTGGAATGCTTTTGTAGTAGCCGTTACTGCCCATCGCCATATCCTCACAAAAAAAAAATGTCTATATATTTATTTACCTCTGTCATTGTCAGGGACATTCAGAGGGGGTTGCTGGATTCATATCTAATAAGTAGAACAACAAAATATTTCAATACAGAATAAAAAATAAAAAATGAAAAAAAAATTTAATTATAAGTATAAAAAGGAGAAGAAAAAATATTAACGAGTGATTAGGACATTGCATTATCATGTTTTCATAATGAAATTTATTATTATTTATGCTCATTATTTATGCTTTGAGAACAAAAACTATAGATTTGGGCTCCTAATGGATGCTTACAGTGTTGTGAATTAAAATAAAAAAACGCTTTTATTAATATGTATAAAATGGAAATAAAAAAAAAGCAATAAAATTATTATCTAGATGTAATCCAAGATTATCAATGAAGGCAGACGTATAATTAACGATTTTAAAAAATATATATACTTTTTGTAGTTGAAGAAAAAATACTTTAATCCTCTCATTACATAAAATTTGCACTTTTTCTACAAAAAAAAAAGAGAAGTGTGTGTGTGTGTGTGTTTTGTATAATCTAGTTAACTTTTTTTTGTTGATAAATTATCTCTTTTTTTTTAATTTTCTATGTGAATTTTTGGATATTGAATACAATATATAATATGCATTATGAAAAATATTTTCATTATATGATATATTTCTTAGTCGTAAATAATAGTGCTGTTATATTTATTTATTTAACGAAATTTTTTTTTGGTTTTTCGGAATATGAAAATTTGCATGCGACTGACTATGTGTCGGTGGAAACATCAAATGAAATAATTGTGAGAGTGCTCACATATTTTTTAATTTAAATTTGTACACCATTATATTTTTCTCAAGCTTTTAAAATACAAAATATCTCAAAATTAGTTAAGTAGTTTTCCTTTTGTGTTGTATTTACTGGAAAATCTTTGAAATATGCAAGTTGTCCAGTTTAAATCGGCTTCTCTGGTCAAACGGATGATCTAATCAAAAAGTGCCGAAGGAAGAAGTTGCAGGTTTATTTTTGCAGTTTCACTAATCTCTATTGCTTGTGGCTTATTAATTTCAAAGATGAACCTTTGTTACCGACCAAGAAGAAAAAATTTAAACTCCATCTAAATTTGAGGTATTTCAAGACATCTAGAATCCAAATATGGAATATATAAAAATCGCTCCGTCCGCAGTCCGCGGCTTTTCTACTGCTGAACACATATTCTTAAGATTTGGTGCTAAAGTCACAGGTCACGCCAGGAAGATCCTTGGGGTTCGGTAAAACAATCCGCCATTTTGTTTCAAAATAGCGGTCCTATTTGAGGTTTTATGCCTCCGTAACTCTGCCATTAATAGAAACTATCTCGAAAACTATTACAGATACGAAGAAAATGAATATAACTATTCATAGTTATATGAATAGTTATATATATTATATCATAGTTATAACTATTCCTAACTAAAGGAAATATTATGAAATTTAATTTTGGATAGGTTATATTTTTCGATATGACTCATCGTTTTCGAAATATTAGTAAACCTAAGAAAGGGTCCAATTCACAACTTGTGCGCCTCCGAAATTTTTCTCTGTTCCATTTCTCTCCTATTCTGATGCATATCTTCCCCATCTTAGGCTACTTGCTTTGGTACAGTTACTTTCGAACACTCTCAGCTTACGGCAATCATTTTGGGATAAACACTAAGTTTCTCCTCCAATGGTCCATAATTTTATTTTATTTGCTTTAGACAACTCTTGGGACTTGATAAGTTTCAGTTTTGCATAATGGGCTCTATTACCCGCCATTATTCTGCTCTTAATTTCTTTGCTGAACTTGGTAGATATGTTTTATTAAGAATTCTATAAATATTCACTTGCAAACCGGTTCACCTTTGGTTAGTTGTTTGATTACTCGAAAATGTTACATCTCTAAGCCAAATCTATAAGGAAAATCGTATGTATGGCCAAATCAGGTATTTTTGAAATACAACAAACCAATAATAATTTGCAGCGTTTTTAACTTTAACGCACGGCAAAAACTTGAAGTTTGCGAATACCATCTACTTTTTAACAAGCTCATTGATAATCATCAAAAAGTTATGAAATACCCTACCAATAGCATTTCGAAATTTTTAAAACTAAATTATTTATGCTACTTTAGAATCTTATATTCTGAACGTCATAATTATTTTTCAGGCACCTCATAAACTGAAATCTTGGAGACATGATCATTTTTACTTCCTTGTACGCAGTAAAGGAAATATTATAATCGCAAAAATTTTCGGTTTTCAGATTTCAAGGGGAATATCCATTTTGACCATACCTGAATCCATTTTGACTAGTTTCGTCGTGACGTCTGTACGTACGTTCGTACGTATCTCGCATAACTAAAACCGGTTAGCCGCATGAAGTTAAAATTTTGTATTTAGGATTATTGTATAATATAGTTGTGAACCTCCCTTTTTGGTCACTGCATGATTACCGGAAGTAGTACTTTACTTAAAGATCTTTTTAGACTTTCATCAAAATTACATTAAAATATAATGTAAAACATCTCAAATTCGATAAATTAGGCTTTCATATCAATATAAATAATATAATATATTCTGGTTGAAATTGAAGATCTGAAAGGGGTACTTTGCTTGATGGTCATAAGAAACTTACTTCAAAAGATGTATCGACATTTAATACAGAGATCATATGGTTCGGTGATAAAGGTTATAAACGCGATTTTTTTTTTCGACTCTAATTAAACAATTTTATTAGGTACTTGTTTCAAGTGTTAAAATTGAGGATATTTTTTTTTCCTCGCCATTTGCGAGCTGAACAAGTTGCATTAGGATAATAAGATATATATTAAGCGGGTTCTTCCATTTAAAATGTCGAAACCGTCGATTTTCAATGCTTTATCTAGTGACATAGACAGTTCAAATGTCAAAGAACACGAAGAAATCTCTTGGGAAATGGTTACCAACTGAAAGAAAACGGCTTATAATAACGGAATGAGACCTCCAGAAACAAGAGCTTGTGCGTGCCAATAGATGGATGTCGCGACGCCGAGTTGTCGTTTTTGAGATTCCGCAATTTTCGGAAGCTAGTAACCAAATTCAGGATCACTTTTTGAGCGACTGATTTATAGTTTAATAAGCGTACAAGGAAGTCATCAGGTGTCCAGATCAGATATTTACGTAATGTTATTGATTGCTTTTCAATTAAAAATATTACCAAGCCTGTAGGTATAGTACCTATTTCCTTCTGAGAAATATTGCAATAAATGTAGTTTCTGAAATGATTTTTCCACAATTAAGAAAGGGATATTGATTTTATTTATTCAAAATCATTATTAATTTAACAATAGAAACATAGACTTCATTAGCAACACATGTGCATTTAGTATCAATATATCATTCTTTATTAAGCGCTGGATAGAAGTACATGTTTCGACCTCATTCGCAAGGTTAATGGAGCCCACGTCATAAACTTAATTGCCAAGGAGGATTCTCCGGCGATTTTAACACTCATCATTAGAGCAACCGAACTGGAACAGAGCAACTGACCTGGAGGTTTATTGCGGTCGTAAACTCTTCTCTTGATAATATCGCATGTCTCTCTTCATCTTTTACCGTGCTTGTTTTTAATCATTCTGTATAATTTCAATTCAAGGTAATTTTTAAAATGTAATGAACAATATTTTTAAGAAAATCGAATAAAACTATAAATTAGAAATTTAAATATTTATATATCCATCCCTCAGGTCTGTCTTTAGCCATTCTAGAACCCAATGCACTTAAAGATATGCCCTCCATTTTGAAGAATTTATTATCTGAGCAACTTCGGCTTCTGAATTAAATATAAACAACATAATATTAAAGTCATCAAGTAATAAACAATTAATAATTTTTTTTTTCTAAATATTCAAAATTGAAACAGACAGAAACTGAATACATACACATTCTTAAACTAATATGGACGTACTCCTCACAGATTTTCGGTGTAGCCAAAAAGACCCACTTACAAAAACTCCAAACATTCCAGTCCAAAATGTTACGACTCATTTCAAATCCACCTTGGTACGTGACTAACAAAACCCTACATACTTAATTCCACCTACCAACACTCAACGAGTATATGAGGACAATTTATCAACGATTTTATAATAACTTACACGGAAATATCAACATACTAATTAGAGATATAGCTACGGCCAACATGCCCATGACTGCGAAGAGGAGACTAAAATGGTGCTGGATGAGAGATCTCCTTTCTTAATTATTAATGCTAAGAGATTTAAGCTAAGGAAGAGTTACTGCTGGGTACAATCCTTCCTCATGCCTCACATTTTATTTCTCCCTTTATTGTTAGCTCATTTGCTGTTTGTCGACATACTGTTGAGATGTGCAAATTAATATTTTAAGAGAATAAATTTTCAATTATTAATTAAGTTAATAGTCCATTCTCCCAAAACGGGTCATAAATCGAAATGATTTAGTTCTACCTGGAAAGATGAATTATTCCATTTGAGTTGGTTGTTAGGTTGTACGGGTTTCTAATTTCCTTCACCTGTAAAAATTAATGCGGATTTTTTTTTTTTTATCATATCCATCATTTAATTTATGTTGTATAAATTATTAAACATATTTTTACAAGAAAAACTAAGTGTACAAATATTGAAAACTGTAAACTTATTCTGATATAATATTACACATAATAATGGTTGATAAAGCATGAGAACTCCAACATTCATCAGAATATCCTATAATTTTTAAACTAAAAAAAGTATACCATTATAAACTTCATTCTTACACTAAACCACTAGATCATAGTTCTGATTCTCAATCACCACTAGATCATATTCTGATTCATTCTCTATAATATTCTGAGGCATCTGAAAAGAAGACCGCACCGGGATCTTCTAAAATAGAACAGTCATCTAGCAAATAATGGGCAGTTTCTTCACAAGTCACTATTATGCCTCATATTAATCTGATATAATATTTACTATATTAAATAATTTCTAATTAATATGGAACTTAATATATTGTAATAAATTAATTTGTGAATGACGCTTTCCCTTTGGTCTATAACTTTATATTTAAAAAAAAGCATTTTTATAACAACGTTACGACGTTTCGAAGTCCTTCTTCGTCATCAGGATATATGCTTTCTTTAAATTACTGATTCTCTCACCATGTCCCGACATCTATAAAATTTTACTTCGTCATTCCTTGCTGGTTTCATTATTAAAAAAAATAATCTGATTAATTTAATTTTAAAATTAATTATTAAAAATTAATTTTCCATCTTTGTCACATAGGGTATGTGTCAAAGATGGAAAAGGATAGTTACTCCCCAAATTAATTTTTTTAATAATGAAACCAGCTAGGATTGACGAAGTAAAATTATATATTATTATATCGCGGGACATGGGGAGGGAATCGTGTAATTTAAAAAAAGCATATATCCTGATGACGAAGAAGGACTTCGAAACGTCGTAAGCATGTTATAAAAATGTTTTTTAAAAAAATATAAAGTTATTGATCAAAAGGAGAGTTTCATTCACAGATTAATTTATTATAATATTTACTGTTTTGCTGTTAATTTTAAATTCTAAATCTAAGCGAATAACTAAAAAAATTAATGTCTAAAAATACATATTTTTCACGAAGTGTTTGTATTATGCCTGCATTGTTTTTAGATAACCGATATTATTTATTATTTTATCAAAATTAGAGTTCTGTTCGAAATTAATGATCTTATGAACAAACGATATTGAATATAACAAAGAACAGAGAAGTACCCTTATATCAGTATCGAATTATTCAACCGGTATAAAATAACAAAGCTCGTATCACAAAGAGAAAATACAATAATTGTATAAGAATATTCTAAGGACCATCATCATTTGCCCTGTTTGAAAGAAGGAGGAAATGTATCGCTTGATTTGGCAGTTATGTCACAAAGACTGGGTTCTATTCGCGTATGTTAGATATATTTTTGCACACGTCCACTCTTAGGCTTCTTCGTAAAAATCAAGAATTTATATAGATAGATAGATAGATAGATAAAATAACTTCATTCTGGGACTAGGTTCCTTAAGAATAGCATGAATGAGTTAATAAAATAGATAACATTATCTGGCTATAAGACTACAAAATACAAATCAGTTAATTTTGCCAATATTTTCAGTAAAATAAATAAGTTTTTTTTATCGAAAATATAATTAATTTGAATAAAACAAAAAAATGATTAAAAAAAACAACAAAAAAGAAAAGAAAAAGAGAGAAAATGAAAAATACAAAAATAATGAATTGATTGTACAAAGTTGAAGTTTGTACATTAAAAACTATTATTCACTTCTGATCCAGATGTTAATCCTAAACTGAAATTTCACAATTAGAGATCATCATTTTGGAGGGAAAGAAGGTGTTGGAAAAGGAGGGATTTGAATGAGGATAGAGAAGAAGCATGGCGGATATTAGAAGAAAAGGAATTCCAAAGGGTTGAGGAGCGGGCGAGAAAGGAGTATTCGAATGTTTTGGTTCCATGGGAGGGGGTATGGAGGTCAGAAAGGCGGGATCTTGTTTCCAGTGTGTGCACCGAAATTATATATATATATATATATATATATATATATATATATATATATTATTATTATTATTATTATTATTATTATTATTATTATTATTATTTAATTTTCGACACTTTCGAAAAAGGTTTTTCCTGGAGAGGGGGAGCATCAACTCCAACCACTCAGGTCACTGTTTGTTTAGTCGTTTTTATTTTATGTTTAGAAAACTCCTTACAATCCTTGAGGTATTCAACAGCACAGCGTTCTGGGCTTCATTTATAACAGCCGTCGATAGGCCCAGCCGTTCAGTCGCTTCCACAGTTGACACTGGTATCAGACCATTGCTGGAGATCACAATAGCCCTCACAATCACTTTATCCAGTCTGTACAGATCTTTTAGTTCAGCTGCTAGAGCTTGATATTTTCGCATTTTTTCTGCACATACTGAATTAGTTTTTCCATCATTCGGCACAGCAATATCTATTATCTCTGCTGTCTTCATATTACCATCAATCAGCACGATATCGATTTTGGCAACATCATCATGCCTCTTGAGGTATTCTGTGCCAGCCAACGCACCGCATCCTCCAGTTATGTGCTGAATAGACTCGTATGTGCTGGCACAGAGCCTACACTTGTCTGATACGTTCTGTCGCCAGTAAGACCTAGTTGCTATGGCCTGAACCTGGATTGCTATAAGAAATCCTTCTGTTTCGGGGAACAGACTTCCTCTAACTAGCCAGCTAGTAGACAAAGTTTTATCTATTTCAGTTTGCTGGAGCTGGTGATAAAATCTCCCATGTAATGCTTTCGATTTCCATTCTTCCAGTCGTTCGCTGTTGGTAATAATGCTGGACGCAACTTCTTGAGAGACTAATTGCAAGGCAGTGTGCACCCGGTCAAGACTGCATATTATTTTATGCAATGGCACCTCGCTTTGTTTGAAGTACTGTCCTAGGGCCATTTCATGCTTTCGGCATGCCTCTTCAATGTTTGTGAGACCCCTCCCACCTTCCCTTCTAGGCAGATAAAGCCTTGCGATGGATGCAGTTGGATGATGCATTCTGGACCCAGTCATACTCGTTCGTATTAGTCTATCTAATTCTTGGAGAGATGATGTAGACCATTTTAGGACTCCGAAGCTGTATGATATAGCTGGTATAACCCACGTATTTATAGCTTTTATTTTCGATTCTGAGGATAGATATGTTGCAAGGATAATCTTCAATCTCTTCTTTAATGATTCCATGAGGCTATTCTTTACATCCTTCATCGCAATTTTAACATGTTGTTCTATCCCAAGATACTTGTACATTTCTTCTTTTTGAAGATGCTTAATCCGCAGTTCATCATCAAACATACTTTCAGAAATAACTGGTTTTCCTTTTATCACATGAAAAACAGCGCATTTCTCAATACCAAGCGACATCTGTATTGAATCACTAAACTGGATTACTGTTTTTATCATAGAATGTAACTGAGATTTATTCTTTGCATAAAGCTTCAAATCGTCCATGTAAAAGTTATGGCTGATTACTGCAGTTGATTCATTAAATTTTATTTTGTATCCGTTTCCCTCTCGATTTAATAAAATCGATAAAGGAGCCATCGCAAGACAAAACCAAAGGGGGCTGAGGCAATCTCCCTGGTATATACCTCTCGAAATTGTAATGTACTCCAAAGGGTCGGACAACTGATCATGTCCCATCCTCAATCTTGTTTTCCAGCTGCTCATGAGTTTCCTCAGAAGATCTGTAACATGTGGATGTATTTTATTGATATCCAGGACTTTTAACAGCCAGCTGTGAGGGACTGAGTCAAATGCCTTTTTGTAATCAATCCATGCTAATGACAGATTTCTTTTATTTATGGTCGTTTGGCCTGCAATGAACGAGTCGATGATGAGTAATTCTTCACATCCCTGTGCTCCTTTCCTACAACCAAGTTGCTCGAGTGGGATCAAATTATTGGATCGCAGATGAAATTCAATTTTGCTTGTGAGAATGGAGGTTAAAATCTTATAAACTCCGTTGACGCAGGTTATTGGTCGAAAGTCTTGCGGTTCCAATCGGTTTTCCTGTTTTTTAGGAATAAGTACTGTAATGCCCTGACAGAAATTTTTAGGAATACCTATCTGTCCTCTTATCATTTTTAGATAATTGGTCGGTAGTATTTCATGCAAACAGGTAAGATTTTTCAACCAGTAATTTTGAATTCTATCACTGCCTGGCGCTTTCCAATTTTTCATTTTCTTTGTTGCGATGACTACATCCTGCTTTGATATGTCAAATTCTGGCATTTCAGGTACATGCCGAAATTCATTATTTATTGATCTCAACCATTCGATTTCATCATTGTGAAATGCATATATTATTATTATTATTATTATTATCATAAGTTTATTATGAACTTCAAGTTAAGTACCACTTCCGATTGTCCAATCTTAACAAATAGCATGTTATTGACATAAAGTACTTATATAAACAATTTGCTAATTTTAGCATTTAATACAATTTTTGATGAAAGTCTATTATATACCTTCAAACCAAGAACCGCTTTCGGTTTGCTAATTTTAAACAAAATCTTTTATGTTATTTATGTTAATATGCAAGTCTTATTTTCCAAATTTGATAAAAATCTATAATGACCTTCAAATAAAGTACAACTTCTGGTGATCATGTAGTGACCAAAAAAATGCATGCACAACTAAATGTTACATCAATCCCAAATACCAAATTTCTACGGTTAACCGTTTTGAGCTATGCGAGATACGAACGCACGAACAGACTTTACGACGAAACTAGTCAAAACGGAATGTGTCAGAAATAACATAAAATATTTCAAAAACAAAATACAGTTTTTTAAACTATTTTAACTAGTCGGGTGTTATGTAGGCTGCAGCTTTAATAATATATATAAAATTCGAAACATTTTTGAATGATTTAATATATGCGAGTTGATACATATAAATTATAACAAATAATATTTATTTATAATTTTATTCTTAATTTGCATTACTTTATTGTTTTTCATAACATTAAATAATTTTATTCCTAGTAAACAACTATCTCTCGCCCTTCCATATATTACTAGCCTTTTTACACATATACATTTTAACCTACAAACAGAAAAGTAATGTTTTTTTCTTCTAAATGTGTTTTTTCTAATTAAAATATATCGGGTCCAGTAACATAATTACAAAACTCCCCTTTTTTATTGTTGATGCCATGAATATTATATGGGAAAGAATAAAATAATATTTAATTAAGGTTTTTTTTTAACATCGGTACTAAGTTTCGACATTTAAGCCTACGCAATTAGAATCTTGCATTTTACGTTATAAAGTTTCGTATGAATATTTTTTCAATTTATTCCCATTTATTCGAAACATCCATAAAATATTTATTGGATTTTCCAAATAGTTCTAATTTCCTATGTATAATTTTATTTTCCATTTAAAAAAAAAATTCTAAATAAAAAATAAATAAATAGAACTATATAAAATCCCATGAACACTTTATATCCTGTGTTTGCTTTTTAAAATTATTTTATATATATTTTTTTCAAATAATTTTATTTTGATATATATAATTCATTAAATGAAGGGCAATATATAACTTCAATATTAATATTCACTTTAATTTATCATGCTAACGTTTCGGGAAAATATTTCCTCATCTTCAGAATAATGTTTCTCAACTTATACTTTTCTCGTTGTCAAATTTTACAATAAAATTTCTGATATTTTTAATAATTTAAACAAACTACATATTTTTGGGGATTCTATGTCATTGACTAAAAATTAGTATGAGTCCAGATATTGATAATAAATTGAAAAATATTAGATAATAAATTATTCAATTTTTCTGAGCCGGATTTCATATGCTCTAGTACCTATAGCATATGTTGGTTAATTGATATCACAAAAACAACTATATAGTCAATCTTTTTTTTCAAAAAATAGGTGAAAATATTGGTATTTTTTCTAAACTTTTCTTTTACTTCTATAAATAAAGATTTATATCTAAAGTGAGCCTCCAGCCACTTAATATAATGGAATTTAGACAGTTTTTCTTTTTAAAATTGCAATAACTTTTGATTAATTATGTTAATATCTTAACTTATGATTAATTATTCGACTGAAGAATGACCCGGAGCCCACACGTCAAAATGAAAGACTCTAAAAAACGACTGAAATTACAGTACTCTTTTTTTCCAAAAAAAAAAACTAAAAATTAGGCAGAAACTGAATTCATATATATACCCACTTAAATCCATATGGACTTAACGCCTCACAGATTTATGGCTCAACAAAAGAGACTCACAAAAACTGCGATCTTTTCAATCCCAAATTTTATGACTGATAACAGAAGCTCCTTGGTACGTAAACAACAACAATCTACAATAACCAACTATCGACCAATACCACAGACATACTCTTCATTGCCGTTTTCATAATTACCTTCACGATATGGATACGCCTGGCATGGCCGATAGGAGAAGGCTAAAAAGATTTCTGCTTTACATCCATCAAATTTGCTTATTATTCACATTTATATTATATTATATTATATTATATTATTATACACAGGTGCGAATAAATAGTTAAAACATAAAAAAAAAAATTATTTGTGATATTCCCTTGTTGGTATCAATAGCATGCTATCTATATTGGGAAAATGATTATTTTATCCAATTGGTCGAAGAACGTATAATATGATGAATTTTTAATTTATTATTGAAAATGCCCTTAATTTAGGTCGAAACTTAGCAATAAAGGATTGATAACGTGTTTATCCAATTTTAACTTTTCATCTGGAAACGTTTAGACTCTAAAAACTTTTTATCATTAAAAATGATTTTTTTTTTTTTTTAATAGTTTTGATTTCTTTCCATTTACAAACCTTAATTTCATCAAGACAGCCGATATTAAACGCCAAGGTACCTTTATAAGTGTAATTAACTAGGATAATGAATTTTAAATCTTGACCTGGTGCTCTTGTAACACGGTATCTAGCAATGTCTATGGTTCCTCTTGACAAATACCTTCCACATGCCACACCTTCCTGGCTGTCTGCAAACTGAGTTCTTGAGGTTTCCTTTGTCACCAGAAATTTTCTCAGACTGTTGTCGAATATCAGTAACTCGGATTTAAGTGTTTCTTTACCATAACCTCTTAGTTTTGCAGTTAAATTAATCTCCCTCATGAGCTGAGAGGAATTTCGCTTCATGTGGAATAAACTTATAATATTAGTAACAATAAAGGTGGATTAATAATACTACCTAATAAAAAAGGTAAGTGAACCCGAGGATTCAATGTCGATACTACCAACAATTTTATAGGGCATATTCTGGATATTTATGGCCGTGTTAGACCATAAACAGGCCCGTGTTCTAATGGTTGCTGTAACACTACCGTGTAGCCAGAGATTGGGTCATACCATTACGGCTTGTTCTATAGTTAGCCAGTTGAAGGACAATAGGTAGCGGATCTGGGACTGGGTCGCATTCAGTGAATTAATGGAGTGGAATACCTGATTCAAACGGGCTGCTGGAGGCATTTTTTTTTTTATCACATCCTTACATAAATATGTGGATCATTTTCAAATAAAATGCCAATCAATTAAAGTTAAAATTTCTTGAAAAAAAAAAAAAAATGGTTCGTAACTGCGTTTTTAGTCAGCTTATGTCATAACGATACTTCTGAACACCCACATATAGTTGATTTGTCAAATTTTAGTTTCCTTGAGTTTTGGCAGCCCATGGTACTTAAAGATATGGGACCCAAAATGAGTTTTAAACAATGTTTTTCATCATTTGTGACTGATATAATAATAATAATAATAATAATAATAATAATAATAAATTCTTTATTTATTCCGGGACATATCCCTTTAGAATAATATTACATGTAAAATCAGTAGAGCTTTAGAGCCTTAGAGTAGAACAAAAAAGAATATGATATTGAGTAAATAATAACATAAATAAAAAAAATGAAATGATAATAAATAATAATGGCATAACTTTTAAACCTTTAAGGAAAAATAAACTTGCAATAATAATACATTAAATTATAAAGCAAAAAAAAAAATACAGGGAAAGAGAATGAATTTATATTAATAATAAAAGTAAAAATAAGGCATTAATTCATAAATAGGTGCAAATTTTAGTTGAAAATAAGGAGTATCTATTTACAAATCTTTTGGAACTGCATGGACATGAAGTGACTGAATAGACGGGATTTAAAGGTGGGAAGAGTATTGGAGCAACGGATGGAAGAAGGAATGGATGAGGAAATTCCATAAGGATGAGGATCGGATAAGAAAAGATCTGTCAAACCAGCGGATCGGTGGGCCATTATATATAAATCTGAAGAACGAGAACGGATATGGTGAGAATGAACAGAGGATTTTAATTGAAGGAGGTCGAAGATGTATGGACGGTGGGATTGGATGACTTGGTAGAGGAAGGATGTCAGGAAGTACTTACGACGGTAGGAAGGATATAGCCACTTCAAATCTTCATAAAATCGGGAGATATAAGTAATAACAAAAAAAAAAAACTGAGAACCAGACTTTTCTCATTTTCATTTTCAAGAGTTCTGTGTTTCGAATTTACAACTCAGCTTTGGGACGGTAACGTAATGGAGTTTGTTTTAATAACTAATTTAAAAAAAAGTAAAATTGAGAAATCCAAATTAAAAATTAGTGGCCCATATTAACTCAATTTGATATGTCCTACAATGTGCAACCAATTGAGGTCAATAAACAATATTTTTTCTTTTATAGACACTCAAAGAACCTGGACATCAAAGTGTCATTTTATATGAAAATGACCCATGCATTAATTCGCCATATACTGCTCCACGGTTTTTAGAAAATACCTAATAAATATGTTTTAATTTTTTTTTTCTGTAACATTTTTCAAAGCATTTATAATTCTATATGATTGTATTGTAAATAAAAATTAAAAAAAACGGATATATATAAATTGCATCATTCTATAGAATATGATAAAATAATGTATTGCGAGAAATTTTGAAGAAAAGATGAGGCGAATAGTGAGACTTATAGCATATATGTCCTCAACTGGCCAACTATAGAACAAGCCGTAATGGTATGACCTAATCTCTGGCTATACGGGAGTGTTACAGCAACCATTAGAACACGAGCCTGTTTATGGTCTAACACAGCCATAAATATCCAGAATATGCCCTATAAAATTTAGGTTTTTACTGGAAGATTTCAAAGCGAGGCCTAGAATCTCTAAAGTAGCATTAAGTTATTAACCACTCACCGTTCCGCTAATTGTGGCTTCTTCAGAAATTAAAAAAAACATTTAATCGCGTTAATGCTAACGAGAGATCGATAGATAGTCATCTCGTTTCAACAGCTTAAAAAAAGACTAACTAAATACGCATCGTTCCAAAACAGTATCAATATATACTGTTTAGTTTGCTGGTTAGTTATTTACTGTTACTAAGAGACTCAAGGTTTTTTTTTTTTTTTTTTTTTTTTTTTTTTTTTTTTTTTTTTTTTTTTTTTTTTTTTTTTTTTTTTTTTTTTTTTTTTTTTTTTTTTTTTTGAGTCTTTCAGTAATATCCTAAAGATAGTTATGATCTTTTTTTTTTTTTTTTTTTTTTCCTCTTACAAATTGCTTGGAATATTGGGGTGTGTTGTATAAAAATCTATAAATTATTGTTAATGGCATCCTGATTATGAATACATCCCATGACGTGGGTCAGAAACAGAAAGCAGTCCTTAAAAGAAGATTTTGAAACTGTATGAGCACAAATGATATGAATAATGTAAACTACGAGATTTCAGTTTTTGTTTTGTTTTTTTTTCCAAACAGCCAAGGTCGATTATTTATAACGATCAGTTATTTTACTAAAACGATTTAACATTAGAATAAATAAAAAAATATCTGATGTGACACTATAAAAAATAGAGGGTAAGTAAAAAAAAACAAATGAGTTTCAGTTAAAGTACCGCTTACGGCAGGCCAATTTTAACCAAAATCTAGTATGCTGCTTATATTGACACAAAAATCTATTATATTTTTTATATTGACACAAAAATCTATTATATTTTTTATATTGACACAAAAATCTTACATATCAAATTTGAGATGTTTTTTTTATTATATTTTAATATGATTTTTGATGAATGTTTATTATGACCTTCATGTAAAATACCACTTTCGGTTAGCCAATTTCAACAAAAAACCTAGCATATTATTCGAATTGATATAAAAGTGTAGTATACTGAATTTTGGATGTTTTGCATTATATTTAATTATAATTATTGATGAAAGTTTATTATGACGTTCAAGTAAAATATTCGGTTTGCCAATTTTCATCGAAATATAGTATTTTATTTATATTAATGAAAAAAATCATATGTACCAAATATGAGATGTTTTGCATTATATGTATGTCGAATTTGAAATGTTTGCATTATATTCTAATATCATTTTTGATGAAAATCTAGTATTACCTTCAAGTAAAGTACCACTTCCGGTGATTATGTAGTAACAAAAAATAGAGGTTCACAACTAGATGTTACAATAATCCCAATTACAGGATTTTAACTTTATACGGCTAACAGTTTTTGAGTTATGAAAGATACGAGCGAACGTACGTACCGACTCCATGACGAAACTAGTCAAAATGGATTTAGGGATGGTCAAAATATATATTTTCGTTGAAATCTAAAAACCGAAAATTTTCGCGATTACAATACTTCCTTTATTTCGTAAAAGGAAGTAAAAATCAAAATGTAATACATAAATATACAAAGACCAATATACAATGTTAAGTGTGTTAAACTTTTCAATGTATGTATTATAAATATTAAATTTTAAACTTAGCATCGGCATTATCCGATTTACAATAATATTATTTAAACTGAATCGAAATAATTTTCGTCGTTGCTCCTTTCAGTATCTATATCTATTACGCGACGATGAAAGCTCATCTGGTTCTTCAATGTACTTTTTCATCTCTCCGTCATCTTTAATTTATTTGTTAGTAACAGTTCGCTATGTAGATGATATAAGCGGTTCATATGTTAAAAATAAAATTCTAAGTAGTTCAGCATTGGAACCGGCTCTTTAGAATTTACGGGTGTGATGGTATCGGTGTTTCATGGCTTACTTGTATCTCGCCTCTAACGTATATTCAGGCAATAGTCCAATTGGTAAGGAAAACACAGCTATAATTTAATTCAAGCCATCCATTTACCACAGACCTTACCAAATTGTTTGTTTTCCCTTTCTGATAAATCCAAGTCTTAAGTATAAAGCTAGTTCTGTTTATCAAGGCTGAAAGAAGAAAAAAAATACACCCAAAATTACCCTTATTCCAATAATAGAAAATGTGTGTAATACTTAGCATTAATAGTGAAAATAATTTGGTGTTTATTCTGTGATATTTTGGTTTTAGAATATGTATAATACAAAAAAAAAAAATAAATAAAGTATATGACGGGACATGTTTTCTTGTTTAGCTGGGTAGCTAAATAAAATTAATAATAGTTGGATGATTTGTTTAAAATTAATAAATAGTAGTTTTTTATATCAATATATATATATATATATATATATATATATATATATATATATATATATATATATATATATATATATATATAAAAGAGCAAAAAAATCAACAAAAATATAAATTACTTATTCTAAACAATCAGAGTATGTAGTTGGATGTCTTGGAGTGATGTGCTGTCTCTGTTCGATGCGTTTTTCTGGGCAGTTGGTGTGAGATGTGCTGTATTTGATCTTCATAGATGTGATTTTTGGTGTATGTCCTGATGATGGCTGAATTGACGAAATGTTGACTGGTTAGTTGGTTGTCGGCATTTCAGAGACTTATATACGAGTATATCTATATATATATATATATATATATATATATATATATATATATAATGACTAAATAAAATAAATATTGTTTCTTGCAGACTTGAAAATGGCTCAAAATGGGCGAAACGTTGTCAATATTTTAATAAAAAAGATATATTGATGTCCAATTGGCTTGTTTTAATTTTTAACTTAGATATATATTATAGCACTGTATTCTAGCAACACTACTAGAAGATTATTGAGAAATTTGCTTTTAAATTAGATTACAACTCGTACGAGCAAACGATACCAGATTTCCAGGCAGACACATTATATTGCTTAAACCTATAACAGAAATCTCGCATGTAGTGAGTGAAGTATCAATTAATAAAAAACGACATACCGAATTGTTTACATTTCATATTCACCCCTGTAATAAAATATAAATCATATAGACATTTGCGTTTACGACATCAAAATGCATGTTTATTTTAAACTTCTTCTTTACTTACAATAATACAAGCATAAATAAATATTTGTGAAAACTATAATTCGTAATTATTGACATCTCTATACTAATTTTAAATTTAATTTAAAAAAAAAAAAAAAAATATATATATATATATATATATATATATATATATATATATATATATATATATATATATATATATATATGTGTGATATTTTGGTTTTTGTCCACTCTCAAAACTCCCGAAGTTAGTATATTTGTAACAGTTAGCATCATACATAAATAATATTAAAATTTAATAAATTATATACCAACTCCATTTAAAGACGAAATTGTTCTTTGAACATCTTATTTATAAATTTATTAAAATTAATAATAATGCGATTGACTTTATTTTGCAAAATATATTATACTCTCCGACTCATTCGACAGTTTTGATTGATTTTGATTTTATATATATTTTTAATTTTCACTTTTATATAATATTAGTTATTGTTAGCTAGTTTTCAATAATTTAATGTGTGAACTTGACCAGTAAATTAATATAATATGGCAGGTTAGCCTTTCAATGGATTACTGCTCAGGATTCCGATAATGGAGGTTTGAGATTAATTTGAACACAGATTACTCAGTCAAATCACATAATGCTTTAATCTTCTGTAATCTAAACTCTAATGCCTCATATTATTAATCCTTATTATATTAATAATAATAATAATCCTCTCATTTTTCTATAAATGGATATATTAAAAAAAAATAATTGAATAAACATTTATCAAACTATGACAATCATACTAAAAATGAAATTTGATATTTCTTGCAGGATTCAACTCTGACAATGTTACTAATGTTATATCATTTAACATAAATAAACCAAGAGATTCTTATTTTATTTACAATTTAGCAACCATTTTCATCACTTAAAAATATTTAATATGTATTTATATATCCTTAATAAATCTAAAGTTATTGATTCATGCAGAAAATATATTTGTTAATATAATATCTATATTTATATTCCTTTAAGATTCCTGAACAATTACTGACCCGAATCATGATAAAAAAAAAAAAAAATTTCTCACTCATTTAAAAATCTCACCTATTTTAAAATCCTCCTCTGACATGATGCCAATTATTTTTGTATTTATAATAAATATTTAAAACTTTATAAATATAAAATATAAAACTTTACAATACAAGTGAACTTTTTGATTTATTTATGATAGTCACTTGTGAAGAATCTAACATTCTAATCGAATATATGAAGAATGAACATTTTTAGGAGGGATATCTGGAATTTAATGGGAACAGGGTTTGGAGCTAGTGGGTTTGAGTGAGTATGGTGCTTTTAGTGGAATCTATTCCAGGCCAAATGAGATCATTATGGATAATACCAAAAATGACATCAAAAGGAGCATTGATAAAATTAAGAAGGCTCAATGCTCGACTATTTTTATCCACACAGATCTGGTAGGAGTAATGTTGACGGGCTCTTTGCAAGATATGCTGCTAATTATTACTCTATGGTTCACAGAATTTCCATATAGTTATATATTAAAAATTTTCTGGGGCCATAGATATTTAGAGGCCATCGAAAAATCACAATTAAATTACTTTAAAAGGCCTATAATAGAAATATTCCATTCTGGCTCATAAGATTGGAATTTGGCCTGGAACATTCCACTATCAAAGTATTAAACCGTGTCCTAAATTGCATACAAAAAATACTTAACATGCCATACAATAGAATTACCAAAATTTGCTATGAGATTCTCAAAGATAAACACCAAATTCAACCATCGGCAAAATATAACTGGTTCACCCAAATATATAATATTTTAAATAATGTCTTTTTCTTTCTTAACAGCTTTCTAAATTAATCATTATTATGTTGAGTTGAAGTCAACTCTATTTATATGGGAATTTTCTCCCCAATAAAATAAATAAATAAAAAAAATAAATATATATTAATTTTTTTTAAATTTATTTGGGTAATGTTATATATATATATATATATATATATATATATATATATATATATATATATATATATATATATATATATATATTAAAGGTTTTTCATAATGATATCGAAATACTTTATAGTTTTCCTCTTTCTTAATAAGTTGTCAAGATCTAGGCCTATAAAACCTTTAATGGGCCGCCATTTCGAAAAGATAGTAGGATGGTAATTAACGAGTTCTGAGGATCATTTTTTAGTATAGTTGTAAAATTATAGGATTTTGTGTATTTTGTTTGATTGTCAATATTTTCAATTTAGTTTAAGATTTAATATTTTTGTTTTAATTTTTTTTTTTTTTTTCTTATTGTTCCTTCTTACTGTATTCTAATGTGTATTGCTATGTTTGCATTTCTTCAAAAATCAATCTTATTATTATATAATGTAACTAAAACATTACTATACAGGTAATATGCCTACTGCAGTATGGAACCTGTACGTTTTATAAATACTCGACCCTCCCATAGGGTTACTATGGAAGGGAAAAAGAAAAAAAAAATGTGAAAAATTCAAACTCGAATTGAGGAAAATTAAAATATTTCATAACGTAGTAAGGAATATAATAATATATATCATATTATAGAAAACCCGGTCAAAAATTGTTGATAAATTTTAGCTTTTTTTCCCTCCAATAAATTGTTGTTCCGACTTCACTATCCCCTGTTGTTGATCTTTCAACAGGAATAAGCGAAATATTATTAAGGGAGATTGTATTAAGGTGGTATGTTTACGCATAATATGTAACAATAATATCAAATTATTTTGAGTATTTAAATAAACCGAGTTTTTTGTGGAAGATGTGTTAAATCAGTGTTATTGCCATCGAAGATTCGGGTTTGTGAAGCTTTTTATTATTATTTAAATAAATACTTAGATGTATTAAAGCGCTTTTATATGGACCATTTAAAAATTATATAAAAATATATTTAAATGTAATAAACATCAAGACAAATAATATGCATAGTCGTAAAGATTATAATACAGTACAAATCCAAAGAAGAAAAACAAAACTAAAAATGCATTTGTCATTTAATTCCCACAACTCGTAGATACAAAGAAAATTACCGAATTTATGTTTTTGTCTGATTTGCCTATGTTTTCGTCTAATTTTTAGTCTTTGGTTTATCCGTTATAGTTAAATTGATGCCAATTTTTGTTTATATTAGTGTAGCATTAATATAAACAAAAAAATGGCATCACATTAACTATAACGAATAAACCAAAGACTAAAAATTAGAAAAAAAAAACATGGTTTATGCATACATATACACATATACAAACACACAATGTATAACTCCCAACTGACGATCATTATACCATTAAAACAACAACCAATGCACTTGGCATCTAAAACTAATTTATGAGAATTTATTAGATTGTTACAATAATGGTTCATTTTATTAATGTGGTAAATCATAAAATAAAATTCGGAATTCCTGCTATTTCCTCTAATTTACTGATTTTTTTTTTTTTTTTTTTTTTTTTTTACAAAACTTCCTACCATGCATAGCTTTCCGTAAATTCGATTCTACAGGTAAACATATCGTTCCTACTTTATTTATTTAAATGATCGGCTCTTTTATTTTATTTGATAAATAATACAAATCATAAACCGAAATTTTTATAAGAAAATATATCAATCAATCTTAACTTTTGGTTTGTTCTGTATAGGCCCAACAGATGTGCATTCTTTTATACATTATTTCTTTTTTTGGTTATACTACGTCGAAAAATATTAGACATCTGTCCAAGGGTTTTTGCCAAAGCCGAGAAAAGTTTTTAAAATATTATTTCCAATTTTTTTTTATCTGATTGTTATCTGCCTTGCTCTAATGAAAAGAATGAAAGAAGCAAAATTTCTCATATGCCAATCGATTTGATTTTTTTTTGTAAGATGAGAATAAAATATTGCCTATTTTATTAAAGGAGTTTAAATGTACAAAAAATTATAAAAATCAAAAGACGCTTCCAGTAATGTTGGCTGTATACAAATATTTTTGGAAAAAGCCAGATTTATTCTGAGCGTCCTTTGGAACCCTTTAATAAGAATTTTCATTAAAATCAAAAGATAGAAATTTTCGGACTTGATTTTACCAAAGGATTTTTTTTTTCCGTTTACTTAAGCATTAATAACTCTCCAGGATCAGGAATTATATTTTATTCCTTTATAAGTGAGAAAAAGTAGTGTAACAAGTAAAAAGTAATAGTCCTCAAACGTTTACTTTTATACCTCCGTTTCCAATTTGTTTACATAGGTTGGATTTTTGTAGCCTATAGAACCCTAAAAATCTCCCAAGTTTCGTGTGAATCGGTGGAATCGTATTGAGGTTGTCACATGTACTGTTAATTTCGAACATGAAACGAAGGGCCGACAAGACGAAAATTTTGAGAAAAAATATTTTATATTTCGATTCCTATGAAAAATTGTTTCCCCAGTATTTAGGAGTTTGTTAAAGGCGCGAAAAACGAATATCAACTTTGTTTCTCAAAAAAACAATATATATATATTTTAAAACAATTTATTACTTCGAGGTGATTTAATTATTATTATTTCGGTGAAACCGATTTGTGATTTAATTTTGTTAGATTCTACTTCGAATCTATTTACAATAGTAAAAGCGTAATTTTATGGATTTTAATTATGAATTTAATCATTTATAATCATGATAGACGATAATAATTATATTTATTTAAATTATTTTGATAGTAAATTAAATTATTTATTTAAAAAATTCTAAAACAAAAAAAAGCGTTCTTATGATTATTTATTTTCTAGAGCTTTTAATATTTAACAGCTATTTCATAATTTATCAAAGCCTGTATTAATATTAAAACTGAATATTTTTTGAAATAAGGGCCTTTGAAGGGCCTCTACTCTCTTCATAACTAGTAATTTTTGAACGGAGGGTTACAATATATGTATAAATTCATTACGATAAATGTGTATATATATATATATATATGTGTGTGTATTTTATTTAAACTTTTACTCTTCATTCACACTTATCACACAATAATAGTATCAGCAAATTTGATAGCACTGGGTATAATCTGGCATTTTATTATCGTATTAAAAACCAGGAATTATTTTTTTTTTTTTTTTATATAATGATTTCGTAACATTTATTAATTTCATGAAAAATTATTGTAGTTTAATTTCATTTTTTTTATTAATGTTATTTTTTTCTACTTTATTTCTTTATTATATTATACTAAAGTTCATGTCCTCAACTAGTTCCCTTTATACACTCATCCATACTATACCATGTTCATTCTAAAAAATACTAATTTTTAAGAAATAGCTCGTGTTTTTATGTATTCAGTTATAACCGAATATGGTGCCCAAATTATTGTAGAAATATATTCGCAGATGGAGAGTTAAATATTTTGCCGTTCAAATTGATATGACATTAATACTAATACTTTTTGACTTCTTTTTTCCAGTACTATTACCATTTTTTTTTTTCTACTGAGAAATATCTCACAATAAATAAAACAAATTATTAACTTGGCCAAGGGTTTATCTCTTCCAGACTTCATAATACAAAGAGTCAATAAAACTTTTCCGTGCCGAGTCGAACTCAGAACTGCTTTGAGATTGTCAATAGTGATATGTGTGCTCAATATAGACCAGGAAAGGGTTTAGTGGCTTCTTTATTGCTCTTTGATGGAGTGGCCTACTGTTTTATTTTTTAATGCTCTATTTCATTTTATTACTCTTTTTTTTTAATTTCCGGACAAGTTCAATGGACTCTATAAGTTGGGAATTTTTAAATAATTCATTTGGTCTTATTTTATTTTATATATGGATCACAACCGCAGAGATGAAGATGCGATTGCTAATTTTGAATTCCAGTTAACATAGTTTGCGGACCCGAAGGTTCGATTCCGATAAGAATCGTTGTTTACATTTTTTCATCCACTGAACTCATGCAGTCGTCCCACCACTGAATGAGTAACCAGTTCAGAACTGGCTACTCATCTAGTAATTCGTTTTTCATCTAGTTCAAATTAACACTCCTATTTCTTATTAGGGATTGATAAATTATTTGCCACTTCTATAATTTTGTTTTATTAAAAACTAGTTTCGAATGTTATATATTCCTCTTCAGTTTTAAAAATACACAAAAAATTCAAAAATAAGCAATTCAAAATATAGTTTGGTATTATTATACATATTAAATTATATGTAATATAAATCAGTATTATAAAACATTTATAAATTATGAATTTAATTAAGACAGGAAATCGAATACATGTTGGTACTCACCTAGGTTTAAATGGTTAAAATAATTTATCAATCCATAAATAGATTGATCCTTCTATACCATCATGCGGATGTCAACTCCTATTCCCATCTTTGGGATGGCCTAGTTTAAATTACGCATGTAAACAAATTTGAAGTAACACTAATTAATATAGGTGTATATGAAGTATTTTATAGTTCTAAATACGTATATGATTACTGAAACACGTACAGTTTTTTTTATTACTGGGTGGTGTGGAAAAAAACAATACGACATAAATTTTCAATCCAATATTTATTTAATATAAACGTATAAAACGTATTAAATCTTAAAAGTACATGCGACACCATGATTAGCATTTTGTTTGTTCTGGTTTGTTCTCGCACTGAACTAAAAATGACGGAAAGGTGGGGTGTTTATAGGTCAATAAAGCAAATATAAATTAATAAATAAATCATTTAACCTAATATAAATTAATATTATAAAACATTTATGAATTATAAATTTAATTAAGACAAGAGATCAAGACTCAAGTAGATTACATCAAACCGAATAGGTTGCATTAGTTTGTTCTCGCACTGAACTAGTAATGGAAATGACTGTAATGGAAGAAAGGTCATGTGTTTAAGGGTAAATGGTACGGTTTGAAGATGAATGTATAACATTCGAAACTAGTTTTCAATAGAAACAAAATTATAGAAGTGGCAAATAATTTATCAATTCCTAATTAGATTGATCCTTCTATACCATCATCCGGATGTCATCTGAACCTTATATTTCCTCTATAATTTTATTTCTATTAGAATTGTAGAATCCGGATACTTAAATTTCTTGAAACTCGTTCTGCCTAAGTACCAATTAAACTCCTATAATTACCGATTTATAGTTTAAAAGAAGTCATGCGGTGTCAACATCAGATATTTTAACTGCTGAAATTGTATGCTTAACGATGCAGAAGATCCTGAGTTATCTCTCATCCCATCCCTACGCCAACTTATCATTTTTATCTATATTAATTTTTTATTACTCTGGATCAAGGGCTTTGAGAAAGAGGATCCCATCAACAACGCCCTACCTTTCCTCCCTTTTGGCCCTCGAATTCACGCAACATTACGCAAGGATTTATGCCGTTCGTTGGAAGCTTGCCAACCGGACCCAGGTGGCTTTGAGAAAACGTAGGCTACACTCTATATATTTGTTATCTCGGCTTCCGCTTCGATAATAATATTTATAGTAGCCATGATTCTTTGTGCCATCAACTCGGTTCGATTATAATGCATTTTATATGCCCGGGTTACACGTGTGGAAAATATTTAGCCCTTTGTGGAAATACGAGTATGACAAATGCAGAGCAGTGGAACGCATACCAACCTCATAAACTCGCTATGTAAATGAACTGTCATGTGTATTTCTTCCAGTCCCTTGCGGATGTTAAGATTAAACCGGATTTTTTTTTAAATCCTACAGAGAAAGAAAATACATTCATGAGTTTCTTTATGACTTTTGAACCAAAAAAACTATTTACTTATTACAGCTAATATAATTTGAAAAAACATATGAATTATTTGTTCAACTTATACAATTCAGCATCAATAATAACTTTAATAAACTGCCTTAACAGTTGTAAAAAATATCTGATGTTGATAACACATGACTTCCTTGTACGCCTATATAACTATAAATCGGTGGCTCAAAAAGTGATCCTGAATTTGGTTACTTGTTTCCGAAGATTGCGGTATCTCAAAAACGACACTCGGCGTCGCGACATCCATCTATTCACACACACATACACTTTCTGAAGGTCTAATTCCGTTATTATATGTCGTTTTCTTTCAATAGGTAAATAGTTTCCAAAAAAATTTCTTCGTGTTCTGTGACAACTTTACAGCTGTCAATATCACTAGATAAAGCATTAGAAATCGAAAGTTTCGACATTTTAAGCGGAAGAACCCACTTATAGTAAGAATAACCCACTTATAAGAACTTATATCTTATACTTGAAAACCAGTATTTCATACTCAATTTTAACACTTACGACAAGTAATAAAAATGTTTAATTGGAGTGGAAATAAAATCGCGTTTGTAACCTTCATTACCGAACCATACGATTTCTATATTTAATTTTAATATAATTTTTTATGTGTTTATTATGACCTTCAAATAAAGTACCCTTTTCGGCCAACCAATTTAACCAAAATCTATTAATTCACATTGATTTAAAAGTCCTATTTACCAAATTTGAGATATTTTACATTATATTTTAATATAATTTTTGATGAAAGTCTAATATGACCTTCAAGTAAAGTACCACTTCCGGTCTGCCAATCTTAACCAAAATTTATTATAGTATTTATATTAATATGTAAGTCTTATATACCTAATTTGAGATACTTATTTCATTATATTTTAATATAATTTTTGATGAAAATCAGTAATGACTTTCGAGTAAAGTACCATTCCGGTATTCATGTAGTGACCAAAAAAGGAAGTTCACAACTAAATTTTTCAGCAATCCTAAATACTAAATTTGAACTTTCTACGGCTAATCGTTTTTGAGTACTAACGTACGTACATACGTCACTACGAAACTAGTCAAAATGGATTCAGGGATGGTGAAAATGGATATTTCCGTTGAAATCTGAAGACCGAAAATTTTCGCGATTACAATACTTCCTTCCCTTCGTGCAAAAACATAGTTTCATGAGCCCGCAACCAGTCAGTGACTGTAAATCAACACTGGGAACAGTGAAATGGAATTCCAGAGTGTTATTGTAGCTATGAGCCGCAAAAATCGATATTATATTTTTGGTTTAACTTAATCAATAATTCATCTGACCATTTTATGAAACAGGCTAGAGCTTTCGTTTACCTCATTTTTTTGTTTTGACAGCGAAGCATTTGATCCTTTAATTCATCAAACTAATCCCAATGATTACATAATTCACTAACCTGTTGAGCCATGAAAATCGAAATGACGAGAAGAGGTAAAAGTTCGCACTAGGGCAAAAGTACACACTACTATGAGCGTATTTTTCCCCCACTGCACAGTGATCTATCGTCGATTCCAATTAATAGCTCTTTTCTGTTCTAGGTTTTGATACATACAATATAAGTACCTCTACAGAAAATTAAAATAAGAAGAAAGCCCAAAAGCAAGAGTTTAAAATCTGTGTTTCCGACATCAACACCAAATAAAGAACGGCTAGAAGCAGAAATATTTAAAAAAAAAAAGAAGAGGAAATTGGTTCCTTCCAAAACGAAAAGGATTCTTGTAAGTTCAAGTTCTGAGCCAGACACAAATAATAAATAAATATGCCAAAAAAGACACAAATATACAAAAAAATGAGACCAGACCCTGTGCAACACCAGCTCTGACCTTGATATACGCTTCTCCGAAATAGAACAGCATGATAAAGAGACTTATGATGGCCATCCCTTGCTCCAGAAAAATATTTCTTGTCGTAAAGATATAAAGGAAAACCAAGGATTCTTTGCGGGTTTTTATATTTTCAAATATAAATATAAATGTGAGAAGTCAAGTTTTAAACTTGGAGAACTGAAACTGAATAGTGTATGGGATAACCAAACTTTTCAAGATGATAAAAACTGAGAGAAAATTTGAACCTAGACTGAATATGGAACACAAATAGTCAAGTACAATAACAAATAAAAATAACACTGATACCTATAGACGGCGGTTGACGACCTAATTCAGCATAGATAGCAACCCGAACACACCACTTTTCCACTTTCAAGAAGTTTGTTTTGATTCTTTGGTTGTCGAACCCGCAGTCCTTGTAGATATTTTTGTTTATTTTGGTTTTTCAGGAAAAATATCAGTTTTCGAAATATTTCTTTTAAAATGTCGATTTTTTAAAAAAACATCCATAGCAGAAGGAGCTCGCATTGAAATTCACGCATGTTTGTCGGAAGTAAATTGAGAACAATTAACGCTCCTAGAATAATTGCTTGGCTAACCCCTCCACCTTTACTACCTCCTCCAATGGATGCAAAAGTAATTTTTTACATCCTAAATCTCCTGAGTGTTTATAAAAATTAATACTATAAGAACAAATATGTAAAAAAAAATATACATTCTCAGGCAAAATGTCTAAAATATTTATTAAAATATCTAATTTAGGGTCAAATATGTGAATAAGGTAAAATATTTAAATTGGAGTGAGTTTGTATATATACTTAAGTAAGAAGTTGGTCGGGTGGTGCGGTCAAAGTCTTTGACCGTACCCCCCCCTCTCTCACCCCTCTCTCCCGACCAACTTCTTCCTTAAGTAAAATATTTAAAAATATGTAAAGTTGAAAGTGCTCTATTTTACTTCAAATTGCTTGAAACGGATTTAGGTTGAGGAGAATCGTAAAAATTTTGCTTTTGGTAATAATATGTAAAACATGAAAATCCTAATCCTAGTTATAAGTAAAGAAATTCTTTTTTATAATGACATCTTGATTAATAGTTGTAGAATCAATTGAGGCTAATGGCAGTGACTGAGAAGGCAATTAAACAACCAACAAAGATAAATGATTAATTAGCTCTAATTAAAGAAGGATTTAGTGAATTATTGATTGATTAGTATTGATTATAGCTCGCATCCAGAATGGAAGAGATACAAATCAAAAAATCTTATGTCAGAAATTTTAACAGTTGCACCTACCTAAAAGAGCAGCCAGCCAAATATCAGATAAAAACAATTGATACGATAGGTGATCTACCAGAAACTCGTGCTAGAGGGAACATCCTGCAGGCTTCTATGTAGAACTTAACCTGTGTCTAATACTCCTTCTAACAAGAGAACATTTTTTGATTTGTGCCTGTTTCATTCTGGATGTGCTATAAATAGATAGGTTGGTATATAAATGTTATTCATTGATCATGCTAAAAAATGAAAGTATTATTTTATATACTTAACTGGGCTATTTTCTTATTTCACTCCTACCTATTATATGAAATTTTATGCAGAACCTTTCCTAGAAAATAGTGGAGTGATACCAACTATCCAATTTGGCTTTCGTTGATATCACTTTTAAACAGTTTCATCGCGTAGTATTTGATATCTCAGTCGCTTTCAAGAAATAAATGCTCTGCGGTTTTTCTCCACATTCAAGTCTGGCACACCTTTCTTCTACATGCTGGTGTATCTCAAGGTAGCCAATCAAGCCCTCTCTTATATTCTCTTTACACCTTGGATGTCGCTGAATAGCCTCGTATAGCATCGTACTGCTTCGACGAATATATCGCTATTATTTTTTTCTTTCATCTTTTATTATGAGTATTTATTAGTTGTATATATAAAGTTGAAATGTATTTTTAATATAGAGACTGTTCCATTGTGGTACAGCATCAAACTTATGTCCATAATAATAAAATTACTATTTGAAAATAAATAAAAAATACTCCACTATTTCATCCTATTGCTCTTTAGTTTCATCTAAATATTGGATAAAACTGTTTCCACATATGGAAAAATTTGAAATAAATATATCCCTGCAGAAAGCTACGTGTCCACCAGTAATTATTTCAAATAATCCAGTACATTCAAAAATTATTCAGGGTAGCAGTGATTTTGCGGCGCAGGGTTTCGGAATAGAAAATAATGTGTCTTCTAAAAACGAAAAAATTTCAGCCCCCTCAGGCCGGATTCGAACCGGCTCCAGATTCCTTCTTACAAATCCGTGCATCAATAGTCTTCAAATTTTCTCAGAGAGTACTAGGCCGATTTTTTTATTATTTTTAATTAACAGGATTATTTTTTATTTTTTTTTTAAACAGTACACCATTGTATTCCTTATACCTTCATCTACAATCTGCCACATTTATTTTTTTTTTCAAAAATTTAATATAGTTTTACACAAAGTATGGTAAAGTGTGGTCGTGTTACGATGGAAAATGTGGCCCCCTATTATTGTTTACGGTTGTTTTTAAAAATGCGGAGGGCGTTATCCTAAAGGGACAAGGGATAATTAAGGGCGAGTATGGAATCGATGAAGGGCAAGAAATGGCGACGAAGTGTATTGAGCAAGTGATTAATGATTAAACGAGCTAAGTGACAGTTCCTCATGACGTGACTGATGGCCATAGAGTCCGAAATATCCTCCTCAAATATTCCTGAAAGATCGCTACTCGCTTAGTTAAATCGCTGCGATTTTTTGTTAATTAAGCGATTTTGCCGTTCATACCGGATTATGAACAGCAAATCATTCTACCTCGGAATAACCGGAATAGGTTTGGTACATTTTCATTTAAATAATAAGATAAAAAAAAGAGAGGCTTTTTGGATATTATCAGGGATTCCAAAAAGTCTCTTAAATTCTAGTAAATAACTGATGAATCAACGTTTCATCCATTCAGTCATCATCAGGACAGAAAAAATATAAGATAACATCTCACATCAACTGCCTAAAAAAATGTCCATTTTGGCTTTTCGCTGTCCTTTAACGCACTGATAAAACATCAAGACATTATAGATTATAGATAATAATTATAGAAGTATTGAAGATAAAACCTTTTTTTTTTAGTCAATACTTAGTTTTTCATTTTTCGATCATTTAATCATGAATCAAATTGCGGAAATTTTTCATAGAAAACAGTGCTAGTTCATTTAGAGTTTATGGATAAGAAAGACATATTAAAAAAAAAAGTTTTAATTAAACAATAATTCCAATAAAAAAAATAATCAACCAAAAATATTTTATTCAATGTTTTAAATTACGAACTAATATTTTTAGCATAAATAATGATGTTTTATTATTCAGACAGAAACAAAACGAATTTTATGCTTTAATGGCTAACGGACTAGGAATAATGTGATTATCACTTAATAGATAGTTTAATATTATCTTTATAAATTTACTCTCAAATCGCCGTTTGAAGTCATTATGTTTGGCCAGTAAACTATTTAAATAAATAGCTAAACAAACCATAAATTCTTAATGTGGTAAATATTGAAACTAAAAATCTGGCATTTTTCTACAATGCGTTTATGAAAAAAAAAGGAGGTTATATTCAAAAAGCTGATCAATATCAGAAAAACTTAAAAATAAATTAAATAATAATATTATGGCATAAAATTAAGAACAATACGACTCTTTTTCGCATTGCCCTATCATAAGAGATTTAGAGAGTAGATCTTTCATCCACGTTCTTTTCAATCTCCTTTTATCCTCGAACATAAAGAAGCTAATATTTCTATTAGCTGATGAGTCGTTGTAATTGTTTATAAAATTATTTTTAATTGTTCGCTAATTGTTGGTATATTTAAGTAAGTATGCTCAGTTCTATTAATAGCTCACTAAAGAGCTGGTGTTTATAAGCCTAAGATTTTTAAATTGAAAAGTTTTCGTAATATGTTTTTTTTTTGCTGTACCCAAAACCTGAGAACCATAAGTCCAAACGCGTCTAAGTGAAAGTATCAAATTTTGATTACATTTGTCGTGTAAGTAGCGGGTGCATCAATTTATTTAATTGATTTAAAGCGTTTTTACTTTGTATTTTACTTAGTGCTTTTTTTTTCATTTTTTAATTTGTATGGAAATTTTTCTGATTCCATACTTTTTTTTGTGACTTACTTTTTATTTTTTAGCTGTATCGGTTCAATACTCTTCTTCCCGATTTATTATATGGAATCAAGTTCATTATAAGTAACTTAATATTGTTTTCACCAATTTCGAAATATTGTTAATCTTGACAAATAGATTTCAAATGGAATTACTTACCTTAAAATATTCTTGATAAAGAAAAAAAGACCTTTTGGGTGAGTCTTGGGGAAGTAACCCTTTTATATGCTGGGAAGTCGCACCCCGGAGAGTTCTAAATTTATGTCTGAAGTTGTATCACCGAATGTTAAAAGTTCGGGACAAAAGTTAAGATTCGCCCTTTTAAAAATTTGGAAAGGTCTGGAAGCTTAAACAATTGCTTCGATCGGGTCTTAGGCCTTTCACCTCTATAGTCTGGAATAATATTAAAAAATAAAAGTTATATATATATATATATATTCACTAAATAGGTAATTGGAAACATAATTATATACAATAGAGATAATAATATACAGGTTATTTATGTTTAAGATAGTAACTCTTAAAACACAAAAGAACCTTGTAAATGAAGTTAATTAAGTTTTTTGTCTTCTATTTATCATCTCCCAAAATGAGAAATGAGTAGCAAGAATTAATAAACGTTAACCTAAAATTAAAATAATAAAGTTTGTGTAATGAGCTTGCTTTCACGGATATGAAGTTCTCGTGGCAACAATTATGGAAACAACGTATATACGCGTTTTTTATTGCATAGTCATCCAACTTTTCGCATCCAACTTTTCAGCACCGAAAAATTTTTGAAACATTTTTATTTTTATTAAATGTTTATGCAGATTAAATGTTTTTTAAAAATAAAATATTAAATTAACTTTTTTTTCTCTTTCTAATGCTCACGTTTTATCTTTTTAATTTACCTTAAATTCAATTCTTCCTTAATAAACCCTAATCTTTTAATTTCTTGCTAGTTCTATTTTAAAATGTTTAAGTATTATTTCTTCGTTAATATTATTTTATTTTCCATATTTGATTACACCAAGTGTACACATCCTTCATACCTTTATATTAATTTTACTTTTTGTTTTATTTATTTATAGCCCACCAATAGGCATTGTGCCCAATTACAGGTAGTAATTCACTCTCAAATTATATATATACATATATATATATATATATATATATATATATATATATATATATATATATATATATATATATATATGTATATTACACGTTAACCTAGAATTAAAATAATAAAGTTTGTGTAATGAGCTTGCTTTCACGGATATGAAGTTCTCGTGGCAACAATTATGAACACAACGTACATACGTGTTTTTTATTGCATAGGCACACTTTTCTAATCCAACTTTTAAGCACCGACAAATTTTTTAAAACATTTTTGTTTTTATTATATCAAACTAAAACACCTTAAAAACGAATAGAGGACACCCACAATTTTCTGAGAAGAATTTTTCTTATTCTGTTTTTTTTTTTTCGTTTTTTTTTTTTTTTAGCATTTTAGCATACAAATTGGACATTCTACCAAGGAGAAACTACGGAACTTAGTTATCAATATTAAATTTCAAATTGATTTATCTTTCTGTGTGCAGATTAAATGTTTTTTAAAAATAAAATATTAAATTAACTTTTTTTTCTTCTTTCTAATGTTCACGTTTTATCTTTTTAATTTACCTTCAATTCAATTCTTCCTTAATAAACCATAATCGTTTTATTTCTTGCTAGTTCTATTTTAAAATATTTAAGTATTATTTCTTCGTTAATATTATTTTATTTTGATTACACATAAAATTAATATAAAGGTATGAAGGATGTGTACCCTTCATACCTTTATATTAATTTTACTTTTTGTTTTATTTATTTGTTTACATAACCCACCAATAGGCATTGTGCCAAATTACAGGTGGCCATTCACTCTCAAATTATATAATGGAGGGAGTTATTATTGACCGTATATTTATATATAAAGGGAGACGTTGGTCGGGGGATGCGGTCAAAGAATTACACTACCATAAGCGAACTTATATATTTTGTGCCGACGTTTCGGCCCAAGTCTCTCTGCCCTGAAGATGGCCTAAAACTTAGCCCGAAACGTCGGCAAAAAATATATAAGTTCGCTTATGGTAGTGTAATTCTTTGACCGCACCCCCCGACCAACTTCTCCCTTTAAACTCAAATTATATATATATATATATATATATATATATATATATATATATATATATATATATATATATATATATTACAAAAAGAAACGGAATAAAAGAAAAAAAAAACAATATTAATAAAGAAAATAAAAAATCAGTCACAGCTCAGATAATTTTTCAAAATGGATTAAATTATATTTCCAATTGTATTGCGTAGTGTGCATAAATTATAAGAAAAATCTATTTGTTTTCCATTATTTAACAAATTAAATATCTTTGACATTTTATTGACCGGTGAGCAAAAGGCCAAACTGGTCTTACAGACTGGTAAATAAAAATCATCTGTCACCCTGCTTGTTACCAGTCCTACTGAATGTAAAATTCAATTTATTCAGTGTAGAGCTATCATCAACAATATTTTTTACTAGTTTTATCAAATCATTGTTGCGGTTTATTTCGCATCTTTGGGTGACGGGATGTTTAGTCATATATATATATATATATACACACATATGTGATTTAGATCCTTTTATAAGATTGTTCGTCTATTAAAGGTAAAAATTGAGTTTTTTTTTATTTTTAATAAATAATATTTTTTTATTTCAAAAAAGATTCTGAGTAATTCCAAGAAGAAATAATAATTTTATCAATAAAATTATATACAAATTTTATTTTAATAAATTGCATGATAAACATTTTTGTGACTTTTTTTTTATAGCATGCTTGTGAAAACAGTGATACCTTTATAATTTTTCATTAACTATCTGTAATGAATACGCCTTGTTGATGTGAGAAGATTTGCAGAATACTATTTATGGTGATTTTTTTTTTTTATCTTAATGTTTACAGCAATTACATGGTAGCAAAAAAAATGTAAAAACAAAATACGTTCTGTAAATTTGTTCAATTTTAAGTTGGTTTAAATGGCATAAATGAACAAATGCGCCATATCCGACAGTGGAAAAATGCCGTAAAAACATTTGTTAAGAGTTTTTCGCAATTGGGTTTCATCGGAACACATCATGAAATGAATTTTATTAAAATGTACTACTGCCTTTTTACCTATTTTTTTCTCATTAATATTCCATCGATTTTATTAATTTATGAATATCGGATGAGTTTGGATCAATTAAATGTTGACAAATAACGTTAGGAAACCATTAGGTGGGGTCCGTAAGTACAGCATTAAGTATAATGTTTTTCACTTAGTATCGGGAGGATTAATTCATTATCAAATAGGATTTTTTTAAAACAAATTTAATAAAATATAATGCTACAAAAATACTTATTTATTAGAAATGTTGAATTTTCAAAACTTGAGATATTTGAAAACGCATGATGAACAGTTGACGGACGCATGATGGTATATAAGGATCAATCAATGATTTGCCACTTCTATAAATTTTTTTTTTTTTTTAAAACTTGTTTCAAATGTTATACATTCATCTTCAGCTCAGGTTTTAAGTAGATTATATCGAACAGAACAGGTTACATTGGTTCGTTTGATATAATCTATTCAAACCTTGAACTGAAGATGAATGTATAACATTTGAAACTAGTTTTCAGTAAAAACAAATGTAAAAGAAGTGTCAAATCATTTATCAATGCCTTATTGAATGATTTACATTTAAAATAAAGAAAATAACAGCAAATAAATTATTATTTCTCAAATACAATACCAGTTTTCCTTTTAGAAAATCTTTACTCGTAATATATAAGTTGGGGTGGGAGAGAAATCATTTCAAGAATGAATAAGAAGATAAATTATAAATTCTTAGGAAGTCCGCTTGAATCAAACATGAACCGCCATCAGTTTCTGCTTAGTTCCCTTCTTTGCATCTATCATTTTTTGGTATATCATTACTTTTCTTTTGATAGCGGTTACAAATCTGCGTTCTTCCTAAATAAACGGGTGGGAGGACATTCTGAGCCATTTAATACTTCGGAATATTTCTTCGTGATCCGGTGGTGGAATATGCGCCTAAAGATTAAAGTGGAAACATGGAACTTAACTACTTTAAACGGATGGTTCTTAAACCTAGGTTGCCCTCCAATTCTAACCAGATTGGTAGTATTTAGGTTCATTTATCGTAACTGCTACGAAATAGATATTATCCTCCGAATACATAAGAAGAAAAAGGAAAACCATTAAAGACAAAAAAAAAAAAAAGAAAATTAAGTTGTTGAAAGAAATGTGAGTGGAGACTATTTTAACTTCAAAACTCGAACTTTTTCTAATCAATTCTTAAAATTGATCGATCTAATGGTTTTAACTCGATCGGTATTAGTAGAGTTTTAGGATCTTGCGATGTCTTTTGAAAGCCTCAATAACTTCATCATAATGGAAGCCTCGACTTCTACTAAAATAAACCAATTGCGTCATCAAGGAATCAAATGAAATTTTTCACCACAGCAGACGCCTTTCTCAGTAATTAAGTACTACATAATTGACGAATATGTGCCGAGATCAAGAGAACTAAAAACGTACGTAGTATGATATCATTAAATTAAAACGAGCTGAATTCTGTTCCAAATAGCACCAAAAGGCACGAATTCGCGTCAAATTGTCAAAAATGTTCACGGGAAGAAGGAATTAGAGCTAAATATTCTGCACTAGAAATCTTCGTACTTTTTTCATCCGTTTTCTTGTAAAAAGCCAAATTATACTCTTCAATTTCATCTCACTCCACACAAACGAGAAATTTCCCCAAAATACCTAATATTAAAGTTGTGTACGCTTTAAGGATATGCTGAGGAACATATAGTTTTCTACATATAGTAGAAACCGGCGAAAATCGAGTATTTATTACTTTAAAAAATCTGAGCTCAAAAAAGCCACAGTTTGGAAATGGCCTTATACTTCTTTTTTTAAATGATTTTATGAACCATTGAACTTGTAACAATGAATGAATTGTAACAACTCACCAAAAAATCAGAAAATATTCGAATGCTAAAATTGCTTTTAAACGGATTTTCAGAAATTGTTACGAATTTGATCTTGCGGAAGGTAAATATTAAAATTTATTCTTAAAAATAGCACTGATTTATCTTTATTCCCGGAACCTCAGACTTTATTAGAAATTAATTCAGATCACGTTTCGTTCAGAGAAGCTGACAAAATTAACTATCTCGGATTTAATAAACTCAGCCGATAAATTTTAAATTACTGATTGTGAGTCATTATTGATATTTCGATTTATTAATTATCTGGGGAGGCTGAGTCGGAAAATGAACTTTATTGTTATTACTGAATTATTTTAACTATTTTCTACTCCTTCTTTTTTCTCCTTGGCATTGCCCGTAAATAATTAAATTTTAGCAAAAATAATTTTCATTAATTTTTTTAATATCTATATATATATATATATATATATATATATATATATATATATATATATATATATATATATATATATATCATTTCCAAATCATATTAAACCTTTTCCATGTCAAATTTAACCGTTTCCATTTCAAATTAAACTTTTCCAAGACAAATTAAACTTTTTGCTCTATATATCAACCTTTTTTTGATTTCAATAAATTGATTTTTACATATTTATGTATTTTATGCCTATTTTAATAACCCATGGTGTTTTTAAACAACACGGCTTCTTTTTATGCCGTGTCCATATCGATTTATTTTAACTTTTCGGATATCCTCGATATTGGTTATCAAGGGTGGGCACTTATGGAAATACTATCGATTTTAAGATCGCGCCCTCTCCTATCTTCGATATATAGTTCCATCATTCTTAATATATATATATATATATATATATATATATATATATATATATATATATATATATAACCTCTTGGTTTGAAACTTCATTTCTACCTTTTAATAACTATGTATATTTTTATTGAGCCATAAACACAGTATATCGAAATGCGCATGCGCTATCTAAAATACGATACCAAATTAGGAATTTGCGTCCTTAAAGCCTATAAATGATCCCTGTTACGAAGAACTGTGTAAAAGCAGTAACCAATCGAATTTCTAGGAAATTGTTAATTAGCATTTTTGAAAAATAATCCGCGCTTACTATACCGATGAAACTTCGCCTCCGATTATCTAATAATTGATCTCAACATCGAAGAAAACTAAAAACCAAGATAAATCAATACGTGAGCACACAATCTTAAAATCGATAATATTTTCATCAAAATGGCCTCCGATAGCCCACTAATATCGAGAATATCCGAAAAGTTAAATTAAATCGATACGTGAGCGAGCGGTTTTAAGAGTGATAGTATTTTCGTAATAAAGACCCCTACCGCCGAAAACAACATGAAAACAAGGCAGTTTAAAAAAAAACACAATATGTAATAAATTAACCATAATTATGTCAACACAGATTTATATTAATTTAATTAAATAATAAAAGTTTTAATTTCAAATGGAAATGTATTATTTTGTCAATTGAAATGGAAAAACGTTAATTTCGACTTGAAAAAGGTTTAATTTGAAATGTAAAATGTTGAATATGACTTAGAAATGATATATATATATATATATATATACATTTCTTTTTTTTTTTTACTTCAATTATAAAAATTGATAGCAAACTAGATAGTCTTGCACTAGGAGCACTGTAATAGATAAGCGTCTGTAGATCTATCAGAAAATTAAGTCTTGGTCGTACATTCTGTTTTTAATAAATGGTGATAGAACGCAGTATCTGGTGGACCACAGTCGGTGAGAAAAGATATGTTATATTTGTTAAATGTCTGGTCTGAACATCTGTTGGAAACCTGACACATACAGTCCAATTCAACGGTTAAACCTCCACAAAAGCGACGTTACTGTTGTGAAAACGGGAAGGGAGATAGAGAGCTGTAAAATAACGTGTTACACGGAATTTGAGATCAATGATTGCATGTCACATCACCCCATTGTAAAGCCTTCTGAATTTTGCAGTCATTGTTTTTCTGTCGAACATTTCTTTATTTTCGAAATTTTTAAGGCTTTTTCCTTCCTCTTTTGGATTGTAAAAGTCTGATTGGTATCTAAACATCACGAAAAATGGATCTCGCAGCATTTTAGTGCACAAAAAAAAAAAATAAAAACATTGACTTATTGATATTTTTATGTTGATTTCTGTTGGTTTTGCTGAAATTTAAACTAATAGAGTAACATTTTTGAAAAAAATTTTAGTTTACTCCTCAAAATATTAGCCATGATTTTCTATCAATTGAATCAATATTTTTAACACTAAACTCGAATTACACGCTTAATGAATTGCTTTATACGACTTATTTTCGGAATCTTGAAGCATTACTACATTAGGCAAAAGTGCGCTTTTGTTAATTAAATGAATTTTCACTGATCATCATCGAACAGTGGCCAATTTTTAAACGAACCTAACATAATATAATTTTATCGATTTCACTGTTTTAGCTCCGAAATTAGTTTAAAATGTAATCTATGTAATTAAATTTTATTATCTGAAATGTTACTTAGATTGTCCAAAGTTTGAGACGAATTCAAGCCCTTCAAAGTTGGGTTAGTTGAACAACCGCCTGACCAATGATATTATCATTATTTATCATTGAGAACAATTATTTTCAGGCATTAGAAGAATATCAGTATTAATAATAGTAATGATCAATATATGTAAATATTTGACCCCAAAAGAATTAATTGATAACATTATTGATATTAGCATTCTTATTAAATTAGCACCCGTCCTTTTCCATATATGAATGCCTAAAATTATATAAAAAATAATATTAAGAAAATGCAGAACTTTAATAAAGTGACTAAAAATCGCCCCGCTAAATATAATCATAAATCTAAATAATAGAATAATCATTAATATTTCCATAATTTCCTCAATTTTTATTGGAAGATTAGGGGGGAGTAAACCAAACATCATTACGCAAAATAATAGTATATTCATCAATTAATCATTTAGGATGAATCTTATCTATTAATACATCCATGAATATATGAATTATTAAAGTAAAAAAATTATCTGTTTTAATGATTCGTTAATTATAAATAACATTTTAAATTAATTAATCAAGTAATTGTTTTACTAATAAATAAATTAAGAATATATTTTGCGTACTTCATAAATGTGACGATATAGTTAAATAATACATGTTTATACATCAAGATATTACATTGACCTTTTATAAGACAATTATTGGAGGGTAATTTAATAAACTTTACCTGCTTTATTAAAAATAATTTGAAAACTGTGACGTTAACTGATTCGATTTTGGAGTTGCCGTCAGCCTGTGGTACAGTTAACATCAGCAGTTAATTTTTTTACTTTTTTTATGATTCAGTGTCTTATTTAACTTGAAATTCGTTATACAAATAAGAGAAAAAGAAAAAGAGCAAGAATATAAAATTTGATAAAAATGTATCGAGCTGTTTTAATAATTTGTTAACAGGGCTCTGAGTGGATTTGCGCTGAGTATCTGTTTATCCACACTATTACAACTATCTTCAATATTCTAATTTGCATTAAGTAACATTAAAATTTCAAACCTCAGTTTTTTATAAGGAGTGAACGATAAATGAATTAAAAGTGATCCCTGGAACCGTTTAACTATTTTATTTTTTTTAATTTGAGCATAAATTCTATATTGTATTAATAATGAACTAATATTTTAATTTTTTTTATATTCATATGAAGAAAAATATTCATGTTAATTTATCATGGCTAAAATTTATTGGTCACTGTATTTATTTCCGTAATTTATTCTAAAGGGACATCAATCACAGGATTAACTCATTTGATCTCTTTTTATTTCACTAAACAATCCCTTCGTAACCCTTTACCGATTCCATGATCGGATTGTGGCCTGAAGGAAACTTACTTTCGACTCTTCTGGTACCCTCTCTAGTTTTTAAAACCAAACTGTCCAGCCTTTAAATTTTTTTTGAAGCAAGGTGATGTTCCATTTTTTATTTTATTTTGATTTCGTCTTTGTACAATTATTAAATTCCTATACCCAGAATTTTCTTTCGCTATTCCCCTCTCTGTCCTCTTGCAGCCATTCTCTCTTTCACACCTTCAATTCACGTCTTCCTAGACTGTCCTCTCTTCTTCTTATATTCTGGCTTGTACTAGGTTGTTACAAACGTCTTTGTGTATAGAATACGTTTTATTTAAATTTAAGTATAAAATTTGCACATTAAAATTATTCTTCAAAATATAGGCCGTAATTACCAATTACTTTAACCCATATTTCTACCAGAAGTTGAATTTGGTTGACCTTGGTCTTCAAGGCGGAAAACTCCTCACTTCCTGATTTGGCATTCTTGTTGTTTTTGAAGTGCCATTGACTGTAAAAGACCATAGCCAAAGAGTGCAATGTCGGGGCTGTACCTCTGCATTTCTGAGAATCTTTCTTTGATTAAGATTGAACGATGGGCAGGAGCATTATCTTGCTTAAACATCACTTTAATGTGATTTATCAAAGCAGGGGACTCCTCTTTTAAAACTCTAAATGCTTTTTCGAGTTGTTCACAGTAAAGCTAAACGCAGTAGCCCTGCCATCTGGAATCAAATCAAAGTGCAACATATCCTCATATTTCCACCAAACACAAAGCATTACCTTGAAACCTGTTCCCATAATTGAACCGCCAGAACCAAAACGCTACTGTATTACGATGCACCATATTTTCACCTGCCACCGCACAAATTTCCTCTGTAAACAACGATATATGCATTGTTTGCATCAGTATTGACCAAGGATTCAAAATGGAGACTTTAATGTCAGCAATGAATTAATGCACAAACAACCTAGTATAAACAAACTTTTTTGGCCATCTTTCATCTTCCATCTTCAGTAAGTGGCCAAACTATCGAAGCCTCCTAGTTCTAATATTAAACTATATATTCTATTCCTGCCCTATCTGATTTATAATATTATTAGATATGTGCGCTTAAGCCTTGAGATTCAGCAGCTTCTTCTTAGGAAATCCATCTCTAGATGGAGTTTCATTGTCCAGGTTTCGGCACATTTTATGATTGTTCCTCGTAGAAATGAATAATGAATTCCATGTTGCTAAGATTATGTAAGCTTCTGGTTTTGGTAGAAGACTGAGACCGGAGAAGGCCGGGGTAATACGGCCAGGGAGCCAACCAAGGACGACACAATCAAGAAAACGATCAGTCAGACCCGAGGTCCTACGTGAGTCCACTCCCGACCTGTCCCTACTGATAGTGTCACCTCTCTGAGTGATGGTCAGGGTTTCTCTCAGCCTGGCCATATTTGGTATACCGGAATCAACGCAATCGGTTTATGTCGTTATAAATTGAATAATATTGAACGTTTTTCACTTATAAACAGAGTAAGTGGAATACTTTTAATAATAACACCGAGTATCATTCCAATTTTATCAAAAACTGTCCAATCGTACTGAGGGGTTAGTGATCATAAAACCTGACAAAAATACGAAAAATTCAAATCCAGATATTTAGTATGAATTTACACAGATTTGTTTAAATGCACCCGAACTAACAGAAAACTGATATTGTCCGCCATAAAAACCTCTTTATTTATGGGTTTAATATTTAATCCTTCCTTTTATCATTGTCTGTTTATTTATTATATTATTGCCTAAGTCCTTAAAAATTAAATTGTAACGTGTTTCTTGATTTCAGTTAGCTTTTATTAGTTTCACTAGTATAGATAACTCACCTCAAGTTAAATATATTAAAATATATTAATTTTTCTTATATTCTTTTTAGACGAAAAAACTTTATTTCTTTTAATGCCCTTTCTTTCAAAATTTGAAAAAAGTACATGTCTTAGTACCGCAACGTAAATAAAAATTGCGCAAACTTGCAAATTTCTCGTTCTTTTGTCGAATGTTCACATTCACAGATTCCTGTTCTAGTTCCGAAAGAGTTTTAACTCAGTTTTTCATAAAAATGTAACTGCGATTTAAGAACTTTCTAATGCAGTTATAGATTCGTAACTTTACTACAGGCTGTATCAACTGAAAAACCATCGAAAAATAACAAAAACTAAAAATTAAATTTTTCACATTCATAAGTTTAACATGGAACCGATAATATAATAAATCAAGTTATTCTGAAATTTTTTAACATAAATAATCCAACGCCACCATTATTTATAATTATATCGTCATTCCAAGTATTAATAAATTACTAATTAATTTGTAGATAAACATAAAAAGGCCTTGGGAATGAAATCAATTTTAACTATTTTAGGATCCGAATAATTGTGTCACCACATATAAATTTTAAATGAATAATTATCCGATGATGAAAATTTTATTGAATAAAAATACGAAATAATCTGCCACACTTAAGGGCAATAAAGAGTTTTAGGTTTCTATTAATACCATATATACTAACTGAAAAAATATATTTAATATAAAAATGGATAAATAAAAATATATCTTTTTATTAATTATTACAGATAAAAAATAATTTTAAAATATTTACGCTATAAACGAAAATGAATAGATAGATAAACTGAATAATAACAGCATAATTAAAAAACCAAATATTAAAAATTTAATATTAGTAAAAAATAAAATAAGTCTATTTGAAGGCTGTTATAGGACTACTGTAGAAGTCTTGAGCCAAATGGAAAAAAAAAAAAAAAAAAGTAAACTTGAAAGTATTTATAACTATGCACAATATTTACGTTCTGCCTTAGGGAACTCCGAACCAAGTTTTGCCCTCCATATGCGGGGCCAAAGTAGAACGTCAGGAGATCCCAGCGCTTCTCTCCCAGTTGCATTCCCCAATTAGTAAATTATCTAATAGGATCAATGAAACGCACAGTTTCAACCATGCGCTTATATATATATATATATATATATATATATATATATATATATGTACAATCATAAAAGGTATAATTATTGTACGGAATTGGTATAAGTATTGATTGCCTGCGTGTTTATCCTCCATACCTCCTAACCGAGTTTTCTCATGAATAGATATCATGAATATAATTCTGACTAACTGATTCGAATGTAGCTTCCCATTCATCAGAAGAATTTTCTGTACAATGGGACAGAGGGGACGAGGATGTGGGGCCAGAGTGAACGAGAACATGGGGACAAAAACAATAGACGCAGGTTACTAATTTACATCCTGGCGCGAGTTTCCTGTACCCCCTCCCCTCCCTGGCTTTTAGGGATCCCGTTTAATCCTCAAACCATTTATTGTTTGTTGCCTTATTCAGATTCTGAATCCGATTTCGACGGAATCGCTTTAGAATTAGTGTTTACCCTCGCTTGCTATCTGTTGAATTGAGGTAGGAGAAATATTCGGTAAAGCCAGTAAACACAATGTGCATACATGCTTTTATATAGAGCAATAATATTATTATTATTACGGATCAATATAATACATTATTATTACCGACAGCGACCGACTGGAAGAATGAATATCAAATGTATTGCACGGAAGACTGTCCACTAAATTATGTATGGGATTACTATATCAAATGTAGAGTGTATTATTGTTATTCCAGGAAGTTATATATTTCAAGATCGTGCTATCCCATAATTTGGCCTGATTTCTTTGAGGAGGAGACTTTCGCTGAAAGAATGTTACTGTTATTGTTACTTAAGCACGACAAGGTTTCTGTTGTACCGAGCAATATCAAATTGCTCATTGGTAGCTAAAGATTAGGGTTGGATTATCGACACGCGATATATCGATATATCGGAGTTGAAAAACTGATATATTATATCGATATCTTAACATCCGATATATCGATGATATCGATATTTTACAACGATATATCGATCACACCATACGCTAAACTATATTACAGTAGAATCTCGACAATTCATATCCCGGTAATTCGTATAGATTTTCTGGTCTCTTGAAAGTCTCCCTTTATTTCGTATAAAAACACTGCAATCCGGTTCTCCCGATAATTCGTACTTATTTTCGTCTTCTAAGTAATGTAAACGCCCTATAATTCGAATTTCCAAATAAAAAATCTGGTTAAATCTTAATCTTTTCTAGAGGAGAGGTAAGTGAGAGAGGAATCGTTTCTATGAATTTAGGTCGGTTTACAATTTTGTATTAATCTTGTTATTTCCTATTTTTTACCGCCGATTATTGGAAATCTCAATATTTTGGATATCTCGATAATTCATATTTACCTTTCGAACCCTTGACCATACGAATTATCGAGATTCTACTGTATTTTATTTTAGCAATTTCCTTTATTCGGTAAAACTCCAGAATCGTAACCCCAAAATGGCGGAGGTCTAGATTTTTAAGATCATCCAGGTCCTAAAAATCTACATGTCCTCCATGTTGGGGTTACCATTCTGGAGTTTTACCTGTAAATATAACAATGAACAATATTTAATTACCAAACAATAATTAGTAGATAAGATTTACATACATATAATGTTGGTTAATCCTATATAAAGAAAAATTGATAATTTATATAAATGATGATGGTACTGAGATGTATATCAAATAAGTTACATGCTTTTAGATGAATGTTTTGAGAATGCACAATATATAGTCGGCAGAATGATAAGATAAATAAAAAATTGAGAAGTTTAAAGGTTTTATTATTGAAAAAAATCCTAGAAGACTATAATATATCAAATATGGCTAAAAGTCTTCAAAATAAAAATATGTTATAAATTTTTTTTTCTTTGAAGTATAATCCTTTTTCATCTTTTTTATAATGATTCATAGCTAATAAAAATATTGTTTTATAACTAATAATCATTATATTATTTTAAAACCTTCTTCACAATTTATAATATTAATTGTATTTAATAATACTCATTTGATGCACTTTCTTTGCTTTTTCATTCATTTACTTTCGATATATCGATATTTTTCTAGCGATTATTGGTCGATATCGATATTTGGTTTTGAGATATATCGATATATCGAATATTGATATTTTCCTTTCGATGTTCCAACACTACTAAAGATAACTATTATGAATCTTTTAGAGGTACCTTTGTCACTGATACGAGTATAATGTGAAAAGTAAATATATTATGTCATCTATATAGCATCTAATGAAAAAAGCTTGCGTACGTATGTACGTGTCTGTAATCGTTTGAACAACTTTAGACAACACGTATATGTATATATATATATATATATATATATATATATATATATATATATATATATATATATATATATATATATATCTTTATATTAATATATTTGATATTAATATCTTTATTGCCATTGCATTTAATCATGTTTGTGTTGCTACTATTTGCTGCAATCTGCTCCCATGTTTATTGCTGAAACGCAGAGGAATAAACAAAATTATATTATGGTTCGTATTTATTCCCAGTGATTAATACCGTCTTTGGGACGAGCTCTCAAGTTTCCGGGTTCGAGACCGGCTGAGGCAGATAATTATTTATTCTGTATTCAGTCATTGATCGATCCTATGGGATCACCCAACCTCTATAAAGTGGGTACCCTTAATTGGGGGAAAAACCTAGGGGTTGAGCGTGATCTTGGTGGAATCATCTCCTTGCACAAACCTTGGGCCTAGAAACAGTAAGGTCCTTACCAAGTACTGAACCCAAGACCCTTCATGGGTTGTAGTGGAATCGGTTTTTTTTTTTTTGGGACGAACTACTATCGTACTTTATAAATCCCAATGATTTTAAGCAGTGTATTCAATATCATTGATCCATTATATAATTGTTAAATGTCTGGGTAAGGTAAGCACAAAACTGAACTGTTGCATGTTTTCCCATTTTTCCCAGGTAAAAGAACAAATAAGATTTCTGTATATGTCGACGTCGTTTTTTGAAAAGGATGGAAACGCCATTTATCAAACAGGAAACACATGGAACTATTTTCCCCAAATCAAAAAATATATATTTTTTAATTTATTCTTTATTGTATAAAGCAGGATTTCATTAAGGTGGGGAAACCTTTGCAATTGCAATATATTTTTTAAGCTTCTAGCACTGTTTGAGGCCTGAGTTACGACTGAAAGTCGTTAGTATTTGATCCTTAAGTTACCAATAGTTCATTTTTTTTTTTCGATAGATTGTGAGCGGGAATCGATAGAAGTGGTATAATTTACGTAAACTTAAATATTGAATTTTTGGTGCCTAAGCCATTTTCAATAAAACGATGTCGATGTATTTAAACAGATACCATTAATAACACGTAATTATTATTTTAAACTTTGAAAGCAACATATCCGAAATAGGTTTTAAGTAATAAACATTTTAATTTATTTAATATTCTAATAAAACACTATTATTTATTAGACTAATAAACACATTTATTTATTTTATTTTATTTTTTTTTTTATTTATTTATTTTTTTTGTGCATCTGCATTAGGTATACTCGAATAGCCCATTTACTAATTTTTTGTGGATTTTAGGAGCATGAGAAGCCACTTTACGAATACTTAAACTTTGGAGTCTTAAGTGCCTCGGAGGAAATAATAAACAGTGGTTATAGAGAAAAATGTAGAAATATGATGAAAATATTTCGGATTAAATAATGTATCATATAATGCGGTTTAAAAAAAAAAATAGCTTTAACCATTATATTTTAATTAATTAGTTTTATTACATCTTTAGCTTTTTTAAAGTCTAAAGTATAAGCAGACGAGAAAAACTGGTTTGAAATCAGGAAAATGTGGAAAATATCATTTTCTCAAAAGATTTATACGTAATGGCAAAGGGCAGTGCTCTAATAAATTAATTTCCTTAACTTTTTTTTATCAAAAATAATGTAATTAATAAATACATATATATATATATATATATATATATATATATATATATATATATATAATCTCGAAAGCAGTACTGTACAGAAACTTAAATTGAAATTATTGAACCATTTTCATACATATTATCTATATATGTCAGAGGTATATGAGTTGTTCTTAATTTATTTCTTCCTATATTCTCCAAGGCGATTGATAAATTAATATCCAAAGGACTTTTTGAAATAATTACTTACAAAAAGATGAAACCATCAAATATGTTGTCGTTTGTTTTTTTTATTATTTAACGATTTTCCCCCTAAGATTTTATTATAGATAGTTTCTCCTTACTAAATTTTACAATGTGAGGAGACAGATAAAAATTATAATTATAAAAAAAAACCAATTACTTTTATTGAATTCACCCCTTCAACAGCTGTGTATATTATAACGCAATACCGATAAAAGTAGCAGGTCTGCAGGTTGTACTAACGAAGGGGCAAAAATTGTTTAAACAGGATATATGTAAAAATAATTTTAAATAATCTAATTCTAAATAATGTAAGATATTAATAATTAAATTCATGTCAGAATATATGTCTTCATTTAAAAAAAAAATTATTTAGAATATTTTTGTCCATTTTTTGATTAACGATTTTATTTCATAGTATTCTATTTGATTGTCATAATTGACTCTCCAAAAGTGAGAATAAAGATAAATATATATAGCAAAAAAATAAAATAAATTAAGTGTTTCGTACTAATTCCCACGTTTAAATTAGAAATGTGTGAAAAAAATAATTATTAATTTCAGCAACATTAGATAAAATGACAATATTAACTGTTTTTGTAATATTAAATTAAAAAAATAAAAATATTAAAAACTAGTAATTTATAATATGCTATTGATTTAAAATTGCAACAAAAAATTACCACAATTTTAGCTCGAAACGTCCATATTTTCTCTTATTTTAAATTTCAACCTAGAAAATCTTATACCTTCAAAATAATACAGATCTTACTCCAACTATCAACATTTTTATATTATTATTATTTTACTAATTACAAGAAAATTCAAAAAGAAGATAATGATGGTTCTGTAAATTTCCCATTCAGCCTGTTCCTATCAAAGATGAAAGCTATCGCAAATTGAACGAAAAATGAACGAAAAAAAAAAAAGACATTAGGGTCGGAAGTAGATGACTCTTGGGTGTCCCAAAATTGGTAGCGACTGAAGAACAAGTGTTGCCTTCCCTGATTGGACAGATGGGATCGACATCACTTTTTCTTCACCAATCCTAATCTTCCTTCTATCCGCTTTTGGCCGTCAGTTAGAATAGGGACCGCAACAAGAACTGCAATAGCTCCGATTCGACTGATTTCGATTCGCTATTCAACTAAGTTCGGTTTAATTTAAATTGATCTCGCTCATTGGAGGTTGTTGTGGATGGTAATTCACTGAGGAACCTTGCCTTCTTTATATTTTTTAGTTATCAACAAAAAGACATAAATGTACAATATATATATATATATATATATATATATATATATATATATATATTGCTATGTTTCTGGCAAACTGCTTTTCTAAGGATGGTGGGGGTTCCAGAAACCACATTTACTCAATTTACTGATCTGATTTAATCTCTATTTGCATCTGTTCCAGAAGGGAGCAGATCAATCAAACTATATTTTAACATAAAAGGCTAGAGACCGTAGACCCCCCTGCTATGGTCAATAGCTTGGGATATTATAAATACCATTGAAGAACCTTTCCAAGGGTGTTCACCATTTCACTTAATTAACTAGATGATGGCATGCAGGGTAAATAGAATGGTAGATTTTGTTACAGATCTTACTTTATTTATGTCATGTTATTAATTAATCTATTGGCTTAATAATTTCTAATCTAAATTACTCTCATTGTAAAAATCTACAGACTGTAACTTATGTATTTGAGAATACTGGGAGAATTCTTGCTTATTTAATATATTATCCGGATGCTACATAATATTAGACATTGATGCACACAATGAATGAAAGGACTAGAACTTATCTTATTGTTGCCTTCTCGTAAATTCGGTGTTCGAACTTCGTCTCTCGCTGGACTGCTCAACTGTTCCCTCTGCGAATCTCCGTCTTCTGGCTTCTCTCAAGAACTACACTACTCTACATTCTTCCCAGAACTACGTTCTTCAACTCTTTCCCCAGAACTCTCCACTTCAAACTTCTCACCAGAACTCTCCAGACCTCCTCTTTCCTCCGTCTCTTAAACTGTTTCCCCTACTTCTTCTTGAAAAGATGAATGTTGTCCCCACTCTCCTTTTGGGACATCTTATTGGCTGACGCTATAAGAATATTTTCAAAGGGCTTCAAAGATGTTTGATCTCCTTTCTGTAACCTTGGGCGGTAGATTTTATTACACCATGTCGACCTGGCCTATCTCCAAGTTTATGGTGCTCTTACTTTCGCTTATCTTAAGCGGCCTATTGGCGGTCTTGAACTGCACCCTCCCCCCTCCCCCGTTCCAGGTACTTTCAGGTAGAGACTCGCTTCTCTTTGTTTGAAAATGCAGAGGCATCATTATTTAATTTATTCCTTATTTAATTACTATTATTAATCTTAATTATTTCCTTCAATCCCAGTATCCTCAATACATAACAATGTATTATATATATTAAAGCTAACTTTTTTACTTAATTAAAGCGAACAAAGTTTTTTCAATAATTTATGTATCGGATAGGTAAATTTTGATAAGTCGATCTGCAAAAACATGGTGAAGTAGGAAAATTGTGTTTAAACTTGATGGCTAATTTTTTTTTAATTATTTTTGTTTTTCATTTCTTTACTCGCACTTCTCAGGTAGATGGATGACAATCAATGGAGCACCTCTCCGTAATTTTTAGTTGTACCTTAGAAGGATTTTATCTTGAAGGAGATCTCTCATCCAACTCCTTTTTATTCACCTCCTATTGGGCACTTCAGCCTTTGCTATATCGTTTATTAGTTTGTTTTTATGCCCCTGAAATTCAATATGAAAGCGGATACAAATACTTCAAGATGGGTTGGTCGATGGCTGGTTTATGTAAGTCGCCATGTAGGAGTTTTATTATTTACGTACCAAGGAGCTTCCATTATCAGTTATGATATTTTTGAAAATGTTACAGTTTTTTAAGTTTGTCTTATTTACTGAATGGTAAATATTTTAGATGTATGTCCATATGGGATGGGTGTATAAAAAGTTATATTTATTTCTAAAATTTATTACTTTATTATACATATTGAAATATTAAATCTTATCTCTGACTCTTTCTGTTTCAGGTAAGTCTTTTGATCACTTTTTCTCAGTTTGGTAAGTTTATTTTCACGATTGATATATTTTTTTTATTATTACCATCCTTATTACCATTATATACACATATATCGTTCGTTTGAAAAAAGAGTTCCGCAATACATTTTTTTTTTTTCCAAGCAAAGGTTCAATTTATGCGTATTTTTTTTATAGAAAAAATGTCAAATTTTTACTGTGAATATTTACCTCAATAACAATTTATTGTAAGTTTAGCTATTATAAGTTTACTAGTTAAATGTAATGACTTCCTTCAAAATGTAATTAGATAGTAACTTTATAATGACTGTCTTAATAAAGTTTTGGTGATTAATAAGCATCAATATTTTTCTTCTCTATAATTAATTGAAAGCTTCATTATTTATGTTAATAATATTGTTTTGTACTTTTGAACATTCGATAAAATATTTTGAGTAATTTTTATTTTATAATTCAATTTATTGTTTATATAAAAAAAGTTTGTTTTTTTTTTTTTGCTTTTTTTTTTTTAATTTTTCTTTAATATCCCTAAACTCAAAAGGAGTTTTGTATGAAAAACTGCCACTCTTTGATTCATGAAATGATAAAGAAAATGAATAATATTTTTTTTTTAACAAAATAGATGAGTAGTAATGACTAGGAATGTATCCGACTTGATGTTTTATTAATTAGTTCAGAGACAACGATAGACCTTTATAGGCAAGCTTCAAATGTTTCTGTAAAATTCCATTTTTTCGTACTCTGGCACTCTTCCTTCGAATAAAGGATATGTAATATAAAACTACAGCTTTCCAGTTCAATTACAACGTTTAGTTGTCAGAACCTTTGGTCCCTAGTTTTCATTCTAAGAACAGTCTACTTACGGTATTAAGAACAAATATTCTAAAAGCACCATTGTATTCCTTTTCCTTTTCCTTTTTTTTTTAAAACTAATAGTGCTCCCGAGACGTTAGAATAAATTTTCCGTAATTTTAGAAGTAATTGCAGCATTAATCCTGTCCACTTAGCGAGATTACCGGTTGGCCGACTTAAAGCATGGCACCATCTGCAAGCAGTCGCGACGCATTTTTCAGATATATTTATCAAACTGTTTATTTTATTAATTTCTTATTACGTTTTTTTTTTTATTTGATAGCCAGGAGTGTTCTAACAATCTTCACTTATACAAGCGGGATACTTTCAAAACGGGAATCTAATATACAAAACCAAAAATTACAATTAATGATGAAGTAAACCTGAATGTACATGAAAAGTAAATATAAAACAGAAAAACAAGTGTGATATGATGAAAATCGAGGGCTTAAATCCGTCAATACTTAATACGAATACATAAAATAAAATCGCATACATATGAAAATTAAATTACACAATTGAGGCAATTATGAAACTGTGAACCATAAGTTATAAACGTTTTATGTAATTTAATTTAATAAACTAAAATACAGCCGATGCACCAAAATAGTCCAGAAGGGATACATGTATACCTTCTTTAATTTTTTATACATTTCTCTTACTTAATACTTCGCATTTCTTGTGTTTTTCTGCATTTCTTATTTTTATTTAGATTTTTTAATTTTCTCATGCTTGTTCTTATCCTGTTTTCAAGGCCAGCAAAGATACTAAAGCTTCGGCATTTATTAAACAGTAAATATTTACTGTGTATTTTCTCTTAATCACCCCTTCCTCCCCAAATGTTTGAATTAAAAAGGGATAGTTTTGGAACGTATTCCTCTCTGCTATAAGTGTGAGTAGTGGAGATATTTTTTATTTGAGAAAGGAGTTTCCGTAACTAAATATTAAGGATCAGAATTGACTTCTTTCAATAATTTGTCTATTTAATTAACAATTATAAGATTAATAACTGAGAATTCAGTAATGAATTAATGTTACTAAATAGCTTGTAATTGCAAAATTTTTATTCTTCTTCTTATTTCCATGTTTTGTGTATCAGCATTGCTCGTTATTTGACCAACATCCATATTCCACAAATTAGAACGACAATTATGCTCCACACAATACTTACACACAAAGCAAATCATTTGAAGAAATATAGTAATAATATTCTGGTGCCTAATATAAGTTAGATCAAATGCTTCTCACGGCCAAACTAATGATATAATTACAAAAATGCCAGAGGAAAAAGTCGTAGGTCTACTTCAATAGTTTCACCAACCGCTATTGATTTTTAACTTTGACGCGATACACCCCGTTGACGGGCGGGGAAAACTTGAGGTTTAATGACAACATCAACTTTTTAATAGGCTTATTTATTATTATTTCACAGCGCTACAACCCCGTTACAGATCTTGGCCTCCTCCAACCACTTCCTCCAATCGTCACGGTCTTGTGCCGAAGCCATCCAGTTCCTGACTCCTAGAGTGTTGTAAGCATCTACCGCCAAACCATCTGACTATAAAACTCAGCTTTCGTCTGTCTACCTCTCCTCATTGTCCCATGGATTGGTTGAATCAACAATATTTTGGGCATTTCTTTATCCACCATCCTGGCGATATACCCTGCATGTTTTAAGCGCCTCAACTTCATTCCTCTGATAACATGAGAATCTCCAAAAGCTTTATATAGCTTCTGGTTCGTAAGTCGCCTCCAATCTTCTTCAACTTTTACTATTCCGAAAATGTTGGAGCTTGGTCTGCCTTGAAAGGATACGTCTGCTTAGCCCAAAGTAATATTAGTTGGCTGTGGTGATCTTCTTTCTTATCTCAATATCGGGGTTATTATCCTGGGTGACTATAGATCCCAAGTAAGTAAATTCCGAAGCTTTTTTCAAAGTTATGAGGTCCAATAGGAACTGTCTTACCTGGCTCTCGTTTTTTCCCTCTTTTCCGTTTAAGGCTGATCACATCCGAGCCTGGTTTGGGTTTCGCAGTGGTTTTTCTTTTCAGTTAGGCGGGCTATCCAGCCTCTCTCCGTATCCTAGTCTGCTGAGGGGGCTGCCGTCTCTATACATGCGGAACACATCTTTATCCGAGGAGGCTACCTAGTGAAGGTGACCCTTGGGTGTGTTCTGCATATGGCCTTGTGTACAGTGTGCTGAGTTTGTGTACTGTATATGTGTTGGAGGGCCAGTGGCTGGCTGCAGTACAATGACCGCGTGGTGGGGTCGCAATTCCCATACGCCAAGGGTTATTTATTGTCATTAAAATTTTCTGAAAGAACCCGCAATTCGTATTTTGATACCATAAAAATTGTAGGATTTACATTATTTTAGAATTTTGTGTACTCAACGTCATTATTATTTATCAGGCATCTCATAAACTGGAATCTTGGAGACACGATGCATCATTTTTATATATTTTGTAATCCTCTCTCTATTCAAAATATTTACAAGCGTGTAGGTGTAGTAAGCAAAAAATATAATTTCTGAAATTATTTTTCCACAATTCAAAATGTCTATTGATTTAACAATAAATAAAAACATTTTATTCATTATGGCTTCCAAAGTTTCATAGTTTTTTGTGTTAGTCTTCCACGATGGGAGCTTTCTGGACTTTACGCTGATTTATGGGAGCCTCTTTACGTTAAAAATAATATTATCATATTCTCTCATCCTTTGGTTCCTTTCTTCTCTTTGCCGTGCTTTGCGTATTATACATAATGCCATGAAGAGGGTATTCGCTAATCCCTTTGAGACTTAATTACCTTAGAGAGTAGATCCTGTTTGCATAAGAGGGTATTCATTTGCAGTTGGTTGTTAATAAATTCAATATCTATAACCAATATGTCTTGGTTATAGATCTAGAAATTGTTTATGTGATTATGGTGTTCGGAGATACGATATTTCTTTTATGACATTTTCTATAAGTACACGATGTATAATATTTATATACTTTATAATTATTATTACTTTTCATGTCAACGTTTCTATTAAATTGATAAACATTATGAATTCATACAATAAAATTTCTTTTTCATAATTATGGAAAAATCAATTCAGGAACTACTTTTTTTTCAGAAATAGGCTTCGCAATATTTTTAATAGAAAGTTGTTAAAAAAATATATAAAAAGTATGGTATCGTGTCTCCAAGATTCCAGTTTATGAAAAGTCTGAAAAATAACGGTGACGTTGGAAATACGAGATGCTAAAATGGTGTAAATTCATTAATTTTCAAGATATCGAAATGCGATTTGCAGGGCCTTTCATAACTTTTTAATGACTAAAAATAAGAATGTTAGGTACTTAAGTATTTCGCAGTCTCGCTGGCATTGTTGTATATCCTACCTTGTTACTTTGTTATCACTTATGCTTTGTTTATGAATATTATTTCTAAAGTATTATTTATTTGTTTTGCAATAACTGTGGTTTGTTTTTTATGAATTGTAATCTATTTTCAGATTTTTATTTTTTTCAGTTTTTTTTTTTTTTTATAAGAATTATTTGTGAAGAATTAATTAGTTTGTTGACAATATGTGTTCTTTTTTTAGATTTTATTTTTATTTTTGACAATAGAAGTATTGTTTTGTATTTTATTTGTGAATTCTATATCATTCTTCGGGCAAAAGGTGATAACAAATTGGGAATTACCCTCTTAGGAAGAAGATAAGGTTAAATATATTCAAAATTTAGGAATAATTAGATCCAGGAAACTAAGTAAGAATTTATGTACTGAATTCTTCATAAATAAGAAAACACATTTATCGCAATTTTGAATTGCATTAGCGAATTTTCAGCTCCGAAATAAAGCTAATAGTTCTTACATATTTGGTTTAGAAAAAAAAAAATGATTTTATTAATGAAATTTAATTAAAATTCAATTTTATCGCTTCAAGTTTTGGCATTATTCCATTTCTTTTTGTAAAATGAATTTTAGTAATAAAAATTTAATTTTTAGTATCACAGCTAACTTGGTCGATCAGGAAATACCTAAATACCACAAGTGAAAAATTGGGTGTTATTTGTAAACCACAAGTTTTCGCCGTTCATCAAAGGCACGCATCGCTAAAAAAATAAAAAAAATCTCTCGAGGTAGGTGAAACTATAGAAATAGACCTACGATTTTTTCCTCTGGCATTTTTTTTTCCATTTTTTTATAAGATCGTTCGTTTAACCGTGAGATGCATTTGATCTGATTAATATTGCAAAGCCTTTATACATATAATAGGTGGGGATAAAAACTATCAGAGAGATATTTATATAATCTTAGCGATCGTGATTGAATTTTTTTTTATTCCCGGAGGTTCCAAAATTCTGGCCTGTTGTTTCCAGTTGCGTTGAGTGCTCATGGCGGTGGTTCCTACATGAACTAAATGAGATAAGTTTATTTTTGTATGCTTCGATGCAATTTTTATCGTCTTTGAGAAGAGCATTGCGACCAGCTTCTTTATCTGGCATCATCCTTTTTTTGTAAGCTTGCTCACGAAACTGAGCAACCTCTGAATTCCCCATTCATCTTTTCGGGCAAAAACTACCACCCATCACGGGATAAAAACTACTGTCTCATCTAACTGACAGTTTTTTTTTTCCCCTTTTCGGTATTATCGCTGGAAATGAATAAAATTTTTACTCCATTGATCATCAAGTGTACAGCCCAGTCAAAAAAATGTTAACTCAAGTTGAGCATGGCTGAGGGGAGAAACATGTTCCAACTGAAAACAGTCGACTCACTGCCGTAAAAAAGTGGCTTTGAAGAGAATAAGCCTGCATTCACATGTGATTTTTTGTCTACACCTTTTCTAAGCCACAGAAAATGTTTCAGTTTATCTCACTATTTCCAAAGAATATTCTATTATAATTTCTTGAACTACAGTACATTTCTTTTCTTTTTTTTTTTTAATTTTGACAGTTACTTTGTTAGTATATTTAATTCTGATAATTATTTTTGCTTGCGCAATATTTTCAATCGAAAAAAAAATTTCCTCTTGCTAGCTGAGTCAGTACTTTTGTCTATTATATGATTAATCTTCTAAACTAAGAAGAAACATGATTTTTTTTAATTAGAAGTTTAAGGAAGTATATATATATATATATATATATATATATATATATATATATATATATATATATATTATATTATAGATTGAATAAGTGATGTTAAGGCTGGTTCACACAAGCAAGTCTTTTTATCAAAACTTTGAGAAACCACTATGATCAAAAAACTCACTCGTGTAAACGAGCCTTAAACATCTACTTATCAAATCAAAATACGTCAGTCACTCGTCAAAATACGTCAGACGAAAGTCAGTGATTGTTTTTGTCCCATGGCGTGTGATAAAAACTACCATTTTTAGAATTTTATAAAAATTAAATTGCCAAGAAAAGAATCTTCCAACTCTGCCATTGTAATAGCTAACATAGGATCCCACAGTCCTCATATAAAAAATTATATATATTATGGTTAGATAAATTTTCTTAATTTTTATTGCAGTTTTATTATTCGTTATAATTATTATTAAAATTCCTTCATTGTATCCTATAATTTCTTTTTCTTTATTCGATTCCCCCTCCTCTACTTCCTTAATTTTCCTAGCGGTGTTTGTGGGGTCATTGTTTTATTTATTTTTTTTTTTTTAATAATGTTTTAATAAAACAAATAAATAGCTTAATATTCGGATGTATATGTAGGATGTAGATGGAGGATTCACATACGGACGCGAAAAAAAAAAAAAAAAACTGAATCTTTTCGCTGGAGTGTGAAAATTCTCGGTGTATAGGAGTCATGCATTGTTGACAATATGGCCGTTCAGCTCCAGCCCGGAGATTACATTTCGAGGATCAACTCCTGGAAGGTTCTTTTGATATTTTTTTAAAGAGCAACGGAACCCTTTTTCCCTCTGGGTTATAGGGGTGTTATTCTTCTACAAGAGCCTGTTCGTTGTTTAATTAAAAAATTATTTAATAAATAGCTGAATAGATACAGATAAAATCTTCTAGTTTAACACTGCAGATACGAGACTTAATTTGTATTATTAATATTACTCTGTATACATATAATTACTGCTAATTCCTACAAGATATATTTCAGATTGAATATAATAAACCTCATTTTTATTTTATTATATATATATATATATATATATATATATATATATATATATATATATATATATATATATATTTATATATTAAATAAATGCAAACTCACCCAACCAATTTCTGTTATCCCTCCAAGGCGATTTAAAATAATATGAGATCTATGAATGTGAGTTAAAATCGAATGATTGATTCACTTTTTGGTTCTTATATAATACTATTTCATTTGATTATTTGCTGTATTATAATTGAAAACATTTGGTCCGTTACTTGTTTCTCAATTATCTGTAATTGGCAATGAACAACATTTTAGTTATTTTTTTTATCATCATTGTAATATTTTTTTTTTTTTTTTTTTTAAACGAGTGAAATTTCAAAGAAATGAAATTATTAATGGGATCTACTCATTCAGTTCTGTTCATTCCAAAATTTGTTATTACATTTTTATGTTTTAATTGCTTTTCACGTTTTTTTTAAATAAAAAATTTGTCGCATTTTTTATTTATTTTTTTATTTTTTCGTGTTGGGTGAATTCCATAACTAGGTAATTAAAATTCAGAGCTTCGAGAAAAATATATATTTGAACTTTCCTGATTATAGAAAGGAATTTTTTACTGATGATCAATTTATATAATTTTTGAAAAGGATAGCCTACAACAGTTAAATAGCCGTAGTATGTTGTGGCCTTAAGCTAACTAAACCTTTCTCTACAATTACCCATGTTTCGCAAAATTGTGTTTACCTAGTTTTTTCGGTTCCGAAAGTGACATTGCCACCATCTTGTGGGTTTTTTTTAATTTTAATTTTTTTATTATCTTTTTTTGGGATGGGACCTAGGCTTGACTAATTTTGATACTGAGCTTTCGGATACCCGATGTCTGAATACTCCAAGAAGCTCTATTCCGGCGAAAGGACAGAAAGAAGAAACCCGTTAATTACTATACTTTAAATTCCATAAAGAAGTTAACCATATGCACCATTCTGAACTGAGTAAATCCCATGAATTCTCTCCTTTTTTTTTTTTTTTTTTTTTTTTCTGCTGCATACCGATCATCCATCATCAACGCTTTCATCAGTAGTTCGGCGTTATATTTAAACTGACCCAGCATTAAAAATTCAACTGACCTACTAAATTAGTTTTTCTACTTAAGCTTTCTCCACTCCTCTTATGTAACCTGTAAAATATGTTAGTTCTTATTTTTTTGTGTCAACGTCTAATCTTTGTTCATACAGTCCATCCTCCTTTTCATATGAATTTACTTTCAAAAGGAACTTAATATTTGACCATTTAGTTTAAAGCATTAATTCCGAATACTTTGTAGCGGAATTAATATTTTGCCGAGTTGTAAAACGTATACCATGATATATCTGTTTTATTAAAGATGACTTAAGAAATTTTACAGTTTATATTGTTTTATTTTGTTTTTTTCAAATAATGTTCAGGGAAATGTTTTTAAATGTTAACTGAGGCTAACAAAAAAAATATGAAATGATATTGCAGCAGTTTTCAAACATAATTAAAATTAGTCGACATCCGCATAGTGGTATAGAAGGATCAATCTAATTAGGGATTGATAAATTATTTGCCACTTCTATAAGTTTGTTTTATTGAAAACTAGTTTCGAATGTTATACATTCGTCCTCAGTTCTTAATACACACAAAAAATTCAAAAAAAAAGGAATTTTAAAATGTAGTTGGTATTATTATACATATTAAATTAGATTAATATAAATCAATATTATAAAACATTTATGAATTATGAATTTAATTAAGACAAGAAATCAAATACATAAAGGTTTAAATGGATTATATCAAACAGAAAAGTTTGTACTGGTTTCTTCTCGCATTGGCACTGGTCGCACTGTCAATGAACGAGAGATAGAATGTTTTTAGGTAGCCGGTGAGTAATTTCTTGTCTTAATTAAATTCATAATTAATAAATCTTTTATAATACTGATTTATATAATTTAATATGTATAATAATACCAACTATATTTTGAATTGCTTATTTTTGAATTTTTTGTGTGTTTTTAGAACTGAGGATGAATGTATAACATTCGAAACTAGTTTTCAATAAAACAAATTTATAGAAGTGGCAAATAATTTATCAATCCGTAATTAAAATTGTTTTAAGTGAAATATCGTTCATATAACAAGTCGATTTATAGATTATTAAAACATCGTTATTGTGAGTTTTTTTTTTTTTCTATCCAGATAATAAATAAACCCCTAATGATTTCCTCTAACAAAGAAGTAGAAGAAGAAGTACAAAGCGAAGCACTTAAGGAGGAAGTTACAAAAGGAGCTTTGTAACAACTCGACATTTTTAATTAGTTTCATTTGTGGGAAGATTTATTCTAGTCTTTTATAAATCCATCTTAATCAATCACTTCCAACAATATTACAACCGGTGACATAAAAAAGTACCTAGGAACGACACTTATTTTTTACAGATGAACAATTAATTCTAAACAATTAAACTAAAACAATAAAATAACATATGACTAGATCTTCGTTCACGAAATGACTACTTTATAATTATTTATTCTTTGCAATTCTCTTTACTTGCACACTAAGTAATTCTGCGCCTTCTATACCCCATAAAATTATTTATACAATTTTGTATAAGTGCACCGAAAACCACAGAGTCTTATCAAAAGCGACTAACTATTATTTTGGATAGAATACACAGGCCAACGATGAAAAAACTTTTGTACTGAAAATATCTTATTCCTATAGTTTTTAGGATGCTGAATCCAAATATGATATTAAAAAAGCTGTATCATCCACAATTTCTTCACATTTTATAGTGAAATTTATTAAATTAAGCGATTTTTAAAGAATTTAACAGCTTTCAGTCTTAGGCCTCATGAAAAAATTAGGGCTTAAGTTAGGCCTCATGAAACAATGACCCAGAGTATGTTTCTATTATAGCTAACATGTTACAGAAGTTTAAAAAGTTAGGATGTTTGATGAGCCTGAAACCTACGGAAAACTATGGGTGATACAAAAAAACTAAGGCCAGATTTAGATTCAGCACATACAAAATCTATAAAGAACAACTATTAAAGTTAAAAAAGATTTAAAAAAAAAAAATTGTTGGCCTGAATTATTATTACAGTTATATGTATTATTTTTAATTAGTTATTTTTTTATTTTTTTTGCCCTGTTGCGCAACAGAGTTGATTTGATAAACGACAACTTGTGATGTACTTTACTCGGTTTTTAAAATCTTATTTTGTGAGATCAACTAATTTCCTAACTTTTCTGACATAAAATAAAATCAATACATCGAATATAGTTATAAATTTTTACTTTTAAAAAATGAGAGTTTCAATCGTTAGTGATATTTGAGTGCACGAGAATAAACAATATTTGTTTTTTCATGTCTGCTTCGTTACATTTAATTTTTTTTTTTTATTGTTGTTTTACTTTCCTTTCTTCATTCGCAACTGCTACTGATTTGTAACAATCAACAAATATAATGATGATAAAGAAAGATATGTTAGGCATGGAGAAGTATAGTACCCAGTAGTACCTCTTCCCGTTCTTGAATTAGTCCTTTAATTCAGGAAAGGAGATCTCTCATCCAGCTCCTTTTTAGTCTTCTCCTAATGGGCATGTCAGCCCTCGCAATATCGTTTATCAATCTGTTGTTATGTCCGTGGAGTTTTTTATGTAAACGGAAAGAAAGACTACAAGTAAATATCTATTGGTTGATAGTTGTTGAAAGTTGGTGTGCAGGGTTTTGTTGTTTTCGTTCCAAGGCACGTCTGTCAGTGTTAAAATTTTCGGTATTGATATTTATAAAAATAGAGGGTGCAGTAATATCAGTCGTTTGTTTAATCTTTCTTTTCATTTTGACGTTTGGTTCCTATTTTAATGATTAATTTTTGTAAACGTAGTGAGTGATTTTGTTTACCCAGTGAGGCCAGTTTGAGACTGTCAAAACTGTTGTATCGCCAGCGGGGGTAACAGTAAAAGTATCGTTTATTAAATTAATAAAAAAATTGAATATTTTTTCTACTATATTCTCTGAGTGTATTAAAATGTTTGATTACTCAAGCAATCAAATGTTCATTAATTCTGAACTGTATTAATTTTATAGCACAGTAAATATTGCTATTTTTTTTTTTTAATCGTTTTTGTAGTTGTTTCAAGTGCTCGCGTTATTTGAAAGCATTTTAATATGATTTAATTTGAATACGATCCTACGTTTAATAAATATGATTTTTATAAATCATTACTTTTACCACAGCTTCTATATATTTTTAATTCTCATATTATTTTATGTGATATTTCTTCAATAATTTTCTTTGTTTTATCTTAAAAATCTTTAAAACTATTTATTTTTCTCAAATATAAACTTTTTACATCATAAACATGAAAAAATAACTTTTCGGAACGTTTATGAATTTTTTTTTCACTAGGTTGCTACTTATAGATTTTCTCCAAAACATACGATTTGTTTCTGTTTTTTTTTTTCTCCTAAACGTTTATGACTTCCATTGGAGATTTATTTAAAAAAATAAAACATCGCGCCTGGACTATTAGTATATTAATATTCCTATCTAAATTCACTCCATTACCAATTCCGCAAAAAAAGAAAAAAAAAAGAATTCCTAGTGTAATTAATCATTTTGTATGTAGATATTCTCTCTTTTAATCTGCATTTAATCTTCCTTTTGTCTTATTTGTTACTTTTACTCCTCTTTTTTTTTTTCATTTAATAACAATCTCCTTTTTATCTTTTAATCTAAACTCTATTTTTGGAATAATTTTTTAATAAACTGGGATATTGAAACCATACATTTTTGTAGAAAAAAATCATGATTAAAACATTGACATGCATCATTACAATTTCTTATGAAATTTCCAATAAATTATATAATTATAATAATAGTATAATATAATGGCCTTATAAAATTGTAATTCCTATAATTATAATATTGGCTGGAATTGCTATAAGTCGCCATCTCAATCAATCTGCAATGAGAATCTGTACAAGACATACCAGATTTTGTTAGTAGAGGTTTAAATTTTTTATTTTTTTAATTTCTTATTATTTATTGTTTTTAAATTTACTATGTCTATATAATAAAATTTACTGTTCTTATACTATCTTACTGCTACTATTATTTAATTGTGTATATTATAGATATTTCATTATATCATTATTGTATACTATATTTTTGATTGTATGTTATACATTTTTCATATTATTTATCGTATTACTTAGTTTAATTGTTAAATTGTTGCATTTGTTTATTATTTAATTGTATTATTTAGTTTAATTGTTAAACTATTTCCTTTGTTTATTATTCAATAGTATTATTTAATTTAATTGTAAAAATATCTTATTTAGATATTATTAATATTATTTAGCTTAATTCTCAATATTTTCAAGTTTAGTTTAAGATTAAATATTATAGAATAACTCATCAAAATTAGTTTATAAGTTTTGTTTTTTTAATATTAATATAGATTTTTTTAACTAAAAATGTACTAGAAAAAAAAACTTTACGTTTTTACGTTACCCTTTCAACTTTTAGGAATTTTGTGAAGCTACCACGAAAAATACTTTCCTCCAAAAGGGTTCCGCCCTCCCCCCTCCCCCCATGTCCTTATTGGGTAGTCCCTTCGACGTCGTAATCCGGAATCTTGGTGAGGATTTCGTTGTTACTGTCCGACGGGTTTATTCTGTGCCTTGTGGTGACCGTACAGTTTTTAGCTCAAGTTTCAGTTCTTGACCAAAATAAAAACTGAATGTTGGGCCCCGTTTTATTCGAAATGACATGTTTAAAATTATTCATTGTGAATAGAATTACAAGCAGGAAAAATCGTGCTCTTGCTCTCTCTCACTCCCCCGCTCTCCTCCATTCCCCCTCTCCTCATCATCCCCCCTCCATAGCACAACACTTATGCATAATTCCTTAATATTATAATTTTATTTTCTCCACTCTTTTTTGTCATTTCTTAATATCCAGAAATTTTGTTTCGTCTCACCTTTATTATTCACCATTATTTTTTTTTTAAATATTAATAAGAGTGCACACACATACTCTGGATATCATTGTCACAAAAGGCATTTGAATAAAATACAATCCAAAATTTAATTAAAACTTCTTCCAAAAATATAAAAAATAAATAAAATTACGTATTGTTTAGTTTTAGACGCTTCTATTCGAATTGTTGTGTTCATTAAATTGGACTAATTAATTTGGAAGAATTAGGATGGAATATAGCCAAGCCATTAACTTTTTTTTTTAAACTTTGGACAAAAAACAAAAATATTTTTAGACACTGATGATAATACATTGTTTGGAAAGCGTTCTCTTCAGTAAAAAAAAAAAAAAACTTCTGTCAGTATTTTATTTAAACGAAAAAAAAAATTACATTAAGGTCTTCTCCATCCAACGTATGGAAAAAGCTCCAGTGGTTTTAATTCAGTAGGAAAAAAAAAAAAAAGAGGCTGAAGATGTGCGAATGAAATTGAAGAAATGACAGGGCTCAAACTAAGTTGTGAGTGGCTTAGAATATTTATCTCGGGAGCTTGTGAAAAACAGTTTTACACTTCGGGGAGCACTCCTGCCCCACACACTTCCTAACTTGTTCTCGCTCCACTTTTACCTGCGTTTGTAATGTTCTGTCTTGGAAGTGTACATATTTTTTTTTTCCATAAAAACTTTTTCAATTTATCAAAATAATAATAATAACATAATATTAATATAAATCTGCCTTCTTAATAACAAGTTATATATAAAACCTACCTTCAGAAGGTATCTTAGGCCAACTTAATCAGTGTAATTTAACGTCTAAAATTTTTAACAGTAATAATTAAAATTAAAATTAAACATCTCCATTTCTTATATTATTAATTATTAACCTATTTCAATTTTTCACAATGTAATCGTAATATCGCAATATATTTATATTTCTGAAAATATCAATTTTACCGTAGATTCCAAAGCAGATTAAAAAAATTTAAACCATCATTAATACCAAGACACTTTTTTTTTTTTTTCGGTTGGTACTCTAGACCATGGAGATCCTAGGCCAATTCATACATGGAAGACCACACCGCGATTCTCAATTTAGGTACACGGGGTAGGGTCATCCACTCCTACGCCCGGCCTTTGTGAGTTGCCTCCAAGTAGGCTGACGAGCCTCACATACCAGGGGGGGGGGTGATAAATTGCTTGAATCATTTAATTTAATATAATTAAATTAAATTCATGCCGGTTCCGGGATTCGAAATCACAACCTTTGGGGTTGTTGGAGCGTTAACCCGCTCGGCCAGCCCGACCCCTATACCGAGACACTAAGCAGGATTAATTTTTAATCATAGGTAGTTTTAAATTATCTAAGGTATTAAAATTTTGGCTGTTACATAATTTTTATTGATAATAGTTAGGACCTTATGTTATTAGGACCCAAACGAATAAATTAAAGGCGTTACAATAAGTTTATTTTATAACTATATCATCTAACATCCCATCCAGGGGCGCACCATAGGAAAAATTGTCGATTAAATGACCACAATTCTATAACTCTTGATTAAAAATCCGATAACCGAATAATCATTTTTTTTTTTATTTATGACCATGTAATGTCCTTTATTAATGAGAGCGAAAAATTTATATACAGTGTAAACAGGGTAAAAACTAACAATAAGTTAAAATATATTTTTATACCTAGAACTTCCTTTATTTTTCCTCCTTAAAATAATTACATCGTATGTACGTAAGAAGTTAATGATCCTGATATTATTTCTGTTAAAAGAAATTTTAAAATACTGTTTTTTAGTTTTATTTTAGATGGTACTATCGACAGTTTTACATTACCAGTCGATCCTGACTCATCGTTGTTGATCTTGTGTAAATTTTAATTTTTTCTTTTTCAATTTAGAAAAAAAGCTCTCTACCTTTACCATCTGAAAATATAGTACGAAAACAAAAGAGAGGAACATCACGGTAACGAATCCAAATGAAATATTACGACTTCATTTTTTATCAAATGTCTTGCGAACCCCCTTATTTTGGGGACTCTGGTCTAGTTACGCTCCTGATATGTCCACTTATTGGCTCAGACTCAGCGACGGTAGTGTTTATAATATTAAAGATATAAATGAACCTCTCCCCTCCTCCCCTCCAGTTTTCTGACAAACGTCTTTTGACCTTTCTGATAATCAGCCAAAACATCGATTAAGTATATATATATATATATATATTCAATATATATACAATATTCCCTTTTGTTCCTTCTACTGTTTTGAACCTTCAAAGAGTCTCTAATCAGGTTGAACTCATAGTGTCGCAATGATACGATCACTTACCCTCCCCCCCCACTCTCTTATTGTGCTATTTCGTTATAATTAATTAATATTTTAAGTACTTAGCTCCCGAAGCCCTTCAGTCCTTGAGAGACTGTGTCTGACCCCAAACGAGGAAACCAACTCCAACAATCCTCAAACTAGTTAGTCAAAGTTTGCAACTAGTTTTGCTCATTGTTTGCTGAGATCACGGATCCTCTCGGCTCTTAGCAATGTCTGACAGTTCATTAAGCAGCAAGTAGTGTAATTGAGCGTACTCTATCTCACCCATTATCGAGAAGTTATAATTTATTCTATGAAACGGAGGAATGTGAAGGTCCGGGCGGCGGTCAAAAAAGAATGGATCTCAAATAGTAAAAACTATTTATTTGTGATTCGTAAATAAAAACTATTTAATAAAAATAAAAACTATAATAAATAAAAATAAAAACTAATTAATAAAAACTATCTATTTGTGAAAAACTATTTACTATTTGTAATCCATTGACTTTGACCGCCTTCCGGACCATCTCATTCCTTCAACTATTAATTATTCAATAGTCTTTATTCAATATTCTTTATATATTAACCTTTATATAAGTTGAGGTAATGTTTAAATATTTATATTGCGCATATATATTTGTACCTATTTATGTAAGTGTGTATTTAAGAATGAATTACACAGGCCAACGATCAAAAACTTTTGTACTGAAAATACCTTATTCCTATAGTTTTTAGGGTGCTGAATCCAAATATGATATTAAAAAAGCTGTATCACCCACAATTTCTTCACATTTTATAGTTAAATTTATTAAATTAAGCGATTTTTAAAGAATTGAACAGCTTTCAGTCTTCCTGAAAAAGACATAAAAGTTAGGCCTCATGAGACAATTTGTAAAGGCTTTGCCTAAAGATGGACCATGTTTCAAGTATCTCTGCCAAAAGTTTCCACGCCTTTCAGAAGCTAAACTAAAAGAAGGCGTCTTTGTCAGACCTGACATTAGAAAAATGATGTTTGATGTTAACTTTGAATCCACAATGACCTTAAATGAGAAAGAAGCACGGGTATCATTCAAGCAAGTCGTTACAAAGTTCTTGGGAAATGAAAAAGACCCAGAGTATGTTTCTATTGTAGCTAACATTTTACAGAAGTTTAAAAAGTTAGGATGTTTGATGAGCCTGAAACCTACGGAAAACTATGGGTGATACAAAAAAATTAAGGTCAGATTTAGATTTAGCACATAAAAATCTATAAAGATCAAATATTAAAATTAAAAAAGTTTTCAAAAAAATTTTTTGTTGGCCTGTTTTATGATTATGGATGTAATATTTGATTATTTTAGACAAATTTATTAGAAGATGAGGAAATATTTCTCCAGAACGTTTATAAATAATAAATTATAGTGAATATTAATATGGAAGTTACAATTAATTGATAAGAACCCTTCATTTAATGCATTGATAAGAATTTCCCAAGAAATTGAAAAATTAAGTTTTAAACAAAAATAATACAATCAAATTTACATATTTGATCTACACTTTATCGCCGGTAGATGAAGGTATAGACAGAAGAGAGAATGAATAAAGACAATATCGTGTAATGCCGCTCTGCCATATTGGGCAAAGTGCTGTTGTATAACATATGGATCCTAGCCCAATATTGATGCACTGTTATTAACTTCTCAAGAGCCTATCGCTTTCCATATTCCTTTATGTCATCAGCAAATATTTGCATGTAACGAAATTACAACATTCGCGGATAGCTGCCTCTTTCCTCGGTCAAAAAAAATTCAAGTAGCTTGCCGACAATACTGATTGCAAATAATTATGAAAATTAATCAAACCCGGAGGTTCGATAACGATACCTATACCTACTTGACACCCTTCAATCAACACCATCAAAGCCCATATCCATTAAGTGCGCCTTGCACGGGAATTCGGAATAACATTCATGCCGAATATTGTCATTCTGATTGGTCGTTTAAGCTTAATAATGGTTGGTTTGACGGATTTACAAATATTTTGAATTTCGAGCTTTAATCACGGTGGTCAGTTACCTGCAAAGGTGGTACGAGTAAAAGATTTTTTTTTAAACCTGAATACATTGATTCCAGGATGAGGAAAGTTCTAACAAAATTTTCTTCAAGTGAATTTTTCGTGGCCTAACATGGAAATTTAAAAAAAATACTTTTTTGTATATTCAAATTTCTCGGTAACCGTTGTTCCTGGGAGAATCCTTGTGCATTTCAATCTTAAAGGACAGATAATTCTTTACAACACTCATCCTCTTTAAATTTTCCTTTCACTTTCCTATATATAAGAAATATATAGTAAGATTAACAAAGTATTAGGATCCTGAAAAATTTTTAATCCGAGATTTCAATGGAAATACAAATTTTAAGGTCACCTGAGTCCAATTTACCAACTCTTTTCGATACTTGGACTCAGGTATATATACATGGTCTGTGCGTATATTTATGCGTGTATGAACAGCCTAGCTCAAATTCCTAGGTTGTACGAAACTGAAATTAGGTATTTAATGTAGGTAGATCCCTGGGATGTTTCAGAAACATTTTCGTTAAAATCGACTTCCCGGACTTAAACCTGGTGAGTACCAGCATGTATTTGAAATAATAAAATCCTTCAAATCCAATCCAGATTTTTGCTTAAATGACCAAATAAATATCTCCAATAGTACAATCTTAAATTTATTCCCATCTATAACAGAAAATCCAATTACTCGCCGGCATTACTGGATAAACCCCGACCCTTAAACCGTTTAGCTATAAGCATCCCACCTTTCCTATCATTGTCATTGTTAGTTCAGTGCGAGAAAAAACCAGTACAAACTTTTCTGTTTGATATAATCCATTTACACCATAGTGAGTACCAACATGTATTTGATTTCTTGTCTTAATTAAATTCATAATTCATAAATGTTTTATAATACTGATTTATATTACATTTAATTTAATTTAAAATACAGTTTGGTATTATTATACATGTTAAATAATATGTCGTCAAAATGCATATACATATTAAACCTTCCCTCTAAACTTTACCATTTTCCAACAAACACCTACCCTTTCTTCCATTACAGTCATTTCCATTACTAGTTCAGTGCGAGAACAAACCAATACAAACTTTTCTGTTTGATATAATTTACTCAAACCTTGGTTAGTACCGATACGTATTTGATCTCTTGTCTTAATTAAATTCATCATTCATACATGTTTTATAATACTAATTTATATTACATCTAATTTAATATGTATAAGTATATCTATTTTGAGGATATATTATTTAATATGTATAATAATACCAAACTGTATTTTGATTTTTTTTTTTTTTAATTTTTGTGTGTTTTATAACTGAAGATGAATGTATAACATTCGAAACTAGTTTTCAATAAAAACAAAATCATAGAAGTGACAGCGGAGTAGCTCAGTGGTAAGGCACTAAGTTACAATGCTCTAGGTCCCTGGTTCGAGACCGGCTGTGGCAGATAATTATTTATTCTGTTATCAGCCGTGGATCGACCCTGTGGGATCGGGAGACCCTTCTGGGGACCACCCAGCCTCTATAAAATGGGTACCCTTAATTGGGGAAAAAATCTGGCGGTTGAGCGTGATCTCGACCAAATCACCTCCTTGCACAACCGTTGGCCTAGAGACAGTACGGTCCTTGACAAGTACTGAACCCAACACCCTTTATGGGTTGTGGTGGTACAGGTTTTTTTTTTTTTAGAAGTGGCAAATAATTTATCAATCCCTAATTAGATTAGTCCTTCTATACTATCATGCGGACGTCAACTGAAAATCATTATAGCCTTAATACACTAAAAAGAGCAAAAGAAAATTATGTTTTACCGGAATGTGTACCTGTGTAATTCAAAAAGAGAACATTGAAAAAAAAAAATCTCGAAACAATGAGGAAATAAGGAAGTTGTTCCAATTTGTGTTCTCAAAACCAGTTACAGGGGTTTTAAATTAGCGCTAAAAGCTTTCCTCTGAGTTCGAACCTTTGTAATGACGGAGGGAACCGGTAGCCGGTGTTACCCGTTCTCTTTTATTGTTTATTCCGATAATTATTCGGTTACTCTCATCGGACATTGTTTGTTCTTTTTTTTCCATTAGCATTATTTTCCCGATACTAATGAATTAATGGTCTCGGAACGAGTTTAATTTCAAATTAACCGAATTATAATTTCATCGAATATGTTTTACCGTCGAAAAAGAAAAAAAGTAAATAATAAAACAAACAAGGTGTTATAAAAAATGCAAATGCGTTGATGTATTTCTCTCATTCTAAATTATCTCTCCAAAATAAATTTATTCGTTATGTATCAGTTTTAAGAGCTTGTTTAACTAACGCTTGTCCCTTCTTGAGCTTTACTAACTCATTTAAAATTAAAAAAAAAAACTACTAAAACTACCTGAACTAATGCTAAACTATTGCTAATAGTCATCTATGATATACCAAAATAACTAAAGCTCATTCAGACTTAAGCATGTCCTACATACGAGTAAATTTATTCAAATATATATTCCGTAAATCTTAGCCTTATCGTTCAATTCCTTTAACTGAAATAGATAATTATTTAAAAATGGCGTCTCGCAGATACAAAAATAAACGAAAGCTGCTCTAATCATTGCCATATAAATGATATAGCATGTATCTACCATCTTTACGGCGAGCTAAAGGGGCTCATCACCACCCAGCACCCTTCCTACATCTACAGCCTCCTACGATTCGAAACGTCGGTCCACGCACAGAGAATAAGATCCCGCCATTCTGACCTCTATACCCCTCCCACAGAACAAGAGCATTCCTTTCTCCCCCCACTCTTCTACCCTGTAGAATTCCTTTTCATCTAATATCCACCATGCTTCTTCTCTATCCTCATTCAAATCCTTCCTTTTCCAACACCTTCTTTCTTTCCAAAATGATGCTCACTAATTGCGAAATTTCAGTTTAGGATTAACAGCTGGATCAGAAGTGAATAATAGTTTTTTAATGCAAAAACTTCAACTTTGCTAATAAACTCATTATTTTTCTATTTTTAATTTTATCTATTTTTATTTTCTTTTTTTCATTTTATTTTCTCTTATTTTTGTTCGCATTAATTATATGTTTTGAGGCAAGAATTTATTTTATTTACTTGTTTATTTCACTGAAAATATTGTAAGCAATAGCTGATTTGTATTTTGTTTTATTGCTTCATTTATTGTTTTATTGTAACAAATATTGTTTCTGTTTTATTTGTTCAATGTTATTCTTAAAGAACCTAGTCCCAGAATAAAGTTCTTCTTCTATCTATCTACATCATTTTATTTTCATTCATTTGGTTTAGTTTTTTTATATGTTTCTTTTTTACTAATAAACAAATTATATTTTTGTGCCTAAAAATTGTAATAAATTCTGATGTATGAGGGTGAATTCCAAATCAATTTTATATATTATGCTACAATAGTTTATATGGTATATATATATATATATATATATATATATATATATATATATAAAATAATATATTTTATTACTCATGATTTAATCATTATTTTCTCTTTCTCTTCTTTATTAAAATATATATTTGTATTGTAAATTACCATTGTGAAAATGTATGTGACAATGTAATTGATTGTCATAAGTTAATTTTTAATTTTAGATATTTTTCTGTAAGAAAGGACCACACTTAATAAGCTGTGTTATTCTTATCAATTATGAATGAAATCATAGTGAATTATAAGATTAATAAATTAAACGGATTTAGACATTATGAGATAGAGGGACAGCGCCAAAATGTATAAGGTTTTCTGAGATATTTTCGTTCGTAAATATTTTAAAAGTTATAAAATAATAAACAGTTGATGAGGAAATTAAGAATGTTCTTAATGTCATAGTATAATTGTGTTATATACAATAGTTCTTTTTTTTTTGTAAAAGTGAACAAAAAAATTATGGCTATCAACCTGTTTACTTTATACCTTATCATCTCTAATCTTACATAACTTTGATTTCAAGTCATAACTCTACAAGATTCACGGATTTATGGCAATAAACTCCTCGACATTTCTTTCGGTAGGTAATACTCTTCGTAAAGGTTCGATAAACCCGGTAGGGTAATTTTGTTGAAATAATGCAGCAAGTTTTATATGACAGAAGTGTAAACGCGACCGACACCCTTCTTAGACAGCTTTCCTGGGAAAGATAAAAACACAGGGGTCGAGTCTGGACTTAACACCTTGGCGCTGATGGGTTTTTTGTTCTCTGTTGTTTTAGGCCTTCCAGTTCTTACACGGTTCGTTATCTTCAACTATAGGTGTCATTTTTTTGTTAAATAAACTGAAGCTGAAGTCTCCTTAAATGGAATCCTCAATAAATAAAAAAATAAATAAAAACTATTAGTTTTACATCCTTTTATAGCTTGAAAATTACTAATAATTTGGATTAGGGTAGATTATAATCATAAATGTATATATATATATATATATATATATATATATATATATATATATATATATATATATATATACACACGTGTGTGTGTGTGTAGTCGCTGTCACTAACTGCAAAATTCGCATTCTTCATTTTTTTTTTCGGAAAATGAGTTATTGATATATTATTAATTTCCACACGGAATTGTGCATTATTCTGAAGGTTTATACCATTATGACACAGAGTATCCTGTGTAATCCTTAAATAATGAACCTGACAGTCGTTCAAAATCTCATCGAGTGTTTCGCCTTTGAACTTCATAGAGAACAATATCTCTCGAAAAGCAATTTGGAGGAATTACTTCAAAAAGAAAAACCTACTATTCTTTAAAATACGTTGCAAATTTCAAACTTTAAAACTGTAATATAGGACGAAAATGATTCAAATGGTTGAAAAGCCGAAACATTTTAAATTAAAAAAAAAAAAATAGTGTACCTTAGTCAAATTGACCCTGCTACCGTTTCGACGTCAAATAAATCTTATCGTACTACCTCTACGTGCTCAGATCCAGTATCTTTCTATCTTCAATGGCTCTTTCCCCCGGCGGAAGGTTATTTACCGATGATAGTTCGTTTAGTCAACAACTAATGGCCAATTGAACTCTGGTACATTTTGAGCAAAAAAAATCATTTCTCCGAATAGTGAGGATTTCGACGAAGTTATGTAGGAATGCTTCAAGGAAAATGATTTGATGAAGGAAATTTATGAGTGATGAAGATGAAAAGAATTTAGATACATGTTTTGCTATAATGAGTGATCACGAATCTAGCGATGAAGCAGAAGAGCAGAAAAGCGAATGTACGGAAAAAAATTATACTTCTGAGAAAAAAAAAATAAACAAAAAAAAGATCTGTTGTATATGAATTTTTACAAAAAAGATTTAAACAAAAATATGGCTCGTATAAAAACTGCTAACAGCCAGTTTACCTGGATTTCTTGGTGGTGGTATGTTCAAAATGCGAAATTTCGAAACTGGATGCCAATTTTAAATATTTAGTGCTTGTGCGCTATTTAGCGTGATTTATTATTGATTTTTTTTCATATGAAGCCCCGACACTGTACAAATGCCTTTCTTTCATCATTTCTTAAGTATTTTTACGTAAAAAAATTTTCTTCATAAATTTAAAAATTTTTAACAATATTTGATCTTTATCTTTTATTAAGAGTGCAAATTAATCAAATTTAAAATTTTATAATTTTAATTGAATTCAAAAGGAACTTAAAAAACCGGCTTTTATTCATATAACATCTTATTACAAAATTACTTTAAAAAAAAAATAATGAAAAAGGGAAAAGGGCCAAATGGACCCTGGTACACTAAGAGGTGAAGCACAAAGAGTTAACTAGCTTAGGGTTAAATTTAATGTCGAAAATCGAGTTTTGCAGGAAAAGCAAAATTCTCTATTGAGCGCTAAAGTTTAAAACTCGTATTCTCCTCTCAGGCAATGGGGAGGTTTATTTTGTTAACATGATGTAGTCATGTTACACAGTCAACTATAAGTTATGTTTGGGTAAGAGTATTGTGAGAATATTTTTTTTAATTTGTTTCTTCAATACACAAAGTCTTGTGCCAAAACGTGTACCGTTATTTTAATTGTTATTTCTAGTTTGTGGTGTATTATTGTGTTTCACGTCTTGAATTTCTCATTAATGTGAATGTCAGTTTAGTGTTTGTATTAATGTTTGAATTAAATGTAAAAAATAAATAATAATAATAATAATAATTAAATAAGTGTATTGATAATTGTTTAAGTAGAGATAGGTTCTATTTGTATAGGGTTTTTCTATAGAAACAAATATAAATAAATAAATAAAATCTCCCAAGGTGTGCTGGCATTTTAATTTTTTCATCCTAAATTAACTAATTATTCTGAAAATTCTAGAATGCTTGATGTAGCCGTCTCCAATCAATTAAAGTGCAGAACTAACATTCTTCATATGTAAATACCAAAAGTCACATCTCCATACTGTGAAGATATTTTTCTCAGTTAGTTGTTATTGCAACTAAAAAAAAATTGCAAGTTTAAAAACCTTCAGTTGACGAACGCATGATGGTATAGAAGGATCAATCTAATTAGGGATTTATAAATTATTTGCCACTTCTATAAATTTGTTATTATTGAAAAATAGTTTCGAATGTTATACATTCATCTTCAGTTCTAAAAACAAACAAAAATTCAAAAATCAGCAATTTAAATTATAGTTTGGTATTATTATACATATTAAATAATATGTCCTCAAAACAGACATACTTATACATATTAAATTTGATGTAATATATAAATTGGTATTATAAAACATTTATGAATTATGAATTTAATTAACACAAGAGATCAAATACGTGTCGGTACTCACCAAGGTTTAAGTAAATTATGTCAAACAGAAAAGTTTGTATTGGTTTGTTCTCTCACTGAACTAGTAATGGAAATGACTGTAATGAAAGAAAGGGCAGGTGTTTGTTGGAAAATGGTAAGGCTTAGGGGGAAGGTTTAATATGTATATGTATTTTGACGACATATTATTTAATATGTATAATAATACCAAACTGTATTTTAAATTTGTGTGAGTTTTAGAACTGAAGATGAATGTATAACATTTAAAACTATTTTTCAATAAATAAATAAAAATTATAGAATTGGCAACTAATTATTGATCCCTAATTTTAAAACCTTGTTTTATTGTAATTAGAGGTTTTTATAATATTTTCTAATATTTTATATAAGTGGAGAATGTAACTTTTGTAGTTAAACTCTTCAAATTTCATGTCAATCACGGTTTTATCTAGTAGTATAAATAAGCTTGTGTTAGAAAAACTCGAAACAAAATTAAAATAAATGTGTTTGTGAATGAAGATTTCAACGAAATAAAGGAGATTAAATAAGAGAAGGGGGAATTCTTTTTCAAGGGTTCAATACATGCAATACAGACTTTTGAAAAAATATAGATGGCATCTAAAAAAAAATTTCAATGCCCACTTATAGGCGATATCTGGAGTTGACAATTTGCTGAATAGAGTTAGAACTCTTTAAAAAAAAAATTGATAAATGAAGGACAGATCTTCATGGAGGGATACAGTTTTAAGTATCGCTTATTGTCTGTGACGATCCAGGATTAAAATTGTTTTGTCTGATTTTACCTTAACCCCTTCAAACCTGAATGTTTTCTGTTCACTGAAAAAAAATTCATGTTTTGTAGGTTTTACTACTACCTTAAAAGTAATAGTTAATAATACAAGTAATAAACTTACTTGATTTTTTTTTTTCAAATTTTTGTTCGCAATTGTTTAGGAGTTATAGCATATACATTATATTGGACATTGGATTTCGATTTAAATCTCGATATATACATAGGTTTTGGCACGTTTCTAACTCTATTAAGGATCCATTTATCTATAAACACTGTAATATTTCTCTAAAAATGTTATTAAACATCAATTCTAACAATAATTGAAAATGTACATTATTTTTATCATAAAAAAAAAAAAAGTAATGATAATTTTCGTAGTAATAAAAATAATTAATTGTCTGTTATATGTTATGATAATCATAAAAACAATTTCTGCATTTTACAATATATAAATGCACATTACATATTTCGCAATATATGCCTATAATCGTTTTATTCGTACACTCAACACGCGTATATCTTGTATATCTTTTTTTTTAATTTTCTTCTGTATCACAGCTACTTATTATTCATATTCATAACGCCAAACTGTATTTTAAATTGCAGATTTTTAAATTTGTGTGAGTTTTAGAACTGAAGATGAATATATAACATTTGAAACTAGTTTTCAATAAAAGATCCATTTTAGAATCAGGAGCTCCTTAAATTGAGTGAATAAACTGTAGACCTTCTGCATTATTCAGATTTAAAAATGTCATTTAGAAATAAAAACAAATAAAATAAAAATTACTGTTGAGACCCGATGTCCAACATGCTGGACAGATGAGTTCAAGAAAATATTATGCTCCTTATGTACATTACACCACAATATTTTTTTAAAGGAATGTCTGATGACTTAACAACAAAATGTAAAAGAAATTATAAAGTAAAATTAATTTTTAAAATAATTATAATCAATGTAGGATGAGAAAAAAAATCTGAACTTTTCTCTAATCACCTTTCTTCTTCATTTAAATCATTTACAGACTTCAGAAATAGAGAACATGGAACCCTATTAGAATAGAATGGGATAAAGCTTCATTCTGATACTAGGTCTCTTTAGAATAACAAAATTGAACAAACAATAAGAAAAACATATCTGCCCAAAACATTGCAATAGTAAAAATAAATAATTCTTTTCATTAAAGTCACTAAACAATAAATAAGAAACAAAACATGAATTCTTCTTGTTAAAACTATATATATATATATATATATATATATATATATATATATATATATATATATATATATATATATATATATATATATATATATATTTGTATTGAACAAAACCGAAAAGAAAGGAATAAAATAAAAATTATAAAAATAATGGATTGATTCACTAAATTTACACTTGAACATTTTAAACAACAATGAAAATTTATTGTAAAAATTTAAATAATAATTTATTAATTAGGGATTGATCCTTCTATACCTTTATGCGGACGACAACTAAAAATTTAAAGTATAATTTCTTGATTTGACAGCATCTGTTTACTTATTTACTATCACTTAACATTGGGATTCTAGTGCTTTAGCATTCTTAACAATAGTACTTGGCCATGCTATGATATATATATATATATATATATATATATATATATATTTATATTTAGATAAAATAGAAGCAGCATGGTACAGATTGTAATAAATGTAGATCATGTTTTGTCCTCTGTAAAGCGAACAATTTTGTGGGTTTTTTTTTACTAAACACAGGCACACCAACTATTTTACTCAGTTTGGTAAACGAATATTTTTAAATTTCAATTTGTACATACAGAAATAAAAGCTTAAATAAAGACAGAAACAAAGTCTCATTAAACTAAGCGTTATATTCTAAAATATTAATATTTACATTTAACTATATTTTTAATTAAAAAAATAAAACTGATCTGTATTTTTTTCCTGGCATACCTAAAAAAAACAAAATTAAAATTATGTCGTTCGGAACAGAAATTGTTTCAAAGGTTTGTATCAATCTAGAATTAATCCGAAAATAAGTTTGAAAAGAGATATTTCAATTAAATAAAGGAGATTGAAGTAGCTAACTGAATAAAAAAACTTTTTCCTCAAAACTTAATTGCTTAACTTCGTTTCGACTAATTAATAAAGTTTTCAAATACACTTTGAAAATGAATTCTGAATACTTTGCGATGAAATATTTTAGAACTTTTGTTTTGTTGTTCATTTTGTATTTTTTTCGTTTTAATTTCCTTTACCAGAATAAGATAGAGGAAGTTTTGTAAAAATTCGATTTTTAATTTTATTTTTTAATCTCAGTTAATTTAAACATTTTAAGGTGACACTGGTCTTAATAAAATGATACTTTAGGATTCCTATGGCTTGATTAGGTGATACTTTAGGTTCTTTAATGTTTTTTATAATGACACATTTCTATCTTAAATGCACTAGAAGCGAATTATTGAGGAATATTTGGAAAAAAAAAATCAGGATTCAGGATGGCCAAAAAAGCACAAGGTGTTCTAAAACCTGTTTTTTTTTGTTTTTTTTACGAGGTGAGCCATGCATACAGCATACCCGAAAATCAAAATTATTCCATTTTTTGTAATCCAAAATTATATCTCTCTTGTGCCAATATGCCAATTGCAATTTTTTTATTTTGGTTCATATTGAAGCTAAAAATTTGACATTTTATTTCTCTGAAATATGCGTCAATGAAATATTTCCAAGGAAAAACAAAATCTTTCGTTTATATACTAACCATAATTTATTTCCAGACCTTATACTACCCTAGAACTAAACCACTTTTTTTGTATTTAATTTAATGGAATCGTAATCTTCACTTCTGTGTATGCACGTAATGTATGATTAATTCTAGTGCTCAGTCGTAATTAATTTTCATTCCTGATGCACAAGGGTGTTTAAGTGCTTACTACATGGAAAATGCTTGACGTACTTAGCCTCTTAGTTGATTGATGTGGGAGCTGTGGGTTCGTCGAATGGTAAGTCCTAATTTGAACTGAACATGACATTGTTCTCTGTTAATATAAGTTCAGGGTCACTGCCCGCACCCAACGAATTCAGCCGAAAATATAACTTGGTCAATAAAAATTATATTATGCCATTAAATATTATATTGGTAAATTTATATATTAATTTCATTTTTATAAACTCGAGTTCTCTAATAAATAGTTTTTTACTTCCTTGTACGAAGTAAAGGCAGTATTGTAAGCGCGAAAATTTTCGATTTTCAGATTTTAACGGAAATATCCATTTTGACTAGTTTCGTCGTGGCGTCTGTACGTACGTACTTACATTCGTACGTTCGTTCGTATTTCGCATAACTCAAAAAAACGGTTAGCCGTAGAAAGTTGAAATTCTGTATTTAGGATTGTTGTAAAATCTAGTTGTGAACCTCTCTTTTTGGTGACTGCTTGATCACCGGAAGTGGTACTTCACTTGAAGGTCATAATTGATTTCCATCAAAAATTATATTAAAATACTATGAAAAACTTCTCAAATTTAGTATTTATAACTTATATATTGATTTAAATAACATACTAGATTTTGATCTAAATTGGAAAACCGTAAGCGGTACTTTACTTGAAGGTCATATTAGACTTTCATCAAAATTATATTAAAATATAACGTAAAACATCTCAAATTTGGTATATAGGACTTTTATATCGATATGAATGTATTTACTATATTTTGTTTAAAATTGGTGAGCCAAAAAAAGGTACTTTACATGAAGGTCATAATAAGCTTACATCAAAAATTATATTTAAATTAAATGCATAAATCATACTTTTCGGTAATAAAGGTTACAAACGCAATTTGGTTTCCAATCCAATCAAACATTTTTATTACTTGTTTTAAATGTTAAAATTGAGTGTAAAATACTGGTTTTCCACCCCATTTGTGAGATGAACAAGTCTGCAGCAGGGAAATAAGGTATAAGTTGAGTGGGTTTTTCCGCTTAAAATGTCGAGACTGTCGATTTCTAATGCTTTATCTGGTGATATGGACAGTTTGAATGTTGTCACGGAACTAAGTTACCTACGGAAAGAAAACTACATACTATATAATAACGGAATGAGACCTCCAGAAACAAGAGTATGTGTGTGTGTGTCAATGGATGTCGCGACGCCGAGTGTCGTTTTTGAGATACTGCAATCTTCGGAAACTAGTAACCAAATTGAGGATCACTTTTTGAGCCACCAATTTATAGTTTAATAGGCGTACAAGGAAGTCATGTGTGTCCACATCAGATATTTTTATTATGCAACAAGCAATTTAATTTATATTAATAATTATATTTAATTGTGCGGTAAGCTCTGTTGATTAAGTTATCCAAAGAGGCGATCCGGCCAGAACCACGCTCAATCGCTAGATTTTTCTCTAACATCGTAAAATCAGGTTCCCCTTTAGTCAGATTTCCAATTAGAGACTGGATATAACCCAGGAAGGTCTCCTTAACTCCGGTGTCAATCCACGACGAATAAAACGAAAAGAATTTTCTTCAACAGGCAGGATAAAGAGGAGTTAAGGGCTAAATGTCTTGCCCACTGAGCTACCCTCATCCATTATAATATATGGATAATATTTATATTATAATATATATTTTATTAATCATATTATGATTACTGAAATTGTTAAATAATTTTATTCTAGGGAATAGAGTTAACATTCTGTATTACATTTGAAATGTAATACGAAATATTTTTTTCATATAAAAAAAAAAAAACTTAAATTAAAACTTGCGAAGTTAACCAAAAATTAATTCTACAACCTCCTCATAAATTGTTTAAAATTTTAATTCTATACTGGTTTTGATTGTGTGACATACTTATACATCTTTGTCTGATCAAAGTATATTACTTTCCCTTCCAAACTATCAATTATTCATAATTTACTCAAGCACGTTCTGTTTTTCTTGTTTAATTAAAAAAACTTCTGTTGATTTTTCTCTGAGTTTTCATATCAGTTATTCATGCTATTTTCTCCAAGGAGGTATATTATCGAATTCCGATCGACAAATTTTGCAAATATAAATTAAAAATAAAACTGTTTTTGTGATTAATTGATTAACTCCAAATTTCAGACGGTTAAAATTGTATTAAATTTAAATTAAAAATTATAATACGAATACAAAAAAAAATTAATATTATATTCTATATCTTTTAACTTTATCAATTTATTCCTATCTAATATTCTATGATATTTCGCCGCTTCAGAGCAGAACTAACCATCTATCTCCAAATTAGGCTTTTTTTATTTTTATCGCTTAAGATAGTTCAGACTACTGCGGATGGGATGCAGAAATAGTCTTTCTCTATCTATAGTGCATAAGGGATTAGAGGCAAAAATATTATCTTCCAATTTTGTTTAATTTTCCAGTTTAATTATTTATTTTTTTTTTTTTTTTTTTTTTTTTTTTTTTTTTTTTTTTTTTTTTTTTTTTTTTTTTTTTTTTTTTAGTAACGACTAGTATATAATATATAACTAGTAATAATTACTTAGTGAGCCCAGAGATTCGATGCCGGTTCATGAATATTTGCCCTCATACTTGCGTCTATAGAACCCCGCCAAAACCTATTTCTCGAGGCCAAAAAGACTTGATAGAATCCTCCCATACACGTTTCAGTCGAACCCATTGATTAATTTTTTTGTTATACGTTTCTTACCTAGCCAATTTCAACCGCCGCTGTTTTGGAAAGTTAAAATTCAAATTCATGTCAAGAGTACGGCTTTTAAGTACGATTTAATAAGTTGGCGAATGCATATATGTTAATTATACTCTAAAAAATATTGCGCTAAAAAAAAAAAAAGAAAGGAAATGGTAGAAATTACAGAATTTCCGCTTTGCTATTCAGCCTGCAGCTCCAAATGCCATTCTGAATATTAACTGGAAAATGATCGAATGTCCTAATTCAAATTCAATGGATGCATTGCCCTATATTTGGCAGGCAATCCCTTCCTTACTTCATCTTTTATTGAAAGAACGTCTTAATTAATTTTTTTTTATTAAATATTCGTTATTTTTTTTTGTTGGAAACAATTTGATAAAGGGCAATACTGATATCTGCTCACTACGAAATATAGTTTATGTGGAAATCGACCCCTTGAGAAGTTACTAATTGACAGAAATTCAATATTAGTTATATAAGTAGCATTGATAATGCTTATTATATTAATACTTTTTAGAAATATTAATTTTTTTTTTAATTCATAATTAATAAGCAGTCTTATATGTAATAGTATAAAATATTAGAGAAATAACTGTAATCAGTAAAACATTTTATTCGAAATCTCAATTTACATGCTTATATGTTCCCAGATTACAAAAAAAGTATTTTTTTATTTTTTTTTTAAATTTTTTAAAAAAATTTTTTTTTTTTTTTTCACCTCATCAACCACTAGGGTCATTATTGTCTCACATTAATACTTGAAAGGGTGATGAAATCAGTACAACGTAAGTCGGTGGTAGTTAAGAATTAGATTTTATGGTGTAGTTCATTGTGTCTGATGAATTCTAAAAGATTATTAACTGTTTGTATGTTGTCCTGTAGAATGGTGTGAAGCAATTCATTCCTTCTATCATTAAGACCGTTTAAATTCCATTGCAAAATATTCATTTGCGATAAAAGTTTTAACTAAGCCGAACGCCCTAAATAAGGAGACAGAGACAATTATTATTAAACTGTTTGAGTATTAATAACTGATAGCAGATAAGCATACGATTCATAGAGTGTCTTACTTAAAAAGAAAATTAAATGACAAATTATGCATGAAAACATGTAAATAAAAGGTCAAGGGAAGAGATAATTAATAATAAACAGACTTAAGAGCCTGAAAACTAAATGATAAATTTTTATTAATAAATATGTATCATATTTGTAATAAGGATTCTGCCTATATTGCAAACAGGAAAGTATTACAAAACGAAATATCAAGTGAAAACAGAAATATATAAGACTTATAGTAAAGAAATGGAAAATTCTTAAGATAGTTAATATGCTGAAAATAATCAATATTGCAATTAATAACATTACCAATAAAGTAAAGATGAAAAGGTTTAATAGCATAGAAAAGTTTTAAAATTAATTTTTTTTTTTTTTTTTTTTTTTTTTTTTTTTTTATTAAAAGTGTACAACTAATTAGAGTCGTTGGCTTAGAATGTTTACGGTTAAGAATACTTCTTACCCATTTTAGTTTTTTGTTTTGATACGGTTTGATAAGGTTTGTTTTGTGAGGATGTACTATATTGGTCACTAAGAGAGGAATTAGTTGACGTTGGCCTGTTTCTTTTTAAATTTATATCCGACTTAAAGGTTTTTGATACAGTGCTTTGTTTAATAATGTTTTCGTCTGTCTCCATTTATTCCTTAGCACTACAGATTGATTTATTTCCAGATAAGACTCTTTTTTGGCAACTTAACAACTAATTTTTCAAAGCTTATTAAATTTAATTAGTTACTTTTAATTAAATTCGTTTCCAATACCGTTACTTTTTTAGATAGTACTTCTACAGAAGCTGTTAGTTTAGAAATCTGTTCTAATAGTGCCTCGGTGACAGAAGAATGAAGTTGAGTTGTGGGCTGAGCTTGTTAGAGCTTTATGGGTAGTTTAGAAGTTTTGAGGAACGCAAAGATTTTTAAGAAATATTTTTCTATGATACTGTTATACTCATCACAACGCGATAAATTGAATTAATGTAAACGTTAAATTAATTCAATTTACATTTTTGTGGTTTTCATAAAAAATGATAAATTTCATGCCCCAAAGGTTAAAATATAAAATAAATTCGTTTTCCGAGTTGTTTTAATTTTGAGAAAATAAAAAAAAATACCGTTGGTGCCTCTCATCGGGAGTAACATTTTAAGTACTAGCTACTGATTTTGACATTTTTAGATTGTAAATAAAAAATTATTGAGTTCTAAAAATTATCACAAGTGTTACATCCCAAAGTGATGAGTCGTTTTGACTTATAACATCCATCCCTATTACTAGGAGTTTTTGGAAGTTGATTTGTATTAAAAATACTTTTTGATGACTGATGAGGAACACTTGTATGAGTATCCTTCTGTCGCCAGATGTATCCGTGTTCAAATTAAAGTAATTTTCGTGAGAATTTTTTATCAATTTTCTTCCAATCTTTTTATTAATTCCAATATATGTTACAGTTAACGAATCGCTCAAAGTTAAGATTTTGAGAATTAACTTTTATTTATTGTATAATCACTTACATTATCAGGCATTGTTCTTATTATGGACTGAATTAAACTGTATTATGTGCTATCTGTCTGCATCTTCGAAGGGTGACTACAAGAATGATATTACAACAGTGTCTTGTCGAAAGGACCATTAGAGATACGTACACCAAAGGATTGTAGAGGGGATGAATGAAATCGAAAGAAGACTGTATAAGGAAGTTGTATAATTGATATTATTACCCCTTGAATATTGATATTGTTATATGGTTGTCTTAAAGAATTTGTCTTAAAGAATTTGCCTTAAGAACAATTAAAAACTCAGTAGGTTTATTATATTTATTTTTTAGACGTAGTAGTTTTATTATATTTATTTTTTAGACGTAGTAGTTTTATTGTATTTATTTTTTAAACGTAGTAATTTTATTATATTTATTTTTTAGACGAAGTAGTTTTATTATATTTAATTTTTAGACGTAGTAGTTTTATTATATTTATTTTTTAGACGTAGTAGTTTTATTATATTTATGTTTTAGACGTAGTAGTTTTATTATATTTATTTTTAGACGAAGTATTTTTATTTTATTTATTTTTTAGACGTAGTAGTTTTATTATATTTATTTTTTAGACGTTCAAATATTTTAGCCATTTTAGGTACGGGTTATACTTATTTTAACTATTTCATTTCCTAATATAGATATTTCATTAGTAATTAAGGTAAGCTGCCCGAGATCCATCCTGTGGCTTAAATTCGCTATTTATCGTTGATGTAGATAGATAGAAGAAGAACTTTATTCTGGGTCTAGGTCCCTAAAGAATAACAGAATAGAACAAATAAAACGGAAACATTATCTGGCCATAAGATTACAAAATAAAGATCAATTAATGTTTACAATATTTTCAATAAAATAATAAACAAACAATATAAATTCTTGTCTTGAAAAGAATAATTAATGTGAACACAATAAAAAGCCACTGAGTTTTTTATTGACCTTAAGACGAATTTATTTAAGATAACCAGATAATATGGAAGATCAAACATTGAAAATAATTGATATTGTTAATGTGATTTTTGTGGGAAAGAGCTTTTTGCCGAAATCTGCTTATTGTTCTCTAAGTACATGATAAGGAATCAGTTGAGCTGTGAGAAACTTTTAAGGTCAATCCCGTAGTATAACTTATGTATCAGGTTATTCGAATCGTTCCATGTATCCTGTGAAATCTGAGTTGTTCCTGATAGACAGGAACAACCCTACCCATCCTTGAATTTGTTAATCTAGAAACTGTAATTACCTCGTGAATATGGTTTTAAACCCATCAAACAAAATAACCACTTTCGTTGGCCTTAAAAATAAAAACCTTGGTAACAATTAGTTGAAAAACTTTTCATACCGCAAATGAAAATGAGGCAGGCTTGGAATATTAAACAGGATAATAAAACGCTTTCGAAACATTGTACTCTCCCGTCCAAACTTCTCTTTCAGTTCTGGTAACATAGGTAAGTTCACGAAATGAGATTGAAAAAGTTGTGGGAGTTTTCTTTTGTACGTATCAGATTTATCAGAACCATAAATATAAAAAAATATATATATATATATAAAACAGTGAGCTAATAAACAGAGTAAACATATATATATATATATTTGTTTTTTGTCACTTAAGATAGTTCAGTCTACTGCGCATTTGTTGCAGAAGTAGCATATCTCTATGTATAATACTATTTAATCTTAAACTTCCCAATCTGTCCCAAATAATATAGTCCTTTTATTCACTTATTCTCATTATACAGTTTTATTATTCAAATTTTCTGCCATGTTTAGTGATATATACTTTTTGTATATAATTTTTTTTTTTTTAATTCACAGACTAAGATGGAAAGCCGAATATTTGTTTTAAAGATTCATATCATGAAACGATAAATGAATAAATAAATAAAAAAAAACCTGTCCTGTAAAATTAAAAATTCCGAGTTTGGCTGCTTTTGCTCCGAAACGGCAATGCATATACGACAGACACACAACACAAATGTTTAACCATTTACTACTTAACTAGGACATTCGTTTATTTAATGGAGGCAATTATTCTGTGTGGAGATAAATAGGCTTTTCCTTAAAAAAAAAAAAAAAAAAAAAAGGAAGAGTAATACATAGTTATTGTGGATTAATAAAGATAAACATACAAGGATTTAGTCTAAAACACCAATGCCAACACAAAGGACAATATGGGATTCAGGTAGAAAAATTTATTTTTTTAAATAATCGATTATTTAAATATTATAGACGATGCAATTCCAATTTGATTTTTTTTTTTTAAATAATAAATGATGATTGTAATCTTAATTTATTACTGAAATAGAGGGCATAGAAGAAAAATAAATTAAAACACACGAAGTAATTAAAGAAATATGACGAATTATATATGATTAATATATAAAAATAAAGTGTATAAATTAAAATAATTATTACTAAATTTAAACAAAAATGTTTTCAGCCTATTCTCAGTATATACATATATTTTTTAATATTCATAAAAAGAGGTATAAGAAATAAAAATAAAAACGATAAGCAGACAAAATTACTAAAATAATGATTGTAATGGTTGGAAAAATTAACAAACATTGTAAGATAACATTAATATATGTTTTAGATAATATAAACTTATAAACTGCACCACAGTAGGAGAGAAAAAAATAAATTGTCCCCAAAATTAAAAGTTTCCTCAGTGAATTGTGTAAAATAAGAAAAATTTTAAAAATAAAGAGTCATTTTATGGGATCAGTGGCATGCGTTATCCCAGCGCACGGCCCCTCTGCTCCCTTAACCCGTATGGCCGAAAGGCCAAGAAGAATGGGGAAAAAAAAAAAAAAAGGTAACATAAACCTGAGGATGGGCAACAGAGCCCGGAAACGTTGTTTGAAATGAGTTTTTGTGAATATAAAGAAAATTAAATTTTAAAATTATTTTCCTGAAATTTAACAAAGGATATTTTTCATGTTTTCGTGTTGCGATATTTCGCAGTATAAGTTACAAAATTTAACAAAACTTATGAGGCTTAAGGATATTTCCTTTTTAACAGTGAGAAAAACGAAAACAAAAAAAAAAGTATAAAAGTAGCAAATTGTAATCACAACAATAACAGAAATGCACCCTCGCTCCTCATAATCCAATTTCAGTGAAAGTTTTCGAAATCGGAAAGTTTGGGAGATATTTTGAAAATTTAATTTTGCCAACTCCCTTTTCCGAAACCTGATTACCCCCAAACAGTAGGACTCCTCGTTGGGAAAAACTTCTTCACTTAATAAAGATCCAGAAGGGCGCTACAGTTTCTTCTGTCTCTGGAGGAACTCGAAATTTTAATTCTTAACGTTGTTAAAGAGAACACTTATCGATGCAAATTGTACAAGTCAGTTTTGAACAAATTAATAATAATAATTGGGACTAGTATACCCTAGCGAGAACTCTCGCATTAGATATGTATATTTATTTCCCTAGTGCATTTTAAGTATGAAAGATATTAAGGTAACATGTTTATTCGTATAAAGAATATAATATTACCAACAAAGTTTATTTAACATACCTTTGGTGAAGCTACATAGTTTATAATGACTATGGCGAGGTAACACTTTACACTTAATAAGTAATTAGTTTGACCCAATGAAGAATATAACTTCAGTTTAACAGTTAAGCTATAAGACTCACCTATTCCATTTTATATGTGTAGTTTTCATATTTAACATTTCCCCTGAGGATCAGACATGGGAAAAAATATATCGACATCGATTTGTGAAAAAGGCTTAAGGGCCAAAAATTCAAAATTTAGTTTTCAACTTATTATGGCGCCTAAACACTGCTTCTATCAATATCCGCTCACGATATATCGAGAAAAACAAATTGGAAATGGTCTAAAAATCTACTATTTATGACGTAAGAACCAAACACTAACGACTCTTAGTCGTCACTCTGGCCTTAACCAGTGCTCGAAGTATTAAAAATATATTGTAATTATAAAGGTTTTTCCACCTTAATAAACTCCTATAATTTGGAATAAAGAATAAAATTAAAAAAAAAAATATTGTTATTTGGAGAAAAATCGTTTCATGTGTTTACTGTAAAATTTGCTAAATGGCGCTTACGCCTTTTTCAAAAAACAAGGTCGATATAATCTCCTCTATCATTCATTGAATCCTAAAAACAACATTTTATTTCCAAAGTAACGTTTTCACTCTTATTAAAAAGTTTTTGTATACAATCAACTTGTATCTATAAATATGAAGTCGTCATGACAACGGCAAGATGTTATAGTGCGACCCTATATCTTGCGTTATCTCAAATACTGTAGGATTTAGGGCTTTAAAACGCTGGACCAAAACCTTCTCTAGGTACTTATATGGTCTTGATGCCCGCGTCAAAATCTTTAAAACCCAACATATCCCGTCTCGATCCACCGACTCCCCATCTTCGAAGCTTGGAAATCTTCCAGTTTTTCCATCATTTTTATTTAAGCCTTAGTAAGAATTTAACAATTGGAAATATGATTCGTCACTTCTCCGTGAAATAACCGTTCTTTTGGAACCTCTCTCATCAGAATCCATCGCCTCTGAGAGCCGGAAAACGGATCTATACTACCGTATTTTATATTGAGAGGATTTTATATATTAGCACGTTCAGTGATGAGCCTCTAACTCGTTTGTCTCTCTACACCCAGCTAGGTGTGATAAAATCGATCGCTAGGTCCGCATCGGCATTCTTACTTTTTTAGAATAAAAACAAGTATGTCGGTCTTATTCAATAAAAAAAAAATTATCCACTGAAGCTTTTTCCTCCGAAAAACTTTGGCGACCCACCGATGGGAATGTCACTCAGAAGCAAATGTTAGCGACCACTCATTTTCTAAAAAAGAATGTCAGGCATGAACTATAAGACGTCGTTGTTTCCATATTTACATAAAAAACTCAGAAGCTTCAGAAAAAAAGGAAGCAAATAAAAAATAAAAACGTGATCAGTAGAGCTACTAAGGTTGTATTTTCACAAAAATAAAATATGTGATGTGGCCACCGCATGACTTAATTGTACAACTATTAAACTGTAAATCAGTGGCTCAAAAAGTGATCCTGAATTTGTTTGCTAGTTTCCGTAGATAGCAGTATCCCAAATGTAGAGATGCTCAAAATTTTAAAAACACCGAAAATTCAGGCAAGCATACCGAAATTTTGACTGGAATTCGCCCATACCCTTATGATATCGTTCTGCATAGACGAAAACCCTACATACTGAATTTCAGCTAATTCGATCCAAAGGGGACCGCTGGAGTTGCTCAAATGTAGTGGGGGAAAAAATATTTATATATAAGACATCTCCAAAACCTCCATAATCGAGCTCTAGGGGTTATAAACGCAGTCCAGCCCCTTACCGCGAGCCTTCGAATAGTCTAATAGCCTTCAATAGTCTATTTTATTCGGGGAAAATACGACTAAAAAGGACGTTCTTTCTGAAAGCAGTGCCCTAATGTGCCAACAATGTGTTTGGACTGTTTCAATGATCTACACAAATAAATATATTTTTATTTTTCTAAATTCATTCATGTTCTTTTTTATGTATATGTACTTAACTTTTTCTGTAAAATTATAATAATTATTTTTTGCACATTATTTCTTTCATGTACCATATTTTTCCAAAATAATAAAAATCTGTTGATATTAAAATTCTTTCCAGAGAAATAATTCCGAATGAACGGTTCTTTCGTTTATTTTATTTTTAATATTTGATAGTTGATATCAATTTGTAGTAAACTAATGTATTGTTGATCAAATTCATATATTAAAATAGGCTTATTGTTGCTACAATCGTTTTTATTTCTTTTTGTTTACTAGACACCGGTAATTGAAACATACGTATTTAAGATTAAATATAAAAACTAATTACTAACAGGTTGAAATAGATGGCTACTATTACTATTGGATACTGTTAGTAACATTAAAAATAAAGGAGAAAGAACAAAAACTTTTATCTAATGTAGAAAGTCCAAAATAAAAATAAAATAGTATATAAAAATAATATGACTGTTTCATTTAAACGTTTGACAGGAATGATGTCCTGTGCCCTATTTCATAATAAAGTACAAATATAATAACAATAAGTTGTACATAATAAGTACAACGAGTATAGATGGTTATCATCTTTAGATAATAATACATAATTTTGTTCATTTTTTTTTTTAATTTATTATTTTTAATATAACTATTTTAAATGTTATCTTATTTTTACATTTTAGTGTTAGTCATAGGCATAGTAAGTCATAGGCTAACTTGTACTTGTACTTTTGTACTTTATAATGAAAATGAGCCCTGGTATAGCATTAGGGCCTCTAGAGAATATAGCTTGTCAATGAATTAATTTCTAAAGACTTTGATGAAGCAAGAAGCATTATTATGTAAGAAGTACCGCCTACCGATGGGTCGCTTCATACTGAACGAGCTAATTAAAAATAGCATAGTATTAATAATTTTATTTGTATTATTTAAATAAAAATTCTTGCATTAAGCTTTCTAGGAAACCTGTTTCAAGTAGCCCTTTCTTGAAACTTTATCCCATTATTTGTTCAATCTCACTAGAAGAATAATCTAAATTTGTAAGGTTTTTCAAAAAAAAAGTCATGAACTTCTTAGTACCATTAATTCAAAATTTAATGCTGAAACGATGTACAACGTTTGCCTTCAAACATCGCACATCTCAAAAGGAGTTCCGCACCCCGGTAGGAGTTTGGAAAATGAATTGGAGTAAACTTTTATTAAAAGTGGGAAGACTGCGAAGGAGTTTGCCCTGCCCAGTCGTGGATAAACTCAAGGAAGGGATCAACTTTAATGATGAAAAAGTTTTCTCAAGAGGCTATTATAACTGCATCCACCATCCCTAAAATTCGAGAAGTTTCTTATACACAGAGAGTGATGAAATTTCCAGTAAGAATGATAAATAATTTATTATTTATATATTATATTTTTTTCTTTTAAATGGATATTGTAATCTGTAACATCTAAGGGCACTAAGCAGTTGGAATAAATGTATACTTTTACGTAATATTAAGAGAAAAATGTAAATTATATATATATATATATAAATAATAGCTGAATAGGTGAATGTTAATAACATCATGCATCCAGCTTGATTGCTCGGATAGCTTCGTATTGACGTATATTTCTTTGAGAAAAAATGTCACATTTTTAGTTTCAATATTTACCACAATAAAAAATTATTGTTATTTTAGCTGTTATAAGTTTACTACACAAGCATAATGACTTCCTTCAAACTATAATTAGAGACTAACTTTATAAAGACTATCTTGATTAAGATAATAACAAATTAATTCTAATATAAAATAATATTATTCGTATGCTAGTTAGTTGATCAAAAAATATCAATATCATGTTTCTGTATAATTGAAAACATAATTATTTATGTTGAAAGTATTATTTTGTACTTTAACACACTCAATAATATATTGTGAGTTCCTTTTTTTTTCTTTTCTAATTCAATTTAACGTTTAGTATTTTTATTCATTTTTTAAAAATGTTTCTTTAGTATGTATAAAATCTAAAGGATCTTGTACCGTTTAAAAAAAAAAAAAAATGTCACAATTTGAAGACTAAAAGCTGGTCAATTCTTTAAAAATCGCTTATTTAATAAATTTAACTATAAAATGTAAAGAAATTGTGGGTGATACTATATTTAGCATCCTAAAAAAACTATATGAATAAGGTATTTTCAGTACAAAAGGTTTTTCATCGTTGGCCTAAATAATTATTTATTGTTTGAGATGTTAAAGGATTATTTTTAAAATAATAAAATCTGGATGCATAATGTTATATTATTAACATTTATTTATTCAGCTATTATATATATATATATATATATATATATATATATATATATATATATATATATATATGTGTGTGTGTTTTATCCAAGGAGTTGAGAAGCAGCGATATACCTAAATTGGCAAACCTCGGAAAATTCCACTTTTTTGTATTACAGAGGTTGAGATTTTCGAAAGTAAGTCTCGTTTTGTGTTTTCCCGATCATGAGTGAGTATTACTATATGCAACTATTTTTTTTGCAATAGTATAAGTAATTAAATAAATGAAATTAACAGATGAATATTATTCATATTCCAGTTTATAATTTCTCATGTAGGTGTGTTCCGTTTCGGTATCAACACAATTTTCCCTCAGAATTTTCCCTCAAAGGCTCTTGGAACTGCTGGCGAAGTTTATAAGATGCACGACATCAACAGCCATAGCTGTCTCTTTGGGTAAATCTGTCTTAATTTCTTAATAAAGACGTAATAACTTAATTTCCTCAGGACGTCTTTCAGAATTCGCCTACAATTGCGCTGAATGAGGCGTTCCTTTCCAGAGACAGATTATTCGAACTCGTTTCTGCTGAATGCAGTATTCATTATCTAGCCGGTATTTTATTACATTATTTTATAATTGTGTTAACATTTTTGGCATTGCATATTTTTACGTACAATACAGGAAAAAAAACAATTTTTTACCGTTTAAGATAGCAAGAAAAACAAATATGTTGTCCATATTTGTTGGTGTGTTTTATCTCAATTAATATAAATATTATAATATAGTTCCTTTCAATATTGCAGTGATATACCAACTTATTTTCCTTTAATTTTTTTTTCAGTAAAAAACATTTTTTTTTAATATATACATATATATTATACCAATATATTAGCTAATATACTAAGATATTAGCAATACTAATTTTCACGTATCATAGTTTTTCTTCCTAGTATGAAGTTTCAATTAATATCCGTTTTAGATTGATATCATATATTTAATTAATTCCAACCATCAACGACATTTTGCGCTCTGTTCTCCCATTTTCAAGTTATTCATCCTAAATTTTAATAATTATATAAATACAATAATAATAATATATTCTTTATTTATTCCGGGACGTGTCCCTTTAGAATAATATTACTGGTAATATTAGTTCAGCTTAAGAGCCTTAGATCTATTAAAAAAAGAACAAGATAATCAACAAATGATTAAAAAATAAATAAATAAAAGAATACGAAAAATAAGATAAAATTACAATAAATTAAAATCACATAACTTTCAAGCCTTTAAACAAAACAAACTTCCAATATAAATAAATTTAAAACGAATATAGTGAAAAAAGATTAAATTAATAATAATTAAAAAGTACAAATAATGTATTAATACATAATTAAGTAAAAATTTTAATTAAGAATAAAGAGTACCTATTTACAATGCTTTTGGAACAGAATGGACAGGAAGTGACTGAATAGACGGGATTTGAAGGTGGAAAGAGTATTGTAGATTGTAGCATGTATAGAAGAATGTATAGAATTAATGAAAGAGTAAAATTAATGTAACGCATATCTTAGCCTATTCTCATAAAATATATATATATATATATATATATATATATATATATATATATATATATATATATATATATATATATATATATATAAGAAAAATGAAGCATGTAAAAACGTAACTAGAGTGCAGCAGCATATAAAATTATTTAAAAACACATAATTGTTTGTAATAATAATAAAAAATAAATGTCACGTAATAAATTACAAAACATCTTAAGATTTAATGAGATTTTTGAATTGGATTTAGGGTGAACAACTTGAAAATGGACACAAAACCCAAAACGTTGGTGTTTCGAAGTATTTAGATATATTATATTGATCTAAAAGGGTTATTAGTTGAGATTTCCCGAAAGCTATGATAACAATTTTTATTGTATCTTTCGATAATGTTGAACCACGTAAAAATACAATATCAAAAAATCAATAAGTATATAAATAATTTTAAAATTATAATTACTAAAAATTAAATGGTCTGGAATGTGATATCTCAGAATTCAATGATGATTTTTTTCATATGTTCGGTACTGTCGGTTAGAATAAAAAAAATGAGAAATTTCAGATTAATTCTCCTTTAAGTATTTGAATTATACATTTTTGAAAAATCGACTGTTTTTATCCGTTTCCAATTATTGGAAAGTTTATAACTCCATAACCATTTGACCTTCATAGCTCAAATTGTGTCATTACTTTCAGAATTACATGAGGTTTAATTCGATGTGTATTTTTAGTTAACCAATCCATTCTTCAAATGTTTAAAAATTTCCAAAAGTTGTTTTTTCAAAATCGAAATCTTTAATTATTTTGTTTTAAATATATGTTACACATGCAGCTTATAACAAAGTATGGACAAAATTTCAAGATGGGGTTTTTGAGGGTTCTGTTTAAAAAACAAACAATAAAGCTTTAAAGAAATAATTCGTGTCCCATTAATTGGTAAATGAGCTTTCAAAAAAAAATTTTTTTTTAATGATCTCATTTAGATATCATTATAACATTTGATACCTGCATTCTCATATTAGCATTAAGCATATATTTTTTAACTAAACATTTTTTAAATTAAACAAATTAAAAACACAAAAGCATTAAATATATTGTTTTAATATACATACATTCTTAAAACTTGTATACGTAACTTGTATTTTTTTTTTAATTTCGATTTTGAATTATTTTTAAAATAACATTTTGAAAAACTCTGTTCAACTGTTCTGTACGCAACCGAGAAGAAAATTGGGTTAAATGTGCAAGTTTTAAATGTAGATAAGTTCGTTGTTGATTTTTGTTTGGATATTAATCAGTCAAATTATTAAAATAAATTAATCAACAATCTTAACGCTTTAAGTATTTGCATGTTAATAAATTTCTTTTTGGAGAGTTATTAGCATCGTTCACTTTATTGAAATGTAATAAATAATAAAATAATAAATCAAATCAATAAATTTAATCAAATAAATAATAAGTAGTGAATTTAATTAGGGGACGAAATTAGGGTCACTCTTTCAAAATCCTCGCACTTGGGTAAATATTGTTTCTATTTTTACACATTGAAAAGATTATTTTGTTCTTTCTAATAACTATACAAGCATTTTTTGCTATAGAAGTGCTGAGAGTTTAAATTTTCTTTGAAATTTCGAATTTGCCTTAGCGGGGTCCTAAAATTATGACTTTTTATGTTGCAGAAACCTATATTAGGAGAATAAAAAGATATCTTCCTGTTTTTTACTTCCTTGTACGAAGTAAAGGAAGAATTGTAATAGCTAAAATTTTCGGTTTTCATATTTCAACGGAAATATCCATTTTGACCGCCCCTGAATCCATTTTGACTAGTTTCGCCGTGGCGTCTAAACGTGCGTACGTACGTTCGAATCTCGCATAACTCCAAAACGGTTAGCCGTAGAAAGTTGAAAACTATTATTTACGATTGTTGTAAAATCTAGTTGCGAACTTACCTTTTTAGTCAGTGCTTGAGCACCGGAAGTGGTACTTTGCTTGAAGGTCATAATTGATTTCCATCAAAAATTATATTAAAATAGTATGCAAAACTTCTCAAATTTAGTATTTATAACTTATATTTTGATCTACAAAACATACTAGATTTGTGTCTAAATTGGAAAATCGGAAGCGGTACTTTACTTGAAGGTCATAATAAACTTTCATCAAAAATGACATTAAAATGTAATGTAACATCTCAAGTTTGGTGAATAGTGCTTTTGTATCGATATGAATGTATTTACTAGATTTTCGTTAAAATTGGTGAGCCGAAAATGGTATTTTACTTGAAGGCCATAATAAACTTGCATCAAAAAATATTAAAATACAGAAATCATATGTTTCGGTAATAAAGGTTACAAACGCAATTTGGTTTCCAATCCAATTAAACATTTTTATTACTTGTTTTAAGTGTTAAAATTGAGTGTAAAATACTGGCCTTCCTCCCCATTTGTGAGATGAACAAGTCTGCAGCAGGAGAATGAGATATAAGTTAAGTGGGTTTTTCCGCTTAAAATGTCGAAACTGTCGATTTCCAATGCTTTGTCCAGTGAAATACTAGATAGTAGACAGTTCTAATGTTGTAACGGAACACGAAGAAATCTCTTGGAAACTAGTTACCTACTGAAAGAAAACGACATATAATAACGGAATGAGACCTCCAGAAACAAGGGTATGTGTGTCAATAGATGTATGTCGCGACGCAAAGTGTCGTTTTTGAGATACTGCAATCTTCGGAAACTAGTAATCAAATTGAGGATCACTTTTTCAGCCAACGATTTATAGTTCAATAGACGTACAAGGAAGTCATATGTTTTCCACATCAGATATTTTTAATGCAGGATGAAATATTTTTATTTGAACAGCCTTATGCGAACAAACCTAATAAAGATAGTATCTACATTACTTCCAAATAGTTCAACATTTACTGAAGAATGGGAGGTATCACTATAGATTAGTTGAGAATGGTTAGTTTTTTTTTACGATTCTATCAGCGTTCTTTTTAATTGAATGGCGCTTGTATTATTGCGCTCTAGTTAACAATAACAAACTATCGGCATTAATATTATATGTGTGTGTGTGTATATATATATATATATATATATATATATATATATATATATATATATATACATATATCAAGCATTTCTCTGTCCTGAATATAAATTCCGTTTTTGTTGAAAACAGCCCGATGAGGTATTTCAGCGACAAAAAAAAAAAATATATAGACAGAGGGATTCGATTTGCTTTGAATCTGACTGTCCCTTTGAACTTTTCAAATTAAAATTTACCAATCCGACCTTTAATTACTATTCTCCCATTTACATCCGAACCAGAATTACTAATTTCTTTTGAATTACATGGTTCTATCAATATATTATGCATCTAACAACAAGTTACAGAATCAAAAGCCTTTTTGGAATCGATGAACAGCTGGGCCCTGTTTCATAATAAAGTACAAGTGATTACAAGTTACTTATCGTCATTAGGTAATAATAATTTTATTAATTTTTTTTACTGTTTTTTAATATAACTATTTTAAATGTTATAACAAAAAAAATTTTAAAAAAACAATATAACAATATATAACAACTATATAATATTTTGCACTTTCCTGTATAGACAACCCCTGTTTCTTAATAAATTACAAAGATATTAGTACAAGTTAGTCTTTGACTTATTACCCCTATGACTAACACTGTAAAATGTTAATATGCGATAACATTTAAAATAGTTATATTGAAAATAGTAAATTAAAACAAAAAAAACATTGAATAAAATTATTATTATCTAAAGACGATAAGTAGCCTGAAGATAGTAGCCTTCTAGAAGAAAATCTTTCCACTAGTATTTTTTACCACTCATACTTGTACTTTTGTACTTTATTATGATGTAAACTACTTTTTATTGATACCCTAAAATTTAATTATTATTACCCTTATTAAAGTATTTTTTATTGTTACCCTGATGGAATGTACTTTTGGTTTATTATTTTAAAAAATAAACCTTTGCAAGTGACTATGAAAAAAAAATTAATCTTCCCCTCCTCAAAATTTTTAGTTTCACGTTTCAATAAACGTATAATTCAAAAATCAAATTTAAAAAAAAATCCGTCCGCCCAGTGCTTTTCTCTGACACTACAGGTCCTGGAATGATCGACGAAACTCGATTTTCGCTATTTTGTTTCAATATGGCGGCCAATAAGACATTTCATACGCCCTCATCACGTCCAGAAGATATTGAGAGAAAATGAACATTCTTTTGATTTCAGCTAAAAAGAAACGTTTTGAAAGAGTAATTTTCTATGTGGAAGATAACGGCAATGTAGGTTTTAAATACAAATCAATTTATTTAGCACAAATGGCGCTAGTGCGGCGACCGCTACAGATAAGGCGACTGAATTGTAACCGGAATTACCGATAACCGTTTTTTTTTTTTTTTTTAACAGCAACCGACACTCCTAGCCAATAGATGAAAAAATGGCAATTATATATGCCTCCAGAAAAATTCATATAGAATAGAATAGAATAGAACAGAAAAAGAATTTTATTCTGGAACAAAGTCCCCTAAGAATAACTATGTTGTACAAACAAGAAATAACAATTCGTACTTACATATTCAAATAAACAAATAAGAGGCATAAATAATATAGAAATAATAAAAGAAAAAAAAAAGAATTTTTCTCAAGTAAACGAGTACTAATAAAAAAGAGAAAAGAAAATTACATTCATCCGTTTGACAAAACTTTATCGCTAAAATAATTATTTAAATCCCCTAGTGAGAAATATATATATATATATATATATATATATATATATATATATATATATATATATATATATATATATATATATGTATATTGTGATATCATACAGAAAAAAAAAAAAAAAATAAGATAAGTACAAAGAAAAAATAAATAAAGAGAATTAATATCTGAAAAACATTTGTACAAAATTGACAACATAAAGAGCATATTTGGACTTCTTAACAATCAAGTTGTAAATGCCATTGCAGAGAAAATAATTCATAAATAAAAAGAAAAGAATCCTTGAGATTTACAAATCAAACAACGAACTACATGAACAATGAAACGAATTGTACATAAAAGGTACGTTGTGAAAACTAATGCGTTACATTATAATGCTATGGTCAGCCAACGTCCGACTGAGTTGTGAGCAGAAATTGGAAAAGGAGGGTTTTAAAAGTGGCTAAGGTATAGGTCTTGTATATTATATTTTTCATTAATTACAAATATATGGTGTGGTGCCTTATAACATGTAGATTCAAAATTTGTATGCGGCAAGCCTCCGTCAATAGGTAACCGGCTTTGGTGAAAATTCAATTTCACTTTGAGTGGCCACTTTACCCCGCCTTATCCTAAACGATGCCGTGAGTTTGAGACGAAGGGTAATGGTTTGATCTCATGGGCTTTTGTTGAGATTTATTTTATTGTTCAGAATCGAACATCAATAATATTTCAACGTATGAAGAATCCGGATGAAATAAATTGGTTCATGATCGACTGTTAATGCAAGTGCCATTATTACTTATTTTATCTTTAAAATACCGATGTGTGTGTGTGTGTGTATATATATATATATATATATATATATATATATATATATATATATTTTAATCTTAATCCTAAATGTTACTATATCGTTTAGAAAGCTCAATGTAGGAAATGAAATATTTTACTTACGAAACATTGTCCCCGAGAATAAGATCAGTTTGTGTAAGATTGTGGAGTGTTTTAAAAATTCATTGACCTCTGCCTCCTTCTGCGAGGGCTGATAAATTATTTATGAACTGAACGCAATCAGCACTTGAGTGTTAATGCTCTTTTCGGGTCGAAGAGTATTACGGAACAAACAGGATAAAAGTTTATCCACTGCATCTAGAGTCAGCCGACAATACTTGTATATATATATATATATATATATATATATATATATATATATATATATATTAATTTTATTGCACCACGGTGGACGGCTGCGTTTATTTTCCAACGTTATCCGGGGAATCCTACAACTATTTATGCGCAAACTTCATGTTTCCAGATTTACCATACTCGTTCTCAGTTTCGACTAGAATCAGGAACAACTTAATGAAGATTTTAAACTATTTTTTATTTGACTGTAATTAGAAGATCTTAATATCTTAGCCTTTTTTATTGGCCCGTATCCAGACCTCATAAACATTTAATTTTTCAAAGTTGGGAAAACGTGATTGAAACGATTGAAACGTGATTTCTGTGATGTCTATTATTTTGCATGCTTAGTTTTAAACATCTGTTGTTATCATCAATTAGCCTTGTTACGTGTTTTTTTTACACTCCAAAGTTCTAAATTGGGGTAAAATTAATTTCTCTACGATAGTTGTGTTCGTTGTTGTATGGATCAAGGTGTCATTCCCCATAGATAACAGTGTCCAAATGGACACGATATGAGCCTCTGCATCAAGGGAGTTTAGTCTGTAATTTGTAGGTAGAAGAAGAAGAACATGTTATACAACTATCTAAATCTTTTTATATTTCATATTTATTTTATGGTTTAAAAACATAAATAAATGTTTATTTTTGTTGGTCATTGCATACATTATTAATAACCTAAACTTTAGCATCATGTGCTATACTAGTGATCACATAAATCATCGGTTAGTAACTTCGGTACTCGATACGGAAATAAATTATTTTATTATATTAAATGATAGTTATTTTTCTATGATACATTTGAGCATGTTACGATATATATTCTAGTCCCAAATTAAATAAATTTTAATAACTACAATGTATCATTAATTCATGTAATCTGACATTAATTTAGTTTTGAATGCCTATTAATATGGGTATTTATAGATTTTTTTAGTTCCTATTAATTCGACCTTTGTAATTATAAAATAGCATAACGAACTCGAAGGTTCGATTCCGATACTCCCCTATTCGATTCTACCAATAACCTCCCTCTAGTGAAAGCTCTTAAAATCAAAATCAAGAAAATTCGTAATTTTTTTAGCGATCCAACCAAAAGTTTGTTTCAGCCATCTTGAAGCTATTGTTTAATTATATGTACTACCTTAATAAAGGTTACAAAAAAAAAATAACTTAAGGAATCAACAAGCTATTAAATGAAAAGATTGAATAGAACATTATTTTTATTTATTTTTTACGAAATCACCAAGATAAATTAATGACGAAATATAAAGTTGCGAAGAACTCTTTTGAAGGCAGTATGGAAGGATATAAAGCATACAAAATCGGTTGGTAGTTTGTGTCAGGAAAGCAAGATGATGGCATTCCTACTCTTGGAGTCTTTTATGGATATTTCATACCCTACTTTGCTATGTATAAGTATGACATCATACCTTGGGGGATATCATCAAAGGCTCCTAACCTCTGCGACCTGGAAGAATCGTAAAATTTTAAAGTCCTTCTACTCCAGAGGGTGGAGTGAACAAATTGGTACAGTTGGAAAGGCTCAATCAAAGTTTTTATAAGTGGACAAGAATAGGGAAGTAAGAGAGGTGAGGAGACAAAGGATTCTTTCTCCTTCGCATACTTCCTCCATTAGACTCTATAAATCATTCAGTCTAACTTCAGACCTAGTCAGAGCGCAATTACTTCTTCTTCTGCCTCTATTTTAGTTCGAAATGGTCGAGTCTTGCTTTCCACATGATTTTCCCGTGATAAGTTGGCGTTGGATTGTTTATTTTAAATGATTTGTTTGGTGGAAACAATCCTAAATAATATAATTAATATTTTTTTCTTCTTTTTTTTTTAAACAGTATGATGTTTTATTTGATAATTTCATTATGATGAACATAAATTGTAGATTTGATAATCTACAATATACAAAATAAATGTAAAATAGAGGTTAAACTATAATTTTAAACAATCAACTCTTAGAATTAATAGTTTATAGATACTTCAGTGCAAAACAAATACCTATTTTAATTTTAATTTAGATTAATTTTTAGTTTTGTTTTATTTTCATTAGTCGCTTGTCGGCATTTTTAGCATCATTGTCATAATTTGCATAACTTGTATAATCATAATTATCTCGATATGCTTTACATACTTCCAAATTTCATACTATTAGTTATTTTGATGAATAGTTTCCATATACTTTATTGTATCTTTCATGTAATTTATAATCATTCCTTCACTCTTTTCACATTATTTTAATTTTCATTATTTACAATATATATAAACATATTTTTTTCTTTATACTTGATTTTTTTTTCATACTAGTCATTTATGTTTATTACCATATTTTATTAATGTTATTTTTGCTGTTTCAATTGTTATCACTCTTATTATCATGTTTTTTTCATAGTCCTGATGCCTGGCTTAAAACTTAGGCCGAAACGTTGGCACACAATAAAAATAAGTTACGCTTAATAGTCTGTTCTTCATTGACCGTATCCACCAACCAACTTCTTAAAATTACATCTACGGTCAAATATACACATATTTATATTCTTAATTTTATTTATTTATTTTTTGGTGCATGTTTTTTTTAATAATGAACCTTTGGCCAAGGAAAAAAAAATGCACAACCCCTCCCCTCTCAAAATTTGAGATTTTACTTTAAAGATACGTAGAATCCAATAATCGAATTTAAAAAACCGTCCGTCCGCCGTCAAGTACGTTTGCAAATAGCTGTTGAAATTATTCTTTTTAGTAATTAATAGGGATAATCATCGGAACTCGGCATTAACGTCCATTTGTTTCATTATCAGAGGTTTCATATGTCTATATGTCGGTCATTTATGAATAAAGAGCAAAAATATAGTGTGTTTTGGAACCATTATACCAAAGGCTAACAATATATATGAATATTTAATTCAAATATTTTTTTTAGCTTGTTATTACATACAATTCCATCCAGAGCCGCCAATAACGCCATAATTTGGGAATAATAAACCATTGTGTAATAATTTGCTGCGTTTTTAGACGTATCACCCGAAAATTGAATCTTATAATATTTACGATGCGGAGAAATAACATTGTAAAATATCTTAGGCTGTATCTTGGCCTTAGACTTACTTGAAATACATATGATAGATTTAATGACTGAAAATTAAACATCGGTGCAGACTATTGATTTACTTGACAACCGATCCTCTCTAAACTTACAGTCCCCGATCCAAATAAACATTAAATATTTTAATATAAATAAATAAATTATAATAATAATAAAATAAAATAAGTAAATATAAGAATTAAATCTGACTTTTGATATCGGTAACTTAAGTGCAATAGATGTATGAATGATTGTAAAATAATTTTATAACTATATTCCAATTTAACCGGAATCCTTATTTTGAAAATGTAATAGAATATTTTGTTTTAAAGAAAATTAACTAAAACCTGACTTGTTTTTTAATATAAATTTATCTAAAATTATAACTCTTCCGGCGCTGTAGTCCATGGAGGATTCTCCTCCACTAAGACCGGCCCTTTGCGGCTCTTCTCCTTTTACCCCCGATGAAAACCCAGGAATCTAAAGTCGGCTTCTACATTGTCCAGCCATCGTAGTCTAGGTCTGCCTCTTCCTCTTTCTCCATCTGGACGCTCTTGCAGAATCTGCTTTGGGGGTATTTTTTTTTTATTCATACGATGTGCATGGCCAGCCATCTTATCCTTCCCATTTATAGTACAAGAAACTATATCTAGTCCTCCTCATAGGTCCTTAAGCTCTGTTTGTCTTTATGCGGGAACGATTTCCTTCTTTGGTCTGGCCATATATTCTTCTTGGAATGTTTCTCTCCCATATGTACTCAGTAGCCTCTCTTCCTCCTTGGTTAGGGTCCATCATCATTACCATATATTACAACTGGACAAATTTTGAGGTTTCGGGGTAAATCTCGATTTTGAACTTTCCCAGGCTTTTAGATTTTTTAGCAATAAAATTTACTCAGGCTGGGTCGCCGACCCTACACTTTGCCCATTTTAGTCCCCCTTTACGACATGCAGGAGCTACCACAAAGAATTTAAAATTTACACGGAGAATTTAAAATTAAAAAAGACATCTAAAGTTGAGGAAAATCACAAAAGAGAAAATTCCACATAAAAACAAAAAATAAATCAAGTTAACGTTTAAAGAAAATTGGACCTTAGCCGGCGCTTTGTGTATACACTGTACCGCAATACGTTTAGGTGTTGCGTTCTTTTTCAGGGGCTATTCCAATATTAATAATTAAAATTTAACTTTCATTAGTCCAGTGCATTAAAGCATGAAAATTGAAAAATTAATGAACCCAATTAAAATAAAGGGATTTCAATTTATTTTTTATTGAATTGCTTGCATCACGAATTAAATTTTTTTGCCCATTAGAAGTTTCCGCTTTTCTTTCTTTTTCTTAACACCTCGAAAATAATTCAATTCTTGCACAGTCTATACCATACAACAGGTATAGTAAATGTTCTTGAAAAATAGATATTGAACTGTTTAAATAATCGGATGTTAATTTTATTTTTTAAAAAAAACCTAAAATTTTCGCTCATTTTTCATTCATTGCTCAATATCACGAAAATTACAAACCGCACGAAAAACATCATGTGTATCTTTTTTAAAATAAAGCAAATTTACTAAGATTCTCTAATAGAGCTCTTTATGTTTACTAATTCCCGAGATAATTTTTTTTTAAAAACATATTGTACATGATTTTGACATTATACAACTGTCATATCTTATCATTTCTTAACTAAGAAAAGATGGATATCTCAGGAACTTTTCGACGGATATGTGTCTAATACCACTCAAATTGGAGATAGTTAAATGGACAATAAAGTAGTTTATGAAGACTATCTTCGTAGGAAGACCAGTTTCTACAATATTTGCCAAATTAATTTTAAAAAATGGTTCTTTATCTTCTTTTTTTTTTTGGAAATAAAACTTGTTTTGGAAAACTTTATTTAAAAACTTTAGCAAATTTGTTTTACTTTAAAAAAGGTATTCATAATATTTTTAGCGCGGATGATAGTTTTCAAGTTATTGAGCACTAAATGAAATTAAAGTTTTTTTTTCTTGAAAATAATGAACTTCCGAGTTTTGAAATAGTTCAATAACTATTATTGAAGGAGATTTACAGTACCTGTTGAATAGTCTAGGCAAGGATTGAATTATTTTCTAAGTGTGAAAAAAAAAGAAATAATAAAAGAAAAGCGTATTTTTTTATGTGTTAACTTATTATTTTTTGATGCAAGAAACGCAATAAAAAAAAAATTTCCTTTCAAAAATCCTTCCATTGTAACTGGATTTCTAGGTATGAACATAAATGTACTGGACTATTTTAATATATTATTATTTCTTGTATTTCATAATTTTAAAATACTATTCTGTAATGCGTTTTTAAAAATTTTAATTTTTCAAATTGATATTTTGTATTTAAATAATTTAATTTATCTTTATTTTTTTTTCTCTTCAAATATTAATTTGCGCCTGTCAATATTAAAATGACAATCACCAAATGGTCTAATAATTTGATTCGCTTACTTTTGTTAGTTCAGAAAGGAGATCTCTCATCCAGCACCTTTTTAGCCACCCTCCTCTCGTATTTATGGGCATGTCGGCTGTAGCACTCTAATCATAATATTTATAAGTCCGCGGACATTATAAAAGCGTTGATAAAGAGTTGTAGCAGTAAAAAAAAACTAGGTAATTCGAGTTACATAATATACGTTAATCCGTGTTACGCACCCGCTTCGTCAAATACATGCTGACTGAAATTATTTATTTAAATTATTTTTTAAATAACTATATATTCTGTAATTATGATACTTAAATTAAATACTTATCATGCTGCCAAAACTTAGTATATTGTATCATTTCCATTTTTTATTTTTTTTTTTAAATGCCTTATGTTGATTCCAAAATACCTTGCATTTCCTCTCTATCTTTATAATATAATGGCCGAGTTATGGGCTTATGAGATCTCTAATCGGCCGCCATTTGGAAACAAACTGACGGATAGCAATGTCGAGGATCATCCCGGGGTTACCTGTGACATTGGTACCGAATCTCAAGAAAATCGGTCCAGTAGTCTCGGGGAAAAGCCGCGGACGGTGGACGGACGGATTATTTTTATTTGTTCGATATTTGGATTCTACGTATCTTGAAAGGTAAAACCTCAAATTTTGAGGAGTGGTTACAAAAATGTTTTCCTTGGTCGATTCCAAAGGTTTATTATTGAAAATAATAAACCAAAAATACTGCATGAACAATTCTGTTCTACACCATCTTCTCAGCTTCCCTTTTGAGGGAAAAAATTTGAATAAATTTAAATAAAGTAAAACTTGATTAACGGGAATTCACAATACTTATGGGCTATATCACGTTAACCAAAAATCGCCCAACATGTATACAGACTCATTCTCCATTTTCGTCATAAAAACGGTTTATGGAATATATAGCTACTGCTGGCATGCCCATGAATATGAGAAAGCGACTAAAAAGGAGCTGGGTGTTATGATGATGTGCTGGGTGCACATCTCCTTCCGTGAATCATGATACCAAGAAGAAGTGCGCATGTTACTGTTCTTCTCCTGAGATGACATTATCTGTTAAGCAGTTGCACAATTTTCTGATTTTAATTATTTTGGAAAATACGAATAAATATCTGTGGATAAAAAAAAAAAATAATAAATCCACAAACTAATAAGCTAAATTATAATTTCTAATAATTACAATTTCACTGTTTTTTTTTTTTAATTTTGAGTGTACATAGTTTCCATCAATGTATGAGGTCGTCATTACTATATAAATAATAGTATTATCTCACAAATGGAATTTTTGCTGAAAAGTATGATAAATTAGCAATCATTTGTATGATAGCTCACCGACAGGTAGAAGTATGACTAAGCGTTTGTTACTTGTCTGTTGAAGTCGAGGGGGGATATTAAGGGCCTTACACAAATCAGACTTTAGGGCAGCTTTTTAGGCAAATACCCAATTTGTGGAGGATTATTCCCAAAGCGATAGCCAAAAATAAAAGCCATCTTTTTTAATTTTTCTACCGAGAGATCAGAGTTTTAATTGAGATCTTGAGAGGATAAGTTTAATCTTATAATCGTTAGTCATTTGGCCCTATTCGAATCCGGCATTTCAGTGCTAAGAATAATTTTTATTTATAAATGAAGTATATACGGTGATTGATTTATCAGGAGTCCATCAGACTTTTTTACCTTCTTACTGTCTTGCGAATTACGTCTAGATTACCAAATATCTTAACTCTACTGATACAAACCCTTTTATATCGAGACAATGTTGTGGCAAGAGAAGGACGAGGTGGAAATGATAGAGTATTTTGGAGCAAGGAGGTTGTAAAGTTACCCTAAACTTTAAAGTAGTAAAAAAGCATACTTGTTAAACTCGTTAGATGTGTGTAGAAGAAGTGTGAATCTAATCTTTAAAATATGTAAATAGAGTAATAACTTTATTTTGGGACAAAGCTCCTTTAGAATAACAAATATGTATGAAAAAAATTATATTACACCCGACCAAAAGACTTATTAGATAAGAAAAAAATAAAAAAAACATCAAATTTATACATAGTTATAAAAAAATATATGTATGCATAAGGACAGATAAAACGGATGGTAGTATAAATTCTATACTAAGATAAAATATATAAAATTTAAATATTAAACAAATGAACGGATTACAAAGGCAGATGTTCATGAGCAAGATCCTCTTAGATTGAAACTTCAAGCACTCCGGAGTTTCCAGTCCGGAAACCCCAAGCTCAAAACAGGCAGGATGTGGACTGAAGAGCAGAAGCAGAGACACCAAGAACGGATGCGACGGTACTGGGTCAATATTAGAGGCAAAGGAAGAAATAACGTGATCCCAAAATGGCCGTAACGGAGGAAAAAAAAAGATATATATATGTATATGTATATATATATATATATATATATATATATATATATATATATATATATATATATACAAATATATTGTATACAAAGATGAAGTGGATAGGAAAGAAAAAAAAATCATCTAATCAGCAAAAAAAAAACATTGGAAAGAAAGAAAAAAAAAAATCAACTGTTATTTAAAATATTTTTAAAAGAGTACATTATAGTTTGGAAAGAAGAACTCGTAGATAAAAAAAAAAAGATTTACAAAAAAGAAAGAACTAATCTAGTATACATAGAGAAAAAAAATAATGTGTTTGAAAAGTGAAATGAAATATTTGTTCATATTCACAAAAAAAATTATTAATGGAACCATAACCTTATTTCATAACACATAATATAATACAGCCAGCGTCTGACTTGATTGTGAAGAGCCACTGGAATAGAAGGGTTTTAAATGTGCGTAAGGAGGAGGCATGCAGGATTTTAAGAGTGAGGGAATTCCAGAAAGTGGTGGAACGGGCAATAACGAAAATATAGTTCCAAAAATGTAGATTCTCTTCAGAAAGAAAATAATGAACGTGTTAGTTGCAAAGAAAGATTGGGGAGCTGTTCACTTTGTATCTCAGCTAAGAGGCTGTGAAAGTACCTAGTAATAAATTCTTTAATCATCTTTTATTAAAATATACCTAATTAATGTACTTATTAATTTCAATTATTCATAATTCCATATATATTATAACTAATATAATATATAAAACCGCAAATTCTATCTTGATATTACACGAAAAATATGTTCAAGTAAATTCGTCTGACTGCGTCGTCTTCTGTCTAGTGTTGACGTATCAGAAGTATAATCCATTACGGTAAGTGCTATGTCTTTCACTTAAATTCATTTGTCTCATCCAGGAGTTTGTCTACTTATTTCCATTTTCAAAGATGTGCGAGATTGAAAAGCAGTTCGACTCGATAGGATTTTCTCGTAATTGTGTCATGAGAATTCTAGTACTGTTATACTTTTAGAAAAATATCCAACATATCATACTACCTTCAATAACCGAGGTCGAACGAATTTACTTCGAGGAAACTCCAGTTTGTACAATATTCCAAGAATCCTTTTCCAGTAAGAAACAAAGCAGATCAGGGAGCTCCAGGGGAGGGGAGCTGATATAATTTTCTGAGCTGAGGAGTCGGCTCTCAGAGCGGGTTAAAATAAAAATGGAAGCTAGAATATGTACCTTCACCTTATAGCGAATATCTTTGTGGATAAGGTCGCGTCGCTTCAAATACTTACCGGGCTCGATTGAACTTGCAATATGATAGCCAATCTAATCGTTCCAGTAACTCTTAAATTTCTTTATAAAATCAGAATAACGATTTATGATATTAACTGGAAGGTTATGTGTCGACATAGCTATCAGTAGATGCCTATCTACACCTCTCCCTAAAGAAGTAATGAAGTTGACACACCTTAGAATGAAGCGCCAGCAACGCGTGAAAAATTAACACAATCACTAATTATATAATTACTAATAATTATTAACATAATTACTAATATATGATATAAATCAATAAAAAATCATGATTTTGAACCCCCAACCAAATCCATATCTATGAGATCATACTTAACGCAATCCTCCCATCTACGTTTTGGTCTACATCAGATGTTTACCCGTCGGTTCTGATTGATCAGCGCTGATTGATAATCCTAAGAATCTGAGACCCCTATTTCAATGGTCCCGATGCAGCTATTTATATTATATTTGGGGAATGCCGATCACCCTATTACGGGTTGTGCGGAGCAAACCATAGACGTTTTTGCAGTTGGTAGAATAAAAACAAAAAAATAATTTCCATATAAATAAAATTCTAAAATATTTGTACTGGATCAAATGACATTTTGAGTATATCTAATAGCGTTAAAAATCAAATATGAGACGCACACCTCGAAGCCCTCCAAAAAAAAAAATGTAAACCTATCCGTTGAAGACTGTCTTCCTGTCCCCTTATCAAAAAGTAAGATGGACGCCGATGCAGCAATCATCAGTAGCCTTATCGTTTATCTGTCCTAATGTTCAATAAAGTAGTTTATTTTCGAAAACCTTTTAGCGTTCTTCTTATTCAAACAAAAGCTTTTCCCATCTGTAACTATCAGTATGTAGTATAATAGGTTTGTGAATTCTGACTCAGTTTCCTAGACAGTAGATGCGATCTTTCTCGCTTTCAAGACCAAAGCTTAAATATCTCTAAGAATCAAAATCATTCTCCCTGATAGCTACACCCGCAAAATTATCTCCGTTTCTAATACTAGCCATATATTTATTTCAAAATATAATTATATGCCTACTTTCATCAATTTTGATTTATTATTATCATCAATGAATCTTGGTAATCGAACAAGAAAAGGAAAAATTTATTCCTCCTTCCTCTCCCGATGTTTTAAAAATTTGGCGCTAGTCACAGGTCACTTCAAGGGTGATGCTCGGAACTCGACATTACCATCAGCCTTTATATCCTGAAATGGCGGCCGATCACAGGTTTCACACGTCTATATCTCAGCCATTTATGAAGATTGAGGAAAAATATAAAGTTTTTGTAAATTTATAAATAACTTTTATACCATTCTTCCTTTATTGTATATTTCTTATTAATACATCGCCAACGTTTCGAGCCTCTGCACCTTATCTTCAGGATCCTCCAGATGAACACAATATATTATCAATTATGGTACAATAACATTTGTTAACAAGCAACTACATCCACACAAAAAATCTTTGGTGCGGTGCGCGGCATATCACATACTTTACATTGTTACAGAGCGTATTGCTGACAACAGATTGACGGCTTGGTGGTTCGGTCACATCCGTCTTCTTCCGGACGCGCTAGGCTTTCCATCTAGGGTTTTGTAATCGTTCTGAGATAACGCTGTATCTTGCTAATACAGGCCCGAGTTAAATATTTCGTTTTTTAGGGAATTTAATTACCTTTTATACGATTTCATGCTCAATTCACCATGAAATGCATAATTTTTTAGTTAGGCGCAAATAAAATATTCATTTCATCATGACTTTTTTCTCCTGGATTTTTTCGGTGATGTACTACATATATGAAAAGTTAAAGGGCTTTAAGAAGAAGCTCAATTTTCACGAGAAAATTGTAAAAAAGTGTTAAATCGATTATATAAAGTGGCATTTCCGGTTAGTCGATTTTGACGAAAAAGTTGCTGTAGCATCCAATGGATATAACAACATTAGATACGTGGTTTCAGTTTCGTACGACTTTTCGTTTTTGAGCTAGACTGTACACACACACCTTTTTGCGAGACTTGGTTTTTTGGACTCAGGGGAGCTTAAAACGTATATTTCCGTTGAAAATTCGAATTCGAAAATTTTCCCTTACTATAAATTTCATATATAAGTAAGAGAAATTAAAAAAAAATATTATCATTAAAAAGTGTTTGAATAATTATACCAAAGGTAAAAAAATTGGCTTTTATTTATATAATTATGTGTAATAATTTTCAGTTTTTTAATTAAATAATTTCATATCTTCAGGATTTAATGATGGAAGGTTTTGTTTTTGTATTTAATGTACATTAGATTATAAGTTTTGCAATCTCTTTTTAGATCTAATAAAGCTTTGAACAATAATGGTAATAAAATTTGCATTTGATAAACTCTATCGAAGGTAGCAGCATCCTCATATTTAATTATTAATAATGAGTTTTATTATATGCAATAAAACGAGCCTCGGAGAGCAGAAGGACTACTAGAAAGCTTTAATAGCACTAATCGCATGAATAATTACAAAAGTGCTGATGATGCACTCCATCTGTCTTTCTCTCTCTCCGTCTCTCTTCCACTCTCAAAGCCTCCTTCCACAATCCGTAAAGTACCGTGGAACGCCGAGAAAATGTATGCGCAAACAAAATATCGTTCGATTCTTAGACGAAAATTTGTTTATTTTGTATTGATTTTTATTAATTTTTTCAATATAAAAAAAAGTATTATTTCATCCCATTCTCAATTTTTTATATATTTTTTTAAATAATATAACTGTTATCAAACTGTCATCTTTGTCTTAGGTATTTAAAAATAATGTTTTCTCTTAAAATTTATAATAAGGACAGAAAGGCGATTTAAAGAAAAATAAAATGGTGAATATAAAAAATTGACTAAATATTACGTTTTCTAATAGCTTTTTATTTTTGGTGCTAAACTTATACGTTAAATGGTGGGGCTATTATGAAATTTGTTTTATCTAGTAAAATATCAAAACGCTGCAAATTATTATACAATTGTTAATTATTTCCAAATTATTACAAACCAAAATATCGAGTTTTTGGCGTATAAAATCTCTAATCAGCCGCCATTTTGAAACGAAATGGCGGATGGTAATGTCAGGTCCCGTTTAAAAATAAAAAGTTTGTAAAAAAAAAAAAAAAAGATCTTGTTAAAAGCTCGCGCGAGTTACATTCTGTTCGAACTGAATTCCCAAAATGTTTACTATATATTTTAAATCAAAAAAGCATATTTCGATTACTAGGAGTCCATCGCATAGCGGTAACAAGTCCTACTATGTAATAAACAAAAAAAAACTTGGAGAAAATCAAGAATTTTTTTTTAGTGCGTAACTCTCGTGACATAAGAGGTTTTTCTATGTTTCAAAGTACCAAGAAAATCGAAAAATTTCAAAAAACGCCAACCATTAGAATAATCCATATATACGGCCCAAGGCTACTTTCAATGAACATGAATTTTCAGTTTTAATTTTTTTTTTCCAGATTTCGAAAGTGACAGACTACGAATTATTCTCATTTATTTGAAAATGACTGATACACTGTTCATTGTCACTTAAGACCTTACATAGCCGACTACATCCTCAAAACAAATATATAATTTTTTTAATTGTTTTTTAAATAAATCATGATGCTTATTAAATAAAGATTTATAAGCTAAAAGCTCCTTGGTGATTAATTATGGATAATATTTTAATTAATATTAATAATATTTAATTCCTTCAAATTTTCTTTGAATCGGGTGTTAGAGAACCGAGTTTTTCTTGATAAAATGCAAAGTATATTTCGTTTAGTGTAAATCATAAACTTTTCATCATTTCCCCCGATTTATCGACTTATTTCCCTGAATTTTCAGCTCAAATTATGCCTTAGTATTAGATTCAATGTGTTAATTGTTTCCATTCTGTATCTAATATGGCAAACGTCATAGGTATTTTTTTTTTTTTTAGTATTTGGTAATTCTGATATTTAAAAAAAAAAATAATACTTTTTCTTTACAAATTCCTCTTTTTATTATATTTTACTTTTTCACTTTGCAAATTTTTTTTTTTTTAATTACTGAATTGAATCCAAAGGGAATTTCATAGAATAATTTTACAGCAATTTTTTTGTATTTTTGTAATAAGAAGTATTATTACAGTTTATATCCGAAATCATTTTATCTTCCTTAATTCGAATATCATGTACTTGGTGGATTTATTTTATTTATTATTTAAATCATATAATGCCGCCCTACGAGGTTTATATTTATCTCAATATCAGGAGGTTGAAATTCTAATTGTAAGAAAAAGTCAAGAGGAAACAGTTTATTCAAGTTTGGATTCGAGGAAGAAGTTTCGAACCTTCTTGGATGGAGATCTTTTCCTTATAACCAAGTTTTTTATAAAGTTTTCTTCGTCAGATATCAATTTGACCCTTTTTTCTCAGAGTGTATATTTTTTGAGAAGATTAAGTTGGTCTTCTTCTGGAGTTGAAAAGCATTAATTGGTAGGGGTAGCATAAAGATGGTATTTTTGTACTATATTATATTATATACCGTCAGGTCGAGGCATATTTTGTATTTTAATCTCGCTGGCAGTGTACTGTCTGTAATCGGGTCATATTCATGCGCTGGAATGAATTTGTATTAATTATGATGCATTAATTGACAAAAACTGAAAAAATAAAACGAAAGACTTCTAACAAACATAAATTACTGTATCCTCTTTTTTCGAAGTCGTTCCTCTTTTTTTTAATAATAAATGCCATCCATATTATGAATATACCCCATAACAAGGGTCAGAAATGACTAATTGACAAAAAATAGCCAAAAAAAAAAAAGAAAGAAAAAATGTTTGTAGCTGTTTATTTTTAAATTACAAATGATATAAATTTTGCATATAACGAAATTTCAGTTTTTTTCATAAAAAAAAAAAAAAAAAAAACGTTCCACTATTTATAAAGAAATTTTTTAAGGTTCCTAGCGACACTGTCCAATTTACTGTTGAAATACTTGTTGAAAGACTTCTCCAGATGAAATAACTAATATAGTTTAATTAAAAATTAAAAGTATTCAATCGTCCTTTTCATGAAGGAAACATGTGAAGCTGTGCGTGCCTCCGTTGAAGAAAATCATGTAACTACGATAGTCCCCTTCAAAGGTAGCTAAACTATACTGCACATACTCAAAGCAACAATATATGCCAAGAGTACAAAACGATATTTTACGAATTTTTTTCTTAAAACATTTAAGAAATAGAACTTTAAACAAAATTTATCGATCATACTTTAGATGCGCGCAATGTTTTCTAACGATCGAAGCTTCCTAATTCAAGTATACTATTTTAAGCTATTTAAACCTTGGCCTGTAAATTCCATGGTTGACGATGAATGTTTCGCCCAAATATATCATGCATTATTTGACTCAATAATATTAAGTATTATTTAATTCAATTATATTAAGTATTATTCAAATCTACTTTTCCATTCTACAGTTCTTTCTAGCCACCTGCTTATCTCATATTTTAAGAAGCTCATAGCGGTCTCTTTTAGGGCACCTGCTGTTTGAATCAATATTTCTCACGATCCATCCTAAATCTACCCTTGACTTCAAAAACCAATAGAAACCCCTTCCATAAAGTCCTACTTGGCCATGTAGAGTTCGCGGTTACCATCAGTTGGTTCCTTAGAAATCAGGTCGTCTAGTAGTTATTTACAGCACTTTCTCATCTCTCTATTATCTCATTTGCTCATCTCAGGGGCGTAGTCAGTCGACTGTCATTTAAATAATTTTAAACGTGAATATATTTTGATACTATAGAAACAAATAGTTAATAATAAAAGTGGAGTGAGCGGAAGCTGTTATTTTGTCTAAAGGCGCTAATCATGAAACAGAATTTCAGAGACCGGATTATAGTATACCGATATAAGCTATAAAGAGCGCAGTGATTAAGAAACAATGCCGACGGCTTTAGATATTCCAAGAACAGACTTGGAAGACGTAATTGGAAATGTTCACCGTTATTTAGCCACTTCTGATTTTCCGTGGTTGTTTATAAACTTTGTCCAATAGAGGTGGACAGTGTATAATACTTTTGATAACGTACTGCCTATCAAGTTACGAATGGATACATAGTTCAATGCGTCCGCCGTCAGATCGCGACTCCATCGGTTGCTGTCCCAACTTAATTCAGCCAATCAAAATTAAGAATGGAAACGAGGAGAGTATATAAGAGCAAAATCTTTAAGTTTCCCCCATTCTTCTCATTTCATCTCCCATTCTACGACTTCACCGCAAAACAGCCAACTAGACTTCCAGTTGAAATCAGCTCGCAGTATCTGGTACTTCAAAACAAAGAAGAAGATTAATCAAGCATATTTAATTAATTATTATTACTATTATTCTGCAGGATCTTATTTTGGTTTTTAAAATTAAAACATTATTAAAGTCAAATTAAATTTTAATGGCCATAATTAATATAGATTGATTGTTAATTAGTATAAGGCAAAATATATATGTATCATCTAATTGATAAGTATTGTATGCTGATGAAAGATATTTCTTTTATTTTCTAATATGAGTTTAAAAATAAATCATTAGAAAAGTATAGTATTATTCCATCATCATTTCAGCTCTCCCTTAATATAAACGATTGAAGATACAGAAGTATAAGTTATTGAGAAATTATTTAATAAAATATTTTGTTACTTATTCCTCTGCCAAACAGCAATAATAAAAAAATAATAAAATAATCACATTCTAATTCTCCCCTTCAGAGACTTCGTATCCTTAGCCAAAGCACATTTAAATAATAATAAAAGGCTTAGCGAACCCAAAGGTTCGATGCCGATACCACTAATCGCTGCCTACAAATCTCGGTCCACCGACTACCGCATGCATACCAAAGCATACCATACCAAAGCGCATTTAAATAAATTAATAATTATATAAATGAGGCAGAAGAGGAAGGGTGATTTTATATATATATATATATATATATATATATATATATATATATATATATATATATATACTGGCTCTTTTGGCCTATTACGGAGACCTCACTGCTTCTAACGAGCTGATGCTGAGTTGATGCCTTCGCCACTTTGTGGTCAGCAACGACAGCTGTATTGGACCAAGTACAGCGAAAGGTCACAACCAGATAATTGGGTTCTCATATCGTCAGCAAAAGTAAAAAAGGTATTCTAAAAATATTATTTTCTCCTTGAAGAAGCACTCCTGCACTATTAAATTCGAACTTAATATCACCAATAACCGTTACAATGTTTTATTGTCCTAATAAAGCAGTACAGACATTGCTAAAAAGCATGAGTTTCATAATGAAGTGGGATACAGCATAAGGTTACACTGCAATTTGTTTTCTAATGCCTAGCCGATAAAATCTTAAAAGTTGCATCACGTTTGATAATGCACCCCTTTCCACACCACCGCAGAGGTAGAGTGCTTGGTGTGCGTTTTTTTTAATGTGGTATCCCCAATAGGCCTAGTCCACAATCGAATACGATCTTCAAGAAATTATTAAATTTTCTTGAAGAATTTAGAACCATATTAATACTACTATTAATCAGATCAGATCTAGTAGCATTCGACGTACGAAGAAAATATAGGTAATGGGACAGAAAGCGTAGATTCGACGTTAGCGTAGTATTTGAGTCGAAGATTTTGTAAAAATTAAAAAGTCCTTGTTCCTAGCCTAATATACGAAGTCACCTTTTTCGGTGTATTTGTCATTTTGTATGCCTACACTCGATGTTGTTAAGAATTGTATCGTATCACGACACACGTCTATGAGTGTTGGATTAATTCATAACATCTATTAGTAATAATTATTGTAAATTAAACCTATCCTATCATTTTTTAACATAGTTATCCGTATCTTTTTTTCCAAAGCACATAAATAATCATAGGATTTTAGATTTTGAATATTTTTTTTTTAAATAATTAAAGTTTTTTTTTAACAGCCCTCGAGGCTACAGTGATTGAACACCGTCATCAATATTTTTCCAAAATCATTTTGGGGACATTGGCCCAATCTCAGGTGCAAAAGGATGCCAGACCGAGTTGGATATTGTAGAGAGGTATATTTTTTTGAGGGACAACTCAGCGCAGCATTCCTTCAACATCTTGAGAATGGCGCCAAGTAATTAAAAAAAAAAACATAAAAACAATCTGAATATTTTCAATGAATTGAATAATATTTTAACTTAATTTTAGTATTTAAAGTGTGTGTAGAAATTATATGGAATTGCTTATTTGTGTGCTGGAAGAAAACGGATAACTCGTAAATTTATTTACCAAATTGCATTTTCGGGAAATCAATCCGATTCCAAAATGCTAAAAGAATCCCATGCATAAGTTAGATATAGTAGAGAGGTATTATTGTGAGGGATAACTTAGCTTGGCATTCGTTCAACATATGATGATGGAGTGATGTCCCGAAAAAGAATAATATTTTCGTAATAAATAAAATATTTTCGTATCGCGGATATTAAAGAAATTATAAGCCCCAAACGCCCCTTCAAGTGTTCTACGACTATTAAGGGGGTCTGGGAAAAATAACTTAAAAATAAAAAAATACAATGGATAAAATCCCCCCTTCCTAAGTATATTAAGTGTTTACATATTTAATTATGCATAAAATATAATACATATAAATAAAAACAATACATTATAGCATGCAAGTGTACTCACATGGTTTTTGTTTAATCTGCTCTGCGCAGATGTTGCTCTCAACTCTCATGTGTACCTAACGTATCAAATTTTATTACAACTTAATGATAAAAAAAAAAAAATCAAATACAGTTACAGAATAAGATTATCCTAGTCAATATGTAATTTTAACATGAGTTTACTGGAACTTGAATTAATATAAATTAATACATTACTTATAATTTAATTAAATTAATCAATTATATGAATTATTGAAAAATAACTTTTTTTATTTTTTGAATTAAAAAATGTTTACACTTTTTATGCATTTAAAAATATGCATGTCTTTTAAAAAAATATTAAAATCTTACAAATTAAATTAAGGAAAATTTAGCTAATACTATTAAGAAAATTTGTGTAATGTGTAATGAGAGGAGTCCGCTGCTGTAGACTTGAAGATCCTGAAGAGCCTCAACTCTCACAATAAAATAATAAATTTTATTACTAATAACAAAAATTTAATTTGATTTAATAATAGTCATGATTTTATTGCTTGAATAATAATAAATGAAAGCATTTGCATTAATTAATTGTGATATTCTTAGTACTGATTAAGTATCTCTGATTTATTGTACATTTATGCTATTTCAAGATATTAATTAAAATATTTGTAAATTCATAATCATTAGAATGAATGTTTAGATTAACAGGAAATTTAAATTGACTTTTTGTGAAATATTTTAAGAATTTTAAATATAATAATCATTAAAATTTAAATTATTAAACTAATAAGCAGTAAATTAAAAATAATAAATAATAATAGTGATAAACAAATCTAACAATTTGTGAGAGGAGGTCGCTGGTGTATATATATATATATAGAAAATATATTTCATTCGCATGCTCCATGCAGCAAACACTGCCCACTAGGGATGTATGACCTATCCTACCTATCTTGTGGCAAATAACTATCTTGATCTTAAAAAATATGTATTTATTAACTTTCCTAATTTTTAATATTTAATTTGTTTAATAATGAATTTAAATTAAATCTATTGAACAGTAGTAATGCTTACGATACAAATCTAAAGAAACTAAAGCCTTTAAAACTTATAAATATATGTGTATATATATATATATATATATATATATATATATATATATATATATATATATATATATATATATATATATATATATTTGTGTAATTGAATAAAAAATGCTTGAATAAAATAAAATCTACAGTGTAAAGAAAAAACTAAAAATGTGGTCCCTATTGCTTTTGAATATAATGATCGAAAATTCAGATGGATATTTCATGCAATAGAGGTTGTGTGAAACTGTGTAAGAAACTTTTATTGAGTAGTAAAAAAAAAATATATATATCCTCATGCAATGTCCAAAGTGGGCAGGGACTATGGTCCAGTTCAAAATTTTTGAAGCTGTATTCAACTCATAACAATAAATTTAAAACTTATGTCATGATAATTAAAACATCATGAATCATAAAACTCGAAATAATTAACTTGAAATTTCTAAAATTCTGATTTGATAGCTAAGCACTGTTTGAGTGATGGGCCATAGTACACGCTTAGAACTAGTTCCACTGACTTTTCACCATAAGAGGTGGCTGGTTCGGAGTCCTGAAGATCTACGAGGAATAGTTGTATGGTTCCAGGGTCCCAAAGAGTTCCGGAGTCCTGATGATCTACGAGGAGGAGGCGGGTGGTTCCGAAGTCCTGAAAATCTACGAGGAATAGGTGGCTGGTTCCGGAATCGTGAAGATCTGCAAGGAATAGGTGACTGGTGGCTCCAGGGTCCTGAAGATCTACGAGGAATAGGTGGCTGGTTCCGGATTCCTGAAGATCTACGAAGAATAGGTGGCTGGTTCCGGATTCCTGAAGATCTACGAGGAATAGGTGGCTGGTTCCGGATTCCTGAAGATCTACAAGGAAACAAATATTAAAATAAAACATTAAAAATTAATTAAAAGCATATTACTAATATGCCTAAAATATACAATAGTTATTTTTTGTATGTATGTATATATATATATATATATATATATATATATATATATATATATATATATATATATATATATATATATATACCTATTCTTCTATTATAAACTCCATACCCGCTCAGATACACTAGTTTCTAGCGTAATCAAATTAAACAAATCGAGTGAAACAAATCCCAGAGTTTTGAAAATTGATACAGTTGTTCCTTGGTACCTAAGAATGAAGCGAAGTTCTGTTACCCCTGCATCGTTCAACTTTTTTTCACAGTAACTTGCTTAAATTATATCAAATTTTAATTATAAAAATACTAAAGAAATACGATTGAGGGAGTGGCTCAAAGTGGTGACGAGACAGAGAAAAAAATACCAAAATGGAAATATTCAAATTACGCATTTTTCTTCTCTAACCATCCATAGAACGAAGGCCAATAACTTTTTTCCAGTTTTTACCGATTCAATCCACAAAATACAAATCAAACAGAAATTCTCCTTAAATTGTCTTTTAAGACTTAGTAAGTGAGAAATAATTGCATTTGTTAAAAAAAAAATATGTTTATGGATAAATGAGTTTTAAAAAAATTAAATTTGGTTTAGTTTTACCCTTCTTTGATTTCCATTATTGTAACGTATTAAACATCGAAATTTTCATGACTGTAAGTATAAAAGAAAATATATAATTAATTATTCTTAGCTACACACTCTCGATAGTAGGTATCATAACGTAACTTCCATGATAAAATAATTTGCTCAGCCATCCTCGTCCAAAAGTAGTTTATTTTAAACATTTAAAGAAATAGTGAGGTGTATTTATAAGCCCACTCACTGATTGGCTTTTGGACCTGGATTAACATTATTTATTTAATTTTGCCAAGACAGTTTGTACTTCAATCCCGTTTATATAAATAAGATATTTTCATCTCCAAAGAGAAGTCTATTTCGGTTAGTATTTGGCGTGCTTTGAGTATAAGATCATGAGTTTGGTTAAATTTTTTTACGAACTGTTAGGCCAGTTAATCTAAAACTTCCGGGCACCGCGATTGGAAGAAAGTGTTGGAAATCTAGAAATGGTTTTAATCCGTTAATTAGAGAACAGATAATAGACCTAAGTTTGCCCCGTTCTAAGTGGTGAGTAGAGGTGGAGGGAAAGGGTTAAACCCCTAAATTTTCGATTTTTTCAGTTTTTGGATTATAATATTCCAATAATGCTTGTTTTTTCAGGTATATGTTGTAAAAAAAAAATTGTGGTTATTATTATATTAAAGGCAAAAAATTGAGGTAAAAAAGTTGATTCGCAATCAGTACCCTTCAAAGCATTAATGACCAAATTTTCACAACTTCTCCCATTCTGGTCTCAGTTGTGGTCCAGATTTTATTCGAATTTTGATTCTTCTGTCTAACCAAATTAAATGTTTGAGGTACTCATTTTATGCAAAATTTAATATTCTTTAATTTATAATGGAATAAAGTTTTCGCTAGGGTACGTCGTTTAAATTTTGGCCAAAAACTGAAAAAAAAAAAAACACGAAAATTTGGAGATTTAGGCTAGCTCCCCGCCTTGGCTCACCACTTAGAACGGGGCAAACATAGGTTACTGTTATCAGACGTCTAATGAACATATAGCATAGCATTTCCAGCTTTCCAACATTTACTTCCAATCAGGGTTCCAAATTAACTAGTGGGGTTTTTTTGAACCTGGAATAATGTTCTCTAGAGCAATGTAAAGGAGAAAAATATCCTTCTCTCGGCGACGAAGAGATATCTTTGTAGTGTCATCCATTAAAATAGCGGAAAACACACAATGGCGGACATCACAGAATTGACCGTGATTTAGGTAAAAACGCCGGAGGTACTTAATAGTGACTTTGATCCACAGAAATTTTATTTTAGATCCACAGAGAGTTTCTGCCCGAGTATGATAGGCAAAAGTGCCCCTGTGCGATAAATGCCTGCCGACTTTCGCATATGTACACCTTCACAAAAAATTTCTATTATCAAAGTTTCAGTCTCAAGTTCCCTCTCGTAGCCCATAATTAGCCTAAGTATCTAGAAACATTTTTTTTTTAAAGTACTAAGTAAAAAAAATATCAATTGTATCATAATCCATAGGCTTCATGAACTATCAACAAGAATTTTTTGGTTGCTTTCTAACATTTAAAACATTTCATTTTATTGCTATTTCACAAGAAAAAAAATTGTATGAAAATTTCTAGGAAAACGACTATAGATTTACAGGTATCTTTACCGAAGTCCTTTTGATACCTTCAATTTTTTTCAGATTTTTCGAAGTAGTGCTACAGTTTGAATTTTTTAAACAAATTGTGCATTTCTTGAAGTTTCATACAATTTTTTTTTTCTTAAGCCTATATTTATTGGAAAGAAAGAATTCTTAAATACAGTTCAATTTACATCAACATGAATATTATTCATTAATAAATCAAACACAAAAAATAAATAGTTAAAACTAACATAAAGAATGGTGGAGATATAACCATAAAATAAACGAAATCAATATAGATACTAGGGAATCATTTTTATTGCACCATGTATTATGAAAACTATATACCTATAAATTAATTCATATGAAAAATTATACCTTTTATATAATTATAAAAAATTATATATTGGGAGAAATTAATTGAAGCTAAAGAAAGTTATTTTGAATAAAAATAATGTCGTTAAACTTAGTTTTTCTTTCAATTTCCTTATTCTCTATGAACTGACATGTTCCAACACAAATTCATGTATAGGTATATAATTTTCATAACTCGTGCTGTACTAAAAATTATTCTCTACAATATCTATATTAATTCTTCGTTTCTTGTATTGCTTTGTCTTGATGAAGGTCTAGAACTTTGGACGAAACGACACTTACTTTGTGCTTTCTCTCTTGACCGCACCCCAATCATATTTTTCTTGATTACATCTACGATCAAATATGTTTGTTTTAACTATTTATTTTTTGTTTTTGATATGTTTATGAATTACATTTTTTATGCATATTAAACTGTATTTAAAAACTTTTTTTTCCAATAAAGACAGGTTTTAGAAGAAAAAAAAAGTGAATAAATTGTATTTAATTTCATGAATTGTATCGATATGGCTTCGGTAAAAATACCCTACTACGTTTTTATCCAAATTTGCATAAATTTTCTTTTAGTTTTTCCTGAAAAACAGAAATATATAGTTCAATGTTCTAAATGTTGGAACTTGACTGAGGTCAAAGGCTTATGGTGAAATTGAGAATTTTTTCCGACGAATAGTGCTTATAAAAAAAAAATAATATAATTAAAAGTTGGTGAAGAAATTGCAACGTTTCAAGAGACTTGGTTCAATTATGAGGCAGAGAAGGGAACTAGAGATATGAAACTTTGGTAACAGCAATTTCTTCAGAGGATTTACAGATGTGCAAGTCGGCAGCCATTTTTGTTTACTTTACCTGAACGGAGTCTTTGACTTTTATGTAAGACAAGCAGCAGAGTATTGTCACTCTATTTTTGGAAGCTATTGCTTGCAACTTAGCATCGAATCCTTTTCCCAAGTAAAAAACAGATCATTCAACAGGTTGTTTTTCCCATCGGTAAACTTACCGAAGAGGCACATGTCAGAAGGACTAAAAGAATTTTATATTCAGTTCTTATGTTGTATTCAGGATCCACCATAGCTAGGAAACATCTCGCCTAGCTACAAGTGAAGACATTTTTCGTGCAATTATAGCCTCTTCAGGTACCTACATAAGTTCTTGAGATCAAAACCTCAACAGTCTTCCACTTAGTGATACAGCAAAACGTTCTTTGATATGAGTGCAGTTACTATCATTATATATATATATATATATTGTCTGTAGAATACAAATTTATACTTATCACTTTTTACTTCCTTGTACGAAGAAAAGGAAGTATTGTAAATCGCGAAAATTTTCGGTTTTCAGATTTCAACGGAAATATCCATTTTGACCATCCCTGAATCCATTTTGACTAGTTTTGTCGTGGTGTCTGTACGTACGTACGTTCGTTCGTATTTCGCATAACTCAAAAACGGTTAGCCATAGAAAGTTAAAATTTTGTATTTAGGATTTTGTAAACTCTAGTTGTGAACCTCTCTTTTTGGCCACTGCTTGATCACCGGAAGTTGTACTTTACTTGAAGGTCATATTAGACTTTCATCAAAAATTATATTAAAATAAAATGTAAAACATCTCAAATTGGTAAATAGGACTTTTATATCGATATAAATGTATTTGCTGTATTTTGGTTCAAATTGGTGAGCCGAAAAGGGTACTTTACTTAAAGGTCATAATAAGCTTACATCAAAAATTATATTTAAATTAAATAAATAAATCATATGTTTCGGTAATAAAGGTTACAAACGCAATTTGGTTTCCAATCCAATTAAACATTTTTATTACTTGTTTTAAGTGTTAAAATTTAGTGTAAAATACTGGTTTTCCTCCCTATTTGTTTGTGTTTGTCAATAGATGGATGTCGCGACGCCCACTGTTGTTTTTGAAATACTGCGATCTTCGGAAACTAGTAACCAAATTCAGGATAACTTTTTGAGCCATCGATTTATAGTTTAATTGGCATACAAGGAAGTCACGGGTTGTGCACATCAGATATTTTTTTATTTAATATAAAACTATGTATTAAAGGGGACTTCTACAGACAGACGGGAGAAAAAGGAAGAAAATTCTGCTTTTTATGTATATTTTTGAGAAAAACTATAATAGAAAAAAACATCTCGTCTCATTTCTCATTCTATTGGAGATTGCTTTTAAAACTTTTTCCAATAAAAAATATCAACCGTAAATTTTTTACGGCCCTCTAATAACTACTTCTTTTTTTTCAACTTTATATTTTTTCCCCTGTTCTAGTGCTCCTTTAGTTTCACAAAACGCTTTAAATAATGAGATAGATATAAAAAAAAAAACATAGAAATAATTTTTGTGCATTATGCTTTCTGGTTTTTGAAATATCTGATGTAGACAACACATGACTTCCTTTCACGCCTATTAAACTATCGGTGGCTCAAAAAGTGATCCTCAATTTGGTTACTAGTTTCCGAAGATTGCAGTATCTCAAAAACGACACTCGGCGTCGCGACATCCATCTATTGACACACTCTTGTTTCTGGAGGTCTCATTCCGTTATTATTTGTCGTTTTCCTTCAGTTCCTAGTTTCCAAGATATTTCTTCATGTTCCGTGACAACAATAAAACTGTCAATATAACTGGATAAAGCATTGGAAATCGACAATATCGACATTTCAGCCAGTATTTTACACTCAATTTTAACACTTAAAACAAGTAATAAAAATGTTTGATTGGATTGGAAACCAAATCACGTTTATAACCTTTATTACCGAAACATATGATTTATAATTTAAACATAATTTTTGATGTAAGCTTATTATGACCTTCAAGTAAAGTACCCTTTTCGGCTCACCAATTTTAAGCAAAATCTAGTAAATACATTCATATCGATATAAAAGTCCTATTTACCAAATTTAAGATATTTTCCATTATATTTTAATATAATTTTTGATGAAATTCTAATATGACCTTCAAGTAAAGTACCGCTTCCGATCTTTCAATTATCACAAAAATTGATAAATTGATTATATTATTCAAATCAATATATAAATAATAAATACTAAATTTGAAAAGTTTTCCATAGTATTATAATATAATTTTTGATGGAAATCAATTATGACCTTCACGTAAAGTACCACTTCTGGTGATCAAGCAGTGACCAAAAAGGAAGGTTCACAATTAGATTTTACAGCGATCCTAAATATAAAATTTCAACTTTCTACGGCTGACCGTTTTTGAGTTATGCGAGATACGAACGTACGTACGTACAGACGCCACGACGAAACTAGTCAAAATGGATTCAGGGATGGTCAAAATGGATATTTCCGTTGAAATCTGAAAACCGAAAATTTTCGCGATTACAATACTTCCTTTACTTCGTACAAGGAAGTAAAAATAGGTACAGAAGTAACAAAAACTATGCCTTTTGGGAAATCTTTTAAATTGTTGCTTCTCTATGACTACTTGGTCAATTGTTGAAATAATAATCGATTGTCGAATCGTGTTTTTGTATGGTGAAACTTGTGATTTGTGATTTTATAATAAAAGTTAATTGGCCTTCATTTAATTTAAAATATCACTAATTTTGAATAGAGGTTCAAAAAATAGTTTTAAAAAGTAACTATTATTTTAGAGTTTTAAATTTTTTTAAAACGAAGCGTGAGGGTATGGAAATAAAGATATTTTAATTTGATCTGAAGTTAAACTAGATAATAAAGTTAAGATAGAAGAAATATGAGTTTATTTATTTTATCGTTAAAAAAATATACAATGTACTTGTACATTGGCCTCACAAGCTCGATTTTAAATATTTTTTTGGGTCATACCCATTTCTGCTGTAACCCCCATAACATACATACATATATATATATATATATATATATATATATATATATATATATATATATATATATATATATATATGTGTATATATATATATATATATATATATATATATATATATATATACATCAATCTTTTCAGAAAACATTCAAGAATTTGATAAAGATAAAAAAAAATATATATATTTATTTTTTTTTAATTTTTCAGCCTAGGGGTTCCCTTAAACATATATTATATTAGTTTTCATTTCGTTCCAAGTAATTTTCACATATTTTTCTTCCAATACAGTTGAGTTGAATTATCAGATTTAATTTTAATCAGAAGTACTGAAGTTAATTTTTTGTTTCATTCGATTCAGAATAAGAAAATAATTAAAGAATGATCCCTTTTACAGCTTTGAAGTGTGTCTAACGTGGGCAAAGTTTGTTTTTTTCCGAAAATGAGGGGTTCAGTACCGCTCTGTGGCATTTTTATGAATGATGGGTTAAAACTACCTCAGCTACTAAATTTAAGCACCTGTAAAGAAAGAAAAAAAAATTATTTTTAATGATTCTCGTTTACTGCTTCAAGTGCTGTAAAATCAAGTTTTGACCAGTGGCATTAAAAAATTTCCATGTTTTGAGGTATCTCTATCCCCAGACCCCGATGTTACTAGTATCTCCCAACGAGAGCTCTAGCATTTGATATCCACCCTTTTTCTAATCCCTAATACAGTGGAGCGTCGATTATCTGAACGTCAATTATCCGAACGTTCGATTATCGGAATGTTTTTTTTTGTGTAATTTTAATTAATTTGATCATGTAAATTACTTATTGGTAGTGTTAAAATTACTGTTATTTTGAATAAAATTAAACGAAAAATAGAATTATTTTTCCCAGAACGTCTATAAAGGATGCCATCCTTAATTATTTCTCAGAAACTGCTTCGTTAAATAGTATTTGTATCTGGTCTATAAGTGTATGTGTGTTCAATGAACTTAGACGTTCAATAAGTATTTGTTTACTTAGAATTTTATACCTAATTAGTTCGTTGCATTTGTTTCTGTGAAACCCTTTCCGTTCATTTGGCTCGCTGTAGATAGCTTACTTTCAGTTTTAAAACCGTTCTTTGTGAGGTGTATACCGCATTTGTGATCACTTTTTTTTTTAATTAAAAAATGTCAACAAAAAGAAAAGGAGTGGTTCTTTCATTAAAAGATAAAATGGAAATTATTACGCGGCTGAAAAAAGGTGAATCGGGTCAGACATTAGTTATCGAGTTTGGTGTTGGTAAATCAACGATAACCGGTGAGGAGGGCAGTTCAAACCGTAAAACTATGAAAAAAGCGAAAATTGAATTGGTGGAAGATGCTGTTTACACTTGGTTTTTGCAAAAACGGTCTTCTGGGCAGCCCATATATATATATATATATATATATATATATATATATATATATATATATATATATATATATATATATATATATATATGTATATGTATGTATGTGTGCGAGTACGTGAACTTCGATTATCCGAACCACCACTGACAACATTAGTTCGGTTAATCGACGCTCTACTGTACATTCGAAGTATAAGCGATATTAAGGAAACATGCGTAGTTTATAATGACTATGTTGAAGTAACAGTTTATACTTAATACGTAATTATAGTGAAAATAATCCTTCAGTTTAACAGTTAAGCAATAAGACTCAGTTGCGCCATTTTCTATGTGTAATATTTATATTTACCAGTGCCCTTCAGTGTTAAAAAGCACACCCCCGGGTGGGTTTCCTTAAAGTAAATTCTTGGATGGACTCTCCCTTCCGCCGAAACAGAATCCTTGTTACGTTACTGGTTGGACCAATACCTTCCATAGGCACGTACTTTATCTTGATGACCGCGTCGAAAACTTTAAAACCTATTTCATCCCGTCTCGATCCACCGACTCACCATCGTCGAAGCTTTGAAACCTCCCATTTTTTCCATCACTTTTGTTTAAGCCCTAGTTATAATTTAACAATGAAAATCAGGATTCGTCAAATCTCCATGAAATTCTCTTTCTTTTGACACCTCACTCATCAAAATCCATCGCTCCTGAGAGCCGGGAAAGGGAGCTATACTACCATATTATATATAGAGAAGTGATTTTAACGTTTTTAGTTTTTAAAAGTACCAATTGGCTATTTATAATTTATTGCCGTATCGACTGTCTCAAAGAAGAAGTGCATAAGCGCCAAAACGACAAAATTTAGATTTTGAGTGAAAAGGTTACGTAAGCTATAGGTCTTTCATCTCACGCAACGTTTTAAGCGAGAAAAAAAAATCAAGAAATTATTAAAAAAAAAAAAAAAAAAAAAAAAAACATTTTGAATTCCACTAGGAGAGACGAAAGAAATATGGCTTACGAACCTTTTTCACTCAAAATCTTCATTTTTTTGTTTTGGCGCTTACGCCTTTCTGCTCTGACAACGTCGAGATGATCTTGAACTTACAAATGATATGATAAGAAACATCTCCAAAAACCCGAAAATATCATAAAATAATGAAATATTTTTTCAGCATATTGAGCTCACAACGCTTCAAAACATTCACGGGAATGCACTGAGTAATTTCAACCATCAAATTTTAAAATAGGTCGTGCAGTTCGCTCAAATAATCGCTAGATACTCTCAAATGGAGATATTTAACACATTTATTACAACATTTCTTTAATATTTTTAGCTCTAAATATTTCACAAGGAATAATTTGAGCCAACAAGCATGAAAATCGGCTTAGCCATTCTCTCAAAAAATCTTTAGATACCCCCAAACGGACAGATTTAGCACATAAAATATAATATTTCTTCAGTATTTTGATATCAAAGTGTTTCTAAACATTCTGGGGATCACAATGAATAATTTGAGCCATCAAGCTTGAAAATCGGTTGAGCCAATCTCTCAAAAAATCTTTACAAGTCTACTAACGGTCAAGGTAAACACATTATCCTCCTTCTGGCTTTGCCGTAGTCTAGTAATGAACCAACGGGCGCTGATAACCGAGTTTTTTAGCGCCTTCTAAACCACGCTAAACAAACAAATAGATATTAAGGCATGATAAAAAATCTTTTTAGTATGCCTTTCACGTGTACTGATATTGTAATAAATTATCAGGAGAGGAAGGTTTGGGATGAGAAAGAGAAACGAAAGAAAGGGGAAAACGAGAAGGAAGAAAAAAAAAGAAAAAAGTCTTCGTTTTCGTTTTAATAAGCTTTATAGAAAGTATTTTGCGAACATAAATGTTGCAGTAAATAAACAACAGATTCAATCATTTTATGCGAAGTAAAAAATATGTTTTTTTTTTTATTTCAAATAACTATTGATTTCAAGCAGGTTGAACCACTCTGACCAGCATTGTCTTCAAAATGATTCTTAGGCATGTGTAGTATCTCTTTTACATCAAAAGCCTAAACGAATAATAAAATAAGCTTTCATTAAGGATGCAGTACTAATAAAGAGTCCACCAAAAGTTTACTGCAACATATAAAAAAAGTATTTAAAATCTTACAATAAGTTATAATACCATATAATTATATTGTAAACAGCTTACCTTATTCATTCTGAATCCGTTGTGATTAGTAATTGTTTAGACATCTTCAACTGTCTTCATCATGTCCTTTATCTTATATCATCCAATGTATCGGACGGCTCGAACGGTGTCCATCTTTACCACAATGGATGTGATGCTCTGTTGAGATTATTCGAAGAGATTCCACGATTCACTTGACGACAGAAGACTCTTCTCAGTAGATAAGACGTTTCGCACTCTTGATGAGCAAGAAAACCAGCTTGCTTTTGCAGAATGCTTGGAAGGTACGAATCCAATTCTGTGGCTTATCAGTTGAAGCTAGAAACCTGCGGGTGACTTGTACCACAAAGGGTGTGATATTCTGCAGAGAACTTGCGAGGAGATTCCACGGTGCACTCGATGGCGGAAGACTCCTCTCTGCAGACGGAACGATTTGTTCTCTGGAGGACCTGGCAGGCCATCTTCTGAAGCTCAACTCATTCCCCCGTGAGTGGTGAGCCTTCCTCGATCTTGCAGGATGGCCGAAAGGACACGAATCCAGCACTTCTGTGTTCGGCTCATCTCAGAAAAGATCCAAGGTCATCGGCGTTCTTCAAGTCTTCAGCCTCCTTGGAACACCCCAATCCGGCATTTTTCCCCTTTTCCCGGATTCTCTTCTCTTCCAACCGACTCTTTCTCTCGACACCACTCTTACTCGAACAGATATTGTGTTCTAACAGAAGATTCGAAGGAAGAAGAGATTAAAGTGATCAACGATTCGTCGGGTAGGGAATTCGGATTGCATCATCGAAGTGATGTAACTAGCCGAGCGATTCTCGTGTAATAGTTGCCCAAGAAGAAGAACATCGCGCAATAAACAGAAGACGGAACTGAAATGAAAATTTTTCCAATAATTTCGGTTTGAAAAACGAAACCGTAAGAACATCCTTGACTAAAAGGATTCTGATTTACCTAAATAAATAATTTCTAAATTTTGTTCTTAAGCGTGTGATCGCGGTGATAACATATCAATGTTGTATCTTATTTTATGTCCATTTAGGATCAACGGGCAACATTCGCTAAAATCAATAACTGCCTTAATAAGAAAATCCGTAAAACTAAGCTGTCGCGTAGAACAGTTATAACATGAGGCTAGATCTACCGAATAGGTAGGTCATATCTGATATCTATCTGAAATAAATATATGTAAATAATTACGAGATAGTTCTTAAATCATTGGCTTTTTAGCTATTAGTGTATTGGAACACAGCCCCATCCTCAGCTGTCAGTAAAATGCCAAACCAAATTATCCCTCAAATTTAATACCTCTCTACTATATCTAACTTGGTTTGGTTTCCTTTAGCACCTGAAAAATGAAGCGTTGAACCGCGACTAATAAAAGCCAATGTTGGGCCGGGAATAGAGCTTTAATCAGCCCTAAAGGATTGAGGGTAGATATGTGGAAATAAAATATTGTTTTCTTAATCTAAAAAAAATGATTTTAGTTTATCATTAAAATCCGGGCATCTCAAATGAAATGAAAGTGGTGGTTGATGTGAAATTTTCTACTAATAAATCTCAAATTGCTTAGAAAATGAAGGTTAAAATAGGCCCAGACGGGACTGTAAGAAGAATGGTAAGGCCACAAATATCTCCCTGAAATAATAATAGTAAGAAACACAACCACCACGGTAGTTTTTCAGTTACCAACTTCTGCAAATTGAGCGATGTTCTTCTTCTTGAACAACTGTGACACGAAAACTGCTTAGTTGCGACATCGCTTCGATGATGCGATCCGAATTCCCAAACACGACGGATCGAGGACCACTCCGATCACTTCTTCCTTTGAATCTCCTACCAGAACGCGACATCTGATCGAGTAAAAGTGACCTCGAGAGATAGATTCGGCAAGAAGACAAGAAAATCTGGAAAAGGGAGAAAAGTGCCGGAGTGAAGAGTCCGATGGATGTTGAGGACTTGAAGAACGCCGATGACCGTGGATCTTTTCCGAGATGAGCCGAACGCAGAAGAGCGAATTCGTATCCTTTCGGCCATCCTGCAAGATCGAGAACGGCTCGCCATTTATGAGGGAATGGGTTGAGCTTCAGAAGATGGCCTGCCAGATCCTCCAGAGAGCAAATCGTTCCGTCAACAAAGAGGAGTCTTCCGCCATCGAGCGCAACGTGGAATCTCCTCGCAGGTTCTCTGCAGAATATCACACTCTTTGTGGTACAAGTTACCCGCAGGTTTCTAGCTTCAACTGATAAGCCACAGAATTGGATTCGTACATTCCAAACATTTTGCTAAAGCAAGCGGGTTTTCTTGCTGAACGTCCGAGGAACTGTAAAAAAAAAAATAATAATAATAATTATCTTGGTCTAATCATTTTATAGAAAGTTTATTTTATGAAACATGATTTAGGAGAATTTCTCTAAGTCAGTAAAATTGGTGCTTCATTAATTATAATAAAACATTATTTTGAAATAAGCGACTAAGTTTAAATAATATAGGCTAATTAATACAATTATATTGAATTTTAAAATGTTAATTTTATTTCATCGGTACGTTTCCTTATCATTAGGTTTACATATTTGACTCTTACGTCAAAGCTTTTTAATATGGAAATATTAAAGTACGAAAATTGATTCTGATTCATTTAAGCATTTTGTTTAAATTGAATTAGCTATAGTACTCATGTTGACTTATCTGTGAACTATGTGCATGGTTAGTAATATTATTATTAACCCCTACTAACATCAATTGGGCCAGAATCCATGGCTGCATTGTGTATATATATATATATATATATATATATATATATATATATATATATATATATATATATATATATATATGTATGTGTGTGTGTGTGTACTTGACTCTAAAACCATGTAACAGCGGCTTTTACCAACCTGAATCATTGTAGTCGTGTCTTATTTTGGAGTTTTATTTCATTTGAAGCGTGCTTTGAGCTTATTGGTAGTATCTTAAAGTTAGATTCACTTTACCGTCCTGAAAAATAAAGAACAATAATTAATAGCTGAATATTAATAAGATGTTTTGCAATAGTATTCTAACTAATATTATAGATAATTAGAAAAATATATCAATTCGAAATACCATTGCATTCGAAAGGTTTGTGCGTATTTTGTCCAATAGTACCTAATAAATGATACCTACTCCAACAAAAATGTGAACTGTAATGGTAATTAGAAATGTGCATACTTGGTCAAAAATCGAATTAAAAAAAAAGGAATGAGAACACTCGAAAATCAAATAAACATGTGCGAACCAAAATCTGATAGTCAATCCGAAAATATCATCCATGAAAATCTTATAAACGATATCTACACCGTAAAAAATGTCAACTGTAACGGTCATTCGAAATGCGCATGGTCAATCAAACATTCAAATCAAAAAAAGGAATAAGAACCAACTAAAACCTAATAAACGATCCCGATATTATCAAAAACTCCGATAGTAATAATAAATCGAAATGCGCTTGCGCAATCTAAAAACAAATAGCAAATTCGAAAATAGCCTTGTTGAAAACCTAATAATCAATCCCTACATCGAATAAAACATTATCAGTAACAGTATATCAAAATGCGCATGCGCGATCAAAAGTCCAATTAAAAAACTTGAATCAGAACCCTCGAAAGCCTAATAAACAATCCCGATATCTCCAAGAACATTAATAGTAATAGTAAAACGAAATGCGCATGCGTTATCAAAAGAACAATAGTAAATACGGAAATAGGCTTGTTGAAAACCTAATAATCAATCCCTACATCGAATAAATCATTAGCAGTAACAGTACGTAATAATTAAACCATATATAGAAGAAAACCAACAGAAAAAGAAAATCGAAATGCGTATGAGCGATCGAAAATCAGATAATCAATTCGAAATAATCGCCCTCTAAAACCCCATACTTACATCGCAAAAAATGTTAACTGTAATGGTCATTCGAATTGTGCAAGCTCGATCGAAATTCCAAATTAAAAAATGGAATCAGAACATACGAAAACCTGATAAACGTTTCGTATCAAAGAAAAATTTTAATCGCAATAGTGATAAGGCAGGCTAATGCGCAAGAGCGATCGAAAAACCGATAACAAATTAGGAAATAACTTGAATACCAAATAAATTATAAACCAAATAACTATGTAAACTATTAATTAATTAGAAATACTCGTGCCCGCACAAAATTACGACAGTAAATTCGATTATAGAAACATCTAAAACCAGACAATAACTATTAAAGTTCAGAACTGAACCAAGGTTGATACTATGTTCCACGTGTACAAAGTCCAATGTTCAAATTTTTGGGGATATATAAAAAAAAAAAGTAATTTATTTATATTCAAGTACAAGAAGATGTATGATTAATATTTATGTACAAGCTTGTACCTTTATAAATTAAAAACAGATTAACTTAACAGTCAGTAATATTTACTTAATTATTTAAACTGTACCTTCTATCTACATTGAAGCGAAACTTATGCATAACCTTCTATAATAGTTTTAAAAACATACTTCATTTGTAAATGCACTTAAACTTCAAACCTAACAACTATCTAAAATAATTATTACGAACTACATCGGTTCAGAGCTGAATCTAGACTGGTACAGTGTTCCACGTGCTCAGGGTCCAATGTTCAAAGTAACGGGGATATGAGAAAAATAGAAATTTATTTATTTTCTAATGATGTAAGACATTTGTTAAACATTATTAGACACGCTTGTACCCACGTAATTTAAAATAGGTTAATTTAGCAGGGAATAATATTTACTTAATAATTTTAACATTACCTATCATCTAAATTGAAGCGAAGGTTATACATTAATTTATATAATAGTTTTAAAATAATGATTCATTTGTAAATGCACTTAATCTTCTCATCTAACAACTGACTTAAATAACTATTACGAACTACATCGGTTCAGAGCTGAATCTAGACTGGTACAGTGTTCCACATGCTCAGGGTCCAATGTTCAAAGTAGCGGGGATATAAGAAAAATAGACATTTATTTATATTCTAATGAAGTAAGACATTTGTTAAACATTATTAGACACGCTTGTACCCACGTAATTTAAAACAGGTTAATTTAGCAGGGAATAATATTTACTTAATAATTTTAACATTACCTATTATCTAAATTGAAGCGAAGGTTATAAATTAATTTCTATAATAGTTTTAAAATAATGATTCATTTGTAAATGCACTTAAACTTCAAATCTAACAACCAACAATAATAATCATTACGAACTACATCGGTTCAGAGCTGAATCTAGACTGGTACAGTATTCCACGTGCTCAGGGTCCAATGTTCAAAGTAGGGGGGATATAAGAAAAATGGAAATTTATTTATTTTCTAATGATGTAAGACATTTGTTAAACATTATTAGACACGCTTGTACCCACGTAATTTAAAATAGGTTAATTTAGCAGGGAATAATATTTACTTAATAATTTTAACATTACCTATCATCTAAATTGAAGCGAAGGTTATACATTAATTTATATAATAGTTTTAAAATAATGATTCATTTGTAAATGCACTTAATCTTCTCATCTAACAACTGACTTAAATAACTATTACGAACTACATCGGTTCAGAGCTGAATCTAGACTGGTACAGTGTTCCACATGCTCAGGGTCCAATGTTCAAAGTAGCGGGGATATAAGAAAAATAGACATTTATTTATATTCTAATGAAGTAAGACATTTGTTAAACATTATTAGACACGCTTGTACCCACGTAATTTAAAATAGGTTAATTTAGCAGGGAATAATATTTACTTAATAATTTTAACATTACCTATTATCTAAATTGAAGCGAAGGTTATAAATTAATTTCTATAATAGTTTTAAAATAATGATTCATTTGTAAATGCACTTAATCTTCTCATCTAACAACTGACTTAAATAACTATTACGAACTACATCGGTTCAGAGCTGAATCTAGACTGGTACAGTGTTCCACATGCTCAGGGTCCAATGTTCAAAGTAGCGGGGATATAAGAAAAATAGACATTTATTTATATTCTAATGAAGTAAGACATTTGTTAAACATTATTAGACACGCTTGTACCCACGTAATTTAAAATAGGTTAATTTAGCAGGGAATAATATTTACTTAATAATTTTAACATTACCTATTATCTAAATTGAAGCGAAGGTTATAAATTAATTTCTATAATAGTTTTAAAATAATGATTCATTTGTAAATGCACTTAAACTTCAAATCTAACAACCAACAATAATAATCATTACGAACTACATCGGTTCAGAGCTGAATCTAGACTGGTACAGTATTCCACGTGCTCAGGGTCCAATGTTCAAAGTAGGGGGGATATAAGAAAAATGGAAATTTATTTATTTTCTAATGATGTAAGACATTTGTTAAACATTATTAGACACGCTTGTACCCACGTAATTTTAAATAGGTTAATTTAGCAGGGAATAATATTTACTTAATAATTTTAACATTACCTATTATCTAAATTGAAGCGAAGGTTATAAATTAATTTATATAATAGTTTTAAAACCATGATTCATTTGTAAATGCACTTAATCCTCTCATCTAACAACTAACTTAAATAACTATTACGAACTACATCGGTTCAGAGCTGAATCCAGACTGATAAAATCTTCCACGTGCTCAGGGTCCAATGTTCAAAGTAGCGGGGATATAAGAAAAATAGAAATTTACTTATTTTCTAATGCAGTGAGACATTTATTAAACATTATTAGACACGCTTGTACCTCCATAATTTAAAATAGATTAATTTAGCAGGGAGTAATATTTACTTGATAATTTTAACGTTACCTACTATCTAAATTGAAGCGAAGGTTATAAATTAATTTATATAATAGTTTTAAAACCATGATTCATTTGTAAATGCACTTAATCCTATCATCTAACAACAAACTTAAATAACTATTACGAACTACATCGGTTCAGAGCTGAATCTAGACTGGTACAGTGTTCCATGTGATCAGGGTCCAATGTTCAAAGTAGCGGGGATATAAGAAAAATAGAAATTTACTTTTTTTCTAATGCTGTAAGACATTTGTTAAACATTATTAGACACGCTTGTACCTACATAATTTAAAATAGGTTAATTTAGCAGAGAGTAATATTAATTAATAATTTTAACTTTACCTACTATCTAAATTGAAGCGAAGGTTATAAATTAATTTATATAATAGTTTAAGAACCATGATTCATTTGTAAATGCACTTAATCTTCTCATCTAATAACTAACTTAAATAACTATTGCGAACTACATCGGTTCAGAGCTGAATCTAGACTGGTACAGTGTTCCACGTGCTCAGGGTCCAATGTTCAAAGTAGGGGGGATATAAGAAAATAGACATTTATTTATTTTCTAATGCAGTGAGACATTTGTTAAACATTATTAGACACGCTTGTACCTTCATAATTTAAAATAGATTAATTTAGCAGAGAGTAATATTAATTAATAATTTTAACTTTACCTACTATCTAAATTGAAGCGAAGGTTATAAATTAATTTATATAATAGTTTAAGAACCATGATTCATTTGTAAATGCACTTAATCTTCTCATCTAATAACTAACTTAAATAATTATTGCGAACTACATCGGTTCAGAGCTGAATCTAGACTGGTACAGTGTTCCACGTGCTCAGGGTCCAATGTTCAAAGTAGCGGGGATATAAGAAAAATAGACATTTATTTCTTTTCTAATGCAGTATGACATTTGTTAAACATTATTAGACACGCTTGAACCTACATAATTTAAAATAGGTTAATTTAACAGTCAGTAATATTTACTTAATTATTTTAACTTTACCTACTATCTAAATTGAAGCGAAGGTTATACATTAATTACTATAATAGTTTTAAAACCATGATTCGTTTGTACTTAATCTTCTCATCTAATATCTAACTTAAATAACTATTACGAACTACATCGGTTCAGAGCTGAATCCAGACTGGTTCACTAGCCATGTGTTGAATGTCTAGATTTCAAAGTAGTGGGGATATACGGAAAATAAGTAATATATTTTATTTCTAATAAAACAGGGCATGCGTTGTACATTTATGTATATTCTCGTATGTTCATAAATTTAAAAAACATAATTTAAGAGGCGGTAGTATTTATTTAATAATTATACTGTATCTTCTTTCTAAATATCAGTGTACCTTTTAGAATTCAAATTCCGTACTAATGCTATTTAAAAAATACATTATCATTTGTTCAAGTAAATTAATACTATATGGATAACACTGGGAAATACTTGTTCTACGTTTAAAGCTTTTTTTTTGTAAATTTTTCTCCGAAAAAAACAAATATTATTAGTATTATCTGAATGTCAATGTTGTGAAACGTTTTTAAATGATTAAAAATCAGAATATTTATTAAAACACAATTTAACATTAAATTGGAAATCATTATTTAAAAATTATAGCGAGGTAATTTTTTTTGTTTTTTTTTATATTACACTATATGCCATATGACGCATAATTAAATAAAATTATCTTTTTTTAAAGACATCCTTCACTTTTTTCTTTTTTATTTCGTTGTTATGCAAAACACCATTCATTTCCCTCTTGGACTGATCTCTCCTGATAAAACAAAGAATATTTAGGCTCTCTCTATAGGGAAAACTTAGAGCTATGAAAATTTGCTGTTATATATGGTATTTTATTTATTTTAGAATTCCTCGTATGATTAATGTATGTTGCCAGAATCTCTTTTAAAATTAATTGCCTTGTTCTAGTTATCTGTGATGGTTACTCCTGTAATTCTCTTCTGAATTTATTTTTTCCCTTCTCTAATATTTTAATATCGCGGGAATAAAATTTGTGACATTTTTCTTCATGGCGTTGTCCCGATGCTGACTTTATTTCTTTATTCAGAATTATCTTTGTTTTTGCAACAATTAGTATGCTGCAACCTAATTGTATGTATTAGCCATTTTCTCCATAATACACTCCTGGGCAATTGCTGATATGTTATTATACATAATACACTCCTGGACCATTGCTAACATGTTATTATACATAATACACTCCTGGGCAATTGCTAACATGTTTTTACGCATAATACACTCCTGGGCAATAGCTAACATGCTATTATACATGTAATAAGCGTACTTATTTGTAGGTTTGTATCACATTTTATAAATGTGCAAATAAATCAGGCACATCATAATTTATGAATGCCCTCTTTTATGCTTTGTGATGACTTATTTACTTAAGTATACGAGTATTTTTTATATTTTAAATTGTTCGGTGGTACTTTGATTTTTCTGTTATTTACATCATTATTTAAACCGTCATTTGCAGTTACAGCATATTTTCAGGTTTTTCTTTTTATATTTTATGGATAGAAATCGTCTAAAAATATTTTGAAAATTTTTGTCTAAATTGTTATGATTTTATATTTATCAATTATTTCAATTGTTTTTTTTTTAAGGTAATTAAAATTAATATGAATTAAATTATTATAGTGTTTTTTAAAATAAAATTTCTGATTTTTATTTTCGTATGATTTGGGTGGTAATATATAATGTTGTTTTTTTTTGTTCATCCTGTTATCAATTTATTATTTTCCCTATTGGTTTTTATATCTAAAAATCTGATTGAATCATTGTTTACTATTTCGTTCGTGAACTTAACTCTTTTATGAAAATTATTATTAGTTATAAGCTATTTAATTAAAAAAAACGTTTTTGTTTTTTTCAACTATACAAGAAATGTAGTTGACATGTATTTGGTGTGATACCATAGCTGTTTATCGCAGGGCTCGAAAAAATTATTGAACTTTTCCAAAAAGTTTCAGTTTAACTGTTTCACAAGAACTTTTACAATTGTCAAGTATTTACATAAAAGTTCTGCACAAAAGAACCTTCTAATAAAAAGTTCCTTAAGAACTTATATCATTAAAAGTTTTTGATAAAAGTTCTGTTAGTATAAGTTCTTGCCAAAACTATTTTTTATAAAAGTTCTGTTAATAGAACTTCCTACTAGAGCATATTAAATATTAGTTTTCAAATGTAAGTTTTCACATACTTATGGAACAAAACTTGAGAGGGATTTTCGGGAGGTGGGGGAAACCTCGGGAGAGAGCAGTATTATTGAAAAAATTAAAAAATCTTTTAATAAAAAAAAAGATAAACAAAATTCGAAATGAAAAAAAAAATAGAAAAACAATTACCTTGTTATTTATTTTATTTAACATTAATTCTCAATTTCAATAGAAAAATTGCTTTAATTTTAATTAAATCATCTACATAATGTTTATTGAAAAAAAAAAATCAAGATAAGAAATCCTTACAAGACACAATTCCATAAGTATTTTACACATTTAATTGGAAACTTTTATTATAATCTAATTAAAAAGCACTAACGAGAACTTTTTAATATAGAACTTGTATATAAAAGTTCTTACGATAAAGTTCATAAAGAACTTTTATCAGATAAGTTCGTACGATAGAGTTCTCAAAGGACATTTACTATACAAGTTCTGACCGAATAGGTCTTGTAATAACTTATAATAAAAGTTTTAACGTTTATGTTCTTGCATGAACGGTTTCAAATAAGTTCCTAAGAAAAAGTTTAATAAAGAAGAATTCACAAGAACTATTTCAAAATAAAAGTGCACAGTTATTTTGGAGCCCTGGTTTATTGCATCAGTTAATAATTTTTCATACAAATTCCTGTTAAATTTACAGATATACTTATTATTTTGATTAGATTGAAGATGTTTCTGGAAACCACTAAGAAGGCGAACATATTTCAACGTTCAAAGATATTTTCTCGGATTTTCTCCATATATCTTTTCACCAAAGGGCTAGAAATGAAACCTTCAGAATCTTAGAACTCCTAAAGATAAAATGCGAAGTGAGTATATCCTCGGAAACTTAAAAGAATTGGATTCGGGGGCTGGAGTAAAAGTACAATCAGTTCTCCAGTGCTGATTGCCGATCCTGAAGAAGAGTGACCAAATTCTTTCGGAGTTTATTGGTAACAAAGTTTTTATTCTGTGGCGTGTTCTCTCTCACCGCAACGAATCAGTATTGGGTTCGAAATCGTAATTTTTTTAGTGTCGGCTTGGCAGATTTTGATTTTTAAGGTTTAAAAATCTTATGGCCATTGACATCTCCAGAAATACTAATTATACTGTGAATTTCCAATGAGATTCGAAAAATTAAAACCAGGGTCATTACAGGTCAAATCATCCAATGGTCTGGAAATTGATAATTCAATGATTTTTTTGTACATATGTAGTAATATCATTTGGAATATTAAAAAAAGCAAAATTTAATTATTTTTTTTTCCATTTTTAGTTGATTTTGAGTTGTTTTTTTTTACCCTACCTTGCCTTTCGGGATTACGGGTTTCGGAAGAATTACCTATCCCGCTACATTTGAGCACCTCCAGCGGCCATGTTTGGGTCAAATGAGCTGAAATTCGGTATGCAGGGTTTTCTTCCAGACAGAACAATACCATAACAGAATATTAAAACCGACTAATTTTGTTATAAGGACCTCTCGAAGGACCTCTATCCTCGCCAAGAATAGTATTATTTGTAGAGCGTTACGATATATGTATAAATTGTTGAGTTATAAATTAAAAAAACAAACAAACAAACAGAACCGCCTATTTTTTTGATCAGTTTTGAATCATTGAAAAGCTTATACTTGGGTTATTATACATTAAATAAAAGTTCTACTTATATCCAAATATTTCGTCCAATGGGCCTTAGGAGCTGAGATAAAAAAATAAAACATACTAAAATTTTTTTATTTTATTATTTTATACCTCGAGTTTGAAAATTGATATCGTCATGTTTTTTAAGCAAAACAACTGCTTTTCAGAACATATTAAAGGAAAAATATAAACATTGAAAAATGATTGATTTTTTTCAATTAATTTAAGCAGGTCAAATCAATTTAAAATAGTGTTTAAATTACTAAGTAAACCAGTCTTAGTCTTAGTTTTAAACTTATCTTAGTTGTAAACTAGTCTTAGTTGTAAACTTGTCTTAATTGATTTTTTTCACACCAAAAATGATTTTTATTCAGCGAATAAAATAACTTAATGTTGAAAACATCATCGAAAAAAAAAAATTTAGTTTCGAGTATGCTCAAACATTTTTAAAGCCACAAAATTACGTTTCGGTTTGAAGCTCTGTATCTCACGCTTAGAGTATTCCATATCGAAGTTCTTGGACTCTATAGAAAGAGGGAAGTTTCATCTTTCCATGCATGTAAACAACTGTAGCATTATCTTAGAAGGTCTGTGTGAAAAAATATGATTACAAAATAAAAACAGGATTGAAGTTTTTCGCGTATTGAGTTAGTTCTAAAACATGTAGTAACACTACGCTTAAAGAAAATAGCGTAGTTTATGAATTTTTGCCGATGCTACAAATTTGATTTAAATCTTTCATAGAGGTCCTGATTTATGAGCGATTTTATGAATTTTAATAAAAAAAAATGAAGGGTAGACCCTGAACAAAATTTTTAGTTGAAAAATTTTCATTTTTAGAATTGCCTGAAAATTTGAATTTTAAGTGCTAAAACTAAACATACATAAAAAAAAAAAAAAGAGCCATAAATCCTCCACAATTTTTTTTTATATGAGCCCATTGTGATATATGCAATCATAAAATTTGGTATGTGCATTCTTATGTCATCATTAAATATGTATACTTTTTTTAAATACCAAGGTTTTTTTATAAATTAAAATCAAAATTTTGATTTTTTTTTTTAAATATATAGGCAGTTTTTAAATATTTAAAGATTCGTTTAAACATTTAAGTTGAAGATACATATCAAATCAAAGCACTATTTTGAACTTTCTATAGCAAATAGTTTTAGAGCTATAAACTTTTCTATAATTCAAAACGTGTCAAAAAACAGTCGGTTTTTTTTTTTTTTTTTTTTTTTTTTGTAATTTGCAACTCAAAAACTAAAAACGGAAAAATCTGAAACTTATAATTGCTGACTATATTTATGCACTGAACGTAAATACCAAGTTCCACTCATTTTGAAAAAAAAAAAATTCCAAAATTATTTTTCTATTGGCTGATTTTGTGTAGAATGACGCTTCTTCATAAAATGGAAATATTGAAAAGAATTAATACATAACGGTTTGGAAATGTAATTAAATATTCAAGTATTTAGTTTTGTGACTGAAAATGTTAATAGAAAAAATTAATGATTGAAAAGAAATTCGGAACAGGCTTAAGAATGATTTAAATTGAAATTTTAATAATAATTAGATGCTCATAAGAATATATCTGTTTTTGTTGTTTCGGATATAGCTTCTAAATCCTTAAAGATTGGACGTCCGTTGGGGTCATTTACGTTAAAGGGTTAAGTCTAATAAAAAATGGGCTTCCGGGGATGAGAATGGTTTGGCTGCAAGAAGAGCTTTTCCTTGAACGTGTCTTAATAGCTGAGTAGAAAGTGTCTGGTCCTCACTCATTTTAATTTAGTACAAGTTTATATGAAGGATATTCTAAATGGTGGTAATACATTACTTTACGATTGCGAAGTTTCTGCCTGCCAAAAGTTTGAAAGAATATCTCTTTAAAATCTCCAGCAATATTTCCGCATGTTACAATTCTTTGTTTGTTGTTTGCTGTTTGTCCCACTGTGGTGCTTTCATTTGTATTGTTAGATATAAGTCATTGTATTTCAGATCGGTGAATCAGTGATGCAGTTTTTAACTTTACGATACTCAGGCTCATCGTATTTCATTCACCTAGCTCATTGGCGTACTCAGGAGGGGGAGATCAGGGGAATATACTCCCACCCCTTCATTAATATAGAAAATTAATTTTCATACCCACTAACATCAGATTTGTATTTGTAGTAATATTTTTGGTAATTTTAACAATAGTTTTTAATCCAACTTTCATGCTTATTCTTTAATCTTACAGTGAGCATGATGGGTGTGAGACGGGAACGAAAAAATGCTTGTGCAGGCCCTAAAGCCTTAACCATCTTACTTCTTAACCGTCTCCCCATCTTGTATGGAATATGGGGGAAAGACCTATTTACCCAACATGACTCCATCTGAAGTGTTTGGTCTTATACAGTCCCACTCCAGTTGTCCTCAATAACCAAGACCATTATGTTAATACCAACCAGGCGTCACACCCGTTCTTTAATCATACCTCAAATTTGGCGATTATGAGCATTTAGGTTAAAATCTCCCCCGAAAAAAAAGTAAATCCCTCTCTCAGCTAGCTTATATGTCATACATTCATGTATGAACCTCAGTTTCTTTAAAGGATATTAAGACATTTCTTCCGTTGCAGGTACATGGCGATCATGCACCCACTGCGACCTCGGATGGGAAGGAGGATGACTCTCTGCATCGCCGCTGGGATCTGGGTCATCGGCTCGGCATTCTCCCTCCCGATGCTCATCTTCTTCACCACTTACACCCAGGACTTCACCAACGGCGACCAGAGGGTTATCTGCTACGCCGAGTGGCCTGACGGCTCCACCACCGAGAGCTACCAAGAGTACTTGTGAGTATGATCGTTATGAAAAAATAAATTTTGAAAATTTCATCAAATAATCTGTATTCTGATTAAGAATGTAATGCATATTCTTAAATTTGCATATTAAATTTTCGAATTGATTCGTCATAGATAATATTAAATTATTAGGATGAAGCAGCTTATATTTCAATTATATCTTGTGGCCTATCCATGGAATAAATGTCTTCCTTCATGCTCTTACTGTAATAGATTGGGAGCCTGCAGAGCGACCCTTCATTCCTGGCCGAGTTAAAGTGCATAAGAATGTCAAGCCTCAATAAACAATAAACAGCATGATAAGATGTAAATCAAAACTGTACGTTTTTTGCTTTTTATTTATTGCAACAAGGCATGGACAGTATCTGATAAATTGCTGCTGAACGAAGAAGAAACCAACCAAGGTCATCCTCGTCGGTTCTAAGTGCCTTCTTCGGTTCTTAATTCCCTTCCTTACTGACCCTTATGCCAACTCAATAGCCTACCAATTCAATTCCAAACCTGTGTTAAAAGCCTCTGAGTCATTTTAAATAAACAACTGTTCTGAAATAGCCTCTTTATCAAATCACCCGAAAATCCTTTTCTATCCTGAAACAGTTCCTAAGATTCCGTGATTATATGCCTCCAAAAAAGTACTTCCGTCACTAGTCTCCTCCTCATAATCATAATGGGGAAATTTTGAATATGGCTGCCTTGCATATGGTTCACTGTTTAATAAACAAGAGATAAGACCGAAGAGAATTATGAATTCCAAGTGATCTCTGGTCTCCAGATGATTTCCAGAGTTGAGGTAGCTTTACCTTTTTTTTCGAAGGCAATATTTCTCTAGGTGTTTTTCTCTTCCAATGCCCTAGGGTAAAAAAGCCTTTCAATGTTCTCAATTTACTCACTCCTCTTTCCTCTGTCCACTCTTTGAAGATCAGATCACATCCCACTTACTAGTTCACCCTCTGACGTAAAAATGCTTCTTTATGCAAATCTTTAATTATTCGTACTACCTCCTTTTGGAATTCCTTACTCGTTTGTACATTTCCTTGATTTCTCCTCTAAAAAAAGTAGGTAAAAAAAAATGAATGAAGTTATTGTTATCTAATAACGATAAGTAACATGTAACCTCTAAACAAGAGCCTTTCTACTTGTACTCTTCCGAATTTTAACTTTTTACTTTATTATGAAATAGGTCCCAGGTATGAAATATCTGAGGCGATTTCTAGCATAGATATCTCCGAAGAAGAAGCCATAATGATGTTTCATCTCCGCGTAAGAATTGGATGCTTCCACGATACGATGTTTTTATTCAGTTCGATTATGAAGCTTCACTATACGATGAACGAGACTTGCTTTAGTGGATTATTAGGATCGCTCTTTAAATTTTTAAAATAAATCTAAGGTTACAGTTCTTATCAAGGAACAGATGTTAATGACTCAAACACTGCAAATAATGATTGAATCATTGCTGAGCGATCGAATCATCGAACTGTTTCATTATTCACTCATTAGAGAGAGGAAAACTGAAAAAAAAGAAGTTGTGGTATTATTGGAAATCCATCAGATATTGATGTGAAATATGCTGTCTCTGCGTTGGCTAAAGGTTATCTGGCCAGTTATTTACTGATGTTTGAGAGACTTTATGCTTTGTTTTTCGTATCTACCAAGCCTATCCTTACAATTAGTCACTAATTCAGCAAAAAGAGTTAAGATCCGTTTTTAGAGAGTAATGTTACTGGAAAGAATAAAGAGCTGTCTTCTGAGACGAGTGATATCTATGAAGGGACCGGAGGAAATTTTAATTCTCTGAAACTTTTGTTCTTCCTCACGGCTCTGAACTGACAGATATGTCTAGAAAGAGAGAGGAAGATATTTTTCAAATTATTTTTTATTCATTCTTTAATGGTATTGTTTACATAAATTTTATTGGAATAAGGATACAGTAAAATGTATGAAACAAATGAGATATCGATACTTTTTACTTCCTTTTTCGAAGTAAAGGAAGTATTGTAATCGCGAAAATTTTCGGTTTTCAGATTTCAACGGAAATATCCATTTTGACTAGTTTCGTCGTGGCGTCTGCGTTTAGCCGTGGAAAGTTGAAATTTTGTATTTAGGATTGTTGTAAAATCTAGTTGTGAACCTCCTTTTTGGTCACTGCTTAATCACCGGCAGTGGTACTTTACTTGAAGGTCATAATTGATTTCCATCAAAAAGATATTAAAATATTATGCAAAACTTCTCCAATTTAGTATTTATTCTTTATATATTGATTTAAATAACATACTAGAATTTGGTTTAAATTGGAAAACCTGAAGAGGTACTTTATTTGAAGGTTATAGTAGACTTTCAATAGAAAATTTTTGCAACCCCCTCCCCCCTCAAAATTTGAGTATGTTTTACGTTTCAAGATACGTAGAATCCAAATATCGAATAAAAAAAAATCCGTCCGCAATTTTATTGTATTTAAACGAAAGCTAATGAAATTCTCTACAAAACGAAATTAAAATCATTTAAATCGGACCATTATTAGCTGAGATATTGCGTGAGGAACTTCTGAGACTGATTCTTCTGGTGGCTAGTCATCCTGCTTCCTGACTTATTTATTGGGCTTCTGACTTCCTCGTATCTCTCTGTTTTATTCTTCCTTGGATTATTTCTTTACTTCCTTTAGCTTCCTTAGTCGAAAACTAGTAACCAAATTCAGGATCACTTTTTGAGCCACGGATTTATAATTTAATGGGCGTACAAGGAAGTCATGTGTTGTCCACATCAGATATTTTTTAAAGGATTACCGTTCTTATTCCTACTTAATTAGTAAAAAAAAAAAAAAAAAAAAAAAAAAAAAATTTTAAATCCTAATGCTTAAGATAATTAAATATTGATTTAGTTGGCACTTAACTAGCTATTTTTTAGGGAGTATTGTAACGGTTTTATGTAACGCAGTGACCTAGTTCATGGAGATCATAAAGTCATGGTATGTATTTGTCACTTTATAGCCTTGATATCGGCTCTTTTCATTAAATGCACTTTTTTTTTTTTATCAAAGTAAGCAGTCATATAATACGATCATTAAAGTTTATCTCTACGTTACATTAACCCGCAGTTCAGCCATCTGTTCTTACACTTTTCAGTCTCAAAGTGGTCATACAATATAGCGTCTTTCCAGTTATCTGATTTTTGTACATCAACCGAGGCTTTTCTCTGAGATTCGTGGGCCATTTTTTTTTCAGATCGGGCACGGACCCACAGTGGGCTGTATTAGCAATCAAGCGGGACAAAAGTCAATATAAATGAAAAAATAATTGTGTTTTATAGGTCAAAATTATTTTTACATAGTTGGAATTATTTTAATTCTTTGAGATTATTTTGAATTTTTGTATGCAATTAAAAGATGAATTTCGGAAGATATCTTGCTCCGAAAACTAAAACATTTCAGAAAAATGCAAAAAAAAAAAAATTACTTTTCCCTAAAAAAAAAAAATGTTATTTAAATATATACAATTAACCTAAGTAATCATTTAATAAATCACTTTACGAAAACTAAACACGTACTCAAATATTATAGTGACATATCACTTAATATGTCCTAGTTACTTTCGTTTTCACTGCTGCTACTTACAACGCTATTATTATCTTGTATATCCGATAGGGGAATAAGTCCCAATTCTTCATTGGAACAGCTATTTTTTTTTTAATTACTGGGCATATGAGATTAAGGAATCAGAGGATATTAGAAAATTGTGAAAAATATCTCCTTTTGTATGTATCCTAGATATATAGATATATATATCCTAGATATTCTAGAGAGTTCCTTCCGGCTCTTGTCAAAATTGTCTTAATCATCAATGCCGCACCCCTCTTCCCTGACTGCTTTAGTTGGTATTGAGCTGCATAAAGGTGTTCTCTTGCTTGACCTCTGGCACAGTAAAGGCTCGACTTTTCTTGTTTGGGTTGAATGCATGCCAAAAGAAGTTGAAGGCAAAATTGAGATCAGGTAAAGCAAGGTTTGAAATTTCAATTTCTTGATCCAACCAGTTTTTACGCTTCCTCTGTAAGATGCTAAAGCTACTGAATACAGTTTCGCTTTAAAACTTAAAAAACAAAAGCAAGGATTGAAGTAGTTTTCCTCATAGACTTTTAGGAGGATCCTGAGGATTGTATACATTTTTTATATATTTATAATAAGATTTCACGGTATTCCTTATCTGGTCTATTATTTGTTTTTCTATCCCTTAAATAAATATAGAGTTCACTCCTTTTGATCATATAATTCGAAATTGAAATGAGTAAAATTATATAATTACAAATGATGCAATTGAATCTGGTAAATATGTAAAATACATTACTTGTATGAACAGGAAAAATTACAGCAGTTTACAATTTGTATTTTAGTGATCTTCGTTTCAATTTCTACTCCATTACAAAAAAAAAAATATTTAAAAATCTACAACTTTTTATGAATTCAGTTGCAACGTTTTGAAAGAGCTTATCTCTAGGGTTTAGGCTTATATTTTTGAAAAAATCTAAACAGTGTGAAATTTAATAGCTGTTTACTCCGCCAATTAAATAGAATACTACAATCTAAGACGACCTACAGGAATTAGGCATAGATTAAATGTTTATCTTGGATTCTTTGCTTTGAACTAGAGAAATACGATTATATAAATATATTCCATAAATTTTTTACTTTTGTCCCGCTAGATTATGTTTGACAGCCCACTGTGCCACGTCACAGGTCATATCAGTTTCGGCTAATATTACATTAAACGTTTTTTCGCGTTTTTCAAAGTTTTTCTCACATCTACAGCTCCCCCCCCCCCCGCCCCCAAATTGAACGCCGACTGGGGGTCTCAATTTCTTTTCCCATCCCCGCCATTTTCATATTTTGTATTTTTGTAACTATTAAAGATAAGACCTTAGTGATGGAGATCTGCTGCTCTTATAATTATTAAGTTATTTTTTCTTCGTTTAATTGGCCCTTATGTTAAACATACAAAGTGATGTTATATATAAATTTCTAACTCCAACAGTGATATCATATGGCGCTTTGAAACCCGGGAATGTTTCTCCTCTTTTGATTTATGATCTTTGTTCTAAGAAAAGCTATTTTCTTAAATCAACTTGAGTGGTGACAGTTTTCCTTTGTCGTAATTTCCACATCACTAAGTACAAATATCGTTTTTAGTTACCCTGTTATTTGTGCCCTGTTATTTCACTTCTGTGTTGAATCATTGAACATATATCCTATTTCCCTAAGTTATATATGTGTATATATATATATATATATATATATATATATATATATATATATATATAGAGAGAGAGAGAGAGAGAGAGATAAAAGAACTTTATTCTGGGACTAGGTCCCTTAAGAATAACATGAATGAACAAATAAAACAGAAATATTATCTGGCTTTAAGACTACAAAATACAGATCAGTTAATTTTTACAATATTTTCAGTAAAATAAATTTTTTTTATCGAAAAATATAACCAATTTGAACAAAACAAAAAAAAAGAGAAAAAAAAACAAGAAAAAAGAAAAGAAAATACAAAAATAATGAATTGATTAGCAAAGTTGAAGTTTGTACATTAAAAAACTATTATTCACTTCTGATCCAGATGTTAATCCTAAACTGAAATTTCGTAATTAGAGAGCATCATTTATATATATATATATATATATATATATATATATATATATATATATATATATATATATCATGCATTATGCTTGTTAGATAATTTCTAAACTGATATAAATCATATATGACGATATAAAACCTCATCAGTCGGAATTTTCTGTCATAGGGTTTTGGATTTAGATTTATTGTTTTTTCGCCTTTGGTATCTCTTGACAAAACTTGTGTCTATGTCGCTCATTCCTTAGCTGAAACAAGAGATAGGTGGTTTTGCCGCCAAAAGATTCCAAAATGGAGAAATAATAAATCTAAACCACAAAACCTGTTAAGTAGAAAATTCGGACTTAAAAGGTTTAGATAGTAAGCCGACGATATGTTGTCAACAAAAATTAATTCATTATTTCTTATCACAAAAACACAAAATTATACAATAAGCTGGAAAATAAATACAATACGAGTAGTCAAATTCAATTATTCGTCTAGTCAAATTCAATTATTATAAAAACGTTAATTTAAACCTACTCTGCGGCTATGGTGGAATCTCTTGGGCCCTATTATGTTCTAAAGTACAAAAGTACATTGTAGAAGAGGAAAGGTTCATGTTATACCGGTTACAAGTTACTTATCGTAATTAGATGATAATAATGTTATTATTTTATTTTACTGTTTTTTCCGTTTTTATTTTACTGTATTTTACGGGCGACCCCATCGCCCGGTGATTGTACCGCAGTCAGCCACTGGTCTTCCAGGTTGTGGGAACAGTACACTAACAAACACACAGTGCACAGACTCAGCACACTCTACACAAGGTCAATATGCAGTACACATCCTAGGATCACCTTCGCTAGGTAGCCGCCCCGGATAGGGATGTACGTCTGCTTGCATAGAGATGACAGCCCCATCATCAGACTTAGGTACAGAGGGAGGGTGGATTGCCTCCTACTTGAAACAACTAACGTGAAACCCAAACCAGCCTCGGATGTGAACAGTCTTAAAAAGAAACGACCTGGCAATCCCACAAGATTCTTAACTTTGGATATTGGAACGTATTGTCACTTTATAGACCCGGAGCATTAAACCTGCTCTTAGATCAGTTGGGCAAATACAAGATTGACATAGGCGCTATCCAGGAGATCAGATGGGCTGCTCAAGGAATTCTTGAAAAAATGCGCCACTCAGTCTACTACAGCTGTCATGAGAGTTTACATGAATTCGGCTCAGGATTCGTAGTAAAGGGAAAGTTCAGGCATATGATAATAGGGTTTAAACCAGTTAGTCCAAGAATCTATCTCATAACAATACGTGAAAATGTTTACATTTATAGCCTTCTAAGTGTGCATGCACATACAGAGGTGTCTGATGAAGAAGATGAGAATGGCTTTTATGAACTCCTCGTAAGGATTATGGATGCATGCCCAATGTATGATATGAAAATATCATGAATATGATGGATATGAAATAGTTGGATACTTTAATGCTAAGTTGGGTAAAGAAGCAATATACCAGCAGATAATGGGAAAACACAGCTTTCATGATGCAACCTATCATAATGAACAAAAATCTAGGTAGATAAAAAGGGAATCTAGTTGTGGGGACCACTCTGTATCCGCATAAGAATATCCACAAGGTCACTTGGACGTCACCCGACCGGTCAGCGGTAAACCAGATTGATCACATTCTTATAGGATGACACCATAGAAGCAATCTACGGAATTCTCACATTCAGAGGAGCCAATGTAGATTCGGACCACTTTTTGAGCATATAACATGTAACTGCCGAATTCAGCAGGACGATTGCAGGAAGCGGTTGGAGGAAACCAATACCTGTAACCGGACTGTAGTACCGTGAAATAGAAATAATTATCTTTAAAAACGAATCTTTCCCCGCTTGTACTTGTACTATTATATTTTATTACGAAATATTGCTCTGTTGTCATGATTTTACTTCCATATTTGAGGAGACAAACTTGGTTCACAGTTCCCCAGGTTGAATATAAATATTATATATAAGTATCACTATGTTTAATTTCCTTTCAAATATAATACGTTTCCAGCCCTCTAACTCAATTTGGAAGGGTTTAGAATGTGCGCGAATATTTTAAAAAATCGAAAAACCCGGGGAGAGGGTGGGGGAACCAAGTTGAGACCCCCAAAAGATACTTCCCACCAACTCAATTCAAATGCAAATTTTCAATCCTATAAACTGATTTGGTGGAGCTGTAGAGATGCGCAAAACCTTAAAAACATCGAAATTTCAGGTAAACTGGAGTTTACCCATACTTTAATGGTATCGTTCTGCCTGGAAGTGAACCCTACATACCGAAGTTCAGCTCATTTGACTCAAACGGAGCCGCTTGAGGTGCTCAAACGTAGCGGAGGGAATATATATATATATATATATATATATATATATATATATATATATATATATATATATATATATGTATATATATATATATATCAGACATCTCCACAATTTCCATAATCGTGTTCTAGGGGTTATGAAACGGATAGAAAACGCAGTCCTGCCCCTCAACGCCGATCTTCGACCCAGTCCAATAGACTATTTTATTCGGAGAAAATACGACTAAAAATATTACTACCTATAATTCAATAATGAATACATGCATAAAAGAAAATTTATAAAAAGTGCAATAACGAATGTTTACTTATATTATTTTTTGTTGTTATTTTTATTTTCATTTTATCTTACCCTTTGGACTATCAGGAGTGTTTTTTTTACTACGTAGGTTCATGTATGAACTACTGTCACAAGTAAAATAATTTATTCACAATTTTTATTACAAACTACATGCAGCTCACACATTGTAGATTATTGTATTAATGCATGAATTAGCTCTTAAAAGCGAATAAATAAACCTCGTCTACATGTAATTAACATAGTCCAATAAATATAAAAAAATAAATAAACGCTCAATGAAACTGGTTTCAAGTTACGATCTAATCAATTTTAATTTCAAAAACAGGCAATTGGCACCGAAGCCTCTAGGAATTGCTACGATCCCCTCAACCAATTAACTTTACATGGGATTTTCGTACTTTCCTTATTAATGCAGAATCGTAAAAATTATCCCACGAGTCGGAAGGTGCAGTAATTAAATTTTTACGGCCCTGCTATAAAATATCCCCAGAAAGTTGTGTTCTATGTTGTGAGCTAAGTGAATTTAAAATGGCCCTACCTCAGGAATAAAGTTTTAAAACACATTACATCTAATTTCATTTATGATGGTACTTTATTGAATCATCTGTGTTATAACAAAGTGTTGAATTTAATCAACAATACATTTGCAAAATAAATGAAAAAGTAATTTTTTTATTTTTATTTTATTTTATTTTTTTTATTTTAAATAAAAAACGTTGGTTCATATAATGAAAGTAGCTTGCTCAAGCACATACGTGTTAACACCTGAATTATCATTCTTTTAAATTTAATTTATTTTTATTGTTTATGCTGAAGAAAAATTGTTTTCTTATAAGCTTGTTTCTATATAACAAAAAACAACTTCGTTTGTTTCGGCTTTTAAATTATGTGTAATATATATATATATATATATATATATATATATATATATATATATATATATATATATATATATATATAAAATTTTATTTTTATTTAGAATAAACCTGAGAAAACAAATATCACCTTTTAATAAAATAAAACTAAAAAAAAAAAAAAAAAAAAAAACGCCTATTTTACAAGCGTTACCTTTTCTGGGTGAGAATTTTTTGTTATTGAATTTTCTGAGACATAATTGCCAAATAAACGCAACTACGCTAAAAATTTTCTACAGATTTTTAATGGAGAAAAAGAGTTAGCTAAACATTATTGTCATTATTACCAACAATAAAATATTTGGCTCATCTTTTTGCGACAAACTCTCAAAAATTATAGGGAGGAGGGAGTTGTTACATTTTTAGAAAAACTTTGTCTATAATTTTTTTTTTAATTTCATGCTTTTCCATCCATAAGTGGGGGAGAGACAACTCTGACTAGGGATTCTCCAGGCTAATTCTAAATCGTGAATATAAGAGTGCTTAAGATATTATTTTAATTTTATTTTATATGAGTTTATTAATTTTTTTTTAATTGAGTATTTTTTTTATTTTGCTCTCTTTTCATTCTTTTTTTTTAATTTTCTTTAAATATAGTGTGAATGAACTCTTTTATCAATATTACCATTGCTCTTGCTGAGACAGAATGTAATATTAAGCAATAAAAATAGATTATGACAACAAACAAAAAAAAACCAATTATAAATAAAAGCTGCTAAAAACCAACATTTCACTATCATGATAATGTTTTCTTGTATGGGATTGGCTTGGATACATTTTATTAATTCAGTGAATGGCAATAGTATGGTACGTAATAGTAAAATTCCAGCGTATCTGGAATCAAATTAATTTCTCAGGAGAGGTTCCCTATTCCTTAGGAAAAGAAAACATTGCGAGACCCGAGAAGAATAGGACTTGACAGGTTAGGATTCGTTCCAGAACTGTCAACTGTATTCTACTAAATCGCTTCTCGCTTTTTCTTCGTTTCTTAGGCCTCAAGGTCTGAAGGAAAAAAAAAATGACGTGTTCAATTCAGAGCTGGGAATCCGAACACATCGAATTTTCATCATGGATAGCCTCAAAAACAACTGTCTGTTTTGAATTTAAGTGATTCGAATAATCCCGTTAATCACAAAGCCAGTTCCTCATTGGCTGCTAATGCAGTAACTAACTGACCAATGGCAACGGATCGACTAATTTTCCGAGCAACTAGTTCCGATCATTTAACTAATCCTCTCCAAGCGCTGCATCGATTTAACTATAATTATAAACTCCACTACTAGTTTATAACGGCAGTTAAAACTCTGAAACAATATAATACAATTGAGTCTCTATAATCCGACTCATACGGTACCGGTATTTGTTCAGACATAATTAAACTGTAAGCAGGAACTTTAAACACTACAAAAACCGATACTTTATACTGTAAAATTTGTATTTTGCATGCGCGAGTCTTTTTTGCTAACCCAAATAGGGTTAAGTAAGTTTTATGTAATAAAAGTGATATAAAATAACAAAACATTAATCGATTCTCAAAATTAATAATTACTATTAGACAATAATTTATCATATTTTTTTAACAAAAGAAATAAAGAGAAAAAATCATTTTTCTGTTATAGCATATTTAAAAATACCTATATGTACATACATATAAATACATAGATACTTACAGCCTACTAGAAAAAAAAAATTGATAAACAATGTTTTGATATAATAAAAAAACATTTCTTTAATATCTATGGTTTTATAAGTTACGTAAAAAATTAGTATATTTTGTCACAGCATTAAAAAATTCGATCTGTTGAACCAAAAAAAAAATTAAATGTTAGTTATAGTTATTATTTATTGAATATTTTCCAAAATAGATTTAATAATTAAATTATATAATTATTATATAAATGATAAACTGCAAAAGAAAAAAAAATATTAAATTCTCTTGTAATTTAACTAGATATTGATTAATGTTTTTGAATTGTGTTATTAGATATGAAGCTTGTTGATAACATTATTTTGAACCGAAGCATTGTAAAAATAAAAATGTGAAAAAATACACAATTTTTTTCATCAGCAGAAATATAAAACTAAATTTCTCCAAAATATAAAAAATAACTTCTGCCTTTCATGACTACATATATAAATAGTAATTTAATTACGAAATACACTAATATATTCGGAAAATTATATTTAACTCTTAAAAACTGATTGAATATAATAATATTAAAAAAAAAAAGTATTCCTAAATGTAAAAGCACACAGGTTAAAAAATAAATATAAATAATCATATGTAATAATTGTGATGTAAATGATCATCGGGCATATTTGTAATAATTTAATGTAATTATGTTCATTATACTCTAATTTTTTATTAAAGTTCCCGCTAATTTATCCACGTGCTTCTGGAATCTTTTCAACTTACGGATATCATTACCAAATCCAGCTCTTCAAGTTCTTAGTCAGCGAGTACTGTTCTAGACCAGTTAATAACGCTAGGTATAAAACGTAATATATCTTTGGTCATATTATTATTAAACCTCCTTTAGTTATAGACAGATCGATCGGGGACAAGTTATTTGCTCGAATTAAGACATCCGAATTAATATGTTTAAGTTTTATTTTGCATGAAATTGTACATTTTAAGCAATTTTGGGTAAATTGCACGTTTTATGTTTTTACTGCATTAAATTGCACATTTAGCCATAATTAAAAAAATATTTGTAAATTGCTTGAAAATTTAAACATTGAATAAAAATTACATAGAACAGATTCACGAAGTAATACGTTAATGTTTAAAACATATTAAATATAATTCAATTTTCTGGAAAATTCTGGAACTGAAACTGAAAATTGAAGTTTGTTTTTCTCTTTTTAGATTCGTCGAAAGCCAGAAAATCCTTACCAATCCATTCATTTCCTTTTATGTTCTGCATTGCTACATTCAGTCTATATTTTGGCAAAATAATTATGCATGCACACAGTTTTTCGGACAAAAATATGTTCAATAATTTATTGAAAATAAATTAATTAGTGGATATGATTACAAACAGCATCCCGCATAAATTTTTACGAGTGAAGGGAATTAAAAATCCGTACGGCCTAATTAAAAAGAAATTGGTCAAGCAAAAAATTATTCATGCTGTAACAGTTGTGATATTAACTAATTAGTTAGTTATCTGCTCATGGTTCTCATCTAATTAATAATATCTTATTCAAATATAAAGCCAAAATAGGAAAATGATCAGAATTGAAAGACAATCCACCAAAATGGATCGTAAATCCAAAGAGTTAAGTTCTACCGGCAAAGATGAATGGTTCAACTTTTTTGAAAAGGATTGAATTTTGGGATTGTCACACTTGACGACACGTTCTTAAATTTATCAGTTGCAATAAAAAACATTTAGGCAGAAGATGCGTTACCATAGTGCGTGAATCACGTGTGATTGTGCGAAAAGTAGCAAAAAATACCCCATTAGGAGCTCGTGAGGTTTTCACATTTTACATAAAAATAATCCAACCTACATAATTTATTAAGAAAAAATAGTAATTTATGAAAGAAGACAAAATATATTGATTTGTTTTTGTTTTTTTAAGCATAAACGACCTAACTGGCAGAATTTTATTTTTCGTAGAACATTTTTGGACGTTTTGGCAATTTATTGCATGTTTTTTCAATTTTGTTACTTCACGAAATCCGGGGTCTAGTTATAGATATTCTCAAAGCCATTACTCATTATTCTGTTATACAGCTACATCGCATGCATTCGTTCAGTTACTTGGGGAACCTTATAATGCCTGTGAGGGCCTTTATGAGAAACTGGTGTTCTTTCCTAGACAGAGTGCAATTCCTGCACCCTGGAGACCACATGTGGGAATGAGGTCTTCACCCACAGCTGCCGGTGTGAGAACCATCCGGTGCACTATAACTTCGTGCACGATATGGCTTGAGTTAGTGGTTGTCATTCTTCCGTTACCTCGCCAAGTCGACGAATGCAGTTACTTGGATTTATCTTAACTACATCATAAAACAAAATAAAATAATAATTTTCTAGCTAGTAGTCGTATCCATAGTATTCTGATTCATATTACAAACGAAAAATATCTGATTTGGACACCCCATGACTATCTTGTACGCCTATTAAACTATAAATCGGTGGCTCAAAAAGTGACACTGAATTTGGCTACTAGTTTCCGAACATAGCAGTAGCTCAAAAACGATAGTCGGCGTAGCAACATCTATATATTGACACACACGCAGAGGCACACACACAAACTCTTGTATGTTGGGACTTATGACCTACAAGTAAAGTGCAGCTTTCGGATCTTCAATTTAAAAAAAAAAATCAATCATATTACTTATATTGATACAAAAGTCTAATTTACCAAATTTGAGATGTTTTACATTATATTTTAATCTAATTTTTTATGAGTCTAATATGATCTTCAAGTAAAGTACCATTTCCGGTTTGCCAATTTTAACCAAAATTTATCATGTTATTTATATTAGTATGTGAGTCTTAAATGCCAAATAAGAGAAGTTTTGCATTATATTTTAATGTAATTTTTGATGAAAATCAGTAATGACCTTCAAGTAAAGTACCACTTTCGGTAATCATGTCGTGACCAAAAAAGATAGGTTCACAACTAGATTATATAATAACCCTTAATACTAAATTTTAACTTTCTACGGCTAACCGTTTTTGAGTTATACGAGATACGTACGAATCTACGTACAGATGTCACGACGAAACTAGTCAAAATGGATTCAGGAGAGGCCAAAATGTATATTTCCGTTGTAATCTGAAAACCTAAAATTATTAATAATTATTATTACTTTAAACAATTTTACTGCGTACAAGGAAGTAATAAAAAGAATGAAATTTATATTACTCAAAACTATGTCAATTTGTCAACGTTTCGTCAATTATATTTGATAATTATCAGCCCTGTAATTCAACAAAAGAATTATTGTAGCAATTTAATTAAGTATAGGTTGTAGGCGATTTTTATATAACTTCGCAAGCTGATTTCATACTAAATTACAATCAAAATTAGCATATAAACTATTTTCCCTCTATTTTATAATTATTATAGCTAAATATTTAAACGTTTTTTCTCATAAAGCATCGATTTGTGCTGTTTAAATTTTAACCAAAAAATTGCTATTAAAAAAAATCATTTGGTTCTTTGTTTATACATTTCAGTATTCCTGAAACATGGCCATTAACTTATAGACAAAAAGCGTCAAATGACATAAGATAATGTGGTGTAAATGTGTAATCGTCTCTTTAAATCCGAACCCTGAACTTATTAGAGCTGCCCTCTTGAGAACATGAAGTCTTAACACTGATTGGTCATAAATCAGCCTCGAGAGTTCGATAAGGTGGAGTATAACAAGTTATACAGATATCAATTCCAACCTGTTGATTAAGTTGGATCTTTCAACTTCTGCTGTACAGCTGCATCGGTTCGGTGTTTATCCACCACTAGGCTTTATTTATTTATTTTTTAATTTTTGCGGTAAGTGGAACCTTCAGAAGCCGTTCTTCAAAATAAATTTTGATTTACATTTCTTCTTGAAAGTTTTCTATGTTTTAAGAGCTTGTTCGCGCTTACCCCGGAAAAACATGATAATAGGAGTTTATTTATTTAATTATCTATCACATTCTACTTTCATGACTGTCATTGAAGATTGTAAAATATAAATCTCACACAAATTTTAACTTATTTCGTTGATTGCATCAGTATGATAATCCTCCGTAAATGAACTATTTTGCACTTATCTCACAATCGGTACTGCTTGAATAATATATCTTCCAGATACCTCGTACGCTCATAAGTTATTTTATTAATTATTTATAATTACGTACTAAGTACTAACAAATTGAATTAATAATCTTATAAAAATGTACTTGATTGAAACGTGGGCTTAAATATAATATTTAAGCATAATCGTCGAAGGAATATTTTTAAAATAAGAAGAAAAATCTAGCTTCAAAAATAAAGATTTTACAACCTTGTAAAATCGAACTTTGTCAAATGTAGTGCATACTTACCCCATATTAGGTACCTTAATGAGTTTAAATAAATATTTACATATTACAATAATAATAATAATATATTTATTTCATCTTGGTATATTATTTTCAGTAATGAAAATTTCTAAGCGATAAAGAAAAAAAAATTTAACCACTTCATAATTTGAAGTTTTACTTTTCAAGATACGTAGAATCCAAAAAAAAGGCCGATGTTTTTTTCAAATTCGAAACCAGTCACCGGTCACTCCAGGATGATCCTCGGAACTCTGCATTACCATCACCTGTTTTATTCCGAAATGGTGACTGATTAGAGGTAGCCACCCCATGTATCAATCATATATGATAAATTAGAGAAAATATAAAATGTTTCATTTTACCAACGGCAAAAAAAGTGTTATAATTTGCTGCGTTTTTACAGATTTGATATGTCATAAATATGGTATAAATTCAATTTATCAAAATGAAAATAAAAACAGATAAAGAGAGTTAAGAGAAAGTCAAAAAATGAATAAAAAATGAAATAAAACAATAAAGGTAGGTAATTAATATAATTACAAAATTGTTTAGCTTATTTACAATTTCATTATGTACAATATTTACGATAAAAATTAAATGTCTATCAACAACGTAGGTTCCTTTAAAAATTATTAATTATTGTTTACTATAATTATTTGTATCCAAAAGATAAATAAAAAAAAAAAATATAATGGAAAAATCTAAAAACGAAAAAAAAGCAATAGAAATAAAATTAAGAAGATAAATAATTAGTATGATTGTAACGAAATTATTTTATTTTAACTACATTAATAATATTGTAGACTTAAATTTTTTAAATTCACCCGTGCATTTTTTTTAATTTAATTGATTTTTTCCAGGAAAATTCTCATTGATTAGTATTTTTATTCAAATCGGGATCCCGGTATCTGAGATCATATTTTGAAAGTCTTAAATGAGGATTCCGATATTTCCAGTCGCAAAAATTCAATTCGTTGGACGAATCATATAATTTGAAGATTGAAATCTCTAATCTGTTCCGAAGTTTTCAGGTTCCCTGAAACAGAATTCGAAGTCATATTTTCAATTTTATTATAAAATACTGATTGCTGAATTGAATTGGATTGTATAGGCCCTGGTGTGCTTTATGAGACTCTGCATTCCATTAAAAAAAAAAAAAAAAAAAAAAAAAAAAAGTGGAGTTTTATGAAATGGAAAATAAATATATAAAATAATATCTCTGAGATGCGATTTCGTCCCTGCCCTCGAAGGTCGCAATAAGCATAAAATTTTATGCCCCTGCGCTTCTATTATCTGTTTGTACTTATAGTCCAGCCAGCCACTGCCAGCTATAAATTTTTTAATATTAGTTTAGATAATTTGAAATTTTAATTCGTTTAAATTTTATTATGAATGAAATAGTTTAGAATAGCAATCTGGTAGATGATAATCGAGTGATCAAAACGAAAAAAAAAAAATTGTAAAATATTATTTAGCGGATGCCGACATTCGATAATTTCTAATAAAACAACCCCATCAAGCGTTTCTAAATTAGAGATTTTTTAAAATGATTTGGGTAAGTAAGAAAACCTTTTTATTTCAATCAAAAAGTGTGGAAAATAATTTATTTGGCACTTTTTTTTTATGTGATAAAAAAGATATCAAGCCGATGGATAACCTGAGGCCAAACTTCAATACAAAAATAAAGACTCTACAAACGACTGAAATGACTTTATTCTCTTTTTTCCAAAAAGTGAAAATTAGACAGCCTAAATGCTTACACTTAAAAACTACAATCTTTTAAATCCAAAATTTTCAGACTAATGACATAATACAATTCTCCTCTCACTCCCTCTCCTCTCCTTCTATTATAAAGATTACGCATTGACCAGATATTTATTTAGAAATTCGAATTATAAGACTTTACATGAAGGAATGAGATGATCTGTGAGGAGGTAAAAAAAAATGGACCACAAATTGTAGAAAACTATTAATTGGAACAGGTCATTGGACATGTACAGGTCTTCATCAGGGCTTGACGCTCGAAGTGTGGTAAAGGAGTGGTTGAGGTGACTCCTTTACCACACTTACGGCTTCAAGCCCTGATGGCCTGCAAGTGGGTCGGTTTCAAATAAATAGTTTTTAATACTTGTGATCCATTTTTATTTAACGCCTCCCGGATCATCTAATTCCTTCATATAATTTTCACGGTAAACTATTAATTATTCAATTTAAGACTTGTAAGACGAAAGTTAATACAAATTATCAAACGGACCGGATTGTATTGTTTTCATACGAGTGTAAGGGGAATTTTCAAGGGACCAGAGAATCCGTGCGAATCAACAGGCTATGAATAGTCGAGATTCTCCTGTATTTTGATTTATTAATGCGTTTTTATAGCTTAAACCATTTTTGTCCCTTCATTTTTTAAGCCTGAAAATTCTGCACTCTGTCCGGTAATGCGCTATGGTATCTACAGCGATTGAAGGGGCATATCTGCCATGAAAACTTTTTGTCGTATCTCCAGACTCAGGGCACCTGCTTGATTTGATCAATCAGGAAATAATGAAGAAGAATACTAAATATAGGATAGCTTTTTGCTCTCAACTTCTCCTGATTCGCAAACCATATGGGTTGTAATAACATTCCGAGCATCAATTTTTTTTTTTTTTTTTTTTTTTTTTTTTTTTTTTTTTTTTTTTTTTTTTTTTATATGGCAATTGTTTTCGGTCTTGTCCCACGCACAGGTTGTTCGTTATAAAGATGAATCACCCTCTTAATTTTGTTGTTCAAATTCATGTTTCTGTGCAAACATTTTTGATGTTGAAAAAAAAAATACTGATGTCGAAAACCTACACCGTTCGTGTCTGTAAATGACTTAGACAAGCTTCTTCTATACCACCAACAATCAAAACTGCTCAATAAATGTTTTTCTGAATACAAATCTTTTTTTTTTTTTTTTTTTTGTTCATTTCAGAAAAATACTTTCTGATCCGACTCACGATCATTTATTTGACGAGTATTACGTCAATTAATATTTCGAGGTGGAGAGATGAAAACTATAAAAAAAAAAAAAGGAAATGTTTGAGAGTGCGCGTGTGAAGTAAAAAAATCCTTACAACACAACGCGCACAATCAAACACTTTCCTTTGGTGTACTGACATGGAGCGAATTGTGGTCGCGCGCTTCGACTGAGTTTTGTTTGATACAAATCTGTTTGGACGCGGCTTAAGATACACACAAGTTGGATTCTTTCAGGATTATAATTTTTTATCTACATTCTTCTGAAATTCAGCATTGACAATCAGTCAAATTTTCTCGCCTAATTCTTTCTAAAACCAATTTCTCTGGTCTACAGTAGTCAGTTATTACAAACCATAATTTTGAAAATGGCTTATTAGAGCCATTATCAGCTTTTTAGAGCTGTTATCTGGCAAGTCTTTCTACATATGAGTCTTTCCAAATCATGAGAAAAGGCTCCTTTCTGAACTTGCTTTGGGTTCAGGGGGGTATAAAAATGTAAGTCTTGAAAACTTTTTGACAGATTACGATATTTTTTATTGGTAGATGAGAAAACAAAACCCAGGCATTCTACTCTTTTGCAACATCGAATTTCTTTAAACAATCTCTTTAATTTCCTACTTTTGCGTTACGCTACTTCTTTATTGCCGAAGATCTTGTGCATTGTTCTTCTTACGAAACGAAAGAGTATAATGGATGGTGCGTATCTTCTCCGTTATCCTACCGATGATCTTTATCATCGTTCTTTGAAGATGGAAGGAAAGTGGGGTTGCCTTTTCACTGTAGCGGAGGCATTGTTTGCAATATCGTGGTTATATATCATGCTGGCGTATGGCTCTGGGCGAGCTTTTCCCAAATAATAGCGGTCCATTAAATCATAAAATAATAATAGCCTTCGAAAATATTAAGGATTTCGCCATTAATTACATACAATGTAAACCCTTGATCAGTTATTCATTGCAGCAAGTTATATTCTCTGATGACACCAACGAAAAACTATCAGTAAAAACGATAGTATCAAACAATTATAATACGTTAACCCTGGTATATTTAACTTACCATATAATTCTTGGTGAAACCGTTACTGGAAATGTTAGAAGGATCAACTCTTAGCAGTGCTTCCCCGAATTCAGTATCCCTTGGACCACACAAAATAAAGGATCACCGCGACATTCTGTTTATAACAAGGTATGTATAAATAAAATATACATTGTCGATTCGTATAGGTTTAGAAATCACTTAAAAATGTGCTAGTCATTTCGACTAAACTCTTTAGTAACAATACATCCGTTGGAAGGTTTAGCGATACTAGTAGATTATTATTTTCAGCAATAATTTATTTCTCCATAATTGTAAATTATTATTCACAAGTTTTATTTACGCTTTAATTCAAATTTGAGACTATTTAATACTTTTTTTTTTTAACTGTATTTTTAAATTCACACCTGTCTATGAGACAACCAGTGAATGTGCTGGCTAAGAACATGTAAACGTGGAATGAAAGGCATGAGAAAGAGTAGTACCCAGCGGCACCTCTTCCTGTCATGATAATCGGATATAGTTAGGCTAGGAGATCCCTCATCCAGCTCCTCTTCAGCCTTCTGCGAGTGTTGTCAGGCATGTTGGTTGTCGCCATGCCTTGTATGAGTGTGTTAGGATGTCCGTGTAAGTTATCGTGAAATCGTTTGTAGTGTTTTTATAAATTACTGATTTGATTGATTTACGTTCGGTTCATAACACAGATCAACGATAAAAAACTTTTGTACTGAAAATACCTTATTCCTATAGTTTTTAGGGTGCTGAATCCAAATATGATATTAAAAAAGCTGTATCACCCACAATTTCTTCACATTTTATAGTTAAATTTATTAAATTAAGCGATTTTTAAAGAATTGAATAGCTTACAGTCTTAGGCCTCATGAAACAATTTGTAAAGGCTTTGCATTGAACCATGTTTCAAGTATCTCCGCCAAAAGTTTCCACGCCTTTCAGAAGCTAAACTAAAAGAAGGCGTCTTTGTCGGACCTGACATTAGAAAAATGATGTTTGATGCTAACTTTGAATCCACAATGACCTTAAATGAGGAAGAAGCATGGGTATCATTCAAGCAAGTCGTTAAAAAGTTCTTGGGAAATGAAAAAGACCCAGAATATGTTTCTATTGTGGCTAACATGTTACAGAAGTTTAAAAAGTTAGGATTTTTGATGAGCCTGAAACCAACGGAAAACTATGGGTGATACAAAAAAACTAAGGCCAGATTTAGATTCAGCACATAAAAATCTATAAAGATCAACTATTAAAGTTAAAAAAAAAAATTTTTGTTGGCCTGTGTAATTGAACTAATTTTATTGATCTGCAACAATCTTTGTTATACAGTTTTTACCACTTAGCCTATCTATACATTACTTCTTGAAATAAATTTTAATTAGTGATATTTAAACCACCATTTTTCCCCTGCCCTCGTCACGACATAAAACTATTCCTAGGTGACTTTAACGCTCAAATTGGCAAAGAGAATTCACTGTTCCCAGCAATAAGAGGCCACAGTCTACACGACATAACCAATGATAACGGGCTTAGGCTTGTCACATTCGCAGCATCCTTAGGACTGATTGTAGGAAGCACGCTCTTTAAGTCAAAACGAATTCATAAAGCAACGTGGACATCTCCAAATAAAAAGACCACAAATCAGATTGATCATGTGCTTATAAGCTCCAGACATAAAGGCAATCTACTTAATGTGAGAACCTACAGGGGCGCTAATGTGGATTCAGACCACTACCTGGTCGTGGCAACCCTCCGAGCACGCATATCAAATGCAAGGAAAGTTAGAACGGACAAAGTTACCAAGTATAACATTGCAAAACTCAAAGACCCCCGTTGCATGGAAAAATTTGAGCGCAACATTAGCGAGCAAATGCAGAGAGCGAAATGCCCAAAAGAGAACAGCATTGATCAGATCTGGGAAGTTTGTAAACAAGACATAAAACTAGTTGCTAAAAAAACACTAGGCTTAGAAGAAAAAAACATTAAACCTAGTTGGTACGACGAAGAGTGTAAAAGAGCCACCAATGGGAAAAACGAGGCCTATAGACGAATGATTACCGGAAGAAGAACCAGGAATCTGGTGGAAGAATATAGAAGGCGACGAAGAGAAGAAAAGAAGATCCTCAGGAAGAAAAAGAGAGAGTGGGAGAAAAAGAAGATAGAGGAAATAGAGACACTGAAGGAACAGAGGGATGTGAAAAAGTTTTACAAAAGCATTAACGAAGGAAGAAAAGCGTACGTGCCCAGAAATAGCCAGATCCGAAATATTAATGGAAAACTAATTTCAGATAAATCTGAAATATTAAATAGGTGGGAAGAGCATTATAAGGAACACTTTAAGGTGGATGATGAAGACGCTACCCCATACCAATTAGCTGAGGAGCAGGATGTGGAACCTCCTGATGAGGATGACGTGCTTGATGCCATTATGCAACTTAAGAATAATAAGGCCCCCGGAATCGATGGTCTGCAGGCTGAACTTTTGAAACAGGGAGGACCAGAAACTCTGAAGCGTTTGCATGATATCCTGTTAAAGATATGGATAGAAGAAGTTATGCCGGAAGAATGGAGGACAGGAGTAATATGCCCGATACACAAGAAGAATGATGTCCTCGACTGTAACAACTACTGGGCTATTACCTTACTCCCCACGGCGTACAAGATATTTTCAAACGTCCTCAATACTAAAATAAGACCTTACACTGATAAAGTGGTGGGGCAATATCAGTGTGGTTTCAGGAAGGGAAAGTCCACCATTGATCAACTGTTTACTCTGCGACAGATACTTGAAAAGATGAATGAATTCAATACATACCTCCATCTCCTCTTTATAGACTTCAAAACAGCATATGACAGTGTGTTTCGGGACAAGTTATACATAGCTATGAAGAGGCTGGGAATACCGTCAAAACTAATACGATTGGTCAGAATGACGATGACAAATGCCAGCTGCTGTGTTAGAATACAGGAAGATCTGTCTAATAAATTTTGTTGCGAAAGAGGATTAAGACAGGGAGACACGCTAGCATGCACCCTGTTTAACCTAGCGGTTGAAAATGCAGTAAGAGACGCACGAGTACAGACCACAGGCACTATATATACAAAAAGCGTCCAAATCTTAGCATACGCTGATGATATATGTATTGTTGGAAGATCATCGGCAGCAATGAGGGGCGCGTTTACTTCCCTTGAGACAGCGGCAAGAAAAATTGGACTTCAAATAAATGAAGAAAAAACAAAATATATGACGACAAATAACCGACAGACTGACCCAACCATCAAAATTGGCGCTTGGAACTTCGAAAAGGTAAATAGCTTCAAGTATCTAGGTTCAGTAGTAACAGCGGACAACGATATTAATCAGGAAATAACACAGAGGCTCGTTGCTGCGAATAGGTGCTACTATGGACTCCTGCAGTATATGAAAAGCAGATCGCTGTCTAGATCCACAAAGGTGAACATATACAAGGTACTAATACGCCCTGTACTGACATATCCGTCAGAAACATGGACAATGACTAGGGCCATAGAGCGAAAACTGTTGGTGTTCGAGAGGAAAATTCTCAGAAAGATATATGGCCCCGTTAAGGAAAACAACGAATGGAGAATCAGACACAACAGTGAACTTTCTGACTTCTATAAAGAGCCCGATGTTGTCAAATATATAAGAATAATTAGGCTTAGATGGGCGGGTCATGTCTTACGGATGGATGATAATGTAGTCCCGAAAAAAGCATTCAATGTCGAACCAATTGGTAAGAGGAAAATCGGAAGACCAAAACTGAGATGGATCGATTGTGTGAGTGGTGATGCCAGAGCTCTGGGCATCCAGAGTTGGTGGAAGGACGCACGAGATAGGGAGAGATGGAAGAAGATTCTTGAGGCAGCCAAGATTCAGTAATGGATTGTCGCGCTAAGGATGATGAAACCACTATTTTTATCTTATGACGTTATATAATTAATTTAAACTAATGCATTAATAATAATAAAGTGAAATACAATTTTTTTTTTTGTCACTGTTTATATTTTTATAGAATTCTTCATGGTTTTCAGTTTGTGTAGATATAATTTTCTTGTTTTGTGTTTATATATCTATATATTTTCTAATATTCAAATAATACGAATTTTAATATGGTCGTAATTCGTTCTAATTGTTTCCTTTAAATACTCTGTTGAAATTGATATTTAGGCTCTGGTAGTCTTTGTTTGTATTGAGGTTTGTATTATCAGGTTAAAAAGTTTACAAAAAATTGTTGACTAATTTATGCCTGTGTTTCGTTAATAATTAGTTTCTCTGGATAAGTTTTCGGAGAATTCATTACTTCTTATTAATTAAATTATTAGAGTATGTTTAAAAAAAAATACAAAATATATATTTTTTGAACTACAGCATCTGCAAGGGATGCTATAGCTAACCTAAACTATATCTGTCTTCGATTATTTAGAATTACGTTATTTCGATTTATATTTTCTTGACAGGTTTGAACAAAATTTTAAGTTAAATATATTTATGTTTACTCGTATGTATATTTGCGATTTTAGAGTTTCAAAAACTTTTACCCCTTCATTTCTCATCAACTGCAAACCCGCTATTCCTTTTAGTGATGCTGTACTGTATCTAGAGAAAATGAAGGGGCAGATCAGGCGTAACAGTTTTCTAAACTTTTTATATCTGTTCCTCTGAGGTAAACTTCCATAAGTAACATATTCAAAGCTTTAAGGTAGAGCAGAACAAAATTTCGCACTGTATTGCTTACTTTGGATGTTTATCAATCTTTATCTTTGAAGTGTTGCATATTTTTAGCCTGTTTACGATACTTATACTGGGACAATATGACCAGAATAATGCAAATACGATTGTAAAATCAAATACAGAAAAATTGGAATTACGGCAGTTCACCACTGGCGTACAGATATAAAATCTAGAAAACAATCTGACTGTATTGTAATTTTAGAATTTATATTATAGTAATTTAGAAACGTTTATAAGCTGAAATTATAAATGTTCTCGAATATTAAAATAAATCCTAGCAGAACGTATTGGTTTATTTGTAAACAAATAGACTGGTATAAAATTTTGTTGTCCATTTTCGTAAAATAATAAAACCATGATTAACCCAATAACATACGATATGCGTGGTATTTTCTGAAAAAAAAGGCAATTTTTTTTTTTTAATATTTCCTTTATTTTAAAGTACAATTTATGATGGAAAAAAAAATGTAGACCTAACTGAAAACTACCTTCAGACTATTTGCCATACCTAAAACCTTTTTTTTTTTTTTTTTTTTTTTTTTTTTTTTTTTTTAGCAAACTGAAATTAATCCATGTTAAGTATTTTCGAAAGCACCTCTGAATTACGTCCTGTTTATCCTATCCATATTCTTGAATAAATAATGTTTTTTTTTTTTTAATTAAAAATAATCTTCATAATATTTCATACAAGTTATATATATATATATATATATATATATATATATATATATATATAAAATACAGTAAAGTAAAAAATAACGGTAATCCATAATTTTGTTTTCAAACGTCTAAACCTATTTGAAATTCCTGTTTCGACTAAATCAAATCTCATTTCACTCGCGTTGTTCAATCTGGTTTAGAAAACCTTTGGGGTGTTATTTTTCAATTTGTGCCGCGGAAAAAAAAAAAATGTCATTTGTCTGGTGCTGGAGGTGTGGGTGTTAGGCGATAAGCTTTTTGTGAACGAATAAATGTTTAATTACTATTATTTGCAATTAGCATGCATAAGAGGATTCAAGGTACACCTTATTTATGCACCAAAACATTCACTGTTAAATACGAAAGGATATTATAAGATATAATATTATTAGGGAATAATGATAAATATCAAACTGGATTATATTGGAGTAGAGCGGAATTGAAAATTACGAGAGAAAAAAATTGAAAAAAAATTTTTTTTTTTGCGAATCGCTATTAATAATTGAAGTACATTAATAATTGAATAAATAAAAACTATATTTATTGAAAAAATAGAATAGGAAAAAACATTATTCTGGGACAAAGTCTCTTGAGAATAAGAAAGATGTATAAAAAATAATGATTATACATATATATTTATATATATATATATATATATATATATATATATATATATATATATATATATATATATATATATATTCATTATTATTATATTTCCACTGTTTCTGGGTTTACTTTCTTTATTTTTTGTTTACAGAAATTGTATTGAACCTTATTTATGCTTCTTGAAAGGACACAAATTAGTTTCGACAAAATAAAATCGTGAAAGCTTTGATCTACTCTTTTATGAACATTATGAATTTCTAATAAACGTTCTGGCTTCATATTAATAAGTGAACATTATTATGGCATGCTATCTATATTATGGTATAACAGAAATAGCAAAATAATTCTTCCCCCCTCCCCCCCCAAAAAAAAAAAAATAGGAATCAAAGGGTTTAAAGGAGAAATGATTGGTTCATTTCTGCCATCATAAGCTGAAAGGTGCTAACTCCAAATCATTTTTATAAATACATCCTTGTATTGTACCCGAATTGCTCTATAAATTACGCATTTTTAGAACATTACAAAGCCCTAAATCCAATGGTTAGATCCTAATCATTGGTTTTAGAGCTTTTCAATGTCTTAAAAAGGTTTAGTTTATAAAGCAATTCGGGTAAGATACAATAATGTATTTAAAAAAAATATTTGGAATTGCGGCCTTTTAGCTTATGCCGGCAGAATAGAAAAAAAAAAAGAGCTTATTAAAATTTGTGAAGCTTAGTGGATTTAGAGAAAACGAGTTAATAGAACGATTATTACTTAGTTGTTTCCCTTCTGTGTTTTGCATATCCTCTAAACATTATGTCCAAATTAAGAAAATATTAAAATAAAGTATAAAATCTCATTAAATAAAACATTCTATGAGCTTCCAATAATCATGGTGCAGTTTTTACAATATATATTATATATAATACAACTACAACTAACTTAGTTCTAATTCTTTTGAATCCTCAACTAAATGATTAATTGCTATTTATTGACTGGCAACTAATTTTTCTAACTAAATTAGTTATCAGTTGATATGCACAACTGATTTTTTTAAGTAATGAAAAATTAGTTGCAATGGCAATTACGATTAATTAATTTTAAAATAAAATACTTATTAGATAAATTTTTTTTGTTTAATTTTAACCAATTTTAATAAAGAACAAAGACCAAACAGTACTCAGTAAGTATACTATACTACGTTGTTCAATCAATTGACAAAACGTAAATAGTTATTAGCTTTCATCAGTCGAGGATTAAAGACATAATACAGACAAAGGTTCAAAGGTACAGATTAGTTAAAGCAAATATTTGCATAAGGAAATGTAGGGAGTGCTAAAAACATATATTTTTAATAAGATTCCTAAGGTTACTAAGAATTAATTTTTTTTGTTATATTTATATTAAGGTTTAATTAACCGTTTGCAAAATAAAAATTTGTTTTTTTCGTCCCATGATTTTCCTTGCCCACAATATCCCTCTTTCCTCTGAGAATGCTACCCATATAATTATTGTTTGTTGCAGATACAACGTTCTGTTCATGGTGATGACTTACTTCATTCCAATCGGTTCAATGGGCTACACCTATGTCAGGGTAGGGATCGAACTCTGGGGCAGTCAGAGTATTGGTGAATGCACTCAGCGCCAACTGGAGAACATCAAGTCTAAAAGAAGGGTATTTCTTTTATATATTCATTACAGATGGCTTATTTTTTATTATATACAAGTGGGGAGGAGGAGTACAAGTATGGTTTTAATCACAGTAAAAAAAAGTCTATTTATTTATTGATTCCGATTTCTTTAGTAAAATTCATGAAAACAGATTTTAGAAAACTATAGCTGCACAAACCTAAATACAATACAATGGCAATACAGATAGTAATATCAGAAATAAATACAATATAAAATCTGATAGGAACGTTGGAATTCTTGAAGGTGAATCTTAATATGTTCCTCTCTTCAACATCTGATCCTCTTAGTAAAAAGAATGTGCAATGATTCCTTAAATGGTGAACTGTTGGAACTATCTCCATTTTTGGATGTTATTAAAGCAGTTACATATTTTATTTACAATTCTATTTTTTATTTCAGGGTGATGCCAGCGACAAATTTCGTTGTTTTTTTTTTTAAATTAAATTGAATAATTATTTTAGAAATTACTCATTACTTTAAACATCAATTATTATTATTTTAGGTGGTCAAAATGATGATGGTGGTGGTTGCAATATTTGCAGTTTGCTGGCTGCCTTTCCACATTTATTTCATCATTACTTCACACATGCCTGAAATCATTAACCTTCCGTACATACAAGAAGTATATTTAGCAATATACTGGCTGGCCATGTCTAACTCCATGTACAATCCTATCATATATTTTTGGATGAATACCAGGTAATTATATTATCATACTTTTGAAAGTTACAACCGTTTTTAAATTAATTCATGTGGCTAGGAAAAAAATATATTTAAACTTGTCTCTTGTTGGAGATTTTTTTAATTGCAAATGTATCGTTTTACATGTTTATGCGTTGTGCATGGTAATTGTGTATATTTTTTTATTTACAATGTACCTATTTAATGAAAATATTTGCTGAGAAGAAAAGTGGGGTAAAAATTAATTGTAACTAATAAATAACAATTACAACTAACTTAGTTGTAATTCTGTTGAATCCTCAACTAAATGATTAGTTGTTATTTGTCGACTGGCAACTAATTTTTGTAACTAAATTAGTCATCAGTTGAAATGGGGAACTGATTTTTTTAAGTAATGAAAAATTAGTTGCAATGGCAATTACGACTAATTAATTTAAAAATAAAAAACTTATTAGATACATTTTTTTTTTTTAATTTTAGCCAATTTTATTAAAGAACAAAGACCAAACAGTACTGAGAGATCACAGTAAGTATACTATACTACGTTGTTCAATCAATTGACGAAATGTAAATAGTTATTAGCTTTCATCAGTCGAGGATTAAAGACATAATAAGGACAAAGGTTCAAAGGTACAGATTAGTTAAAGCAAATATTTGCATAAGGAAATTTAGGGAGTGCTAAAAACATATATTTTATGATAATGCTTTGAGCCAGACTTTGGGATTTATGTTTATTCAGACTTCTTAATTTATTAACACTTTATTTTTGAAATTGGACGTACCCAAGGAGCTCATTCGTCTTGTGAAAATGACCATGGAAGGGTCAAAGTGCCTAATAAAAGTCGGATCTGATCTCTCAGAAGTATTAGGCACAGACACAGGGATGAAACAAGCAGAGATGCTCTCGCCTGTCTGCTCTTCAAACTTGGGGAAGAGAGAACTATTAGGAATTCAGGAATCCAGGTAGGCAGCACCCTGTATAGTAGACTTATACAAGTTTTAGGCTATGCAGATGACCTTGACATGACATTATAGCTAGTTCGAAAAGGGCACTGAAGGAGGCGTTCCTTGCATTGGAAGAAGGGGCAAAACTGTAGATTAACAGCTCCAATCTATTTTGCAATTAATAACAGAATTCAAATGAAATCAGTTAAGAGTATAATTAAAACCAGAAATTAAAAATCAAAATCGCATTGCTTTTCCTCACTTTATGTTTCAAGTAATAAAGAACTAATATTTAAACAGCTTTTCTTTTTTTTTATTTGTATGAAAATCTGAATTTCAATAGGGATTATTTCCTCTTCTTGTTTTTATTATGACTTACTTTTGATGTGGCATTGACCTAATAAAGTTTTGGATTATGATTCCTGACAAATATTTTCATATCCTTCAGTCAGAACAGCCAATAAGTCTTGAAGTGATTCTGGTAAAGTTAGACGCCTCTTTATTCATCTTGAAAACTCATCCCATGATTGTTTAGTACAGTTTAAATGTGGTTTATATAATGGTCACTTTTTTAATTAATAAATAGATAACTAACACACACACACACACACACACACACAAGTGTAATTAATAAATAGATAATTAACACACATATGAGTGTGTGTATATATATATATATATATATATATATATATATATATATATATATATATATATATATATTGTAATATACACATTTTTTCAGATTTTATGTACGTAGTAAATAACAGTTTTTGAGTATCTTAAATTAGATTTAGTACGTGAAAAGAGGGATTGTAAGCGAAATAATACATTTATTTATCCTGGCTGCAATCATCAAAAATTATAATGCGAAGTGTGTTTGTCATCATAAATGGAACCAAAATAGACGCCTTCATTTAAAAACATGGCGGCTCTATTTTGGACTTCAACAGAACCACTGCCATAATGATCGAGTGGGTGAAAATCATTAATTTTTCAATACTTCAACAATAAATCTGATCTGAGAAAATAAAAAGAAGTTGAAGAGTTTTTGATCAAATGAAAACTTCTGAAAATAATAAATGGTCCATTTGTATTGGAGAATCAAAATGGAAGTTCGCCATTTTTGAAACCTGTAGATGGGGTAACGGACAACAAAGGGAATTGTTCTATTGTTGTGGGACCAGGGACCGGAGCAGACATCTTAAGAGCTCCCGTAGTACTTCATCCACATTCAAAATCCACATCATTTGGTAACACACTTTAATTAAATCCCATAGACCACGGTTGTCGCTCTTCAAAGAAGAAAGTGTTAAATTTAAGATATATTGACGCTTCACGTATTAGTATGTTTAGTTCTGTGTGTCTGTGCCTGATTGTCTAGTAACCCGCCCTGAGAATAGAGTCAAACCTCCATAAAACAAATAAATATATAAAAAAGTGAAAATAAGTTTATTTATTTATTTTCCAAAAAACTGTAACTTTACAATATATATATATATATATATATATATATATATATATATATATATGTATGTATATATATATATATATATATATATATATATATATATATATATATATATATATATATATATATATATATATCATCATTAAATTCATAAATTAATTTGTTAATTTATGAATTTTATGATTCATTTAAAATTGTATAGTATATATATAATGACTGTTCATTGACTGAAATCAAGAAAGAATCAATCCCTTAAACTGATATGGCCAATATGAGATCACAATCTGTATTGGCATACCCCCAATAGTTTAACAGATTATCTAAAGAATTAGACAAACTAATAACAGCTAACATGTCTTGTTGAATATTTAATTTATATCCATTGTATGGTTTCATTTATTTTTGTCTTAGGTTTTATTTTTATTTATTTATTTATTACCCCTCCCATTATGGGCCATGTGTGTAATGTGATGAGTCAGCCTCTTTTATATTATTTGGCTACTTTTGTAAATGAAATGACATTGTTAAATTCTTCATCATTATATTCAAGAATTTCTTTTAGTGTAGATGTCAAATGAATTTTTTGTAAGATGTAAGCTCTGGGCACTAAAGAAGGATGCGTTCCACAATTCTAATGGCATTAATATTACTGCTACCACATGTTGAAGGGTTTAGACTTCGAAATAGGTAGCCATTTGAAAACTTGCAGTTGCCATTTGAAGGCAACACAATATTATTTCCTCTCTTTTATGTTGTTTCTTAAAAAATATTGATTTTTATTATTAATTACTTAATTCATGTTATATCTATTAAAAAAACAAGAATATAATGTACAATGTGGTTTGTATGAAACATGCATTAAAAAATGTAGCCCTTTCTTACTGTGTTACTATAACAAGAAAATAATAAAAACTATATAGAATAAAATAAACTATGTAAATAAAATATGTATTACTTATAAAATATTTTTACTTCAACTAATAATTCTAGAGATAAATAAAAGAATTGTAATACATATGTTTAGGTTTAGACGTGGTTTCAAACAATTCTTTTCATGGTGCCCATACGTTCATGTACCTCCTGAAGGTTTGACTCGAAGGGAAGCAGTCACGACGAGATTCAACTATTCTTGCTCAGGTTCACCCGATGCCAACTATCGCATCAACAGAAATGGTAGATCATGTTTACTCATTTCTTAACTAACTTTGATTTTCCAGCTTATTCTCTTAAAACACGCTATTACATACTTGACAAATCGAAAATATTACAAGCTGTATTTTCAATCAATGATTTGTATGTCGGTATCAATGCCATTACATGCATGAATGCTCTTGATGTTTCTATCAAATTAAATGTTGTATGTTTCTTTGTTCTTCATATGACACCTGATAACACTTAATTTTTCTATGATTATTATATTTTTTACTATTTTTGTTTATTCCTAATAGATAATTATATAATCGATCATTATTATTTAATCTGATTATAATTATTATTTAATTATAGATAAATTAATATTAATAATAGATAAATTCTCTATTGCTACTGAAATTTAATATAGTAAAAAACTTATCTTATTGAGTTCGGTATACAATCCACTCATCGTTCACGTAAAACAATTATTTTTCATTAAATACTTTATCAAAATTACAGGAAAAACTTTTTTGAATTTGTAACTGTTTAAAAAAAAAATTGCCTTGATAATAAACAGAATGATAATTAGAAACAAATAATTGATTTACTTAGTTTGAATAAATACTTCAGAAAACACATTCGTAGCTCATTTTATGATGGGATAGGCCCAATTATCATTTTTATTTTTATACCAGAGTTCAACTTTGGGAATGTTATTTTTTTAATTTTTAATAATAAGATTTGTTCATTAAACACAGCATAAAATTAATTATTAAGTAATTGGAGTATTCCTAGGTCAAATACAACCTTATTTCTGTTACATCAAATGCGAATTGATAATATTGTCTTCCCATTTTAACTGCAAAACATTTCATTTTTTTAATAGAAAAACAATTTAAAAAAAAATCTTCCTTGTAGTGATCTACATATAGTGAGTTGTTGTAATCTCTGTGAAAATCAATAATGATAATACAGGTATATTCATGCCACAGTGAAATTGATCTTAATTTAACCTATACGATTTTCGTTGAGTATTTATCAGAACAAACAACAATTATACAATGCCTGTTTTAAACGATTCTCATTGAAAGCAAGACCTTTCATAAAGTAAAATAAAAATTCTTATTATTAACACTAAAGCAGAAAGGATTATTTTGGAAAAATATGAAATCCCGGATACTTATTTTTTTGATGGAGAATAATTTTTGTAAACTTTTTGTCTTTTTTTTCTTTTTCTTTTTCAACATGGAAAAACAAAAAAATGTTTTTTTTCCAGCTTCACAGCGAGGGGGGCCCCGGAAGTTGGGCATTGGAATGCAAACAGCACGGGGTGTGGAGCCCCGTTGTTTAAAAAATCGGAAAGCCGTCCATTGGACTGCACGTTAAGTGCATTATCAATTTTTAATAGTAGGTACAAATGTGAAAGCCCTACTATTTAGCATTTTAAACCATGATTTTTTAACCCATATTTCAAAATATTATCCATTTTTAAAAATTTTTTTTACTTCTTTTGATTTTTGCCCTGATGAAAAAATTTATTTTGTGCTGTCCTGAATTTGTACCTACTGCATCCTCTGACTCATGGCATATGAATTATATAATCCTTGCATCTTTTTTGCATCATATTTTTCTAAGCTATTTTCTTATCTTGTTGCTTTTTGAAAAATGCAGGTTAAATTAAAAAGTCTTGAGTTTGGTTTAAAAGGAAGACAAAAAGTGTGGCATATCTGAAGTAATTGTCAGGAAGCTTTTTTTTTATATCAGGCCTTTGCCATTAACTTGAAAAAATCTTGCTATGACAATGATTGTTATATTTAATAGACTTTTTAAATTGTTTAATCTCAATGTTTAAATAATATTAATAAATTCAGATCAAGAATGCTGAAATTTCTTTTCAAGATTTAAATTTTTCTCTTACAGATCCTGAACATTTACTTCTTTTCAAATTGGTATACCAACTTACAAGTGAATGTCTGAATCCAACATCTGTCATAGTAAAAAGTGGAGGAGTAGTTTATAATGTTCTCAGTCAATCGTTTCTAATATTCATGTGTTTCATACTGAAGATGTCCAAAAGGATAACTCCGATAGCACTGGTGGGAGAGGTAGACAACAGCTTGGGCCATTTTTTATGTGAACAGTGTAATGACGATAGCCTGGCTCAAGAAAGATTGCATCAGGTCAATAAATGGATTGAAGGAGCTTGAGAAGTTGAGAAGCATGTCAATCGATACCTCAAAAAGTAAGACAACGTATGTTGGGAAAAAGAAAAAAAATTCGCTAATAGCCTGCAATGGTGAACTTCTGCATCCAGTTGGCTTTTAGTTACAGGGTCATAGACCGGAAGACTCTGTGGTCCACATGGCCACAGGATTATTCTACTAAGTGTCAATATAATTAATTCAGAGCAGAGCTAGCCTATCACTTCAAATCTGGCTTTTTTCTGCTTTTTATCACTTAAAATAGTTCAGGCTTCTGCAGATGGATAAGTAGCCTATCTGTATTTATAACCTATAGATAATATAAAATCCTAAAACTTGGCAATGGCAGTAACAAATGACAAAATTCTTTTATTCACTTATTCTCATGATGCAGTTCTACTATTTAAATTTTTTAATAATATAATCCAAAAATTTTGTAATGAATATTTTTGAAAAATATTAGAAAATAAATCAAAAAAATGTTCTACCAAGTTCAGGGCTAACCTAGAAAGTCAAAAACATTCATATCATGAAATGATAAAACAATAGGTAAAAATACCCTCTCCTATAATGTTTAATTTCCGGAATTAAGCTACTTCTGCTCTGAAGCGACAATATGTCACACTTCTACTTTATGGATGATAGAGCTGAACGAACAATGATAAGCTTACAAATAAAAACCAATGTTTGAAATTAAATATCTATTGCAAATAGTCTACATATTCAGATACCATGTGAGGAATGAGACAATCTAGAAAGAATTAGGCATAAAACCGATCTCTAAAATGTCTAAATACATCTTAACCAATAAAAACTTCAGCTATGATTGATACCCTGCCTTTTAACTTAAACGACTTCATTTTATTGTTGAATGTATGGTAAAAATATTAGAAAAATTCCCTTGGTGTTATTTCGTTGAAATTAAGGTGCATACAATTGCACATATAATTACATAAATAGGCCTATAACTTCAAAGCAGTGAAAGGTATCCCAAAACTATCATTTGCTCCTGGTTTTTGTATCCTTTCCAGATACTGAAGTGGCGAGGAAGGCTTTTCTGAACGACTGGAGAGCTCAGCACCCGGTAACACTGTGGAGATAATAGAAAGAAGAAAAAAGGAGGATTAATTGTGTATAGATTACTTCTGTTTTTGATGAATGCACTATGTTATAACAATCTAGACCTAGTTTTGTTGGAATGAACTAAGAGTGTTTAGTAGAAGCCATATGAAGCTAATTTTACTAAACTGCTGGAATGCAAATCAAAAGGAACACATGGTATAAGAGTGCCCTCATAGAATAGATTTAACATGTGGAGAGTATCTCCGTGCACCCAATGAATTAATGGCTGTGATTCACATGGTTGGTTAGAGGGGATGATAACTATGATGGAACTGACAAGCCAATGGATTTGATTTGATCTTGATATATTTCACTATCTATCTTTTGCTCATTGTCATAGTTTGATTGTCATTTATTTAGTTTGAATTTTAAAATTAGTGATTTTTATAGAATTACTTTGTTAAAGTTTTAGATACTATTAAAACCCATTTCCCATATAATTTAGTCAGATATGTCCCACACTAGCCCCTATAGCATGCGAACTGATTAGCATGGTTTGCTTTGCTTGGATTTTGTTTAATCCAATCTATTTTTTGTGATTGGCTTTTATGGCTATATTAAGAATTTTAAAAGCAGATCTAAAATATATTCTTAAAAACAATTAAGATTTTTAGGAACATGGAATGAAACTAATACAAATCGAAAATTATCTCATCATACTTCAGAAATTCATAACAAAATTTATTTATTTATAATACATTTGATTTTTATAAGCAAAAACATACTCCAATAATTTTGTATAAAATTGAATGAATGTTTGTTTCTAATTTATTTCTATTTAAAAGAGAATATATAAAAGAGATTATTTGCAAGTTACAAACAGCCTTTTGTGTAAAGGTACATAAGCATAAAACTGTAATTTTTCCAGAATTTTCCAGATTTTTATTTAACTACAAATCTAAATCACTTAACATTAAGAACTGCATCACAAAGCAGAACTTTCTACTTGAAAGGGAAGTGTTTCTTTCTTCTCTATTATTTTTTTTTTATTAGTCTATAACAACCTTTCTTATTCATATCACGGCAAACCGACCTATTCTAATAGAGTGGGAAGGTCGAGATTCATTACTTGGGTTCCCACAAAATAAATTTCAACCCACCCAGGCCAAATTTGATTCAGCGCCACAGTAGACCAGAGATTGCTAAGGCTACGCCTTAATACTCTGGGCCCACTCTTTCTCCCCTATCTATGTTTACTATGGTTGCTAATTATTTGGTATAATAACTAAGAATAGTTCAAAAGTGAAAAAAGAAAAAAGGTAATTAGCCTTATTTTTCCCAAAGTTAACTAGAACAGGGCTTATTTTTTTTAATGAGAAATTAAACACCGTGCGAGTAATTCTTCCTATCCCCTTCATTGCCGATGTACACTGCAGTTTTTCTTGGCTGTGAAAGAAATTTAAGCTTTAGCTGATAAACTTTCATAATGAATCCAGATTTCCTTTTATTTTTCTTAACAAATCTATACTTTTGCATGTAGCAAAACTATCTTACCCTAACACTAAACATATTACTTTTTAATTTTTTTGGTGCTCCCTTTTTCTAATCTTTCTAATAATGTTATCTGAAATATTGTTCTCTTCTTTCCTTTTATTCTTCAAACTGTTTGAATTACCTTTGCTATTGTTCACTATCGCTTTCTCTTTTTATTTTTCATTTAATGGAGTATTTTTTTTTAACCCATAACTTTCATATTTTTCAACTATATTCAATGAAATGTTTATAGTGATTAATCTGGTTATTTTCATTTATTTTGTTTTATTTTTTCATATTCTTATTAAATCATATTCAACTAGTTAGGAGTTCATAAAAGTTGAGAGATACAGTAACTCCTATTTCTCATACTCTCTGCTCTTCAAAGAAAACTAAAAATCACAGTGAATCTTCAACTGATCAATTCATCAAAAAATTAATTATATAGGATGTAGCAGAAATAACTGGCATTTTAAAGTTCATTGAAAATAGTTTTATTTCAGTGAATTTTAGAAATAAATTCTTCCAAATGTCGGTCATTTTTGATTAATCAATGGCAAAGACGTTCCCGGAAATTTTCTATCACCCTTCGATATACTCTTATTTCTAGGGGGATAACTGATACATTTCGTGGCGGATATTGATGACTTGGGCATTATCAGCCAATAATTTTTTGAAGAGGGAGGGGAGGGGAGTTAACGATAACTGTGAGCTCTGAGACTATCCTAAAGGTGGATGAAATAGGCGCAGAGGATGTGTGGTTCTAACAACATGGAGCCACAGCTCACACATCTTGACGTTCGCTCAGGGTTTTGAAAGAAATGTTCTCTTACAGATTGACTTCTTCGAGAGGTGAGGTAGTGTGGCCGGCATAGTCACCAAACTTATCTCTACACAATTTTTTTTTCTGAAAATATCTCAAGGTCAAGGTGTTTAAACTCTGACCTCATTTTCATGATGATTTAAACGAGAAGATCAGGCAAGAAGAAATCAATGCCATTCTACCTGAAATAACTCAAAATGATGAAAAATTTCTGGAAACGTCTTCAGCAATGTGTAGTCAATAACGGTATGTTTTAAAAAATACCTCTTCTAAATGTCATTTAGAAGTATTTTTTAAAACCCTCTGAAATAAAACTATTTTCAATATACTTTTTGAAAATAAAACCAGTTTTTTTCTAGTGACAATGGTTTATTTTTTATAGCTCTTCAAAATGTGTCAATTATTTCTGCCCCATCATGTATAAAATCAATCATGTAACTAATAAAAGACAATATTAAAATTATATTCCAGAAAAAAATATCAGACGGCAAATGAATTTTTTAAAAATCAGATATTTAAATGAACAATAAAGTATAGTGAAAGCACATAGTAGTTAAATTAAAAAGTAAGACTGCATCTTGAGGAATATCTTTTTTATGTATGGTTTATGTATCTTTTATAGCGGTTTATGTATGGTTTCTTCATAACCCTATTCTGAGCATCAAGGTGCAATCATGCCCTTCAACATGCGTTCAAAATTGTCATCAAATTTTGATACAAAGAAATCCTGAGGAATGTTTCTCAAAGGCTTACAAGTTGTCCGTCCTCTCACCTGTTGATTTTTTCTCTATGTTTTATCATAGAACACCTAAGTTAATAGGTGATTTTTTAGAACTATTTGTTTGTTGCAGGCACCATCAGCTCTTAGTAAATGTCTAAATATCTTATTTCTTATACATTCTGGTCTCATAATAGGTATTGAGAACTATTTAGATTTAAATCATTGAGGGTTTTTCAGGTATCTGTTGATCATCCCCTGCGGGAACAGCTTATCATATCAAGAGTTTTAAGATAAAACGAGGTAACCCTAAATTTAAAAAAAAAAATCAATATTTGCATCATCCAACTCTTTTGCAGTCATTTATCATTCTCAGTGCAGACACGATTTTGTGAAAATACCCCGTGGGCGGGCTTTTTTTCCAAAATTAATAAGAAACTAATAAGTCTACTGAAGCCACCTGTCACTATCAGGAATAGAAAAACAATCCACCCTAGAGACAGTGTGATCTGAACGGGAGACCAAGGAGCATGGGTCTCACCCTGAGGACTTTTTTTTTTGTTATTGGTGTTTAGCTTCCTTTCCTACTCTTATCAAGGCTAACAGGACAGGTTATTCCTGCAGGTTACCAACCTAATCTAAGCAGAGTGGAAAGGTCGAAATTCATTCTGTGGGTCCACCATGAAATAAATTTCAACCTGCACAGGCCTGGATTCGAACCGGCACCTCAGCAGACTCAAGGTAGCTAAGGCAACTCCTTAACACTCTCGGTCACCAAAGCCTCACCTCAGCTCAGGACCACCCATCTCAGGGAAAAAACATACGGGCCTGACCTGAAGCTCTTCCATACCAAGTGTGTTAGCTGCGCTTTTTCAAGCATCTGATCCTTATACAATGTTTATAAAATGTCTGAGGATTGGATGACTGCAAAAGAGTTGAATGGTGTAAAAATCCTATTTTTAAAAATTGAGGGTTTCGTTGTTTTACCTTAACAGTGTTAAATATTCTGCATGATATCAATAGGTAGCAAAATTTTTTCCCTTTTGCAACAATGGGATAAGCAAGAGTTTCAATTTACAGATAATTTACTTTAGCTGAATTTCCTAAATTTTGATTCATATTGTTTAAAATTTTAGCTTTTGATATTTTTTAAAATACTACTGGAAACACTTAAGCATCAATAAATTTATAAAATACATATTTAACAGCCTCAGTATTTTGCACCATTGCATAAACTTATAAGTATGACTGCTTAATACGTAAACATAATGTTTTCTGCATCCCTAAAAATATTTTATAAGTATAATCCTGTCTTGTGAAATTTAGTTTTACATTTTTTCAGAATGTTTTATATCATAAGCAATGTTTTAAAATTAAAATTTAGAAACAATAGGATCTCATTTAATATTGGCTATATTATCTTATAAACTTTTTCGTTTGCTTGGTAGAAGCGATAATGCTGTATTAGTACAATTTTTATGTTTCAATAGAACTGATGATTATTTCTGAGTTTCAGGAACTTTACAACGGACTTCAATGGCTAACTCATCATTTGAAACTGAGAAGACAATTTGCGAAAGCTATAGCTATGCTAGTTTTAAAAGGAAAAGATGGAGTTCCAATGACCCTTCTTGACAGGAACCTCGTATCAGACGGACAAATTCATCTGGTCAAACATGGATTTAACTGGCTACCGATGCTGGTATATAATTTTCTGAGCGCACTCAAATTATAATTTTTTGTTTTACTTATTTATGAGAAAACTTTTCAGTTAATTTTTTATCTTCCATTATAATTTATGTTGTTGTTTTTTATTGTAATTAATGAAGTAAAACCTTGGTTAACCATGTTTCCAAATAACTGAGCTCATAAGGGAGGAGGAGAGAACAAAATTCCACATTTACAAAACTCTGTTATAATGGAACGGGCGCCAGTCTACAAATTGTAAAATAAAAATAAGCTCAGTTTCACATCCATGTTTAATTTAAAATAGAAGTACTAAAGCCACGCACTAAAATTATAAATAAATATACAAATACAAATATACAAATACTGTGTATTTTATTTCTGACTAGGCTCCTAATGTTCATCTTCTTGATTTCACCAGGATAACAGTGGTTTAAGTCACTTTTTTTCTTCTTTTTTTTTAAATAATTTTTTGAGAGGGGAAAAAAATGTTTAGAAATAAAAAAAATAATAAATAAACTGGATTCATACCACTTCCAATCTAACTGGCTCATTTGTATTTGTTAATTTTAAAATTATTTTTATTCACATAGAAATTAATTATTTAACAACATTAAATAAATACAAAAACTCAAAAAGAATTTAAATAAATTGTTCTAAATTAAATTTTATTTGTTACTACATTAAAAAATAAATATAAATTTCAGAGGAAAGTATAAATTGAACATCTGAGAATTAAAGAAATCCATCAGCTTCTTCGGTGGTACTATTCATTTCATTTGTCTTTTATATATTTTTAGTGAATCTGTATGCAATAATCATTTGTCTTATTTTTTTTTATTCAAATATATTTTTAATATTAATAGCAATAACTTTATTAAGAAAACCAAACTATTCTTTAAAATTTAATTATCTTTCAAATTTCGATCTTTAAAACTGTAATATAGAGCGAAAATAAAACAGACAGTTGTAAAGCCCAAACATTTTAAATAAATAAAAAATAAATTTATTAATTAAAATATTTTATTAACAGTGATAAATTATCTATTCTTTTCTCCCTCCTTCTTTACAACAGTTAATAGATGTTTTATTTATAAACAAGTACTTCTGTTCCTCCATTAATGAGACACTTTTTTTGTGCAATAGATTTTATACACAGTAAGTCTCAGAACTCTAGAACTTTACTGGAGAGTTAGCAGTTAGAATTTATTCGCTCAGAAAATTAAAATGTCTGATGTTTTTAAAAATAATTCTGAATAGCATTGGTAAAATGTTTTCAGAAATAAAAAAAAAGATGAGTAGTAGCCAGGAAGATTGGAGTTGTTCGATTAAGGTCCCTCCGATAAGAGCTCCAAGAGGAAGAGGTATAATTGTTTCTTTCATGAGATATTAAGCGAATTTGTTCATTATCTCTTTCCAATAAAAATACTTCGGTAGACTTCGCAATTTTTAATAACTTAAAGCAAATCTATTTGGAACCGAGACTCATAGTAAATGGAGGAACGGATTTATAATGTTTCTGCTGAACACTTGTTTATTAAAAGACTGCTTTCTATCCTTGTTTATCTAATTTTTTTTTGCACACATAAATCCTCAAAACACTAATAAACCAAAAAAAATAAACAAATAACTATTTAAATATACTTAATGTCAACTGTATTTAGAATTATACATATACATATGCAATGCTAAAAATGAATGCAATTTATGACTAAATGTATGGGTCAAATGTTAAATAGCTTTAATCCAACGAGTGAGCCTATTTGAACCCTTTTTATGTCTGTAGAATAATCTAAATGCCAGTATATGGCAGAAGAATCTCTTTGGTAATTTAAGATATCATTGTTAAATGATTTCGGTACAGACAGTGTCTAAGACATTTTTTGTAAATATATGTATTTCTTGAACTGCTACATATCAATCAAATATTGGTGTCGTAACCCTATTCTTGTAAATTAAATCAATGCAATTACTGTCTTTGTATTATTCGCAAATGTAAACAGTAGAAGCCCATATCAATCTTTACATGTTTGTATTACCTTGCTATATTGTCCTATTTACTATATAGTAGTCATTTTACTTTATTAATCATCCTTCATGTTATACAACCTATAGATTTCTACAAATTATACATATATTAATAATTTGCCAACATCTTTGGAATATATATATATATATATATATATATTTTTTGTCAAACAAAAACTTCTGTTTCATGCTGCATATCTTTACCACTTCTTCATTGCTAGAATACCTTTTAAAGTGAGAATGGGATTTATAAGTTTAATATTATTTATTAATGTGCGTGTCAAATATTATTTTTTTTAAATGAAATTTAAAAATTGTGCGAATTTTCTCCCATGGCAGGTAGTAGTTAATTAACGAAAGGATATGAGGGTTTTTAAAATGTCTTATTTCCTATTAGAATTTGTGGATTTTAGTAGCTGTTGAAAAATAATTATTTGAATAAAAAAATACAAATAAATGAAGTTTTCAAATATTAAAATATACTGTAAATATGTGGACCAAAACTTAATGAAGCTTTAATTTGTTTTTTATCCTTAAAATAGAAACACAATAATATAGGAATTTTAAAATTATGAAATGATCCTGAGAAAAATTTCTTAAAAAAATATAAAATTATTATAAAAAAAATTATTACAAGATGAATGTTTAACCGATGGGCTTCTACTGTCTTTAATAAAATAAAAAATTAAAAAATTTATGAAAATCATTCTTTGTTCAAGTATTTAATATTTACAAAAGGTCCCCTATAATTCAAAAAACATACATAAGGATTTATGATAAAACAAAATCAAGAGTTCAAAAGTTAGAACTGAATGTTTTGTGTTTTTTTAATTTTGAGAGTATTTCACTGAATCATTTGGTTTCCATGATTTTATATTGTCACCACATATATTATTCTATTTTCATATGCTAAATCTTCCTCCTCAATTCTTTCCAACCTTTTTTGTAATTTTGTAATTTCTTTTTTTATCTCTTTTGAGGTGTTTTTTCTAGTTTCATGTTTTTACTTTTCCTCTTCTGGAGATTCCTGCAACTTACTGCCATTAGTCCATTTTCAAGGCCATAAGTTTATTTCTAGGATTGCTCTTTATGGTCCAGCACTCTGATTCATTATTATTTTTCTTGTTAGCAAAACTGAAATCTCATTATTGTCGGAATCTTGAAATTGAGTTACACCAACACATTTTGTTTGTCTTTTATGTTTGGTCTTTCAGCCAAACCAGTCGTAAGATTTTAATTTTTTCTGTTCTTCATTTGATGATCTGTCTATTAGTATTCTTTCATTAAAAAGAGTCACTGACTTTTATAGTTACTGTCCAATTTTTTCTTACTCAAAGTAATTGCTCAATCAATGTTTTGTTATTTAAAACATTTTCAAGAAGTTGGTTGGGGGTGGGGAGGGGTTGGAGTCTCTCAAGAAAGATAACAAACAGTAAGTGAATACTTCATTTCATCTGTGCTGACGTTTCGGCCTAAGTTGTAGGCATTCATCAGGACTAAGCAAAACAAGATAAAACCATAAAAGCAACAAAGAATTAATATAGATATAGTATGAAATACAAAGGAGAATATGAAACAATTGAACAGCACAGAAAGATATACATGAAAAATTGTAGAAGCATGTAATATGAAAATTATGTATACATAAATTATGAAATAATGTGAAACGAAAGAAAGATGTGATAGAACATATAAAAAATATAAGCAAAAAGAAAACCTTTTGCTGCTATTTTTTATGGATTCTATTATATCTTTCATATCTCATGTTTTCAGTCATTTCTCATTATTTTAATTTTAATTTTTCATACTTAATGTATGATAAACTTTTCATATCAGAAGCTGCTACAATTTTTCACAAATTTCTATGTATACTACTAAATTACTTCATATTGTCCCATGTATTTACAGCTATATCTATATTTATTCATCATTTTGTTTATGGTTGCATTTTGTTTTGCTTAGCCCTGATTAAGGTCTACAATTTAGGCCAAAACGTCGGGCCGTCGGGCCTCATTAAATGAAGTATTACACTTACTGTGTGTATTTTTTCTTGACCACACCACCAACCATCTTCTTTATTACACCTATAATCAACGGTTGATGATGGAAATGTTGTTGCCCCTCAAAAATATCATCATTACTAATATTAAAACATTTCAGTAATTTCATACTATCATTTATTTTAAAATGTTTTATAAAATTATTCTTTATGCTATTTTTAGTTTCTGTTATAGGGGGTCTTACTTTAGTTATCTTCCACTTTAATTAAGATATAAAAGTAGATAGGTAAGTGTGTAAAAATAACAATTTCACTTCTTATCTCTTTTATGCTTTCCAAAATGTTTAAAAATATAAAGACCATAATACGAGGTAAACAAAAGTGGCCAGTCTTTGTCTCATTTCTAACAGAATAATAATTAATATGAGAGAAATCAACATGAAAAAAAAATTGCTATTTAAAAAAAATATATTTCTTTTAAATTAAAAATTAAAAATATATATATAAAAAATGTTAGGATTTTTTTATATTGATACATTATAACAACCCTCAATTATCAGTGATCCTGATAAGGCTGAATGGATCTTTGTTCATCCTATTGATGCTCTACAGAGTTTAAATCTGGACGTGATGACCATTCTATAACATCGAAGCATTTTCTAGTTATTGGGAACGGGCGGCCATTTTTTTTTTTGTTCACCTCATTATTGTATTTTTATGTACAAATAAATATATTTATTTTATTCTTCTACTAGAAAATATATATATAATATCTTGTTTGTAAAATGTTATATGTCACTCTATATGATTAAGGATTTTTTGCATTTTTAAAATTATAACATGTAAATATTCATTATACATAACTACATTATTTGTGAATATATATTTTACAATATATCTTAATGTATTATATGACTACTCTTTTATTTTGAAACTATTGTTAAAAAATATGTATATATATAAATGTATAAATGTATGTCTGTGTAAACTTATAACGTTATAGAACTACAATCCACCATTAGATGAAATATCATGGGAAAATAAGCGCTTTTGACAGTTTGGATGATATTCTCTTCTTATTCTCCATAATGAAAATAAACGAATCTGTAATGACGTCATGTGAACATATAAATGTCCTATGTTCCTTTATTTTCAAATAAAAAGGTTTATTTCTCATAAATAGTTGTTACTTTCTCCTAAAATAAAATGTCGACCCATCTTAAGCATTCCTTCATACATTTTCATGTTTGTGTATTCATGTAAAAAATTAAATAGTAAAATATTTAATAGCTAACTGTATTAATAATCAAGGAGAAAATGGTTGAGGAGGACGTCAAGAATAACAACGAAAAATATAAAAAAATTAATGCTTATATTTCAGCCCACAACATAGGTATTCTTCAGAGCTACAAAGAATAAGATACAATGAAGGTAAAAATATTGTAGACATATACAAAATGACATTATAAATGGTAGAGAGAAAAATGTTAATGTTAAAAATGAGAATACATTTTATTTATTTTTTCTCCGTACCATTTATATTATCATTCTTTATAGTTATACTATTATGTTAAAGGACAGCCTGTTTTTCATTTGTAAGATCTAACCAAAAAAAGTAATGGATCAATCTTTACCAAATTTTAACTACATCATCTTCATGATTCATAGATGGTTTTGCAATAATAAAATCTTCTGATATTGATATAGAGGCTGAGCAAAATTTGAAAAAACACTTCTTTCCTTGAGTATAACACCAAAGGGCTCAGAAGATTTCAATAAAACTTGCCTAAAGTCTTCTCCTGAAAGCCCTTTAACTATTCTTACATGAACTACATCCACAATAAAAAGAAGGAAAAAGTTGTGGTGGAAAGAATATTTTATTTGCACATAACTTGAAAAGTATACATTTTTAGCTGAAAATGATGATGATTAATTCCTGATATCCCTCGAGGAACTTAGGGCCGTTATGAATGTTCGCCATCTGACTCTGTCCGCAGCCAGTTCTATTTCTGCCCATCAGATTCCAGCACATTCACAGGCCTCCTCCAAGTTACCCTGGGTCGACTAACTCTGCGGCATCCCTGAGGACTTCTCTTGCAATGTTGTCCCTTGGACAGCTTAAAGTGTGCTATATCCATTTTCACTTCCTTTCGCGGATTTTGGCATTAACCTCCCTCTGTCCTGTTCTTCGCCAGAGCTCCTCCTTGCTAACCAATCCAGACCACCACACTCTTAAAATATTCCTCAACCACTTGTTAAGAAAGGTAAGGAAAATATTCTAATCGGGCCAAATTTTCAATGTGCAGTTTTCAACGATTCTAAGTGTCGCAAAGCCTTCTGAGTAAAAAAACAAAGTATTTTTGGCCATTGGTTTGTATGTGTCACGATTATCTCTTGAATGGGTGAACTAATTCTATTTTGAACTTCAATTAATTCGATTTTTTAATACTACGTTTATACACACAATAATTTTTATCTGCCTTTCAATTGTTTTCATTTAATCTCTCTCTCTCTCTCTCTCTCTCTCTCTCTCTCTCTCTCTCTCTCTCTCTCTCTCTCTCTCTCTCTCTCTCTCTCTCTCTCTCTCTCTCTCTCTCTCTCTCTCTCTCTCTCTCTCTCTCTCTCTCCCTCTCTCTCTCTCCCTCTCTCTCTCCCTCTCCTCTCCCTCTCCCTCTCCCTCTCCCTCTCCCTCTCCCTCTCCCTCTCCTCTCCCTCTCCCTCTCCCTCTCCCTCTCCCTCTCCCTCTCCTCTCCCTCTCCCTCTCCTCTCCCTCTCCCTCTCCCTCTCCCTCTCCCTCTCCTCTCCTCTCCCTCTCCCTCTCCCTCTCCCTCTCCCTCTCCCTCTCCCTCTCCCTCTCCCTCTCCCTCTCCCTCTCTCTCTCTCTCTCTCTCTCTCCTCTCCCTCTCCCTCTCCTCTCCCTCTTAGTATGATATCAGAATATATTTGATTTCAGACTTTGTACTTTTATGAAAAGACAATTGAAGAGTCCACAGAAGAAAGGAGGAGAGCTACATTTTTTCCTAAATGGAGTTATACACATCAATGTTCGTGTCCTTCAGAAGAATAAAATGGTAAAAATAAACAGGTGAAAATGTGGATGGTCAGTTTTTTAGAAGCATTTGAAGAATACCCATAGACTGAGGAAAGTAGAGCTCCAAAATTTAAATTTGATTTTCTCTAAACGTATTACAGGTGACATTCCTCCTTTTTTGGCAAAATGAGACAAATTGTATAGTAGTTGAGAAAAATATTCAGAATAATAAAATTACATTACACCCATTTGCATTTCATTAATATTATCCCGATGTGTTAAAACCAAAAGGTACAGCATTTTAATCAGTTATATTTTTTTTATGAAAGGAACAAACAATTATCAATTCCAAAAATGGATGTTTTTTTTGTTTTTTAAAATTTCATTACAGTATTTTCATTGCATCATCGAGAAATAACTTCCTCTCCAAGAAATGTTGGTACCTTATTTCAGTAGCGGTCTGGTAGGCAGAACGTCTTCCGATATAGTGGATCTTAGGCATTATTGGACTATTAGGATCCTTCTTTTTTATCATATTCATTGTCGCAATGAAACGTGGTCTTACATAAGTCCACCATCCTTGATTTCTGTGTTCTTCTTGAACCCAATGAAATGAAGTATTTGGATAATTAACCATGTCCTTAGAAATTGCATCGAATGGAAAAGGGCTGATCTGTTCAATTCTGCATATAGCAATGTCTTTCTCGAGATTAGCTTCCTTTCTGGCATCGAGAAGTTCATAGTAAACTTTACCAGTACAAAATAGTACCTTTTTTGCTCCTCGTGCTTGATCTGAATTTGGTGGGAAATTCTTGTCAGGAAAATATACTTTAAACCTAAAAATCAAATGGAATTATTATTCCTATAATTATTATAGTAATTATAACTATATTAAATCTATAATTATTTCTATTCTTGAATAGAAATGATAGAGCAGAAAAAATAGAGCAAAATATAATAATTGAGATGGAAGCTGGAAAAAAGAGCATTCGTGGTCAAATGCCATTTTTCAGAATATTGCATTTTTAGAATCCTTGATGTCTGTTTTGTTTCTTATAAAAGTTTCAAAGTCGTCTCATAATTTATTAAGTTCATAGAACTTTTTTAATGAGAGAAGTTTACAAGTCCTTTATCCATAGAAAGTTCAGTTATAGCTTTCTTTGTTTTTGTGAGTTTTTAGAAGAAAAACATTGACAAACTGGTCATCTGTGCATACTTTTCAAAAATGTGACTATCAGTTTTTCTTTTAAAAGGAGCAGGTACACATTGTTGGTTTTCATTTGACATGTTATTCATTTGGAGTTTGGTCTCAACCTCAGATATGCAGGCAGAGGCTGAGTCAATATTTAATAGTCACCACTATTTTATGTTATTCTTTACTGCCACCTGGATCATCTCTTTGATTTACCATATGGTCAACCATCAATGTGGTCTATCGAAAAAAAGTGTAAGACCACTTTATAGTTGTAAAAATAGGAAATTTTTATAGTAGATTCTCGATGGTAACTATTTAACAATCTAAAATTAAATGTTTTTATTATTCTGTGATACACAGTATCGAGAATCAATATTAAAATAAATGAGAGCTGATTTCATTCATTGATTTATCCTTTACAAAACTTCACTTAGAGATTACTATGAACTTGGTTTTCAGGCATTTGCCCTTTTTCCATCTATCACCTCAATTTTAAAAAATCATTTTAGTGTGGAAGATAATTCTTTAAATAATTAGATTAATAAATAGCTTTAATAACATGCAGCATGAGACTTGTAAGTAAACATACAGAAGGATCATCCACCAATTCTACTAAAAATTTTCCTATTTCTACAACTATAAAAAATATTTGAAATTTCTTTAAAATTTATTTATAGGTGAAAAATTCTCTTTAAAAGTAAAACGTATATATACTACAGATTTTTCACATTTTTTTTTGGTTTATGAATTTAATGTGGCATTAAAAGTTACAAAATTTAGTATCAAGAATCAGAAAAACTGATCCAAATTAAATCCTGCAGATTCTACAGGAACAAAACATCTTGATGTTTTCTTTTCCTTATCTTATTACACTCTAGCTTTGTAAAATCATGGCATAAATTTCCACCGTACTGACATTATTACACATAACCACATCCAGTTCTTTGTGCCATAATTTAATAATCCTATTAAATAAGCCCGGTATAAAAGTGGTCATATATCGGAAAAAAATTTACTTCTAGAGGATATCGTTTCTATTATAATGATTATTTGAAGAAACTAGACCAATGTGAGTAGACTATTTCTTATTTTCTTTTTTAGCAACATTTCTAAGTTTGAACATTCAACTGATTTTTCATTTTCCATAATATTTTGAATTTTATCTAATAATAATTTATTATGTCATGAAATATTAGTGTATTTTATTATTTCCACGTATTTTAGGAATTTTTAAAATTTACCAATTGGTACGTTCAAATAATATCATGCCTATATGTATTAATAATACTTTATTAACTCATAGCCCTAACCAATTTTATCATTACAATATATATTTATATATATATATATATATATATATATATATATATATATATATATATATATATATATATATATTGTAATGATAAAATTGGTTAGGGCTATGAGTTAATAAAGTATTATTAACTTAATGTAATTTTTTAAAAAAGAAATAATTTAGGGACAATTTTATTTAATATATAATTACTATTAACATTAAAAATGTTTAAAAATCAAATAAACTGTGGAACTAGTGCTTACTAGAGCGGTCAGAAAGTAGAATTTCCTTTTGTATAAAAATGTGTTGTGGAATAAATTTGTTAAATTAAATACAGAGCAAGTAAAAGAGGGCATTCAGGAGAAATAGAGAAGAAGTAAAGAAAAATATCAACCCAAATATTTTATTATGCGTCCTTGATTAATGAGCTGTTAAATCAGAAGAAACATCCCGCTAAAAAGTTATTAGCATCTATTGATAGTAATCCGCCAACGAGAAAGGATGTCTCTCTAGCTTTTGATTGTCGACCGCCTAAGAGTCAGTACCAAATCTAGATCATCAGTTGGACTTTGTGTTGGATCCATCAAAGTTTATTTTTATATGCATTAAGCGAGTGTGGAAGCTTTAAAAGTGAAAGTAACTTAAAGGTCAGTGAGCAAAGACCGGTTTTAAATGGACATCTTATTGTGCGAAACATTGTCGTCTGGATTGAGAAGATTAGGAGTAGTTCCCTCCACCTAATCACCAATCTTTTGTCAACAGTATCCTCTGTAATAATATAAAAGCAGAAATCAACTTTAAAATGTTTACTTTTATAACATTTAGTGGGAAAAAAATGTTTCCTTGGAAACTAAATGGAATTTCCTTGGAAACTAAACTGAAACTTTCAAAATATATTTTCAGCTCGACAAACCAAAAATGTATAGCATACAGAATTGTTGTACTAAAGTTGTTTAAAAAACTAATTTATTGTACTGTTATGAGAGAATACTTGGAGAAGTGCATTCTGCTGAGTTTATTTCAAGTAGTGTTTATGCGAACACTTTAAAATTATGTTAAAAGATTATTATTATAGGAGGGTAAGGGAAAGTTGTGTGATGCCCGCATTGCACCAGATTTTTTTTAATTCAATAGTAATTTATTACTTTAATTTATATTTTGCTAGTTCTTTCAAAGTTCCATTAACATGTGTAAGAGAAATTTCTGTAGATTAACTTTTTAATTCTAATATTAATTTACCAACCTGTTTTTGTTCAGAAAATCTTCCCTTGGTGAGTATATCGTTTTTTTAAAGAGTTTTTTATGAGTGAACAAAATGAGAGGTTTCCTGAAGTTAACTTTCATCTGTCGTCTCAAAATGTGGAAGTAATTGGAAGGTGTCGTCACATTTGCTACTATCCAATTGCATTTGACAAGTTGGAGCGGCATTTCCGTTATTGGGTTTTGGTAGTCATCGTTACACATCTGAAGAAATCTTTCTGATCTGCCAGTTGAAGTACTGTCTCCTTTCCCTTAAAATGGATTTTAGGATAGAATAGCACTACAAGTACGTATAACTATTTAATAAGCTGAAATCTACCTTCCATCCCATGTGGTATCAAGCATACCAAACCAGTCTGTCGAAACCATCTTCCTTCTCCTGCTGCCAAAAATACATCTATCATATACTGGGCCAAGGAGGTCCTGTCTTCTCTCGTGCTTTCCCATATTACTAAGGACTTGGGACTGGTTTGTGAAAAGCCAATTTCGAAACCTAGGTTAGCAAACTGAAAAAAGTAATTAAAGATTAAATTGGTCATTAAAAATTATTTATAAGCCATCCAATCCTACTTTATGGAAGGTGAGATGAGTTGTTCTTCTGTCTGCTTATTCACACTTTATAAAGCAGCTATATAACTTTTAACTAAATGAAGGAAACTTTCATTAAATTAATTTTTTTAATTAAAATTAAATTTTATCTTTATCCTGAGGCAGATGTCCCCTAACAAAATAAACATAATAACGAGCATGCATTATACATGACTGTAGTTACTTTAATTCAAAATCACTAAAAAAGATGTATAAAATAAGTATATTTACATGTGTATAGAGAGTTGGGAATTGAGGAGGTGAAGTAATAAGAAAAGATGTGCTTTAGAAAACAGTTTTACATGAAGTATTATATAATATATTATTTGTGAGATCTGATACTTAAGGATCAGATTATAGAATGATCAAGAACATAGGAATATCGCTTGCCATGAAAGAGCAGTATAGAACTTGACACACAGTTCTTCCCCTTTTTTTAAACAACCCTATCCTAATGATATGATGTAAGGAGCTATAGGGTGTCAAGAGGTGAGGAATCTGAAGATCAACAGAGTTGTTTGCATAATTTAATTAATTATTTTAAAATTTAAAGTGGTTTTAATTTGGTAAATATAATTACTTGAGCTAAAAAGTAATTAAGCAGCAGAAGCTGACGGAATTCCTAATGAGCTCCTTAAAAATGCTGGTGGAAACTACATGAAAGAGATGACACATCACCAAAGAATAGGAGAAGGACTTAACATGTCTGGTACATAATAAAAGGGATACACTAAAATGTGAGAACTACCGAAGAACAGTTCTATTGAATACCACCTATAAACTCCTGTTCAATGTAATATTTGCAAGATTACTTCCTTATGCTGAGAAAATTACTGGGAATTGCCAATGCGGCTTTCGGAAGGATTGGTCAACATCTGATCAAATGTGAACATCTGAACGGCCTGAAGCAAGGCGATGCATTGGTGTGCCTATTGTTGAACCTGGCTCTAGAAAAAGTGACTCTGGCCTAGATGTTGAGGGACACATATTTAACAGGCAGATCCAAGTCCTGACCTAGGCGGACGATATTGATCTGATTGCACAAACACAAGCTAGCCTGAAGGAGGCATTTATGGCCCTAGAGTCTTCTGCCAGAAACATGGTCATTAACACCCACAAAACTAAGATATTACTGTCGGAAATGGCCAGGGACTCGCACGTCCAGGTAGGAGACTATGTCTTTGAAGCGGTACAAGATTTTTTGTATTTGGGTGTCTGTATAGATGTCACTAACTGTTCCTCAAGGAGATCGAAAGAAGAATCCAGGCGGCAAATTGGAGCTACCATGGTCTTGTCAATTATTTTCAATCTAGGCTAATCAACAGAATTACGAATGTCACTCAGTCAGTACAAGACAATGGTCAGGCCTATCGTCATCTTCGGATCAGAATCCTGGGTGATTAACAGAATTGATGAGCAAAGACTAGCCATATTCAAGAGGAAAATATTAAGAAAAATCTGTGGATCAGAACGAGAGAATGGTGGCTGGAGAAGGCGTCACAACAGATATCTTTATTCCAAATTCTGTGACAAACCTGTGGTGGATTTTGTCAAAATCAACAGACTTCACTGGGCAGGGAACCTAAAAATAATGAGGCAAGATCGTATACCGATTAGGGTCGGTAACCACACACCTATGGAAAAGAGGAAGATTGGAAGGCTGAAAACCTGCTGGATGGACCTGATAGGCAGAAAGGCGTGACGATTAGGTGCAACGAGCTGGTAGAGCATAGCGCTGAACAGAGAGGAATATGCGAATTTTCTACTCAAGGCCAAGGCCTGCACAGGGCTGTCGACCCAAGAATATGTGTATGTAATTACCTGAGGAGATATGCTGATCAAAGGTACCGTGAGTTTTTTAAAGTAAAGCAAAGGATAATGAGGAAGGTAATTAAGAAGAGATTTGTAGTTGATTCAAATAAGCTCTATTTTCCATACCTTAAGGTGCAACTTGTTTCTGTTGATGTTTTTGATATCTTACAGTTTTGGGACGCATCAGTCAAGTCAGAAGGATAGAAAGTTAAGTAAATTTGTAGATCATAAGCAATATATGGTATCATTAAAATGAGTATGAATACATTAAATTTTAATCAAATTTTAAAGAATACATTTAATTTTATTCAAAAGCATGCTGCTCTTTCTATTGAGCACAGATCTTATAACACATGATTTTCATTTTTTCAATACATAAAAGGCCAAACCTCAGAAGACAAGCTGTTGCAGACTGTGTAATAGCCCTGAGCTTTGTACAGGGCCCTCAATGGGATTCTGGTCTCAGTGGAATCTACAGCATATCTTGTATGATGCCTTTTCATTGATTCTCCCTCTTCGCAGTTGTCACCCGTCATTCTTACATTAATACCTTCCTGCAAATAATAATAAAAAAAGTCATTAAATACAGTTGAACTAAAAGAAGATCTATTTTTTAATTTATGGATGCCTGGTTTTATATCTAGCAGATTCCTTATATAAGGCAAGCTTCATTGTCAATCTTCATCGTGCAGTTCGCTCAAAAAATCGTTAGATGCCCTCAAACGGACAAATTTAACACATTGAATACAAAATTTATTTAGTATTTTCAGCTCAAAATGTTTCAAAACCTTCATGGGATCACAACGAATAATTTGATCCATCAAACTTGAAAATCGGTTGAGCCATTCTCTTAAAAATTCGTTAGATATCCTTAAACAGGTAGATTTAGCATATTTAATACAACTTTTCTTCAGTATTTTGAGCTCAAAATCTTTCAAAACATTCACGGGATTACATAGAATAATTTGAGCTATGAAACTTGAAAATCCATTTGCCATCCGAAAATCCGTTGAGCCATTTGCTCAAAAAATTGTATTTAATTGTAATCTAATTTACCCTCTTTGTGGTTTCGCCGTAGTCGGCTAGAAAAAAGTAAATTAGTACCACAATAGCCCATAAAAATCCACTCCTTGGAGACAGCCAGGCATTGTGAGTAATCCTATGACTGATGCCAGATTATTATTTTAGTATTAAATGGGCTCGAGAAGCTCCTGTCAAATCATGGTTCCCATTCTGGAAAGGCCCACTAATATTCTGCTCAGAGAAATTCAAGTAAGCTAGCATGATTTGAACAAGGTTCCTTCAGTATGTTGAGCCATTGTCTGCTCTACTACCATATCAAAAATATTTACAATAAAATTTTTCATAATATTTGAACCGTTTGCTAGACGTTCAAAAGTGCATTCTGTGCGAATCACAGCCTGGAGTCCACACTCAGGAACAACCCTGTCTCTGCCCAATTAGCACTTTCTTACAGTACTTACAAATTTTAATTATATATACCTGTAACATAAACGCTATTGCTAAATTTTCCGCCATCAACCACGTTATTTTGTTTTCCTTAGCCAGTGTGTGGTGAGTAGAGAGTGCATCTAAAATGGACGGATGCGTATTGATGTCGGAACGATAGCTGACGATGTTCTCTACCGTGACCTTATATACGGAAGGTATGAGTGACGTATTTGGATCCACCAGTTGCAGCTTTTTCTGTAAAATATTTCAAACTAGAGATTCCATTTTAAAATATTTATATCCTTTTAAAAGTTTAACTTAAGAGCTTAACTTAAAAATTACTTCGAAAAATCTTTTCCACGGTGAGTCAAGCCATTCGTTTACTTTGAAACTGGATTTCTGGGCTTTGGAGTAGCTGTATTCGAGAAGGTGGTTGTATTTCTGAATGCTGTTGTCTATCTCGTACCATGTTGACAGCTGCACATTGAAAAAAAAAATGTTTCTGTTTACAGATTTTAATGCCATCGACATTGGTATAAATCAATTTACCTCTTCCTTGACCATCTTTTCGCTATATTTTTCCAATATAGGGCGCTCATTATTTATTTTTCGGACTATGTCCTTTGGAAGACTTTTCTCAGGAGGAAGGTATTTCTGATAACAGATCAGATCAATAACAACGTCTCTGTAAAAGTAATAGAAACATAAATAGTAATAAAAACTCTATTGAATTGCTTGATATTTAGTTGATTATAATTAGGTTGTTTATCAAATGCAGGCAATTGTAAGTCATGTATCTTGGTTTTCTCTCCGGGGCTCAATCGACATCTATTATTTTCTTTATTTTATTAAAACAAGATTCCTTATAAAATATTAAAAACAGATTGTAGCGTTGTCCGCTTTTGTCTATTTGCCCATTTTGAGTTTGTAAATTGAATAAAAATATTAATTATAAAATTAATTGGGCGAGCAGACGAAGCTCCAACCTTTTTTAATATTTTATTAGGAGGCTTGTTTTAATAAAATAAATTTAGAATATATATATATATATATATATATATATATATATATATATATATATATATATATAGAGAGAGAGAGAGAGAGAGAGAGAGAGAATAAATAAAAATAAAATAATTTAGATCTGAGGTTGGCTACGTCTTCTAACAATATATTTTTTATTGTTTGTCTTTTTGATACTCATTCGGGATATTATGATTGGTTTAAAAAACGACAAAAAATTTTTTGTTTCACGTATGATATTGAGCGATAAAGCTGTTTATTTATTTTAAAGAAAAATTGAACCATAAAAAAAAAATGAGTGGCAGTAATAATAAAAATAAAAATTATAATACTAAAAATAATGTTGACAATTTTTTCCTTAAAAATAAAAAACAATTCTATGAATGGAATTGAAAATAACGTTACAAGTTTATAGATTATAATATTTCCGATTAAATTGATAAATGATTATAAGGAACAAATATATTTATCAATAAAAAAAATAGAATGATTTTTCCAATGCCTTAAAAATATTTTTTTCCACTATCAAACTACTGAGCGCGGACAAATTTCTGTGATTTATAAAATTTTAAATTTCTTCACAAGACGGTGACATTCTGACTCCTAGAATAGTCTAGTCGCACGGAATGCCGAAAGTAAATCCCAGGAAATTGGTCACGCTAACGATAAGGCATGCGATTAGAATTTTCATTTTTTTTTTAGAAATTTAGTTTTTTTTAATATTTGAATTATTATTTCCTATTCGAATATTTTTTTCTTATTCAAATACATTTTTTTTATTGAAATAATTTTTTTCATTAGAATGTTTATTCGTATTTGATTACTGATAGAAAAATTGATTAATAAATTTATTCACTGAATAATAGAATAATTAATAAATGGGTTATTCATTTTCATGAATAAAATAGGAGTTTTATTCATTATTTATTACTTTTTTTCTTAATAAAATATTTCCAACACTGGTTAGGGCCAATGCCCATCTGTAATTTATAAAATTTAAAATGTCTTGACAAGATTTGTAGAATAGAAAAGTTCTGGGTTTTGTATCTTTTTTTATCATATTAATTAATAAATTCGATTAATTAAAATGAGAAAGTAATGCTAAATATATTTATTTTCTAATGAAAATAACACTATAAGCAAACATTTATTTTTTATATTTAAAAATGGCCTATATATTGCTGAAATATCTTCTCAAGTAAAAATACAAACACTATATTAAAATTTCTTCACATGATGGTGGCATTCTGATTTGTAGAATAGATAATACAAGTTATATTTTTTCTCCCCGATAATATACAAATTATAGGTTTTGTGTCTTTTTTTTATCTCATTAATTAATAAATTCGATTTATTAAAATGAAAAAGTAATGATAAATTTATTAATTTTCAAATGATAATAACACTAAAAGCAAACCTTTATATATTTTTAAAGCAAACAATATATCATGAATATTTGTGTGAGTTCCTTTTATAAATTATTGCTTTATTTCATTATTATCACTACCAATTTCATTCCTCATATATTTTTTTTAAAACAAATAATTCATTTGTATTCAAAAACTATCCAAAAAAATTCATCATAGATTTCAAAAATGGGGACGAAGGTTTCTAAATGTTCAGTTACAAGTAAATAATATGGTAGTATCTCCACCCATTTTCGAGAGAAAATTCCCTAATCAGTCCTACATATCCTGTAACTGAACATTTAGAAACCTTCGTCCCCATTTTTGAAATCTATGATGAATTTTTTGGATAGTTTTTGAATACAAATGAATTATTTGTTTTAAAAAAAAATATATGAGGAATGAAATTGGTAGTGATAATAATGAAATAAAGCAATAATTTATAAAAGGAACTCACACAAATATTCATGATATGGGAGGATTAGTTAGAGGAGTTGAAATTGTAATCGAATGGAAAATCGCCCATTGTGGACATAGCTTTAGGAACGCCTAAATTAGTAAGCAGCTTAAACGCATCTGTGGCCAAAGCATTAAAAAAAAAAATAGCTGTCTTGGTTTCCTCCATCTTGGCGGTTTCTGTAAATCCTTCTAACTTTGGCTGGGTAGTGTCTCCACTCATTTCCGGGAGAAAATTCCCTTATCAATCCTATCCTGTAACTGAACATTTACAAATCTTCGTCCCCATTTTTCAAATCTACGATGAATTTTCTATAAGATAGCAACCAAGTTTTAGGGAAATATTGCTTCGTCAGGCGATCATAACAGCCAACGCAAAGTAAATACCTCAACGCAAAAACGAATAATTTTCTGACCTTGGGGAACTTAAAAAAAGTTGCTTCATTTCATCAGCTTTGCAACGATATACCCAGCTTTTCGAAGCTAATCTAAATTTTGAAAAGATATTGAAGTTGGGAGATCAAAAGTGTTTGATACCTACAACAATACGAGTATCCAGTATTTTTTTTGTCCTAGTATTGTTATTTCGTACCTTGGTTTTTTTCCAAAAATTTTCTAAATGGAATTAAAAATTATAGTAATTAATAAATGAAGTGGAATCAAATACAACAAAGGCTGCCCCTTACAGAAGTGTGATAATTAGAGTCCGGATTCTAAGTGCAATTGCACATTTTTTTCACTTGCTTGAAATCGACCGGGGACAAGTTATTTACACGAACTAAGGCATCCGGATTAACATATTATGTAAGTTTTATTTTGCACGAAATTGCACATTTTAAACAATTTTGAGTAAAATTCCATGTTTTATGTTTTCACTGCATTAAATTGCACATTTCGGCGTAATTAAAAAAATATTTGTAAATTGCTTGAGAATTTAAACATTGAATCAAAATTACATAGAACAGATTCACGAAGTAATACGTTATTGTCTAAAACATATTAAATATAATTCATTTTTCTGGAAAATTCTGGAACTGAAAATGAAAATTGAAGTTTGTTTGGCTATTTTTTTAGATTCGTGGAAAGCTAGGTAATCCTTGCCAATCCATATACTTCCTTTTATGTTCTACAGCGCTACACTCAGTCTATAGCAGTTTTTCCGTCAAAAATATGTTCAATAATTTATCGAAAATAAATTAATTATTGGATATGATAACAAACAACATCCCGCATAAATTCCACCGAAATGGATCCTAAATCCAAAGAGTTCTACCGCCAAATATGAATGGTTCAACTTTTTCGACAAGGTTTGAGGTATCGATATATCGGCAGAAATTTGGGATTGTCTCACTTGACAATTTTATTAAAAAATTTATCAGTTGGCAATAAAAAAACACTTAGGCAGAAGATGCGTTGTCATAGTGCGTGAATCACGTATGATCGTGCGTAAAGTAGCAAAAACAACCTAATAAGAGCTTGTGACGTTTTCATATTTAACATAACAATGCTCCAAACTACCTAATTTATTAGGTAAAAGTAGTAATTTATGAAATAAAACATAATATTAAGATTTTTTAAAAGCATAAACGACGTAATGGCAGATTTTTATTTTTTATTGCACATTTTGGCATTTTTATTGCACGAAATTCGAGCTCTAGAGATAATCGTCTTCACCCCTTAAAAAAAAATTGTAAAAAAAATAAAACGTATAATTGTTGGACAAACTATAAAAACCATTCAAAATGAAAAACATCGTGTTTGCAGTAGTAACCCACTTTAAAAAATCTGGTGCGGTGCGCGCATCACACAACTTTCCCTTACCGTCCTATAATAATTATCTTTTTAATACAATTTTAAAGAGTTCACATAGACACTGCTTCTAATAAACTCAGCAGCATACACATCTTCTCCCACTTAAGTACAATAAAAATAAAATTTAGACAATTCTAGTACAACAATCCTGTACACTACCTATATATTTTAACTTTGTCAAGTTGCAAATATATTTTAAAAGTTTCTGGTTTAGTTTCCATGGAAACATTACATATATAGTAGAAATTATTAATTTAATTTCCGCTTTTGTATTCTTAAATTACTTTATTATAGAGCGTATTGTTTACAACAGATTGGCGGATTGGTTGGAGGAGGTTCGGTCGCATCCGTCTCCTTTCGGAAGCGCTTGGTTATCCATCTAGGATCTTGTGCTCCTTATAAAATACCCTGTATCTTTACTAATACTGGTCCGATTTTAATGATTCTTTTATTATTTTTTAAATAATTTAATTACCTTTCATACAATTCGAAACATAATTTACATTAGAATACATACTTTTTAAGCTATACGCTAATAAAGTATTCTTTTCATCATAATTTTTTTCTCTGCAATTCTTCGGTGATTTACTACATAAATATTACTAAATAAATAAAAAGTTAAAGACCTTTATGAAGAGGCAAGTTTCATCAAAATCATTAGAGCCGTTTTCGAGAAAAATGTAAAAAAGTGTAAAATCCATGATATATTAGCTATTTCCGGTTAGTACAATGCGCTGTATCTTTGCTAATACTGGTCCGATTTTCATGATTCTTTTATTTTTTTTTTAGATTATGTAATTACCGTTTATACAATTCTATACATAATTTACCGTAAAATGCATACTTTTTAAGCTCTGGGCAAATAAAATATTCTTTTCATCATAACTTTTTTCCCTGCAATTCCTCGGTGATTTACTGTTTGAATGAAAAGTTAAAGGCCTTTATGAAGAATAATTTAGCCAAGTTTCATCAAAATCGTTAGAGCCGTTTTCGAGAAAATTGTAAAAAAGTGTAAAATCCGTGATATAATAGCTATTTCCGGTTAGTCCGATGCGCTGTATCTTTGCTAATACTGGTCCGATTTTCATGATTCTTTTATTGTTTTTTAGGTAATTAATTACCTTTCATACAATTCTACACATAATTTACCGTAAAATGCATACTTTTTATGCTATGCGCAAATAAAATATTCTTTTCATCATAACTTTTTTAAATCGTTAGAGCCGTTTTCGAGAAAATTGTAAAATCGATTATATAAAATGGCACTTCCGGTTAGTAGATTTTGACGAAAAGGTTGCTGTAATATCACAGCCATATATCTACTTTAAATATGAAATTTGAGTGTAGTACGAGTTTTCGTTTTTGAGCTAGGCTGTTCACATACACACAGACAGACACACAGACAGACACATAGACAGACACACAGACCATTTTGCGAGGCTTGGTCATTTGGACTCAGTGGACCTTAAAACGTGTATTTCCGTTGAAAACTCGAATTCGAAAATTTTCACGATCGCAATACTTCCCCTTACTATATACTTCATATTTAGGTAAGGGAAAGTAAAAATACTGGGTTCTCGTATTTTTTGTATGTATCTAACGTTTTTTGACCTCCCAAATTAAAAATCTCTTAAAAATTAGACTAGCTTCGCAAAGTCGGGTACTCGGTATAGTTGTAAATAAATATTTACATAAAGTAAATATTTACATACAGTAAATAATTACATATTTACATATTAAATAAATACAGATAAATCTGATGAAATGAACATTTTTTTTTAATTCCCCAAGGTCATAGTTGGAAAATTCATTTCGTAAAATTCAATCATGTATTTCTGAAAATTATTCGTTTTTACTTTTCTTTGGCTGCTATGATCTCCTGATGAAGCAATATTTTTCTATAAATTTGTTGCTATCTTATAGAAAATTCATAATAGATTCCAAAAATGTTGATGAAAGTTGAGTCACAGTAGAGAAATTCGGGACTCTTCTGGAAAAAATGTGTTTTTCTTGAAAAAATCATTTAAAAAACAATATCTCAAAAAGAGATTAAGATAAGAATGTGTGGTTGGCGGAACTGAACCAAATTTTAGGTACACTATCCTTCCCTCAATTACCGACATTAACTTCTGTGTCACCCTAGCAGACTGAATTATAATGTGTATGATGTAAGGAATCGCAGTTACCACCTTTTAAATACAAATGATGTTTGAGGAAGTATCAGAATTATTAAGTGCATTTTTAGGCATGAAAATGGCATTTGATTCGATTGTCCGTCAAGAAATTTGGGACGGATTGCTGTACGAAAGAATCCTTCCTAGTTTGATTAGAGCGATTAGATTTGTTCAATGCCAGGATCTAAAAGGAGCGATGGATTCAGAATGATTTGAAGATAAGGAAAGGTCTGATGATACACTGCACCAAAAACAAAATCGTATCGAAGAGGATTACATTAGCTCAATATATTCTGTGAAAGATAGGCACTGCTGGCTGAGGTCGATTACGAGATATTTGAAAGGTTTCTCTTTTTATGGATGAAACAAGAAATCTTGAAACGTGTGATTTGATTGTTGTGTTCGACCAAACATCCAATACTATAAGACAGAAATGTAAAGTGAGTAAAGAGAGTTTTTAGATCGTATTTCATGTTCATTCAATTTTCGCTGATTCTAAGGAAAATTACGGATCCAGAAATAGTTTATACTGTGTAAAAAAACTACGGGGATTAATGTCAACTGGAGTTGGCTGTCAAGTGTCAGTATAGGATAGGAGTGCTCAACCCATGAAGGCGTGCCCAAATGGGGCCCGAAAATGGCATGTGACCAGCCAGAAGGTTTTTAAATTAATTATTCTTAATTTTGTTATTTAAAAAAGAAAATCATGTTCTCCTTCTGGGATGAAAGCTTTATTGTATCAATAATAGTTATTTACTGTCTTCATTATGTTTCGTCTGGAGAAAAATATTTTTTTTTAAAATACGCCTATGGAAATAATTAACGTGAAGATAACTGGCTGTGGGGAAAGAGGGAGTACAATTATGACACGCTTCAATATGGTAAATCTCTGGTTATGGCAAGTGTTACAAAAAGGCCTATCTTTTTATAACACTTACCTTACTCCCCTGGTACAGAGGTCAGATGAATAGATTATATTTCTATGTTAATATATGGAGTTTAATACTACGGTCTCAAAATTGAGTATTATAATGATCTCGATATAGCAAACAGGCTTACGATTTAAACTTCGCCCTATATTCTGCAGCCACCTTCATGCAGTAAATCACGGCTTCCGGGTCTTGAGAATTGACGTGGAAGACTGGAGCCATGGTTGCATGAGCCACATTTGTGACATATATCGAGCCAGAATCTGAATTTGGAAAATCCTTCCTCGGCAAGTTGTCCTGAAACAAAACTTATAATGGAGAAAACCTTTTTGAAACGCCCAGAAATTATAAAATATTTCTTCCATTAACATATTTAGAATTTTTGGATTAGTTAGATAGTGCTAAAAAGATAACTAAAAACAATTTCTGTGGGGTAGAAGTATTGCGGGTATGGCAGTGGACTACTATCTCCCGGGCCAAGGTTCGAAATTTTCTACTACCAATGGTAGACAATTTATATTCTACCCTATAAACCGTCGAGAGACTCTTCTGGGATAAACCAAGCCTCTGTAATATGGGTGCCCGAACCTTATATGTCTGGTAGTTGAGAGGGATCATGAAGCCCTTGGTGAAAAAAATGTATCCAGTCCAGTACTGAATTCAACAATCTTCATAAGTTTTAATGGGTTTTTATTTTTTATTAACGAAAATAAGCCATATTTCCGTTAAAACTTCCATTCAAGCTTCTTGAGCAAAATACAAAAGGAGCATAAACGTATTCTTCTTGTACCAAGAATTAAAAGTAATCTGAAAGTTAACGGGTTTTATGAGATCCTACAGGTTTTCGTATAGCCTGGTCTTTTAAGACAGTAGGTTTGGGCTATGCCCTCTGCTATTTATATGACTGCATGTCTGAAAGATATGTTCAGCAGGCGATTGAATGATCTACAGTTATATAAGAGGCTTTCATCGGTCCACAGCTTTCTGAAAAATGAACATTCAATCTATTGTTCCCAGTTCACAGTTGAAAGATTAACTGATCTTTTTGTTGGGTTTTTAAAAGGGAGGCATAAGTTAGGATCCATGTCTCGGCCTGATTGTAAATTTATTTAAAAAATTGTGTTGCTACAAGTACAGAGAAGGCTCACTTTAAATATAATGACTACTTATTTATTAATTTTAATGTAACTCAGGATTCCAACTTGGCTATATTCACCTGATTGGTAAGGACAATATGTATGGTTCCGTTAGTCGAGAAGGACTTCTGAGCAGCCATCCGGAATGTCTCCAAAACGATTCCTTGACCACTTATCACTTCGTCACCGTGAATGACAATCGGCCAAACCTTGTTGGATAAAATGCATTCATTAAAATTTTATTAGCATAGAGTTTTATTATTATTATTAGCAACAATCACAAAACCATTACCCTACGTCCGTCGTCGTCTGCAGTGTACATCTGCTCGGCCATCGTCTTGCCCGATACTAAGGGGTCAATGGCCTCAACGAAATTGGAAGTGCTCGCAAGCACCGCGAATTCCGTCGGTAATGCCTGATTGGAAGTGACCTTCTTCACGTTGTTCCCTAAGATGTATTTATCGTCGTCGTGGAGTAAGACACCCTCCGAAGTTTGGTGATGGAACGGAACGAATATCTGCTGGAGTGGTTTCCTGAAGACATTTGCCAAAACGTTGAGCCGGGCTCTTGTCGTCGTCATACCTGAATTTAAATCAAATTTTCTACGTTAATCATATTTATAGATTCAATACAATACTTTTTTTTTTAATTCGTCGTTGCTAGAAGTCCTTTTTGAAATGTATTAATGATTATTCATTAAAAAAAATTATATATTTATTTTTTATTTAATTTTTTTTTTTTTTAGGCTTTACTATTTAAAAGATGGATATTTACGCGTTTCATGGCAAATCCTGCGGACAACGGGACACGTTGCCTAAAAGCAGGTCCCAGAAAGTAGGACACCTGGTCACATAAATTATACAATATTGGGACTGTCATACTGTATATTGGGTCATATGTTCCTACATGTCTTCTTTTGTAAGGCTCAGATGAATTGGATATTGGAGGTGAAACGTTTAATTAAAAGTTCATCTCTACAGATAGATTTAGTTATTATACATAATCTTTGTCAAGTTTGAATTTTATGAGTACATATTTCTCCTCTCACCTAGGCAATAGCTCGCCCATAAGAATATGGTGTCGGGGAAATGAGTGGAAAATAGTCCGCGAGAGGCTATGGGTGAGCTATAGAATAGATTGGAAATCTTTCCCGCGTTGAAACAAATAAAGAACAAACACATGCTTCAATTCAACAATGGTATATTAATAGATTACCTGGAGGTGGTGTGTGTTGGACATAAACCCCTTACCTAGTACAAAAGATTGTGCTCCGCGTGCGGATCCGAAATCAATCAGCGCCTCCAAGGCGGGCATGAGGATCTCGCAGCCCACCGCTCCATGCTGCTTCTCGTTAGGCCACTTGGAACTGACGAACTCCTCGAAACAATGTGCTCGGATGAGTCTGAGGAGAATGATCTGCTTGATGTGAGGCGAGTGCATCGATTGGACGAATGCCGGCTCTTCGAACTTGCGCTTCACCCACTGCCGAATGTCCACCGATATGTGGTTCATGAACTCAATGCCGATGCTACCACAAAAAGATCTATTCAGCCTTATTAGAATATCTTTCAGTTTCATTACTGTTTGAGATCCACCTTGAAAATGTAAATGAGTTAGAAATTTGTCATGTTAGCGTTCAGCATTACTAAATAAGTGAAAAACCCGATATCATAATAAGGGTGGACTCCCTCCTTCTTTAACCAATCCTCCCTATTTCACTCTGCGACAACTGGTCAGATATGGGACCAAATTCCAAATACTTTCGAGTTGCAAGATAATAAGAGCTTATTATTATTATACAGAAATCCAAAGATAACGACAGCCTAGTCAACATTCGCCGAGTTAGAACCCCACTATCAATGATTTTTTGTTTCTCTGATTCTGGAGATCAGAAAATGCTTCCATCATAATTAAAAAATAGATATCCGAAGGACTTCTTAGTGTTCAAAAATGATTACGAAATCCTCTCAAAACCTTTTCATTAGCGTCTTCACCTTTAATAAACAGCATAGGTTTATAAGTATGAATAAAAATATCGACGTCGTTTCTTTTTAAATTACTTCAGCGCCAAAAATTCTAAATTCAGGTTTCAATTGAATTTTCCACAAAACACCCAGATTTTCAATAGGGATGGCTATTGATCCACAGTTTCATGTTTGTCATCAAGTCATTTTTGACACATATTGAAACATTCTTAGTAGTCAGATTTGTGAAAAGCTTTAAAAAAATATGTCAGATTTCAATGAATTATTCACTTTAGAAGAAGTCTGAGACGATTCCACCTATTTTTTTTCATCGTTCTGATGATGAAATTTCTTGAAGTTTGATGTCATTTTTGACAATTTCTTAGTAGTCAGATTTGTGAAAAGTTTCCATAACTTCTTCAGCTTTCAATGAATTATTCAGTTTAGTAGAATTCTGAGGCGATTCAACCTAGTTTTTCACATGCTTTTGGTGATGAAATTTCTTTCAGTTAAAAAAAAAAAAAATTCTCAGATTGATCAAAATTTTCCACAGAACTGCAAGATTCGTATGAGATTTTCATCAGGGATGGCATGTGATTTATTAATCCACATTTTTTTCATTTTTGTCATCAAGTCATTTTTTATTGGGAAATAAACACCACCCCTATCGATTCCCGCTCACGATATATCGAAAAAAAATTGAAAATGGTCTAAAAATCGAATATTGATGACGTAAGCACCAAATACTAACGACTCTCAGTCGTCACTCTGACCTAAACCAGTGCTAGAAGCCTTAAAAATATATTGTAATTATAAAGATTTTGCCAGGTAAATAAACTCTTACTGTATACAATAAAAAAAAAAATATTGTTATCTGGAGGAAAATCGTTTCATATGTTTCCTGTAAAGTTTGCTAAATGGCGCTTACGCCTTTTTCAACAAAAAACGACGTATATATATATATATATAACGACCTTTCTCCCTTAGACCATATCCTATCATATATCCTTTCAATTCATTATCCCAATTCTTTTGGTCTATCTTGTCTTCGCCTACATGCTCTCCACTCTTGCACTTCTCTTATTCTTATATATTAACCAATTTCTCTTCTAGTATGCCACATAATAGTTTTTTCTGCTTCAATAGTTGCTCCTATTATTCTTTTTTTTTTTTTTTTTAATTTATCCCTTTTCGATATCCACAGAAGGCCATTATACACATTTTCCATTATACACAGAAGGCTTATATTAATTGAAATTCTAACTCTATTACTATAATTTGCTACTTCATATATATACTTACATACCTAATTAAAAAACGCACCTATGAAAGATTCATCAGGCAAAATTATATTACGTTCCTTATTGTAAGGACAGTTCTCAAGTGAATCCATATCGTTTTTAGGAATACTCCAGGAACCAGGAACAAACTCACTTCTCAGGATATTCAAAGGATCTATACTGGCGGATAAATGCCCTCTTAACAGGTAATTTGTCATTATCTTGTGGACTTGAATTTGGTCAAATATATAAAGATCGTACAATAACTGAAAAAAAAATATTAACTGATGGCATATAATTAAGTAAAAATAGATCAAACTTCTCCAAAAAATATACAAATAAAATTATTAAAATGAATAATTTGTAGTCAATCTGCTAACATGCCTGGGATTGAACTTGAAGCGGCAAGTAAACAAAGGGGCCATGAGACCTTAACTACGTCAATACAACTTCCCAAGTACCGTATTTTACGTAATTTATGTAACAGAAAATGTATTGAAAAAGTTTTATAACAAACATTATTCATGCTCAAACAGTATTGTAATATCACATACACGATTGTAGACATTTTCCGAATGGTATCACCTTCCAAACGTTATTGTTATTTTTTAAATGTATTTATTGGAATTAGAGTGTATATATCATATAAGGATTATTCTCACGAGACATACTAAAATTCGCATATTTTGACTTTGAGCTGTTTTTAGATGCCTATGGAGTTGATTCCAATTTTTGTATATATTATTGGTGACTACTTACTTACTTACTGGACAGCACTACAGCCCGGGGTGGGCTTTGGCTTCCCTTACATCAGACCTCTGCTCTCTGCACAATGCCTTCCTTTTCCAATTTATCACTCCCAGCGTACGCAAATCTCCCTCTACGTCATTCAACCATCGTCGTCTTGGGCGACCTCTACCTCTTGTGCCTTGCATAGGGGTGAGCAAGATCTTCTTTGGCATTCTATCAACTGGCATTATCATTATATGGCCTAACCATTCTATTCGCCTAGCTTTCATGAAGTTAACGATGTCACATTCGCCGTACAGCTCATATAACTCAATGTTTTTTTCGTATTCGCCATTTCCCCTCCTCTAGAACAGGCCCATAAATTTTCCTGAGCACTTTCCTTTCAAATATTCTTAACATTTTAATAGTGACACTGCATAGGGTACATGTTTCCGAAGTGTACGTCACAACCGGTCTCACTAACGTTTTGTACAAATTAATTTTTGTTTTTCGTGACAACAAGAAAGAACGGAAAAGTTTAATATTGGTGACTACACTATTAGTAAATAGCGAATGGTCGAAATATTTATATTTAAAGTAAATTACGGTTAGAATGGTTAGGAGGTCATAAAGAATTTATGTCTCCAGAAATGGTCAAAACGAGAATAACAAGTATATTATAGTATTATTTCGGGCTATATTCTTTTTATAAGATGGTAACTCTGAACTCCTCTGATGTTGTACGATGCAATATCTCATAATGCAGCAGTTTACCCTGCAATCGAGAGAATTTGTCAAACTGAAATCATAGTGGTGAAGCACTCGCTTTGACCATACCCTGAAGATATAAGCTCTTGATGACCACCTAACTATAAGAAATATTCAAAAATTTGAATATCATTCATTTTTTTTAAAATGGCACTCTATTGCTTTGGAAGTGCTTACTTTCAATTTGAACTAGGATTTTTTTCCCATCAATATATCCCAATGTGGACAGTAACATTCTTGAGAATTTAGAATTTTAATATTTACTTTAGATGTAAATATTTTGGTCATTCACTATTTACTAATAAGAGATGTACTCTATGTACTGAGAATGACCAATAATCATTGTATGTATTAGGTCATATATACAGTTTAGCTTGAAATCACCAGTGGGATCATAGGGACACGATTCTAAACCATACATATGAGCTTAGGAGCGGCTCAAAAATAAAAAGAAGGTGTACCAGGTCCTTTCACTACTCTGAAATTACACAGGCCAACGATGAAAAAACTTTTGTACTGAAAATACCTTATTCCTATAGTTTTTAGGGTGCTGAATCCAAATATGATATTAAAAAAAGCTGTATCACCCACAATTTAAGAATTGTGATTATAAAGAAAACTATGAAAACTTCACTTAAGAAAACAGTGTTGAATCGAATAGGCTATTCTGCTCATGGTTGGATGATATGTGATGATTTAAAAATAATATGCGTGCTCCTTGGTCAGCAAGGTGGTGAATTTGTGTGAATGGGACAGTAGGGCTAGGGATCAACATTGGTGCAGAAAGAACTGGCCTTTGAGGAAGTCTTTAAAACCTGGTGAGAAAAAAATTCTACGCAAATACCTTGTAGATCCTGTAAATACAAACCATGCTTATTATGTAACATAGTGTTTCATTAATTCCCTCATTTACCATATAAGGGTTTATACTATATAATACAAAGCATATTGTTGGAAAACTATGGGTGATATAAAAAAACTAAGGCCAGATTTAAATTCAGCACATAAAAATCTATAAAGATCAACTATTAAAGTTAAAAAAGTTTTCAAAAAAAATTTTTTTGTTGGCCTGTGTTATTAAAGGAAATCATAATGACATCCTCTTAGAATAATTTATAGATCAGAACTGGAAGACAATTATGATTCTTGGAGAAATTTTAGATGAAGAAAGTGATGAGCTATAGAAGAAAAGAGAGCATTATGGACTAGGAATGGAATAGAACTCCATTAAGATGTAACACAATTAGTGAAGGATTTGCCAAATGCAGTAGTTTTATGGGAACGGATATCTGACGGTCGTGAGCGTGTATTGTATAATTATATTTTGGATATAAATTGATAGAGTTAGTTAGAAGATATAAGGAAGGCTATTGAATTTGGTAATATATTATATGAAGGAAGGAAGTACTTGTGGAGGTTATCAGGAAAAACACGCGTCAACTTGCGTTGTGAAATGAGGGCATCTTTGAAAATCCTAAAACAATTTATTAATCTTATTATTGCAATATCTCGTTCACTCAGGGATTCAATTGTAAGACACAAAATAGTAGTCGAAGGCATGGTAAAAGGGCGAGGAGACAAGGAGTGTGCGTATATCTGAGATGTTTGACAAGATTAAATGACAATCAATTTGGAGTTAGTAGGATTAAAGGAAAACAGGTTATTACTATAGTAGCCGACACGACATTAGGCGGGTCGGACACACAGTGGCGTTGCTAACTCTCGCTCCATAACCCAATAAACCATTCACCGACGAAAGGTTTGGAATCCTTTACCTGTCAATTTACAGTTTGTTGTAATAAAATAAAGATTTCTCAAACCAATGATTTAAATACCTACACCATTCTTAAATAAAATTTAATATTTATTAAATTAATATTATCAATACATATTTATAATATTAATTTTGCCTAGTAACGGGAGTACCAGGCACTAAGGGACGGTCAACGTTTCCAACTAGCAGTTTAAAGTTCTAATTGATCCGGCCGTCGCTTTGTTGGAACTAAGTGAGGCAACATGGCAAAAATTTCCACCCGCCTCGTTTCGTGTCGGCTACTGTACAATAATTGTACCACCAAAACGAAATAAAATTACAAACACTTCTTTTATAAAATTCGATTTACTCACTTCTTCTTCAACATTTATACCACCACCTGATTTATCACTCATTTTTTGTTTTAGCTTTTCTATTAATTTTTCGTTTCCTTTCCCAAACAGTTCTGGATTCCATTCTAGAAATTGTCTCCAAACGCAACACAAACGTTCTGGCTTATCCAGATATATTGCAATGTTTTCCTTCAAAGTTTGTCCTAAATTCGAAGTATTAGGAAAGCCTCTTTTCGATAATCTTGTTGGTAGAATTGGTTTTAAAATATTATGACAAACAATGTTCTTGAACATTGTTCCTCTCGGTAAAATTTATTGTCTAATGAAAACTTTTCCTTTAAATAAATTCATACTATTTGATAAGATTGAAAAGGGGGAGGGGAAAAAAAAAAAAAAAAAAAGGAAAATTATTTAAGAAACAAAACTAAAATACAATGCTGACAGCTGTTTACAATTATTTATAGAATATGTTTGATCAAACAAAAATACTTATTATTAATAAAAAGTGTATGTACATTCCTCGGTGTCTTTCTGTTACCAAGGTCTTGGAACCAAAAAAACAACCTATATTCTTGATCTGCTCACTCTACCTTCTTCTGGACAGTCTTTGAATATATGATCCGATAATTCAAGACAGCTATACTGAAGCACGAAATAATCAATCGTTCGTTTCAAGATATTTCGATGCGTTGCAAAGCTACATACATCACTAAAATTAACGTTATATCTAATCGAAATTGAACCATGGAAATAAAAAATACCCCGAATCCAGTAATTCATATTTTACAGCAGAGAGAAAAAGTGTTCATGATCCTCGGAGAAAATGACCTTTTGACTTTCACGAATTTTGAAATGGTCCCAGAATAGTGGAACATGGCAGAAAAGTGCATTCTTACATTTTGCAACAATAAGAGCTAGTGTTAAATATAGACAATTTGTTATGTACGATGTATAATCTCCCTGCTTCAATTTCAGGCGATTTTCTCATTATTCCTACATATTTTTTTCTTAAATGTCTTCACTGATGGAAATAGTTTATCCTGCTACACTAACATTTTCTGCAAATGTGAGGAAAGGGGAGGGGAGGATCTTTTATAGAATAGGTATATCAGTCTCATCAGTAACTACAGTGATCGTTACCAAATGTCATATGATAAATAACCTATGTATATAGGTTATTGGATCATCTATTTTATTTACAAATTATAAAATAAGAAAAATTTAAAATAAACAATATTACAGTGGATGCCAAAATTCCAACATGAAATATTCTTTCAAAAAGATCAACATCGAGGTATTTATACAAAAAGAAATATTTTTGAGCATCTCCATTTCTCGATTGTTTGACAAAATATCATTATTTATTCTTAACTACTGTACACTTTATGTACCCTTCGGTTTCTGACTTATGCTCATGTTTGTGTATAATCATATGATCACTAAATCTCATATTAATAGTCAATAATGACCACAGTTGTTACTGAAAAGTAAGTGGTGTGCCTTTTCTATAAAAGACCCAAAATGGAATGTATATGTATAGTGCACTATTTTTGGTAAATTGTTTCAGAGTTCGAGTAAGGAATCAAAGAATCATAGTCTAATTTTAGCCGAGAGATTTGTATAAATTATAATGCTATGCATGAATATGAGGCCAATAGCACTAGTGCAATTATCGAAATTTATTAGACAGAAAAACAAGGGAGTTTAGTTGGAAAGATCTCAGGTTTTGAGGGTTCTGGATAACGATTCCAAAAGATGTAACTTTGTCCCAGTCCGAGATCGTTGTCTTACGCCTAAAGAGCCTTAGTGAGCCCGTACTTATTTCTGAACGTAGGAAAAATAATAATCTCATTAATCATCCAAGTTACCGGCACCTAACCGTTTACTTGTATTTTATAAACTCTAACAGTATCGTCCACACTCTAAAATAGAATGAATGTAGCATGAAATACGCTCCAAGATTGTGTATCTAATCTTGGAGCGGATTTCAATGTAAAGAAGAGCAGAAAAATGGACTTTTCCTGCACTACTGTACAAGGCTTGGTAGATGTGCAAAGGCACCTTAAAAAGTCTTTATCAAAGGGGCATGGCCTCAGTAAGGTTATAGCCCCACCCGTCACCAGTTAACACCATTCTTCGCCTTTGTCCTGGTTTTTGAAAACCGCGTATTCATTGCAATCAATAAAATTATTACTGCCTTAATTACATATTTTAAATTGTTAGTTCTGTCGACTTTCGGTGATCAGGAGAAGTTGAAGTAACAATTCAAAGAAGTCATAATTTAAATTACGGTAAGGACCCGACCTCAACTGAAAAGAAACTCTTGGGGTTTGTTTATCTCTTGAGCGAGCGTAGCGAGCGGAAATCGTCAGCTGCGATCTATTTAAAGCAGTAATAATTGAAATTACGGTATGATCCCGACCTCAACTGAAAAGGATCCCTTGCTGTTTTGTTTACTTCTTGGGCGATTTATTATTATTAATAAATAAAATTGTGTTCATTTTTGTCTTTACTATGCAATTTTGGGAACTAACTATGCAATTTAAATAATATTTAAATTTAACAAAGGAAAGAAAATTCGTTTCTTCAATTCAAACATTATTATTTTAATTAAATTCCTAATTTAAGTAGAAGCAGTCCTGATTATCGTCTGTGGGAAACGTAAATATTATGTATATTTCGGTAATTATTTACCAGAAAGAAGTGAACGTATAAGGGCAGGTGGTGGGGACGTAACTTCAATGTTAACAGTATGAGGCCACGCCCCCTTTGATAAGGACGTGACAGTCGCCGATCAGTACCGCATTAATAATTCAAATTGCGGTAACACCCCGACCTCAACTGAAAAGGATCCGTTGGAGTTTTGCTTATTTCTTGAGCGAGTGGAAGTCGACTACACTAATAATTTTAAATAATATAAATGAATTGTAAAGTTGTACCCGATGTTTTTTCCAACTAAAAAATTAAATAAATAAACAAAAAAAAAGGCCGACAAGTACGGAGCATTCGACAATCAAAAAATCAAAACAAACATGTTGAAAGTGGTGTGTTAGTGTTGCTCTTTTTTTATTGACAAATATTAATAAATTGATACCTTTATTTTTTTTTAGTGTGATAAGCAATAGCAATAAACAATATTGAATTGTCGCTATGAAAATTATTACAGATATAACACTTGTTAGGTAACGTAAACCTTCTTACCCTTCTCCTCCTTTCAAAGATTAAAAACATATCAAAATATAGATATTTTTATTGATATATCGAACAACTATTGCGATATATTTGAAATCTATCGATACGATGAGACATTTTGAATTCAATGAGACAGTTGAAGCTATCTCATTCAATACTATTTCGATACTGTAAGAATAATCATGTTACATCAATAATTTTTCAAAGTTGTAAAAATCCCCTCGAAAAATTGCAATGATTCAGTTACCTCTTGTTCATGTCCAATTATATTTCAATAAATCAAGCAAATAATTTAAATAAAAATTATTATAATAACATAATTAATGAGCAATGAAGGTCCTGAAAAAAAGTAAATGAAACAAGTCTGCAATTACAATATGGAAAAAATATTTTTAATTTTTTTTTTAATCTTAAATATAAAATGATGAAATTTAAATAAAAATTAAATAATTAAATTAAATAATAATTTTAGTTTTAAAAAAACTAAAAGCCTAAGGAATGCAAAACAAAAAACTGATTTAATTTTAACGTTGGTGTATAAAGTAGGAATATATATATATATATATATATATATATATATATATATATATATATATATATATATATATATATATATATATATATATATACATATATACAGATTTTGTTTTTGGCACTATAGGCCTTGAAGACCTTTGGTGGCACGATGTTGTCTTCTTACATTCATATTATTGCTTGCGGGAGCACAGAGCCCGTAGGGGATCCCAACGTCACGTTACTGCTAACCAGGGTTTCCAAGGTGCAGTGTCAGGCTAGCCATAGTTCTATTACCGGTCCTTTGTGACCCAACTCGGCAGTGTCCTTCCAACAGACTCACTCGGGTTCAAGGGCAGTGGCAAATCATTCTAGATCTACAGATTGTAGCTGTTCAGGGTCAGCAGGCGCACGAGGACCTACATTACTCTCCCGGAAGCAGACGGTCGTTGTTGTTCTCAAGCATTTATACATAAATTGAAATTTATTTTGCATGAAATATGAATAAAAATAATTTTCAAATAAATTCCTAATATAAAAAAAAATAAAATTATGTTTTTGCAACTATTGAATTAAATTGTGCTTGTCATGCGAATATATCTTATAAGCCATCAAATCGTTGGTTTGGAAGTGAAAATGATCAAGTATAATTTTTGGGAAGATGAGGTTTTCTGCTTTCTCCCTAGATTTGTTCAATAATTAATTAACAATTTCGTTAATACTGAAGCATATATTTGGTTCAGACACTAGTAAATGGCTACAAAATCTCATCTACTCAAAAAATGCATTTGATCACTTATACCTTCAAAATGACGAAATATTTTACGTATCTTTTATATTTTAGTTATATTGAATAATTAAATATTCAATATTAATTTTCTGAGTAGTATATTTTGGTTCATTCTCAATGAGTCTTATTTCAAATTATCAAATTGAGAAACTAAAAAATATAAAGCCAAAATATAAAAATAACATAGGATAACTATTCGACTCTCTGAAGATTGTTTTTGCTTAATTGTATAGCATTATTACTAAGTACCAAAGTTTATATTCCAGCTATGCACTTTTTACTTCCTTGTACGAAATAAGGAAGCATTGTAATCGCGAAAATTTTCGGTTTTCAGATTCCGACGGAAATATCAATTTTGACCATCCCTGAATCAATTTTGACTAGTTTCGTCGTGGCGTCTGTACGTACGTATGTTCGTATCTCGCATAACTCAAAAACAGTTAGCCTTAGAAAGTTGAAATTTTGTATTTAGGATTGACCTAAAATCTAATTGTGAACCTCCCTTTTTTGGTCACTGCTTGATCAGCGGAAGTGGTGCTTTATTTGAAGGTCATAATCGATTTCCATCAAAAATTATATTAAAATACTATGAGAAACTTCTCAAATTTAGTATTTATAATTTATATATTGATTTAAATCGCATACTAGATTTTGGTCTAAAATGGAAAACCGGAAGCGGTACTTTACTTGTAGGTCATATTAGACTTTCATCAAAAATTATATTAAAATATAATGTAAAACATCTCAAATTTGGTAAATAGGACTTTTATATCGATATAAATGTATTTACTAAATTTTGGTTAAGATTCGTGAGCCGAAAAGGGTACTTTACTTTAAGGTCATAATAAGCTTACATCAAAAATTATATTTAAATTAAAAGAGAAATCATATGTTTCGGTAATAAAGGTTACAAAGGCAATTTGGTTTCCAATCCAATTAAACATTTTTATTACTTGTTTTAAGTGTTAAAATTGAGTGTAAAATACTAGTTTTCCTTCCCATTTGTGAGATCAACAGGTCTGCCGCATGAGAATAAGATATTAGTTAAGTGGGTTCTTCCGCTTAAAATATCGAAACTGTCGATTTCTAATGCTTTATCCAGTGATATTGACAGTTTTATTGTTGTCATGGAACATGAAGAAATATCTTGTAAACTAGTTATCTACTGAAGGAAAACAACATATAATAACGGAATGAGACCTCCAGTAACAAGAGTGTGTGTTTTTGTGTGTATGTGTATGTCAATAGACGGATGCCGGGACTCCAAGTGACGTTTTTACTGCAATATTCGGAAACTAGTAACCAAATTCAGTATCACTTTTTGAGCCAGGGATTTATAATTTAATAGGCGTACAAGGAAGTCATGTGTTGCCCACATCAGATATTTTTTTTTTAACTTATAAATTGTATATGTATAAGTTATAATCTATGATAATGTGAATAATTTTGTTTCTACCCATTCTGTTTCGCACTGAATAAGTAAAATCCATTTAATAATCTTGTTGCTTGTTTAAATTATTTAAAAACTTATATTTACATTCTTTTGATTGTCAAAATATTACAATTTTCAAGCTCACATCAATAAAATAAAAAATATCAAAAAGATAAAATGAGAAATAAATAAAAATAAAAAAAAAACAAGCTTTTTTCTTTTTATAAATCACATTAAGCTTCAACTGCAAATAAATATGTCCAATACATACCATAAAATTTCTTTAGACAATTCTGCTTTACCATCTTTAAGAGAGTGTCGCGAAAACTTAATGTATGTTAATAGTTCCGACCCAAAGTTTGACATGACAGTAATAAATAAAATAAAATACAAATTAAATTATTTCTTAAAATACCTTATTTTTTTCATAAAACATTTAAGTAAATTTAGGCAAACTAAAAACATTTAGGCAAATTAAAAACAAATTTAAACTAATTATATTAAAAAGATTTCACATAGAACTGCCACTTTTTTTTCTTTATAGAAATCAAATTAATTTCCTTCTTTCCTTTCAAACAATAAGTTATATATTTTGTCGTGAGCATTCTAAAATGTAATAAAAATCATTGTTTTTGTTTGTATTTCTGACTTTATCAAATCCATTAAAAGATTTATAACAACTATTGTCAATTCATTGTCTATTCTTAGTTTCGAAGAAATGTTCAAAGATCGTTTAGTTTTTAGGAATTCTACAACCTTATTGTACGTTTAACCAATACTCCATTTAATAAGTTCTACATTCATTCTTTCATTATATTCTTTGATGAAAATTTCATTTTCAATAAACTTTAGACTGCAGTTCTGTGTGCAGAAACACATAACTGCCAAGAAGAATTCGGGCCACTCGGGTTTTAAGTGGAGTAAATATCGTGGGAATACCCATAAAACCGCTTCTGTAAAAATCGGCCCTGAGCAATATTGACATGAGGCGACAGGACCGGAGGAAAACATTGTCGCTAATTCCGATGGTATATCTTCAATATCTTCAGTACACAAACATTCTCTCAAGTCATGAATACAAAAGTACAACGAATATCCTATCCTTAATGCCAGTTCATACAATGATGGAATAAATTTGTTATTCTCATTGTAGACCTTTTTCAGCATTGGTGGAAGAGCTATCCTTGTGTTAAATGAAGGAATCTCTAAAGTGTTGCCACAGGAAATATCCAAGTTTTCTTTACAACACCTATAAATGAGAAAAATTAGTTAATTTAAAAAATGTATCATGACTAGAAAATGTTTAATTGAAGGGTACAGAAATAAAAGATATTAGTTTATTCCAGAACTAAAAAAAAAAAAATTAATTTTAAGATGTAGTTGCAATATTTGGTTTTCAATCAAAAAGTTAAAATTATGAGCATTGAGTATGTGAAATAAAATGACAATTTAAGAATTTATGTAAATATTTGCTAAGATTGAAAATACATTTCTGAGTACTATTATGTCAAGACAAGCAATGATTATTAGCCCCAAGCAAATAGAAGAAAATTGAGACGCAAAACATGGAATCAGTTAGAAATAAAGAACAAGATTTACTAACTTTGTTTTTCACTTTCTATGAAGCCTACTATTTGTAAACATTCAATTTTTTTTTTAACCATCTCTACAAGTCAATAAAATTAAAATTTATTAAATAATGTGACTGACTTACTTCTTCTAGCAATCATGAAACTAATTATTTTAATTTATCTTCATAAATGTTAACAAATACTAATGCTCTTCATAAAGAAAAAACAATGGAAGGTATTGTTAATAGCATGGGTGAGTTGTAGCCATTGATATATAAATCAATAAATTAATTTGGTCATTCATATTTTATTTATATTTCACCAAAAAGTTATATTTCATTTGATACAATCAGCTATGTTTTTTTGCTAAAAATGTTAGAATGAAATGTTTTTGAAAGTCTTTAAATAAATAAAAAAAAGATTTTACCCTGCACAGTTGAAGTGCCAAAGATCGCAGTTGACAAGCATCGTACTATGAGATGTCATCGAACAACCCAAATCATATGACACATAATTTAAGTACTTATTGTTTGCAATTGATAACATTGGCTTATTCAAAAATTTTACCATAGGTAAATATTTGAGCTGATTCCCATCTAGTGAAAGGTATGATAAGTTGGGCATGTACACCTGAAAATAATTTGATATGTTAATTAACCAAATTCTCTATTTATATCTAATATTTCCTGACAAGATGAAAAATTAATCACATTTTTTTTTATTATACTAATAGGTAATTAGAAATTGAAACAGAGCTAGTTTGAACTTGTAAAAACTATTCCAAAATTATTATAAATACAAAAGACTTATTGCTGATGCCAAAATCCTGATTATTGTCTTATCAAGATGTGGCCTTTCTAAAATATTCATCCATGTATTTCGAGGTGTTAAGTAACTATTTATTCAATTTGAGATAATCAAGTAAAATCTCAAATTCCCTCTATAAAATTAGAACATTTTTGACATTTAATAGGGTTAGTGTTATTTTGATGCACTTAATGAGTTTTTACATCAATAAATATGATAAAACTCTCACAACTTCGTACTTATACATTTAAATCCATCAAAAGTCTACTTAGTGACTTTTTGCAATAAACCGACGATATGCAAATCTTAAAGGAACAAAGGGTATATACAGCTTAACAGAGAGTAAGTTAAAAATTAATTTAATAGTTATCTCAAACAATTAAAAGAGTCAAACAACAAAAATACAAATAAGATAAAAAATATAATATAAATACAATAGATACAAAAGAAAAAAGTTTACAAATTGCAGAGATCTCAAACAAAGTTACTAAACATTTACAACATTTTCTATTAATCCAAAAGTATTTTAATTCAATATTTATCATAAATTGATATTCACTTAAAACTTTAATAAATTAAAATTCATATCTTAGAAGTTAGTATGAGGGTAAATATCTTCCAGACTAAGTAAAACATTTTAATATTTTAAGTCAGTGTTGGTCAAGTAATAAAAATTGTATCAACTAAAGTATTAAATTGTTTGTTAAAATAAAAATATAATGTTACATACTTACTATGTTGTTCGGCAGTGCAGATATTTTATTTTCATCAAGAATAAGTTCTCTGAGGCTGTTCAAGGTACATACTTCATCACAAATTTCATGTAATTGATTTCCTTTCATATTCAGAAGGAGGAGCGATCTTAACTTTTTGATCTCTAAAACAAAATAGGGAAATAAAATTTAAAAAAATTATCCACAATATTGGTTTTATTATCTGAAAGAAAGAACGATTTAATCATTACACTCTTCAAAATTAATATATTTCTCAATATATCAACTATTTGAAAATATTTCTCCATAATTCAGTAATAAGATAAATCTCATATATTTATTGATTGTGATTGTTATAGTTTCATAATCCTGATTTTGTTGATCTTTTTTTTTATCTAATCAGCTTTAAGCAATTATATGGTTTTTGGAAGTTTTATTTAAATTGATTAATTTTATTTATCTGGCTGGTATCAATACAAATGTTTATTATAACATGAATTAAAAAAAAAATTAAATAACCGCAATAAGTACCATTGACTTCTTTAAGTCATCTAATCACTAAAATCATTAACCATAAATTGTTCCCATACTAAATTTTTTCAACATTTTTGAAAAATATTATAAGAGAAGTTTATTGACAGCAGTACCATATGTATATTATCTTATAGCACTCTGCTGCTGCTAAAATTCATCTTTCCTTACACTTACAAGGTGTTATCCCAGATCCTTTATAAAAAACTTCTCCCTTTTGCACAGCAGATCATAGGAATGTACCAGACAGGCTTCATGAGAGGAAAGTCAATCATAGATCAGATATTCTCCGTCAGAAATTTCCTAGAAAGGTGCAGGGAGTATAATATCCACACGCACCATCTCTTCATAGACTTTCAGAAAGCCTATGATAGTATAATAAGAAATGAGCTATACCAGGTTCTTCTTTAAATGGGGATACCACCAAACCTTGCATGTCTGATTAAGGCTACAATGAAGAAAGTGGAATGCACAGTGCGAATTCAGAGTGACATGACTGATAGCTTTGAAACCCACAAAGGGCTGAGGCAGAGTGATTGCCTCGCATGTTTACTGTTCAATTCTAGAAAGTGCAGTGAGAAAATCTGGGATACAGGTTTGGGAAATAATATTTAACAAATCCAGTATGATTCTGGCATTCACAGATAATATTGGAAGAACCTCTACTGATTTAAAAAATGCGTTCCTCTGCCTTCAGATAGCAGCATCTAGAGCTAGAGTTGGTCTGGAAGTGAATGAAGAAAAAACAAAAAATTGTAAACGTGTTTGTTCGTTTATGAACTTGAAAGAGTTTATTTATCTTGCTTCACAAGTAAACTCAAACAACGATATGCAAGCCGAGATCCAATGTAGAATTATGACGGCAAATAAATGTTGTTTTGGGCTACAAAAGCATTTAAAGAGCAGGGCAACTTCTTGGATCACTAAGGCTCAAATGTATAAAACACTGATAAGACCTGTGCTTACTTATGCCTCTGAATACTGGACTTTATCTGGTAAACAGGAAGCTCTTCTCCTAATGTTTGAAAGGAGAATTCTAAGAAGAATTTAAAGTCCAGTTTGCACCAATAGAACCTGGAGATTATGCACCAATGCTGAACTAGTGGGACACTACAAGAACCCAGATGTCGTAAGGGTAATAAATGTAGATCGTCTTCGATGGGCGGTGCATATACTTAGAATGACCCCAGACCATATTCCTAGGGGAATACTTGAAGAAAGGGTTTATGGAACGAGGAGAGTGGGCAGACCACGACTTTGATGGATTGACGGAGTGGTGGCGGATGCAAGGTCCATCTTGGGGAACCAGAACTGGAGAGTGACAGTAACCAGTAGAAAAGACTGGCAGACCAAAGGGAGGTCTTGACTCTTCAAGAGTTAAGACCATGAATGATGATGATGAACCATAACTTGTTCCCATATTAAATTTTTCCAAACTTTTTAAAAATATTAAAAGATAAGTTTATTGGCAGCAATATCATATGTACATTATCTTATATAATACCCTGCTGCTGCCAAAATCCTGTATAGCATAAAGGTAAGAGAAAACATATAAATTAAAAAAAAAAATTGCCATCATAATCAAAATAAAAATATTAAATTTAAGTGAGTTTTCTATCAAAAGTAAATAAATCCAGTTTTGGTAAAGTATTACAAACAAATTATTGGGGGCACATCTTATGAGATAAGGCCAATTTTTATTGAAAATGTTGATGTGTAACTCCTATTTTATTGTGGAAAATTTAAGATTCAAAGTAAGCTGAATAATTTTTGAGTGTAGAATATTAATTCTTCCAAAAAATCTTTGTTTTTGATAAATGGATATATTAACTTTTGATAGAAAACTCATTTGTTTTCAAAAAATCTATTGATTCATTAACATGCATTTTCAGATTCAAGCCTTATCTTAGAATAGACATCTTTAATAAAAGATTTTTTTTCTTCAAAAGCTGCCATAGTAATTACAACTTTGAATAATGTTTCTTATTGCATGTGAGCAGAATATTTTGTTGATACAACTTTCATGGCTACCAAGCAGCATAGGTTACAGGAGAACCTGTTACCCACAAAGTATTCTCTTTTCAAAAAAATTTTTGGTTATTACAGGAGGAGGTTTATTCAAGATTAATTCTTTTTCTGTATATTAAGATAAACTAAGACTTAGTCTATTAGCAATCAAATAATTTAAAAAACAAAACTAAAATTCATTACTTGATCAGTATGGTATTAGACTAACTTCAAGACTTAGCCTTTCATAACCTGCCAATCATTCTCAGGCTCAATTGGTCTCAGGAGGATAAGGCAAGCGGCAGAATAAAAAAATCCAAAACTAATTTGGTCCAACACTGAACGGAAATCAGCAATACATTTTTCTCAGAGTCTCTGAGTAAATCAGCTAAGGTTAAATCCTTGACTACATTATCACTCCACACAGCAACCTATCTTAAATTGTATTCCGGTTTAGTCATCTAACCAGGAAAAATAAAATCTAAACCAAGTGTTACTGTTGATATGGTATTATTATTCATTGTTTATTCGTTAAAATGAAATCAATTAAAGAAGCTCAAAATAAAAAAATTACAAGCAAGCTGACGTGAACTTTTTTACCTTAGAAATTAAGATTTTTTAATTTCTTTTTTTTACAAATACAAGATGATTTTTCTTATTATAGGTTTAATTTCAAAACTACATTTTGGGCTAAATCAACTGAATTTTATCTAAATTCCATGAAATAGGAATATTTAAACTTTATAACCATTATGATTAAATAAAAACTAGAATATTACTGAAGAGCAAGAACCTGTAACTAAAAGAGAATTACTCGACTTTATAATAATAACATCTTAATTAGAGTAATATCAATAGTTTCGTAACCACAGCAATAGTCTATATTGGCGGTTTGAAATTAAAATAAAATCCACAAACATGTATGCTTCTTGAAAACAAAATTGTTATATAGCAATTTGTTAAAACTATTAATGTTTCAACAGATGGTAAATTTTTTTCATAAAAAATGTGTATATACTTGTTATATAATAAAGAATGAATCAATAACAGATATATATCACAGGACTACAAGAGAAAAAATAATTTTTGGTGCCTAGGATCTTGGAATTGATTTTAGATATATTTGGGACGCTGAATCTAAATATGAAATCAATTTTTTTTCTATCACTTCTACCTTTTTGAAATAAGTGTGAAGAAATAAGTAAAACCGCCTGCTTGACTGAAGCCACTTCCTTCGTGCTTGACCAGGCAGGGAATTCCCACTTTTTCACAAGGAATCCTATCCTTCATTTCAAAGCTTCAATTAAGTTTAAGGTCAGTTTTTGAGTTTTAGTCGTGCAGGATAGATGAAAGTTGATAAAAAATGAGTTCAAGTAAAAGAAGTTGTGTAAATCATCCTGATGTGTTTTGCTACATATGCGAAGAATAGATATTAAAAGATAACAGAAAGTGACCTTGTAAAAAGAGCTTATCATGGATATTTGGTGTTAAGCTCGATGATCAGGAAAAATCCTGGGCACCACACCAGGTTTGTAAAACTCGTAGAGAACAATTATGCCAGTGGACTAGCGGAAAAACAAAAAGAAAAAAACCGAGGGTTTGGAGAGAGCCCAAAAACCACATCAATAACTGTTATTTCTGTCTAGTAAATATTACTGGAATCAATTGAAACAACTGTAGCAAGTGGACTTATCCTGATTTCATCTCTGCAAGATGCTCGATCCCTTACTCAGAGGAAGTACCGATCCCAGCATTTCACCATCTTCCAGAGCTTTCTAAGGACAAGTATTGTCCCTATAATCACCCTTCTGATACTAATGAAGTTGTGATTACGAGATGTCAACAATTCCTCAACATTTCAACCAGGATGAGTTATATGACCTCATCAGAGATCTAAACCTGTCAAAAAAAGCTTCTGAATTACTAGCTTCCATGTTGAACAACAAAAATTTACTGGAACAAAAAACTAAAATTACTTTTTATCGTACAAGATAAAATGGTCTGCTATTGTTCTTCTCTCAAGAAGAAAATCTTGTATTTTGTCACGATATTGGAGGACTTCTGGAAAAAAATGAGTCTTCCTGAATATTTTTCAGATGATTGGTGCCTATTTATTGATAGCTCAAAGCGAAGCTTGAAACGTATTCTTCTACACAATGGGAACAAATATGGTTCAATACCAATTGCTCACTTAGCGACAATGAATGAAACATATAGCAACATAGCTTTGGTCTTGGAGATCAGGTATCATAAACATCAATTGGTGATTTGTGTGGACTTCAAAATGGTAACCTTTCTCCTCGGACAGCAAAGTGGCCACACCAAATATCCTTGTTTCTTGTGTCTCTGTGATAGCAGAGACAAAACACAACACTCAGTTAGATAAGAGTGGCCTTAGAGAGAAGCCCTGGTTGTTGGAGAAAATAATGTTATTAACGAACCCTTGGTTGAACTAGAGAAAATCATGTTTCCTCCACTGCATATCAAGCTGGGCCTTATGAAGCAGTTTGTAAAGATTCTTGATAAGGACGGATCATGCTTCGCATTTGTAGGGGAAAAATGCCTTCCTTGAGTAGAGAAAAAATTAAAGCAGGAATATTTAATGGCCTAGAAATAAGGAAATTCATTAAGGACCAAGCCTTTGTAAATTCCATAAATGAGGCTGAGCAAAAATCCTGGACTTCATTTGTTGCAGTTAACAGAAATTTTCTGGGAAAAGAAGATAAGCAGAAAACCATGTTAACTGGTAAACGATATGCTTAAAAATTTCAAATTCCTTGGATGCAACATGAGTATTTAGGTGCACTATTTACACAGCCACCTGGACCATTTTCCTGAAAATTTAGGAGGCCAGCAGTGAGGAGCCAGGTGAAAGATTTCATCATGATATTATAATTATGAAGGACCGCTATCAAGGAAGATGGGATACGCACATAATGGCAGATTATTGCTGGAGTTTAAAAAGGGACTGTTCCAAGATATATTCAAGGTCACGAAAAAGAAGCTTCCGAAGTGTTGAGTGAATGGTTGATTCCATCGATGGCTTGGTACTATCTTTGTATATATTATAATATTAGCATATGCTAATAATATTTGTATGATATAATGATATTTGTATAATATAACAATATTTGTGTAATTTAATAATAACAATTTCATGTTTAATTTTAAGATTTGATTCATGGATTTAACTTATTATAACATTAAATGTACATTTCAATAAAACATTATATCTTTGAAATTTGACCTCCTTGGTAAAAACTAATGCCATATTTGAATTCAGGGTACCAAATTTATATGAAATCAGCTCCAAATCAAGCAGGCACCAAAACTACTGTTGGCCTGTGTAATATACATATGCAAGATGATCGAAACATAAAGATGAATGCATTGTGATTTTTTTTTATTTATAAATAAAATCGTTAACAAATAAAAATGTTTATAGATTTTCTATAAATTATACATTACCTATACATTATAATAATTATACATTACTTTCGATACATCATTAGTCGGAATGACGTATTTAGCAACAAAAAAAAATCCTATCAATTATTAACGCTTACAAAAAAATATAAACTAGATAATCTGTTCAGCTTAAATATTTTGTGGGCATTTTCCAATTATTTCGACTTTATTAACATAAGACGCAAGGTATCTTTTTGTACCAATTAAACTTTAAAAAAATAGATCAAATTTCTTTTTTTAAAAACATATTAATGAATTTTATAAATAAATTAATAAAAAATATATTAATTTTTTTTTTTTTAATTTCAAGCATATGCTTAGTTTAGGTATACTTTGAGTTACTGAAATTTATTGTTTCTGTCAGTTCCCTTCTAAAAATTTTAGATATATGTCTTATAAAGTTTTCAATAGCAATTTCCAAATGCCCAGCAATTAAAAAAATCATTAATTTACAGATGCAAATTCACTTCTACTCAAAGAACATGTGATAAACACCCAACAAGTAGCATAACAGAAAAGGAAAGGCTATTTTAAATGGGTATTTTATAATAAGCCTGATCTTAACTGCAAAATAATAAGCTAAAATTATGAAAATTTTAATGATATGACCCAGTTCTCAATTTTTTTTTTGTTTACTTCATGACCCTGAACAGCCAGAAATATTTATAAACATCACTCCTGGGGAAAATAGCTTTAAATTTAGCTATTGAATAACCTATTTTGAAAGAATATTAAAACTACTGATAGTATACTGAATTATTTAAATGAATTTTGAAAATAAATATAACTACTACTTTTTAAATACAAGACTACTCCAGCAACAAATAATTCATAACATTAGTTTGAAACTTTTGAAGCAAAATATGTCATATTAATATTAATTTCTGAAAATAACAATCCACTGATTTGTTGAACTATTTCACATATATAATTATATTTAATGTGTAGATATAAACAAATATTTACATACCTTTAGGAATTTTCTTTATATAATTGTATTGTAGATTCAAAACCTTAAGATGCTTCAAATCTCCAATGGAAGGAGTCAAATCACATAAACAATTGTTTTGCAAATCGAGTGTAGTCAACGATAACATGCCTCCTATGCTTTTAGGCAATTCAGAAATTCTGTTTCCGTGCAGGTACAAATGCCTCAAACTTCCTAGCTTATCCAACCAAACCGGCTGAAATGTTGCACTGAATGTTTATTGTTAGGCATTATTATAGACGAATCAAACATGATTATCTTTCATACTCACTAATTGTTTCAGATCATTACATTTCAGGTACATTTCTTGAACATGTCCACCATGATAGAGAATTTCAACAGGCAACTTCGAGAGACCTCTGTAATTCCAATGCAGCGTATACTTGTCTTTCAACTCATATATAACACCTTTGTCCATATATTCACCAATATTCATTGTAACTAAATTATCAGGTACTTTTTATATTGATATAGCAACTGTACATATAAAACTGAGTATCAAATGTGTACTAATCTGTCTAAATATAAACATTTGGCTAAAAGCCTGTGTTTAATTGTAAACATTCATGTGACTAATTTAAAATATTTTTTGTTGTGTAGTTTTAAGAAGGTCAAAAAATGAATTTAGATATTTGAGTCTATTTTAGTTTTAAAGACCAGATTTTATAAATGTTGCCAAATAAGATTTAGTGGTGTACTGAATTGTCACAAACAAAAACAAATGAAACAAAAAAAAAAGAAATTATAACACAGTATAAAAATAATAGTTGAAAAACATTAAAAAATGGCTTAACCCATTCTTTGAAACATATTAGTCAATTATAAAAACACTAAAAGTTAACATTATTTTTTAAAATGGATATGGTCAACATACATATCAATATTTTGTAAAAAAATAAAAGAGGACTAATTAAGTCAAAGAGAATAAAAAATGAAAAACTACAACATTATTATATTTAATTCTTTATTCAGTGCAACCAATGGTAGTTTGATAATGGCTTTGATTTTCTTAAAAATTATACAGTAACTTTTTGAAACACATTAAATTATCAATATAACCTTTATTTTTTTTTTTAATCAAAAAACTAATTTTTTGAAGGTTAGAAATTTTTCCATAGAATATTTGATATTTCTCATAAAGGTAAAAAGATGATATTTGTTAATTAACATTTTTGGTTATTACTATTGCGGAGATCACTTCCAAAAGCCACTATATCCAAAATTGTGATTTTAAGAGAATCTATCTTATTATATGTAGTTTAGCAAGATCAAAACTAAAACTTCTAAAATGTAATTTTAAATTTTGCATGGCTATTGTGAGTGCAAGTCCTTACCAGTTTATCAATAAATAATCTGAAAAAAAAACTAAAGAAATCAATTAAGTATGGCGTAGAGAACCTTTTGGAACTTATCTTTGAAATGTAACTTGTGCAGAAAAAGTAGTCAGGACATTTTCAAATAATGTGGAACTTATGAAATCTGAGCAAGTTAGAATTTCTTGAATTTTTTTTTTTCATAACTGCGTTCTGAGTCAACTAAACATGTCACAAAAAATGCTTCAGAGCATCTGCGTGTTAATTATTGATGTTATTAGTTGATTTGTCAAATTTTAGTTTCATTGAATTTTAACTGAATTCCAATTGATTTTATTTAGCTGAAAAACTCCATTACTTTAATGTCCTATATTTCCATCTAATGAAACCATTTTTCTCTCAGATTTCAGCTGAAATCTATTCGCATAATCTAATTAAACGGCAGACCAGAAATTAATGATTTAAAATTCAATATTATCGTATTAAAACTTCTTTAATGTATAATAACTCCTTGTTTTTTCACTTTCTTACAGATTTTATAAAAAAAAAATCTGTAGGCCGAAAATGCTGGTAAGTTACTATGGCACTAATAAACCATGTAATGTAAAAAAGGTAATGTAACGGATATATTCACAGGCAAAACTAAAATCTCGACCTAATTCCCTAAAAAACATTCTAAATTATATTTTTCACCATTTGCGACTAATATAGGTAATAGCTGGGATCCAACCTTTTCGTATTTTTATTTTCAAGATTTCTGTGTGAGTTTCAAATTTAAAATTTAGATTTAGGACGGTAGAGTAATGGAAGTTATTTTTATAATTAATTTTTTTAAAAGTGGTATCGACTAATTTTAAATTAATAATTAATGACTCATATTAAGTTAATTTGATATGCCCTACAATATATAACAAATAGAGGTTAATATACAAAAATATGTTTTCTTCTACACCGGAGATCAAAGTCACTTGGTGGACATCAAATTAGATTTTTTCATTGAATAAATCTAAATAACTATTTAAGTCAATTCGATACTTTTTCACATTAATCACATAGCAAGGGCAACCAGTAATATTGATAGTTTTGGAAAAACATTTAATACCTTCTAAGAGATCATGTTATACTGAAGGTACCAAATGCCTCCTTGCTGACACCATTATATTATATCATCAGCTTTAAAAAAAATATAGGAAGCTACTTAAGAAAATGATACTATATAGAATACCTCTTGTGTTCCATGGGCTCTGTCACAACCTAATCAAACTAGAATTTATAAGTTTATTTAGATTTATATTGTCCTCACAGTATTAAATTCATATGTTTCTTCTCCACTTCTCCACACTTTGATAAAAGTAGTAAATTAGTTGGAAAAGCATTTAATGGCTAAGAAAAATAAATCCTTGAAAAAAGTAAAAAAAATGCCTTAAAAAAAGCTATAGATGCAGTTTCAGTTTTTAGTTAAAAATTCCAATAACCTTGGACATGATATTCTCAAAATGTCCACATTATTCTTCCTTTACAAAATTACATAAAAAAAATATAACATATTTTCAATAACTTTTAAATAACACTTAAGTATTATAATCCATAAAAAATCCTGTCTCAGAATATGATAAACCCATCCATTTTATATTTTCACAGTTGCCTTTTGATAAGAAATGTATAGTACTAATGTGTAATAGATTTTATTTCAATGGTCTTTGTTTTCGTATTTTTGTGGATTATATTAATATTTTATTAATCATTAACATTTTGTATTTTTTAACAATGCAAATTTTGATTTATTAATGTTAAAACAAATAAACCAATTAGATGGTATACTATATTAAATAACTATGTTTCAAATGAATAATGCTTTGTGCATTATATGCATGTTTGCGAAAATAAGAGTTTTTGTAACCAGGCTAAGACAATAATAGCATTCACTTTGTTTACAAACTTCTGCCTACTAAAGGAAAAAGTCAAACTAAACATTCAGTTGTTATTTTACTGCTCACCAACGTAACAAAATCACTCAAATATTTTATATTATTCTCAAAGTTGAGAGGTTAAGCTGTTAAAACAGAGAAAAGAAGCGGGACAAGAGACGCGGTTTAAAAATAAAAATTTTACGAACAATTAATCCAAAATTTATTCTTTTATGATTCGTTTATACAATAAAAGCACTTGTTAAAAGAACTCATTAATAGTCTTTGAAATTCTTAAGATTGCGAGCATTGAAGATACAAAATGTTGATAACTCTTTTCAAGGGACACTCTAAATAATGAAAATAGTCCCAAAATGGTCTTTGAAACCTCGGAGTGGTGAAAAAAGTTTTTCTTAAACATTTTCCAAGAACGTATTATTTTAATATATAATAAGCAAAGCCGATTCAGGTCTCTTCCCTTTTTGAATTGAATGGCAAGAATGTGGAATGCAACAATTTTGAAGTCAATGAGTATTTTGTGCAAAACACTTCTTTATTTCTCTATATAGCTTTTTATAGTACTAGTTTGGGTTAGGTAACAGGACTGTATCATGGAATGTACTCAAACTAACCTAATAAAGAGTTATATATAGAAACAAAGTAACGTTTTTTACAGAATACTAATTGTGGCTTGTTACCTTCTTGCCACAAGCCTTTCAATTAATGATTGCGCATTTCGAATATTAACAATACATATTCATGTTTAAATTGAAAATGTGGCTCCAATAACTAAGAGATTTTTATGAGTATGAAAAGTTTTATTACCTTCCCATTATATTTATATTACCTTAATAAAATTCCTCTTAGAATGGATATATCAAATATATTTTAAACAATAAACTTTTGGACAGTTTTACGAATCCTAGTTAGTTTTTTAAATTAGTTAAATAGCTAGACTTTCGCCGTTACTGTCCACCGTAGCAGTTGGCAGCGCCTGCAGGCAGTTGTTATTTACATTTTGGTGCCTACAGTTTACAGACCACTAGCAAAATGTTTAATAACATTTTCAACGAATCGACGTATATGATCGAGAAAGAATTTCAATATTCATGTTGCTTATAATTTACTAATTTGAGGTTAATTATTATAATATTTCAATGTGATGAGTAAAGTAAAAATTTATAACTAACGAGTTAAAGGTTGCTTGAAATAATAACTATAATTGAAATCATGTGATCAGATTAATTTGAATATGTATTTTATTTTTTTATTTCAGAATTTTGGATTATTATTTTCAATAATAGATCTTTGTAATTGACCTAGAATTTTTTTTTTTTAGCCCCCTCAAAATTTGAGGTTTTACGTTTAAAGATACGTAGAATCCAAATATCGAATCAAAAAAAAAATCCGTCCGTCCGCCGTCCGCGGCTTCTCTCCGAGACTACTGGACCGATTTTCTTGAGATTCGGCAACAAAGCCACACCTCGCCCCAAAATGATCCTCGGAACTCAACATTACCATCCATCTGTTTGTTTCCAAGTGACGACCGATTAGAAATTTTATAAGCCCATAACTCGGCCATTTATAAAGATAGAAGGGGAAGTAAGGTGTTTTGGAATCATCAAACTAAGGCATAAAAAAATGTGAAGAAAAAATTTAAATACGTGCTTTTGGTTTGTTATTTTCAATAACAGACCTTTATAATCGACCAAGAAAAAAATACGACTCTCTCATAAAGAAAAAAAGACCACTCTCAAAATTTGAGAGTTTACGTTTCAAGATACCTATAATGCAAGTATCGAATAAACAAAATAAAAAAAGTCATCCGTCCGCGGCTTTTTTTCCGAAACTTAACATGCTTGCGGTAAATCAAAAAAAGAAAAAGACTTCCACCAATAACTGTAGTCGGTACAGTAGGGTCTGGTCTCGCCAGCCTATAACAGAAACTTTCAGTGCGCACCCGCCTGGCAAAACCCTTTTGTTATGAAGTTCCCCTACTTAAGCATAACCTCTCTGCCTATATTCCACTCATAAGCTTCTTCCACAAGTTCTTTGCATATACTTAGTAGCTTATCTTTTACATTTATATACATTTTAAATATACCTAATTGTTGAGAAAAAAAAAACAAAAAAAAAAGGAAAAAGTTATTGTAACTGGTTAGTTATTTACTGGTATTTCGAAACTTAAGGTTTTGTTTCTGGAACCTTGCAATATCATAAATATTCCTAGTTAATTGTCATTGAAATTTTACAAAACTTAAATATTTATTAACAGTAAAATTACACAGGCCAACAAAAAAATTTTTTTGAAAACTTTTTTAACTTTAATAGTTGATCTTTATAGATTTTTATGTGCTGAATCTAAATTAGTTTTTTTGTATCACCCATAGTTTTCTGTAGGTTTCAGGCTCATCAAACATCCTAACTTTTTAAACTTCTGTAACATGTTAGCTACAATAGAAACATACTCTGGGTCTTTTTCATTTCCCAAGAACTTTGTAACGACTTGCTTAAATGATACCCATGCTTCTTTCTCATTTAAGGTCATTGTGGATTCAAAGTTAACATCAAACATCATTTTTCTAATGTCAGGTCCGATAAAGACGCCTTCTTTTAGTTTAGCTCCTGAAAGGCGGTAAAACTTTTGGCAGAAATGCTTGAAACATGGTCCATCTTTAGGCAAAGCCTTTGCAAATTGTTTCATGAGGCCTAACATAAAGTCTAATTGTTTCATGAAGCTGTTCAATTCTTTAAAAATCGCTTAATTTAATAAATTTAACTATAAAATGTGAAGAAATTGTGTGTGATACAGCTTTTTTAATATCATATTTGGATTCAGCACTCTAAAAACTATAGGAATACGGTATTTTCAGTACAAAAGTTTTTTCATCTTTAGCCTGCAAAGCTGTTAAATTCTTTAAAAATCGCTTAATTTAATAAATTTAACTATAAAATGTGAAGAAATTGTGGGTGATACAGATTTTTTAATATTATATTTGGATTCAGCACCCTAAAAACTATAGGAATAAGGTTTTTCAGTACAAAGTTTTTTCATCCTTGGCCTGTGTTATTTATGGCTGTAATTTATTTATGCTTCTCTGTTTAGGCAAAACTATTATCATTATGGGATCCGATTTTATTATACCAGTCTCCTTTTTTTAACAAGGTGATCAATTTCAGTTATTTAAAAAATTAATAACCAAAACCTTGTTTTCTTCCTTGCGTAAAACAGCTATTTTACGCAGGTGAGAGTTAGGAAAAATTTTTCTAGGAAATAATTCATTATAATTTTAAATGAAGATTGGTACAACTGTTTGCTAAAATAAAAGCTGGCAGAAAAAGTGTAAATAAAAATTTAAATTTTTAATTCGCACCTGTTCTTAAACCCACAACTCCATCTAATTTTAAAAACACTCTCACGCTCTGTGAGATGTTATTCTAGAAACAGATATACGTTGAAGGTTATACGAACCGTGAGCTAAGACTAAACAAGTTTAAGCTGTTTTGGCTAAACAAATCTACGTTATTTCGTCATGCATAGAGTAGACTTTCGCTGGTACTGCCCACTGCTGCTGCTGGCAGAGTCTGCTGGCCGTTGACTACTGCTTTAAGGAAACAGAACGAGGCATATTTCATTGGCACTGCTTGGCAGTCCAGATATGACGCCATAATGCTGTGTGCTGTCCGCCTCTGAAGGGGTCAGATGTTCGGCAGTCCGACGGTTCTATGTTATGTTATCATGTCGAAAGGAGGGAGAGGGGGAGGGGAGGAGGATCAGAGTTTTGATTATAACGCTCACGTTCCGACGTTCCCAAAGTTATTTTTTTTTTTTACCTTTATTTCTTTCTAAGTTACCTTTATTTATTTTTCTTTTTTTCTTTATTAATTAAAATTGTTAAAAATTTGAACATTACTATGGCCAATAAATTTTAGAGGATTGAAGTAACAACAGTATTCATTACATTTTAGATCTTATACTAATTAAAAAAAATCTCTTTAAAAAAGGAATTCAAGCATAAATCCAATCTGCATTAACTAAATTAAATAATGAAAGAAATTTTCATTTTAAATAAATACTCAAAGTCATCAAGAGAAATCAATTTGCTTTTTTAATTAAAGTACCTGATTTACTAATCAGATGAAGATAAAATTAGTTGATTTCACTACAAATATATGGCATTTATTACCTAAATGATCATACTAGGTTATTACAAAAGTCCTGTGCATGAACACAATCCTTAATTCCAATTCTCATAATTATCCTATAAGAATGTGTTTGTGTATAAGAATGCCTGCTATTTATATCAATGCTTACTTTGACTAACCCAAATAAACTGTTAATTCCTTGTCACTTGAATTAGCTTTATGGGCTCATTTACCTTTTTAAAACGCACGTGTAATGTCAGAAGAAAAAAAATCGTGAATCCCGGTATTTTGAGACTACTGGAAAAAAGGTTTAAGCGCAAAGGCAGAAAAAAAATTTGTGCCATCGAAGGAGAGTCAAATATCCATCCAAATACTGCCGCACAACCCAGATCAGGTCGCCCATCGGTCGTTGGTGATGACGTTCTTCTTAAATGTGTCAACCAGGACCCACATGCAAGTACTCGTGATTTATTGGCCATAGAAGGGACTCAAACTTTTACTCTGAACAGTTAGATAGAGTTTAAGCAGTTTTGAGTGCAAAGTACCCCGCCTTGGTTAGCAGAAGCCAAGCCATTTTGCCCCCAACACGACATGCCCTTGCACATCGTTCCATTTGATCAAGGAAAAATTATCGGAACTGCAAGGAATAAACGTTTTGCCTCATCAGATTATGGTTAGTTCAGATCAATGGCTCATTTTTTAGAAGGAGTGATACCGGCAATAAAATCCAATTACTGGCACAAAGATGGGTGAAAGTAGTTGTTGGTTGGTCGTAGTGAAACAGTTGGTCGTAGCTTAAAACAGTTCATTAAAAAAATTGAGGAGCATAAAATTTCCTACAAGAATGTTCCATTTATTTATTTTTCGTACCTGTTATAGCGTAAGAAATATACGCTCTTCAAAGTAAAAAAATAAATTTGACTCTACACTAGACGTGATAAGCTGAAAGACCCTAACTCCGAATCATTTTTTTAAATACATTTTTGTATTGTACTCGAATTGCTCTCAAATATAAATGTTTTTATGACATTAGAAAGCCCTAAAACTAATTATTAAGATCTAACCATTGTTTTTAGTGCTTTCTAATGTCATAAAAAGGTATAATTTGTAGAACAATTCAGGTAAATTACAAAAATGTATTCAAAAAATCTGGTGCGGTGCGCGCATCACACAACTTTCCCTTACCGTCCTATAATAATTATCTTTTTAATATAATTTTAAAGAGTTCATATAAATACTGTTTCTAATAAACTCAGCAGCATTCACTTCTTCTGCCACTTAAGTACAATAAAACAGTTTTTAAACAATTATAGTACAACAATTCTGTATACTACCTATATATTTTAACTTTGTCAAGTTGCAAATATATTTTAAAAGTTTCTGGTTTAGTTTCCATGGAAACATTTTCTTTCCATTAAATAATGTGAAAGTTGAAATTATTAAGTTAATTTCCGCTTTTGTATTCTTAAATTACTTTGTTACAGAGCGTATTGTTTACAACAGATTGGCGGATTGGTGGGAGGAGGTAAGGTCGCATCCATCTCCTTTCGGATGCGCTCGGTTATCCATACACTCCTCATAAAGTACACTGTATCTTCGCTAATACTGGTCCGATTTTGATGATTCTTTTATTGTTTTTTAGATAATTTAATTACCTTTGATACAATTCTAAACATAATTTACCATTAAATGCATGTATGCTTTTTAAGCCATGCGCAAATAAAATATTCTTTTCATCATAACTTTTTTCCATGCAATTCCTCGGTGATTTACTACATAAATGAAAAGTTAAAGACCCTTATGAAGAATAATTTAGGCAAGTTTCATCAAAATCGTTAGAGCCGTTTTCGAGAAAATTGTAAAAAAGTGTAAAATCGATTATATAAAGTGGCACTTCCGGTTAGTCGATTTTGACGAAAATGTTGCCGTAACATCACATGCATGTGCCAATCTTAAATACATAATTTCAGTATGGTACAACTTTTCATTTTTGAGCTAGACTAATCACATACATACAGATCATTTTGCGGGACTTCGTCATTTGGACTCGGGGGCCAAATTTAAAACGTATATTTCCGTCGAAAATTCGAATTCGAAAATACAGGACTATACTTTTCCTTTTATCGTTTTTACTTTGAAGAGCGCATATTTCTTATACTATAACTAATACGAAAAAAAAATAATAGAAGCATTATTTTAGGAAATTTAATACTCTTTAATTGTTTACATAAAAGTTTTAAGAAGGAACCAACCGTTTTCGAAATATAACCGGAAAACATGGCCTTTTCTCTCCCCCATCCTGTCTTTGCCTACGCTCATAAATCCTAGGACTTTTAGTATATTTACTTCTTAACTAGTACAAACAAAGCCATGATGTCAATTTTGTCCGTCCCGTCATATCCTTCTACACCCTTCCTTTTGAGTATTCATTGACTGGACTATTATTGAACGACCCTCGTACGTGAAGTTCATCTCGTAAAATGAGTAGTAATCGTATAAAGTATTTAATATATTGTATATATATAATATAAGAGTAATAATATTGATCTATAAACAATAAATAATTTAATTAAAACCTTTTCGAATGATTCAAATCAATGCAGATAAATGTGAGGTTATCAGACAAGTTCGTCTGGAAGAACAATAAGACTCTTATCTTACGTTGAATCAATCACGTTTACTTTATATAATTTTTTTCAAGGATAAAAAAAAAGTTAATTGTTCACACTTAATAAAAGATAGATAATGGCCAAATATAAACAACAATAAAAAAGATATCTTGTCATTCGATTATTTTAATGCCCACTTCTGGTCTTCAAGTATATCACGCCTCTAGACAAATCAGTCTTTATCTTGTGTAGTTTTTGTAACATAGCCTTAGTACCTTCCCAGCGCGTGGAATACTTTGAGAGCTGTCTGTATGATGGGATCTGAGATCTCATCCGAAGATAGCGATGAATTCAACGATTCAGAATTAGATTCGGACTATTTCGTTGTAAGTATACACAATTTATAATTAAAAAAAAAAAGTTTTATATATATTGGCTGTCGGAGCTCCCGGAGGCAATAAAATGTCTGTAGAAAGACCACATCGCGCGGCCAAAGATCTGCACGGTCTATAGTGCCAACAGAAAAAAAAAAAAAAAAAAATATATATATATATATATATATATATATATATATATATATATATATATATATATATATATATATCGAAAAAGATCCTGCCAAAATAAAGACTGATATCATTAGTATTCTGAATAAGTATAATAGCTACCTACATGAAAAGGATATGGAACATATACAGGATTCAGATGACAGTGAACATTTGAATATTTTTTGCAACAGTTACCTAAAAGCCATGGTATTTATTATTGCCCGCTAGCTTTAAATACACTAGGGCATCAATGAAAATTAGGCTCTCTGGTAAACACATGATAAAGATTTCCATAAATATGCAATAATCAGAAATGATCCATAACAAGAATGTAAAATGTGCAACAAATAAAAAGTTGTATATATATATATATATATATATATATATATATATATATACACATATATATTTAAAACATGTATTATTTAAGTGACCTATGTAGTATACCAATTTGTGATTAAGACATTAACAAGGAAGGGAAAATTTTAATGGACTCGGAATATTTAAACCTCAAACAACAGATGAAATGAGAAAATTGTACTTGTTCATTAGTGGAATTACTAATTATAGAGAATTGGTTGGGTAGATCAGATTAAACAAAGTCCTTGTCTAACTGTAATTGGCTATATAATAATTTTTGGTTTCATATTTATTGTATTAATAATATATATATTTTTTAGTTGTTTAATTTAATTTTTATCGCTTTCTTATCTAAGTTTATGCATACTTATAATTATTTTTTATGCTTGTATTTATTTTAATTGTTTTTAATTGATATTTATAGTCCGTAGTATGTTATTTGGTGGTGTAGAATTAATATTTTAATTTTTTAAAAATGGAAAAAAAAATGAAGTGTAATTATAATTGTGATGGTGATAATTTAGAGAAAGGCTCTATTGGTATAGGATTCTTCCCTGGAAACAAATGTAAATAATTATAAATATATGTATATATTTATAAAAGTGACTGAATACATCAGTAACGACTCGCTACAAACGAACGCACACATCACCATACATACAGATAACAAAATTTTACTGGACTCTGTAAGTAATTCAGACATTCATGACCATTTGACTGACCAAATTAGACAAAATTTAATAGAACTTAAAAACATAGGGACATCGGTGACTCTTCAATGGATAAAGGCACATTCAAGAGTTGAGGGTAATGAACGGGCCGATTACCTTGCTAAAGAGGCGGCAAAAAGAGGGATGTTCATACATAAAGAGGGATCTGCAATTTGATTTGGTTAAAAGATGGGATCAAATATGGGTGACCTCATCCAAATCACCTAGCTTACACATATTTATACCCTATATTACATTACACAATTACAGAACTATACACAGTAATGATTACCATGTAAGGAAAAGATGTAAAATATATATATATATATATATATATATATATATATATATATATATATATATGTATATATATGTATGTATATGTATATATATTTATTTATTATAATGATTTTAAATCAATAAACTATTCACGACATCTTATGACTATATTTCTCAGTATTAATCTGGTAAATATAAACGTTTTAAAGCTACCCAGGTAATACATGTAATGGTTATAAGTTAATGGTATATCTCATGTACCAATACAAATCGATAATTTTTGTTCATTGATTTTTTATAGAGAGAATTATTTTTAGTATATGTAAACTCTTGAATGTACCAAGCGTTAGCACGAAACGAGGAACCAATTCCAAATAACCGGTTCTGGTTTGCAGCACTCAAAAAATGAGTATTATACATAATAAACAATAACTTTATTTAAACGCCGCATTATCAGTTTAATTTTTATCAAGCCATTATTAGAAATAGAAAAATCTGGTGCACTTTTTCACGTCTTTTCTCACAAAAATATATATATATATATATATATTTTTTTTATTTTTTTTTTTTTACAATTGCAGTAGGACAATTCTGTGCACTGTATAGGTATTATTTTTGGATTGTCAAAATTTTAAAAGTTTCGATTTAGTTTCCATGAAAATTTCATCTATTTTTCATAGAAACATTTAGTTTCCATGCGCTGCATCATTGCTAATACTGGTCTAATTTTGAATTTATTTTTTTTTAGATTTTTAGAGAATTTTATTACCTTTCATATAATTATCGGCATAGTTTACAATTAACTGTATACTTATTGAATTTAGCGCAAATATATATATTTTTTTTTCAACTTAACTTTTTTCCTTAATTTTTAATTTTTTTCGGTAATGTAGGTACTACATTTATTATAGATTTTTAGAATCATTAAAACAAAGTAACATTTGATTAGAATTTCTTATTTAAATAAGCAAAAATGTTAAACAAATTCAACCTCGAAGTGGTGTTATTTCCCCGATCACCGCAATTTCATGGTGTTTGGAGCAATTTTTACTTAAGTGGAAATGACATAAATTATATCTCTGTAACCATAGATTTTAGCGAACAAATGTATAGAACCATTTTTATAGAAATTTCTAAGTACTTTAATTTTGTACGTAATAATGTCTGCCATAAACCTCATGGTTTTTGAGATTTTCACAAAAAAATGAAAATAAATCTAAATTTTCTATCTCTCTCCTCTCTCTATCCATCAATGACCGTCACAGGAAACTCTTTGCCAGTCATTAATGGAAGAGTAGTGATCAATTTATGACATTTTAGTTGTCATTACCAAGATTCTCGTCTGAATATAACATAACTGGCATGTTATGTATGAGAGAGATCAGCGCCCATGGGTTCCTGCTCCTAACATGAACTTTTATTCAAGAAGATCTCTTAGCGCGCTCTTTTTCAATTTTCTTCCGGTGTACTCAGGCGTGTCCATCGCCGCAAATTTCTGTATAAGTTTGTTATAGTGTATTATCAATAGCGGATCTAGGCCTTGCAGGACCCTGGGTGATATGATATTGCGGGACTCTCCTCGGTTAGGGGGTTGGAGGATACCATTAGTGGTACTGGTACTGGTAATGATAGGGAGACATGTCCGATAAATGAAATACTACCATGTCGAAGAAGGGATCCGGAAAAATAATTTGAAAATGTTGAGATAAAATGTTAGCATTTTATACCACGATAATTATGTATCCAGCTTATAATTTTGCATTTTCTAATTTTTATGTTTTTTTTTCGTTCAGAAGCAAATTCGTACAGTTAAAATTTTATTTTAGTATAGCCGTGGTCTATAGCAGTTAACTGTTAACTATGTTAACTACTTTCGTCTGTATATAATTTATTATTATATTATTTATTATATTATTTATTATATTATTTAATTTTTGTATACGGCGTGGGGCATGGCGGGCAATCTTCAGTATGCATTATTAATTCGTCTGTAGTGTATAAGCCATATATTTAATTTTTCTTTAACGCGGTTCTCCCTTCTTCCCCTGGGTCCGCTGCAGTGTAACATGTAAAAAATTTTGTTTGTACTACAGATATGATCTTGTACAGTAAGTGTGTGTGTAATGTCTCGTTTCTGACGTTCCATGGTGAGCGTGCTATTTGCAAAACACTAGTGTTTTTTATAGAAAAGTTAAAAAGAATATCTGCTGCACCCATTACACAAATTTCATTTACCTCCTTATTTGAAACAAATTTTAATAATTTCCATTTAGTTTCTTAGGAAATTTCATTTTCTTTCCATGGAAGCATTTAGCTTCCATTAAATGATATAAACTATAAATTATTATTTGCAACAAACACTTAAGTTTATGCCTTTTTCGTCATTCTCCTCTATCTTCTACAACTTTATATGTTTAATTTTTATTTTTCTCAAATCTTTAGCTTTCCAACGGTATATTATACTTTTATATTACTACTCTTATTTATGGAAATTTGTTTTTGATCTGAGAAAATATTTCTCATTTAGTTAAATATCAAATTCGAAATCAAATACTGATCCATTTTCGATGATTTTTGTTGTTTTTTTTTGTAGAGAATTTTATTAACTTTCATATGACTATATACATAATTTAACATAAAATGCATACTTTTTATGCGAAAACAGTTTTTTTTTTTCGTCATACCTTTTTTTTCCTTCATTTTCTCGGAGATGCACTACATATATGAAAAGTAAAAGGGCTTTAAGTCGTAAAGGAAAAGTAAAGGAGAAGCCTTTAGGCAAGTTTCATCAAAATCGTTAGGCCGTTTTCAAGAAAATTGTAAAAAAGTGTAATATAAATGATATAAAGCCGGATCCTGTTGATTCGGTTTTAGCGAGTTTCTGTAACAACTCAAGCAAATACCTACCTTAAATATGTAATTTCAGTTTCATGTAAATAGAGAGTATTAAGTGGGACTTCCGTTAAGTCCAACACGGTATATATAAAATGTTTGCTAATACTGGTTCCATTTCCATGATTTTTTTATTTTTATTTTGTAGAGAACTTTATTACCTTTCATATAATTATACGAAAATAAAATTTTCTTTGCATCATAATTTTTTCCCTGAATTTTCTTGGAGGCGTAATATTTATATGAAAAGTGAAAGGGCTTTAAGGAGAAGACTTTAGGCAAGTTTCATCAAAACAAAGGTCTTGCCTAAAGTCTTTTCGAGAAAATTGTAAAAAAGTGTAAAATCAATCATATAAAATTAGCACTTGCTGTAAGTCGATCTTAGCGAAAAAGTTGTTGTAACATCACAGGCATATAGCTACTTCAAAGAACTAATTTCAGTTGTTTACAGCTTTTCGTTTTTGAGCTAGGCTGTTCACACAGACCACTTTGCGAGACTTGGTTATTTGAACTCATATAGAGACCCTAAAACGTGCATTTCATTTGAAAACTCGGATTCGAAAATTTTTCACGATCGCGATACTTTTCTTTATTTTATATTTCATTTACAGGTAAGTGAAATTAAAAATTGGTTTCAAGTGAAAATATTTTTTATAGCCTGTGAATAGGAGAAATCAAATAGATTACGTCCCGCTGATTGCTCATTTACGATACCGTTTATCTTGCTCGCAATATAAACATTTCAACAAAGATTAGACGTTACCATTTATGATAACCGAAGGATAAAAATACTATCAAACAGTCTTAATATTGTCACAAGCTATCTTTATTACTACTAACAGTCCGTAAACAATATACCGTCGATAAACTCGACTCTAAACCCTTCTCTCGTATACAGTTCAAGGTTTGAAGTGTTGCCTCAGATTTGATAATGTTCGTTCATAAGGCTTAAAACAGGAAAAGCTTGTTTAGGATGGCTTGTTTGGATTCGTCTAGATTGCCGGAATCACTTTCGCTTCTCTGGCTTTGTAGCTGTTGCTAAACTAAAAGTTGGCGATCCAGTTTCTGTGACATTTACAAGCATAGCGAGGATTTGTTGAAACCTCGTTCGGATTTTTCCATACCTGGGAGTAATAACCTCTGTGATAGATTGTTTGCCTATTATCAATAATTCACTCATAGATTATGTTTATCAGCAAACATGTTTGCTGGATTGGAAATCAGGTAAATTCATTCTCAGAGTTTGTGATCAATATCAAACAATTTTCCTAACTTGTGCAAAGTTCAGCTTTTCGGGAAAAGTGATTTTTCCACATGAAAATGCTCTTGTGGTTCGGGTCACACAAAAAAAAATTGTTTAACTTAGATATTATTGTTTACTCTATAATAATATTTCGTACGGCAAAACCTCTGAATACAGAACAGCCATGTTGAATATTTTTCTCTAATTAATTAAAAGTTAAGTTCAAATATCTGGGAGCCCATTTGGGTGAGAATGGAACCATCGATGTGTAAATAAATGAAAGATTGAGTTCGGCTGGAAAGATGTTTTATGTGGTAAATAGAAAATTTCTGATTAAAAGGAAAGTAAGCAAGGACACAAAATTAAAGGTTAACAAATCTACGTTTCTCCCCGTACTAACTTACTCCTCGAAATCTTGGACAGTAGCCATGAAACACAGAAGCAAGATAGAGGCACTCAAAATGACATTCCTTAGAAAGATAGAGGGGGAAACCAGAAGAGACCGAATCCACAATACAACCATTCGATCAAACCTCGGTGTCGAACCTGCTGAAAAGTTTGTTGAAGAAAGGTATCTAAGGTGGTTTGGACACGTTTTATGGATGAACAACAATCGTCTTGGCAGGATGACATATGAAGCCAAGGTTGACGGTAGAAGGCCCAGAGGAAGACCCCGATCCACCTGGTTTGCAAAGAGAGGACTGGATTGGAATAGGAGAAGAGAAAGACATGAAACGTTTTTCCCCAAATAACAATATATTATTTTTAAATTTTATTCTTTATTTTATATTTTAGAATTGTATTAATATGGCAAAACTCTTGCAATTAAAACTAGCTGATTCGGCAATGGTTCGCTATTGCTGGATTTGAGTATATAAATATTATAGTATATATAGTATTAAAAAATCAAATTAATTGAAGTTCAAAATAGAATTAGTTCACCCGTTCAAAAGATTATCGTGACACAGACAGACCAATTGCCAAAAATACGTTGTTTTTTTTCTCAGAGGGCTCTGTAAAGCGAAGATTTGTTGAAACAGTCCAGGCAACATATGCCAAAAAAGCGGGTGTAGGCTAAATAATTGTCGGAAAGCTGGAAATATTTGTAATCCCTTCAATTCCATGTAAAAAGAGTAAATTGAAGTTTCCACCAAATTTCTGCTCGTGCTTTATGAGGGGTGCCCCAAAAACCTCGAAATTTTCGAACTTTTTTTGGTTTTCCGACTATTAATTCCTAAACGGTGCATTCAATCGAAAAAGTAATTTGATAATAAATTGAAGAACATTAGGATCTGCGTCAAATGAGTACCACTACATAAGCATTCGGTTACGAGGTGTGGCCGAAAACCAGGGTCATAAAACGTCGATTTTTTCCGAGTTTTTTTCAAAAACTGAGCAAAAGTACTATATAAGAGTCTGTAGCTTGGAAATGAGTACTCTAAGAGAAAAACTAATAAGAAACTGTTGTAGAGCATCAAATTCTGCGTCCGCTGAACTTTTAAATTCGGTCAATTACATCTCTTGAAATTAGCAATCTCCCGATCTCTGACAATTGGTATATCAGCTCAGTAGAGATATCATTTTGGATGTCAAAAAGTGGAGTAATTCTGATACTTAGATATGCTGCATGCATTGCCTCTCTCGTTAAAATTCAAGTTTTCAACCTTCTCCTTCTTGTGTGTTTTTCGCCATCTTGAAAAACCGCTAAGCAGAATCACTTATTTTAGTTATTCCTCAGAAACTCGCTTCCAAAGCATTTAAGGTGAAAATGTGTTGTCGAAAACCACGATCTTGTAGTCAGCTTCAATGACCAGTTATTTGTAACAATTCCAGTAACCGTAATTTGTGGCGTCATCAATAAATGTTTTGATCGGAATTTATTTCATTTAAAATTACCGGGTTTTCTCCCAAAAAAACAGTTATTTGCACCGGTTAAAACCGACTGCTTTTAATTGAAGGTAATATACCCGGAATAACCTGAAACCGATAACCGTTTTTTATTTTTCTCAAAAACGTCCGAGGGCTTTAGGACCCTCGCCCCAAAGTGTACTGCTGTCACGTCCTCCTACTTATAGGTAGCATTGCCATGATTATTCTGTTGCAAGGTCCCAAGGCCATCTTCTTTTCAGATTTGGGAGTAGGTCGGAAAACAGCCTACTAACTATTGGGATTTGTATGCGTATTGATTTCGAAATTGAAGGAATTATATACAAATTTAATTAAGATGGAAAAGTATCCAAACTAGCACGATATTAGGTTGTATTAGAATACATTTCTCGAAAATTTATTTTCAAAAATATTCCTTAAGTTCTCTTCCTCGTAAAATTACTTCCATGGGTTTGTAAGAGGAAATTCTGACGCGTTATTATAAAATTTAATACATCAGACCTTTTTGAGTTGAATGGGATACTATTTAAAACCTTTTTAAAAGATATAGTCAAATAACAATTATAAATAATGCTGAAACACTTAAATTTATCGTATATTATAGAGGTGCATCTGAAAGAGATATCTACCTGTAAAAGAATTTTAACAACGTTTAAAAACCGTCTCAAATCAGACTTCAAAAGAGTTCCGTTGTTAAAATGGTAAACAGGTGATTGCAATTCGTGATTAGACAATGGAATTATAAGTCTTACGCAATATTCAGCTCACTCGTGCTAGACTGTGAATGGTAGATAAAGGGAACTTCAAGGCCATTGTTGCTTTTAAAAGTGCAACTGCATAATTTTTCAACTTATAGAGTTTTCTTCATTAAATATTTATTAACAACCATCACAATCTATTCCAAGATGTTTAATATCAATCATAAATAATATAAATTATTTAAGTACATCTGTTATCATCGTATCTATCTAAACACGTCTGAATGTTTACTACAGTAATCTCTAGATTAATTCAAATACTCTATCCATCACATATTTTCAAAAATCTTTTTTTTTTTTTTTTTAAAAACTTCAAAATCGCACACAACAAGCACTATAAAAATTATGATTTTTTTTTTTTTACAAAAGCATATTATTAAGTAGACTAAGTAACAAGTTCAAATCAATTTAAACATTATAATCATTTATTATTTATTGATGTCTGTGCCAATCCGCTCCAAAACTCTTTCGTTTCAACTATTAAGTTGCTACAATTTCTTCCATTAATTGAGATATATCTTAACACATTAGCAACTTACTAATGACAAAACAATGTTCTTTGGAGATTACTCTAGTTTAGAAAATCAATATTTGTTTTATACTCGTATTTGTTTGACTAAATTGACTGAATCGTTTCTTAAAAATACTATTTCTAATGTTATTCATTTAATCATTTTGTCTCCCATAACAGCACGTTGATTCGAAAACGATATAATTTTTTTCATTCTCATTAATCTGAAAGTAACGATAAATCATTTCTTTAATTCAAATTATTTGAAGTAAAACTTAATAATAATAATAAATTCTTTATTTATTCCGGGACATATGCCTTTAGAATAATATAACAGGTAATATCAGTAGAGCTTTAGGGTCTTAGAGTAGAATAAAAAAGAACAAGATAATCAGCAAATAATAAAATAAATAAACGAATAAGAAAAAGAAAGATGAAATTATTAGAATTCATAATGACATAACTTTTAAACCTTTAAGCAAAAAACAAACTTCCACAATTAATACATAAAAAATAATTAAAATTAAAGGGAATGAATTTATAATAATAACAAAAGTAAAAATAATTTATTAATACATAATTAGGCGCAAGTTTTAGTTGAACATAAAGAGTACCTATTTACAAATCTTTTGGAACTGTATGGACAGGAAGTGACTGAATAGACGGGATTTGAAGGTGGGAAGAGTATTCGAACAACGGAAGGAAGAAGGAATGGAATTCCATAAGGATGAGGAGCGGATAAGAAAAGATCAGTCAAAACCTGCGGATCGGTGGGCCGTTAAATATAAATCAGAAGACCGAGAGCGGGAATGAACAGAGGATTTGAATTGAAGGAGGTCGAAGATATACGATGGACGGCGGGGTGGGATGACTTGGTAGAGGAAGGATGCCAGGAGGTACATACGAATAATTAATTATTGTAATGCTTAGGTTGATTTGGAAAGGAGCGGAGTAGCTCAGCGGTAAGGCACTGTTACCATGCACCCGGTTCCGGGTTCGAGACCGGTTTTGGCAGATAACTATTTATTCTGTTATCAGCCGTGGATTGACCCTGTGAGGTCGGGAGACATTCCTGGGGCACACTCAGCCTCTATAAAGTGGATACTCTTAACTTAAAATCTGGCTGTTGTGCGTGATCTCTGCCAAATCACCTCCTTGCATAACCGTTGGCTTTGGAACAGTACGGTCCTTACCAAGTAATGAACCCAAAACCCTTCACGGGTTGTTGTGGCACAGGTTTAGATTGATTTGGAATAGTTTCTTAAGCTACTTAATAATATGCTTTTGTAAGAAAAATTATTTCATTCTTTTTAGTGGTTCTTGCATACATTTTTGAAGTCGGGTTTTTCCTATAAAAAGTTATTATTTATTACTTTTTAGTGGTTCTTGTGTACCGAATAGAAGTAGTCTTTTTGTTTTAATTTTTCATTTTGATATTTAGTTTTTATTTCATATTTATCATTTATCATATTTATTTAGTATAAAATAAAAAATTTTATTAATTGCCTATTGCCCACTGTCAGCCAAATGCCTTTTTATTTATCTTATTTTAAAAGGAAACCAATAGACTTAGAAATATATACTGTGAACTAAACTACTGTAATTACCGCGAGTGACTCAATCTCTAAAAGTTTTCATCGGATTCTGATCAAGGTATGTAGGTATTTTTTGAGCGAACGGCTAAACCGATTTTTAGGTATGATTCCTCATATTATTTGGTGAGATCCCGTGAATGTTTTGAAACAGTTTGAGCTCAAAACACTGAACTAATATTTTCAACAATCTCGAATTTTTTTTGCTGTTTCATATTATACATGCGTAAGTTCATGATCATAGGTAGTAAAATATTAATTGTTCGTAGTAAAAAATACTATACTCTCTAAAAGTTTTTATCGGATGGAACCACACCCAAGGTGTACCCTTTTGATTGACAAAAATCACAAAAATCGGTTCCAGATTGGCGAATTTATGTCTGGACATAAACAGAACATAATGTCAAACTGATAGCCTTTTTTTAAGTCGATTAATTAACCCACATTTAACACAATATTTATATTATCATTAATTTTTTAACTTGGTCAAAGTCACAAAAACCATAAAGAAAATTAGAACATAGAAGTTATTTAAATTTATGTAAAATCAAATTTCATCCTCCGATATTCAACGGTTTGTCGTGTCCGCAATGAATTATTTATTAATTTTTTAAAATTATGATGCAATTTACTCAAGTAAATTACACGAGAAATCAGCTGATACTTCTGTGATGTTTCTGTAAAGAGGTATAAGTAATTTTTTTGCGATAATGGGTTTTAATTATATAATAAAGAAGAATATAAATCAATGAAACAGAGAATGTGAACACTGTTTCATTGTATATCCTTTATCTCAAAGGCAAATTATAAAGAACAAAATATAATTTAAACTCATTGTCGCAAAAAAAAGTAACTTGTACCCCTTTACTCAAACACCAGAGAATTTCTTGGTAAGCTAATTCTCAAATAAACTGTCACCTTCGAATTCTGGAAAAGAAAGAAAATAAAATATTCATTTCATAGAAAGTAACCTTGGGCTATATATAAGAGTTTTATCAGTATTAAAGAGTACAAAATATGTCTTGGTTGGCGCATTTTAAAATTTATCGATTTTCTAAGTACTTAAAAATTTAGAAAACCCATTAATGCCGCGAAAGTTACGCACTAAACAATTTTTCTTGATTTTTCCGAAGTTTTTTTTTCCTATTATTACCTAGTAATGGACCCCAGTGTTCAAAATTTACTTTTTTAATTTAAATTAAATATTTAGTGAAAATTTGCGAGATTCACTTCGGACAGAATTATTTGGCATCGAACATTTTACAAGAAAATTTTAAAGACTTTTTATTTTAAACATTAAATATCTCAAAATGTACTCAGGTTTGAGGACAACTTAATGCTGATTGAGGGGTTGAAAAAAGTTTTAATTATAACACTATACAAGTATAAACTGTAACTTTTCGACTTGTTTTAGCAACCTTCAATCAAATAGTCAAATTAACTGAAAATGTTGCATTAACAAAATAATTGTCAAGAGTTGTGAAATATAAAATCTCAATTTTAATAATCGGTGCACTTTTATTCTTAGAGCTCATATTTATTTATCATTAAATATCATTTTATTTGAAAATTTAACGATAGGTGTAAATTTAATTCGCAAAATGAATATAGATATCTCACATTCTTAAAAGTCAAGTAAGGTGTAAGCTAAATAATGTTTTAATGTGTGATAAAAACTCACTATTTTAATATCATAACTATTTTTTATAATAGTTAAAATGTTTAGAAAAAAATTTAATAATGATTTTTAAAGGATTCTTAACACTCAGATTAAATTAATTTTAAAATAATAATAACTATAATATAATAAGATTTAAATTGTTAAAAATATTGTAAACATTTTTTTTATATGATGACAATATGATCGAATTGTTACATAAACTTAATTTTTGTATTAAATTCAAATGAATTATTTTTTATGTATCTTTTATGGTCTTCAATGATAATCCAAATTTAATTAGAAGTGGCTAAAATAGATAAAAAGAAATGATACTGAAATGATTAACTAAGAGTCATTTTAAATTTTCTGAAGACGATGATAGCTGATTTAATTATTTGCATTCATAAATAATAATTTAAAAACAAGAAGAAATGCACACAAGATGGTCTGAGCTACCTTGAGGTTGCAACAGTGCTATCTCAGGTTACTTAATTTGTTGCTGGTAATGGCTGTGTTTACATTTTTGCTGACAGTTTCATTCTTAATTTCATGAACTGAACACGACATTGACGATGGCTGAGAAGACAGTAAAAGATAAGGACAATAGTGAATCAAGCCTCTCTGAAAGTTGGAATATTGTTGATGGAAATGATGTCAACAATATATCTGAAGGTAGTGATGGGGAGAGTATTGAGGTCATAGAAGAAGAAGCTGGAAATAATGCAGCAGGAAAAGACACAGATGAAAAAAAAGGTAATTTATCATAAATTCCATATTGAATTGAGAAGTTAGAAGTTATTTTCATTTTCTGTCAGTTTCGGTTTCAGTGTGTCTATTGCTGTCATGATCCACTTAATTTTGTATTCTTTACATTCCTTGAATTTGTAATGTATATGTTGCCAATTTACATGCTAATTTATTTTTTTTTTTTTAAAGAATGTTGCAAAATTATTCCCTTGTTTAGAAAATTCTGCCACTGTTGTCAGTTGCTTGGTTTTCTGTTTATATAAATAGATTCTCTTTTAAAGTGCCAGGCCATTAAATATTTTAATTGTATTCAATAAAATTGACACTGTACAATGTACAACTGTATTTTATTGATTTATTTGAAGTTTTAGTTCTGTTTAAACATTCTGTATAAAAATATTATTCCAGAAAATCATATCCTTAATTTAACATGATAATTTTAATTATAGTTTAAAAGTAAGGTTTAAAACATTTATTTATATCATTATAAATTTACTAATTCTAGAGGATACTTGTGACATTTAAAAATAAAATATACTTTTTTTCCTTAATTGAGTATTTCAGATTTTATATCGATTGTTTCCACTCAATAATGCTTCTATTCCACATTTATTATTTAAATACAATAATTTTGTTAACCTCTTAAAAAAAATATAAATAAATTAATTTTGTCAATATATGGCTTAAACTTCACATTTTTTATTATATCTTATTTAAATTATTTATATTAATAAATGGTCATTTTCTAATTTTTATTTTCATACTTTATTGCTTACCTTTATCATGGCTCAAATGTATTATGGAGAAACACTTAACATTTTAACATTTTAAAATTTAAATTTAAAACGTTGGCCTTTTCTAAAGTGATTGATAAATAATAATGGCATAAACAAACAAAAACATATATATATATATATATATATATAAACATATATATATATATATATATATATATATATATATATATATATATATATATATATATATATATATTTTTTTTTTTAATGAAATTTTTTTTATGAATTAAATACTAATTATAAATTTTAAAAACAATTTGAATAGTTTGCTAATTAATTCATAGGTGATGAAATTTATCTGCACTATTTCAGTCATTTATATATATATTTTTCCTTAGTATTATTATTAAATAACCACCTACATAGAAAACTGGTTTAAAAATAAAACTCACTGGAAATAAATTTCCTTTATATCATTTTGATGCCCAATATAAATTTTATACAACACTAAGTTTAAAAGATTTGTGTTTTTAGTTCTGGTTTATATCATCACAGATTTTCAATGAAATTCATATGCTCACTTGCCAAGTACTATTACATGTTTAGATTGTTATATAATTTAAATTATACCCTAAAATCTTTAATTAATCCTGTTCGATATAGAAAGATAATGTAGTTACTTTAGAAAGTAACTGTATAGATACAATGCTCTTAAAATCAATAAGAAGCTAGCATATTATTTTTAGCCATCCTCATCAATAATGCAGATGTCTTGTGTAATGTAAGGCAATTGACAAACGTAATGTTTTTCTTTTTGTATTTTTACTGTTATATCATATGAACTGTCAGGTTTGGGTTGATATTATGGTAACAAAAGTTTCATTGGTTATTTCATTTTTATTTGTATAAAGTAGTTTGGAAAAAAGGATAATGTTTTTTAATTTATTATAAAAAAAATATCTCCATTATGTATTTGAGCAATTGTCATCGAATTTGGTAAGAATTCACCAGAAATGTATTAATGATGTATGTTAGCCATGATGTAAATTACAAAATAACTTAAATTAACTATCTTATTCTTATTTGAAATTGGCCACTTACTAATATAAATCATTTAGATAAGATGTAACCCGTAAAATAAAAAATTTGAAGTATTTTTTTCAGGGGAGGGGAGGTTAACTCAATTATAGTATTTAATTAATAAATGTGGGATAAAAGCATCTAGTTTTAGACAATTGAAATCGGTCAACAACAACCACTAGCAGTCAAAGCAAGAAAAATGTTGCTAGAAAACAAGTTATGGACGATCACTCCACTCCTATAGTTAACATTTATGACATTGATTGCATATAATATGTCACAAAATTATTTTTATGAATAACTTACAATTTTGTTTGTTTTTTTACTATTAATTATGTTAAAATCTATAAATATTAATTAAAAGGAAAAAATATTTATAGCAGATTTATAATTAATAAATTTTCACCATTTTTTATTTTTATTTTTTGAGTAGAGATTAATTTATAAATTCTTGCTATTGTAAAGGCACTATTTAATACTTCTACGCGAGGAGAGTATTGATTCTCAAGAGATATAAATCTAAATTGAAGTATTTTTAGACTGTAAATATTATAAAATACATGTTTAACAACTTTTTCCATTTTATTGAAAAAAGATATGACTGAAATTATTAATTAGGCATTGTAGGTGGCCACGTTGCTAATTCCACATTCTGACCATTAATATAATTTTCTTTAAATTCAGAGATAATGTTTTTTATTAATTCCTGGAACCGTAGTATTTCTGAGTTCGAAATAGTTTTGAAAATGGCCTGTAGGATTGTGAATCACTATCATTCGGTAAAAAATGGAGTGTAGTGATCGTCTGTGGGGCACTTGAAATCGCCTTCACTCCAAGCACTCCAGTCGTTCATCTTCATTGTTCCATTTGGGGTTATCGTCAGTGGCCCGCGTTTATAACATTGGTAATTAATTATCTCTGTAATAATGTTAGAAAAGATAAATCGTTGGTGTCACTTTAACTCCTATGCATGTGTGTGATTTAATAGTGGATTCTGTTTTTGAAAAAAAAAAAAAATTTAATCTTACAAAAAATTTCTACGTAAATTTACATGATACTTTTTTATTTCACAGATAAAATAGAATCTGAGGAAGAACATTCTTCTAAGAGTGAGGGCGAAAATCCAACCAGTACATCAGGATTGCAAAATGACGACCCGTTTCCTGAAGAAAATTTTATTATTACAAGAGTGGTAGCTGACTTAACAACGATTGGGAACATATTTAACGTTATAGGATTGGTATCTATGATATGTGCCATCATATTTGCTGGAGCTACTGCCTGGGTCTGCTTGATGAAGGTTGAAGAAATAGCTCTTGGTAAGTTTTTATCCAACTCTTTCATATTATTCAATCCAAATGATAAAATCAAGCAATGCGATACTGTAATCAAGTTTTGATTTTGATTATATAAAAAATGATGTATAAGTAACCATTTAGGCTATTTTTTTAATTTGAAGTATAGTGACCTTCATTTTTTAGTATTTGATCTTTTGGAAATAGATTAATTGTTCTTTGTTTATTTATTTTCCCAAGCTCATTAGGCCCCTTTATTCCAAGTTTTCAAATAAATAAATTCGTAAATTAAAGAAAATATTAATATTAATGTTATAATAATGATAATGGTAAATTCTTCTTTGGTTTGCTTTTTCACTTTCTGGGATTTTTCTGAATAGAATTACTTAAAATTAATCTACTGGTATTACAATACTGCAATTTTAAATACTTTCCTATCTTGTTTTAGACAATTTTCTATATCTTTTCTTTTTTTTGAGAAATTGCTTTGGCTAAAATAACAAAATATGAAGCTTCTGCGTGTAATTTGTTAAATGAAAAATGAAATCAAGGAAAATGATTTATTAAGTATATTTAATTCTATCAGATCTTTAACTAATTTTTTTTTTTTTTTTTTTTTTTTTTTTTTTTTTTTTTTTTTTTAAGATACATTTCGCTACTTAATTCCCGGATATCATCAAGAAGGGGCCAGAAACGTTGAATATGGTAAGTATAGATTTTCTGTATAAACTTTATGTATTTTTATATGGAAATTATGTATGAGTCCTTCTCCTTAATATTAAATTTTTCTATTATAATTTTGTTTTTAGCTTTGAAATATTTGCAGTGAAAATGGTCATATATACATGGACTTGTATTGAGATAACTATAGAGACAGTCAGTATTATCTTTGACTTACAAACTTACTTTGCTAAACTTTTGGTGGGTCTAAGAATCAAGATGTGGATTACAACTGAAAATTCTAATATCCAAAAGATACATTGGGTTTTGTTCAAAAGTACCATGTAAAAATATTTGTATGACCTTGCGACTTTTTGTATGACCAATTATACACTTTACAATGACTTACTATATTTCTGAAACGTCTGCTCAACAATATAAAAGTTTCTTTTACTAGCTGACCTAGAACAGGATGTTTTTTATTACAACTATTTACGTTTTGCTGATGGCAAATCATTCTGAAGCAAAATGTATGTAAATATATTGTTATATATTTTGGTTTATTATTTTCAATAATGGACCTTTGGAATCGACCAAAGAAAATTTTTTTGTAACCCCCCCCCTCAAAATTTGAGGTTTTACGTTTCAAGATACGTAGAATCCAAATATCGAATAAAAAAAAATCCGTCCGTCCGCCTTCCGCCGTACAGATAGAGAGAAAATGTAAGGTGTTTTGGAATCAGCATAACGAGAAACCAAAAAAAAAAAAAATTGAAAAACAAAAAATCTATAATAATTGCCGATTAAAGATCTTATATGCCCATAACTTGGCCATTTATAAACATAGAGGAGAAATGTAAGGTGTTTTGGAATCAGCATAACAAGGCATTAAAATAACAAAAAAGAAAAAAAACGAAAAATAAAAAAATCTCTATCTGTAAATGCTTTTGGTTTATTGTTTTCAATAATAGACCTTTGGAATCGACCAAAGAAAATTTTTTTGTAACCCCCCCTCAAAATTTGAGGTTTCACGTTTCAAGATACGTAGAATCCAAATATCGAATAAAAAAAAATCCGTCCGTCCGCCGTACGCAGTACGCCGTCCGCGGCTTTTCTCCGAGACTACTGGACCGATTTTCATGAGATTCACAACCAAAGTCACAGGTAATCCCGGGATGATCCTCGGAACTCGACATTATAATCCGTCTGTTTGTTTCAAAATGGCGGCCGATTAGAGATCTCATAAGTCCATTACTCGGTCATTTATAAAGATAGAGAGAAAATGTAAGGTGTTTTGGAATCAGCATAACAAGAAACAAAAAAAAAAAAAAAAAAAAATTGAAAAACAAAAAATCCATAATAATTGCCGATTAAAGATCTTATATACCCCTAACTTGGCCATTTATAAACATAGAGGAGAAATGTAAGGTGTTTTGGAATCAGCATAACAAGGCATTAAAATAACAAAAAAGAAAAAAAACGAAAAATAAAAAAATCTCTATCTGTAAATGCTTTTGGTTTATTATTTTCAATAATAGACCTTTGGAATCGACCAAAGAAATTTTTTTTGTAACCCCCCCTCAAAATTTGAGGTTTTACGTTTCAAGATACGTAGAATCCAAATATTTTTTTTTTTTGTTTGGTCCTTTTATTGTATTTAAACGAAAGCTAACGAAAATCCCTACAATACGAACTAGAAATCACCTAAATCGGACCATTATTAGCTGAGATATAGCTTTATGAACTTCGTTTTTATTTTTTCCTAGTGAAGTGCACATCAAATATTTCCTCTGTATCATTTTACATCACAGCCTACTTGCATTGACGCAGTTTTTTTAATTAACACAGTTCGGCACTCTCAGGGCGGACATCTTGTGACAAGCTTCGAATTTCTTTTCCTTTGGTACCTACTGCTTCATATTTTTTACTTTGACAGAATAGATATTTTTGTGGAATAATAAACAAGTGGAATAAATAAGTGGAAATAATAAACCATTGTGTAATAATTTGCAGCGTTTTATTTATTGTAACTAACAATAACTATAAGAAAAATTGTTTTACCTATTTGTCGATTAATTAATTTTATTTTTTTAATATTGTTCATTTGTGAAATTGTATTTCATCACCTTAATTATAAAACCTATTAATTCGATGCTTACTTATATGGACCTATATATTATTTTAAAATTAGAGTGGTGATATGTTGTAATTTGAATTAATGTTTAATTGTAGTACATTTAGTTTTGTATATTTACTTTTTGTGGATTACATATATTTATTTCTAGAAGAAATTAATTTTATTTAATCACTTCTCTATGTATAAAACAGTACTATAGATCCCTTTTCCGGCTCTCATGCGCAATGGATTTTGACAAATGAGGTGTCAAAAGAAAGGGAATTTCACAGAGAAGTGACTAATTCTAATTTAAATTGTTAAATTATTCCTAGGGTTTAAATAAAAGTGATGGAAAAATTGGGAGGTTTCAAAATTCTTATGGTGGTGAATCAGTGGATTGAGACGGGACAGGTCTTATTTTAAAGATTTCGACAAGGGCATGAAGATCATTTACGTTTCTATGGAACGTATTGGTCCAGCGTTTTAAAGCCCTAAAACCTACTGTTTTTGAGATAACGGGCATGGGCATGAAAACTTCATATCTATGAATGCAAGTTGACTAGGTATCTACAAAAACTTTTTAATAATAACTGTGATTGTTGTTTTTATGTTTCTATGAATGATAGAAGAGATATTCTTTCCCATGTCTAACCCTAGAGCACTGTTCCATTATGAATATTACACATCATGTTTCCCTAATATCGCTTATACTTCTAATGTATTAGGGATTAGAAGAAAGATAGATATCTAATGCGAGAATTCCCTCTTAGGTATACTAGTTTGATAATATTTGGTCGTGTCCAATTTGCTGCCAGTGAGCATTTGGCTATCAGTGTTGCCTCATTATATGGCTGTCTGTCCAATAGAACGCGTCTATTATACACTCCATAATCAGCTGTTTACGGCCGACTGATGAATGGATCCAATGAAGTTGTGATTTCCTATTCGGTCAAATACTGCAATAAGTGGAATTACGTTTTGAGTTAATTTTTATTATTTGTTTGTCGCCGAATGTGGACATCAAAAAACTAATCAGTATCATTCAAGAACATGCCCTCCCTTGTGGAACATGGAAAACAAAAATTAGCACCATCGGTACATACAGAGAGAACTGTGGGAAAGCATTTTAACATAATTACAGCTTAGTAATATTTATGAGTATTACAATAAAACAAATATTAAAATATCTCCATGATACCAAAATATCTATTTTTTAAAATATTGAAAGTTTAAGAGGCTAACATGCAACACAAATTATGGAACTCTTAATTACATATACATTATGAACTCAGACTTTTAATATTTTGTTTTAGTGGTATAAAATTGAAACCACACAATTCCACAAATTTAAAAAGTCTTTTTCTACCATTGAATAACAAGTTTATTTAATAATGATATTAAAATAAGTAATATTTTTTTCTTCTTCAAATTGACTTTTACATTTGCTATGTTTCACGTACATCACAACTGTAAGGACCTTACATTTTCTTTATAGAAAGCGGTATTGGCCACTTTTTTAAATCTGTAATGATTAATTTTTTTTCAATTAACTCATAGAACGAGAATATATAACTGGTAACTGATGACCAATGTTGGCTCCTGTGGTTGCTCATTAGACTCCTCTGTGTCTCTTTGGAAATTATTCAGCCGTTCATGGTTCCACTAGATATTATACTATATGCAATAAAATTCTATCTACTATCTATGTATCAACGACGCAACAACTCATTGCTAATTCAAAGCCTCCTGAATCAGCCTACGCCGGGACACATAGAGCAGCCACCATCCAATTCTGTACTCCAAGCAATGTCCGGGCATTATGGGCAATTCCATCTTTCCATTGCATCCTAGGCCTTCCTTTAAGCCTGGTCCCATGGATTTCTTCCAGAAAATTCTTTGGGATGGGATCTTCATCCATCCTCACCATGTGTCTAGCCCACCTTAACTGCGTGTCGAATGAACCTAATTGGAGTTCTTGAAGAGGGCATACAATTGTTGATTAGTCCTCTATGCCATTCCACCATAGATGGATTGGAGGATCTTTCTTTCATGAATTAATAAGGCTGATTTATCTGACTTTCTCAGTGTCCATGTCTCAGAGCCGTAACTCAGGACTGGGCAGACTAAGTTTTTGTTAACACAAATCTTCAGAAGTTTCTTTTTATAGAGCTGTAGTTTTGTTGCTCTCAGAAGCAGGTAGCTACAGAAATGATTACATAAGCCATAAAAGTATCTACCGGACTAACGTCTGGAGACGTTGTTTTCCTCATGTACTTAACAGCTAAGGTATACGAATTCGTTAAATTTCTCCAATTTGTAGTCCCAAATTTGGATTTCCTCGCCATATTCTGCTAGTTCTCCTGATACTGCCGAATAGTTATGGAATGTTCCACATGATCTAATTATGCAGATTCTCAGGCTGATGAGTTTAAAGTCCAAGACCAGTTGTCATAAACGTCTGTTCACAATGAAACCAGTACCATAAACATGGTATGACATTTGAAAAACATGACATTTGAAAAATAAATAAATATATAGAAAATGAAAATTTTGAAATTGGAATAGATGATGTACACGCAAAACATTGAATGGAAGTGTTTTCCAGGTATCAGAATGAGTGGCTAAAACCTTAAATGTAACTTTTTTTGTCTTAGTTCATTTCAGTATTGATTAAAAATAATGTATGAATGATTGTTGGCTGTTATCCTAGAATCCAGAATATATTTTCATTGGGGATCAGAAAAGTGACTATATTTTTTAAATTAAAAATAATGGATGATGATTTGCTAAATATTGCCATTCTGGTGCTATTATTTACATTAGTGGTTCTTTAACCATGAAATGATAGTAATGAATTGTTTTATATTCTGTTCTGATCAAAATTAGTTATACCTAATTACCCTTTTGTTTTTTCTAGATGAGCTTATGACACAGCTGAAAATGTATGAGGCAGAAGCTAAAAGTTTAAGATCTGTAGTGACGGATTTAAGTGGCGGTATGGTTTTTAAAATGATTAATGAGTGTATTTAATTTTAATTTATGATTTTTTTTTTAAACTATTAGTTATTTTTTTGTTATTTCTATCAGGAGCTTTAGTTTAGTATTCATAACTGTGTTTGGTAAATATTTTCTTTATAGCTTTTCTCTTACCATTGTTTTTTTCAGCTGTATATCAGTTTTTAATTTATCAAAGCCTTTTTTTCGCTTTATTGTTAGCTCATTCATTTATTTTGATCTTTGTTCACAGCTGTCGAAAATCTAAAAAAAGAACTGGCATTTTCCTTAAAATTTGCGGATAAAAATGGACCTTCAACTGCATCAAAAAAAGAGGAAAATAATCAAGTACCTAGTGAAGAGGATATTCTATTTCAGGAATTGTTAAATATTCATATAGGGAAGTTCCATAACGGGAGTATATTTCATAATGAAATGAATTCCTCTTATGGACATGTTGCTATCTTTATTCAAGAAATGATATTCAATTTCACAAGTGGTAAAGAGAGAGAAAATAATATGGAGGCAGTTAAACTATTTTATCAAATACCCAGGCACTTGACAGTATTATATAATTTTAATTCTACTAATAAAAATATTGAGTTATTTATTAACGCTTGGAAATCCAAGCTGAGTTTCGTGAATGAGAAGATAGTCGAAGATATGCGAGCTATGCAGCTTAAAATGGTAAGACAGTTTGTTAAACATATGAAATACACTCAAAAAAGATTCTATAACAAATTATGCAACTTGAATGGTATGAAAAAACAAGAATGTTACGATACATTTGTTAAGCCTTATGAACAGTCTGAAGAAGCTTATTCGAGTATTTCTGAAGACACATTAGATCCCAATATTCAATTGAGTGGAAGTGAAGAGCCCGATGTTAATAATATATTGAAAGACGCTGTCAATGTCACCAACAGATCTGATGAGATGCCTGTAAGCAATGAGTCATCCGAGTGGAAAACAGGCAAAAAAATTATAAATAAAGCTAATTCGAAGAAACCTGTTACAGTTAACAAAAATGGCAATGAAAATTATTATAAGGAGAATGCTAAACATCCAAAGGAGGAAGAATCTTCAGATAATAAAAATAAGAAAAAAGATGGAGATCGAAAAACATTTCCAAAACAAGAAAGACCTGTAAAGGATTTGGATAAGAGATATGGGAATACTATAAAAGAAAAAGGTATGGAAAATGATTTAAACACTGATCCTCCAATTAATGACCAAATTAATTCATTTTCATCTTTCAGCAAGGTGCAAGGAGATGAAACAGGCTGTGAAAGAGAAACCATTAAAAACAGAAAAGAGGTGCCCCAAGAAACAACAGAAGGTAGATTGCCAAAAGGGGAAGAGAATTTTGATGAATCATTAGAATCTGATTCTACAGAACGGTGTTGGTTCTTGAAAATTGGCAGTCAAAGGTCAAAAATGAGAAAAAGCGAGTCTCGCAGCAATTGGCTCTTTGAACGTGCTAAGTACCGTACTAGACGCAACACATGACATAAATTATATTCCCAGCTGATAACTTATTATAATTACATCCGTGCCCCTAATTACATGCCCCCTGTAATCGTTTGGTTCTGGGGTTAGCATTTATATGTATGTCTTGTATGAAGTTTGCTGTTTATTGTACAGCTCTGAGTCGAAGAATCTCATTAACATTTTCTATCTTGTATATTTACTTTTGTACCTATTTTTGTAAATGTTTGGTTAACCATTTTATCATATCATGAGTGATGTAAGTTTACCTTTTGCTTTCAAAATGTGATATTTTTATTTTTTACTAATATAGAGAGGTTATATTTTAGTAAAGTAGTTTTAATGTACCTTGTAGAGTATTGTTTATTTTTGTTCCTAATCTTCAATCTTTTTGTAATTATTTTATTAAAATAAATCTCTTTATCTATCTGATTATTTGTCCTTATTCCAGGATGTTGGATGAGCAAAAACCCTGAATAATGAAAAATTATTAATTAAACAGAAAAATAAATGTCAAGAATTTCGTGTCAAACTTTCTTTTAGCTAAATGATTTAAGGAAAATGGTTTACTTCTGAAATAAAATTTATTTAAATTAATTTTTTTTTTGTAAATTAATTAAAAAATAAGATTTCGGAAACTGTTAAATTAATAGCCTACATATATGTGTGTGTGTGTGTGTATATATATATATATATATATATATATATATATATATATATATATATATATATATATATTTATATATATACAAGTCAGTAAATGAAACACTAGTAAGATCAAGTTGATATTATACCATACTATAAGGTTACTAATACAGTTATATAGTACAAAAAATGTAAAAAAAAAAAATCCTTCCCTATGGTGTCAGTTCTATTTGGTTTTCAGACTACTGGACTGATTTTTTTAGATTTAGTACCAGGCTGATTCTTGGAACTCAACAATACCATCCACCATTAAGTTTCATAATGGCTGCTGATTAGAGATTTTGTACGTCCATAACATCATCATTTATTAAGATAGAAGGTAAATATAAAGTATTTTGAAATCAATATACAAAGGCCTTAAAAAAACAAAAAAAATCTTTACTATTACTGTTTACTTTCTCTTGCCTATATAGAAAGGGGAAGTATTGCGATCTTGAAAATTTTCGAATTCGAGTTTTAAACGGAAATACAAGTTTTAAGGTCCAAATAACCAAGCCTCCCAAAATGGTCTGTGCCTGTGTGTATGTGAACAGCCTAGCTCAAAAACGAAAAGTCGTACGATACTCAAATTACGTATTTAAGGTAAGTATATAGCTGCGATGTTACACCAACTTGTTCGTCAAAATTGACTAACCAGAACTTTATATAATCGATTTTACAATTTCCTCGAAAATGGCTCAAACGATTTTGATGAAACTTACCTAAATTATTCTTCATAAAGGCCTTTAACTTTCCATTTATGTAGTAAATCACCGAGGAATTGCAGGGAAAAAGTTATGATGAAAAGAATATTTTTTTATTTGCGCATAGCATAAAAAGTGTGCGCTTTACGGTAAATTATGTGTAGAATTGTATGAAAGATAATTAAATTATCTAATAAACAATAAAAGAATCAGCAAAATCGGACCAGTATTAGCAAAGATACAGCGCATCGGACTAACCGGAATTAGCTTTTATATCATGGATTTAACACTTTTTTACAATTTTCTCGAAAACGGCTCTAACGATTTCGATGAAACTTGTCTAAATTATTCTTCATAAAGGCCTTTAACTTTTCAATTATGTAGTAAATCACTGAGGAATTTCAGGGAAAAAAGTTATGATGAAAAGAATATTTTATTTGCGCATAGCTTAAAAAGTATGCATTTTACGGTAAATTATGTGTAGAATTGTATGAAAGGTAATTAAATTATCTAAAAAATAATAAAAGAATCATCAAAATCGAACCAGTATTAACAAAGATACAGTGTATTTTATGATGAGCACAAGACCCTAGATAGATAACCAAGCGCATCCGAAAGGAGACGGATGCGACCGTACCTACCTCTTCTCACCAATCCGCCAATCTGTTGTAAACAATACGCTCTGTAATAAAATAATTAACTTAATAATAACTCTACTTTCACATAATTTAATGGAAAGAAAATGTTTTCATGGAAACTAAACCAGAAACGTTTAAAATATATTTGCAACTTGACAAAGTTAAAATATATTGGTAGTGTGCATGATTGTTGTACTAAAATTGTTTAAAAAACTTTTTTATTGTACTTAAGTGGGAGAAGATGTGTATCCTGTTGAATTTATTAGAATCAGTGTTTATGTGAACTCTTTAAAATTGTATTGAAAAGATTATTATAGGACGGTAAGAGAAAGTTGTGTGATGCGCGCACCGCACCAGATTTTTTGTTTTTGTTATGGTCAATTTAGAGATATACAGATAAATTCCCTATAAAATATATATCTAAATCGGACCAGTTAACTCGAAAACTAAACATCTCCCGCAACATTCCAGATGCTCATTTCAAAGATAATTTAATTGTCTAGAAAGTTAAACATTAAAAACAAATCTTAATTGGCCTTATATTAGCAAAGGTGTACCAAACATATTTTGTATTGGTCACTAACCCAAAGCCATGGATGCACGCAAAAATTCTTTTCGGGAGGGGGATTTAATAAAAAGGCAAGTAATCACCTAAATGCCTATAGTCGCCAATTTGGGAGTTAGTTTTAAGGAGAAAAAAAATATTGTTAAGAGTTAGCAAGAATATTACTTAAAATCAATTTTTTCGTAAGTTTCGGATGAAGGGAGGGATATTTCCCTCCTACCTGCGTGCCTCAGTGACCAAAGCTATAAGGAAAGTCCTGTGAATGGACACACCAGATATTTTGACATATGACTATTTGGAAATAATAAACCATTGTGTAATTATGTGCAGCGGTTTTTTTTTTTTTTTTTTTTTTCACTTTTGAACGAAGACCTCTTAGCTGATAGCTCTGTAGCTTAAAATTTGTCAGAAATCCTCTAAATAAGTTTAATGTTTATTTCCCCCAATTTTTAAATCACGGTCATTAGACAAACAGTTCTGGATTGGTCACCGAATTAAGAATAATTTTACCCTTTAATCGAATTAAATCTTAAGAGGTCTGAGGAGATTAAGGATTCTTTAATTAGTTAAATTCGGATAACTAATTTATTAAACTTTTTCCTTCTTGTTACACTCTTATAAATTAGTGTTATTTTCTTCAAGCTACCGAAAATTGCTAAATATAATGTTGAATTATTAAAAGTCTGTGGCAGTTATATTTATCATTTTAAATATTTACTAGCCACAAATTTTCATTCAACTTTCTACAAAAATTATAGAAAATATTTTATTATAAATAAATAGCACCAGTATTATATAGACTGTTATAAAATAAAAAAATTAAGTTGTATTTAGGTATAATATATTCAGAGTAAACAAAAAAAAAAATCTGGTTTCAGCTAATGAGATATATGTTCTTGTGTTATGTGGGGAAATTTATGTACCTACACAGCTTGAGTGGTTGTACTCTTAGGGTAGTATTGTACCCTAAGGGGGTCCGCGAACAAGATCTTGCGACAAAAAAAGAGGTCCGATAAATTTGATAAACGTTGACCAATGAACCTCACTCTACCGAACAGAATATCCTCCCTTCTACGTCTCAGCCGACCCCCTTCGGTATATAAATCTAAGATCAGGTATGCATATGCTTTTATTCATCATGCCGCAATATAAATACTTATTGTTTACATTCTCCAGCTGGAGAAGAAAGGATGGATTGTCCTGCAAGCTTACATCGTTTGATAAGACAAGGATTGGTAGCCCGGCTAAGTGCTTTCAAGACTCATCATTCTTGTCTTAAGTTAGCAGATCATTACCATCTCTTATACGGAACAGTCCTGGCTATATTTTCCCTAATAAATGAAGATGAACTGTAATTCTAAATCGTTCAAGAAAAGAACTAAGATTATGTGTCGAGATTTGCCGCATTTTTAGTTTTGGCGCATATAAGGTCCCTTTCTATTTAACGCTTGTTGTCCCTACATGTACCACATACTTATCAAATAGGTAAGTATGATTCTATAAAGAAGTTATGAATCGGAGATGGGCAAATCTAGCTTTAAAATATCATGAAAAAGTGTATTTTTTTCCGTTTTAATTTATATCTTTTCATTATTATATAGACTTCCAACTGTCAATTTTATTCGGGTCGTTGTGTGGAAGACAACAGTAATAAAATGCCCTTCGCATTATGGTGGAAGATATTAAAGGAGGAAAAAGGATGATGAAGGTTGGGCCTGAAACAATATCCCCCGCCTAACTGTTGGTTAATTGTCCTTTGGGGGCCAGTTTATAATAATTTCCTCCCTCTGAATCCCTGCCCTTTATTCCGCTGAGTTTAATCATAAATCAGTTGTCGTCTTCTATAGGAGCCGTAATTCGAATTTAGAATAAAGATATCCCTTTCATGTCGTAGCTTTTGCGGCTGTTAACCTTTTCAAAAGTTCTGTAACAACTGTTCGGATCTTCGTGCACCCTAAATAATTAACGCTAGGCTATAAAATTAAACAATAAAACAATTATTCACAGGTAATAGTCGCTAGTTCAGAATATCAATAATTGTGGTAATATCTTACTTTATCAATAGTAAGGGTTTTTATTATCTCAATTTAAATTATATTAATATCCGGAACTATTTTTTTACCGTTATCTCTATGGTGCTTTCGTTTTTGTTTTGTTTTTCACAATAATTGATACGAAATTATGTATGTTAACTGATATTCGTAATTTTATTTACTTGGTTTAAGATGCATTTATAAAACATTTTACATGCAAAGTCTTATTTTTTTAATATATATGTATGTAAATCGGTATTTTATCCTACATACAATTTTATTTTAAAACTAAAAATATGTCAAATTATTAATAGAGGAGCAAATGGGTTTGTTGAAAAATCCTGCACTAATGTACTCATGCATGTTTATACTAAAAATGTATGCAGAAGAAACTTGGTTGGAGGTGCAGTCAATGAAGAACACACGAATAAGAATTTTTTTTCTTGAGGTAGACTTTTGCTGATACTGCTCGCGGTAGTGGTTGGCAACGCTTGCCAAACGTTACCACTATCTGTTACTGCTTGTATATTTCGTTGAAACTATAATATCAAGAATCTGTAGTTAATATCAATAATTTTTATTTCCTGATCATCATACCACATCTTTTTCAGAATTTCGCGCTATCCCGTAACTGGATGGCAAATAGGATTTTGCCAGGAAGTGCAAGCTTAATTTTGCTATCACTTCTTTCATCCCCCTCCAACTAAAGTAAACAGTTGTATAACAGTATTTGAGGTAATTAACCTAATTAAGAATAAATAACATCATCTCATAACATTTACTCATTTTATTTACTGAGCTTAGGTTAAAACAATCGAAATTGCAGAAACGAATATTTTTACTTGACCTGAAATTAAAATTTCGCTCGAAATTGGCCGCATCCTTTATTCTGCCGTCCGGGGCAAGTGGCCCTATTGGACCTCCCTGCTCCCCCTAGTTCTGGTCCATTAACAGGGTTCTACATACCTAAAAATTATTTTTTTGACCATAATATTTAATAATAATAATAATTCCAAACGAATTATTTGAATACCTCAATTCTCTAACCAGTAGGAAATATTTGTACAGTATATCGTATGTTAATAAAAATAAATGATTTAATTGAAAAAAAAAATTCACCGCCCAAACATGGACTCGAACCCTGGACCCTCAGATTAAAAGTCTGATGCTCTACCGACTGAGCTATCCGGGCTTCTGATAAATGTAGTACGCTATTTAAAACACAACCTTAGAATTAGAAATTTTTAATGGCAATTTATGGGTTATATTTTGTATTTGTTTAGTAAATAAAAAAAGAAAAAGGGGGTTAATTTGTTTTTTTTTTGCGTTTTATATATCGGGTATATAGTTAAAAATCCAAGTTCCGATTTCCCTCTTCCTGGACACACGCCTCGGTGCGCAATAAAACTAAAAAATTACGATTTTTTAAATTTTGCGCTCATATCTTTGTAATCGCAGATTTTGAGAAAAACTTATGGTATATAAAACTTGTAGAGAATAAAATTTACTACAACACAACGACTAAATTTACTTGTGGCGCTCAAAACGTGAACAATTTTTAATCTGTTCTTAGATGTTTTTCAAAAAAAGTTTTTTTTTTTTTTCATTTATTTTCAAGAATAAACACTAAAAATAAAATTTTATAATACCTTACCGTCAACCGAGGGTGAAAATAGTCAAAATTAGGGTTTCTCTGTTGTTGAAAACATGCCGTTGGATATAAAAAATCGTCTCTTTGGGGTGATATTTTAAAATACCTTTTCAGTTATATTCCTTATATTTTAAGATTTTTTTAGACTATGTGTGCGAGTGAGAGAGTAAAATACACCCGTCCTTGTTCGGAGTGATTATGGCCACGTTTTTTTTTTTTTTAATACAAACTCACATATTAAAAGTCTGAGGTGAGTATAGCCATAAAGATAATCTTTTAAACTTCCAAAAATGTTTTTAAAAAATTTCTTTTACATGTTTTCTTTTCATAATATTGACGCGTGGCTAAGAAAAATAAATACTGGAGCATTTAAAGAATCTAAATGTTTTATTTTTAATTAGGGATTGATAAATTATTTACCACTTCTATAATTTTGTTTTTATTGAAAACTAGTTTTGTATATAACAGAAAAAACAATAATTCACCGGAATTACTGGAAAAACACTGACCCTTAAACGGTTTCCATATAAACTCCCCTCCTTTCTTTCATTGCTAGTTCAGTGCGAGAACAAACCAATACATATTTTTCTGTTTGATATAATCTACTTAAACCTTGTTGAATGAATGAGTAACAACATGTATTTGATTTCTTGTCTTTATTAAATTCATAATTCATAAGTGTTTTATAACACTAATTTATATTATATTTAATTTAATATGTATAATAATACCAAACTGTATTTTGAATTGCTTATTTTTGAATTTTTGTGTGTTTTTAGAACTGAAGATGAATGCGTGACATTCGAAACTAGTTTTCAATAAAAAACAAAATTATAGAAGTGGCTAATAATTTATCAATTCCTAATTAGATTGATCCTTCTATACCATCATGCGGATGTCAACTGTTTTATTTTTATTCTGATGTTATTCTAGAATACGAATTACACTCAAATTAACATTAAAAAAATAAATAATCATAATTTCGTAAAAAAATAAAATATTACAAATAATATATTTGAATAGAAAATTAGGAGATCTTTAACTTCGTCCTCATCGAATCTTAGCTATCCTCTTATCTCTTTATTCGGGAATGTTAGCCATATTATTTAATGTATAAGTAGGTACGCATCTAATCAAATCTTCAATTTTCTTTTGGCAACTGCAATTATTTGTTCTGTTTTCAGCCATGAATTGACCTTGTGGGATCGGGAGACTCTCTTGAGGCGAAAAAAAGTGGCGGTTGGACGTACTCTCGGCCGAATCACCTCCTTGCACAACCGTTGGCTTAGAAACAGTACGGTTTATACCTAGACTGAGTCCAAGAGCCTTAACGGTTGTTGTAGTGATAAGTTTTTTTTTTTTCGAATTACAGAACGGTACAGATTAGCGAGGTTTGTATCAACGATAATCCATTGTACATTACTCGCCTGTTGAGCGTAGGTATTGAGGTAATTATTCCGAAATGAATAGAACTTCAGCTAGTCATTAGCTCACAAAATAACTGAAAAACCTTACCTATATTCCCAGAAGGAGTTGTACCAGCACACATGAAACGACAAGGTAGATATAATTAAGGAAGAAGTTGGTCGGGGGGATGCGGTCAATACTAACACATTAATAAGTAAGACTTATTTATTTTGTGAGGCACAAAATAAATACGTATTACCGACCAACTTCTTCCTTAATTATATCTAGGGTCAACCAAACTCGGTTTACGTAAGGTAATCGGTTTAAGCAGATAGCAACAGCACATGAAGTTTTGCCAACATAACAAAAACTATCTGCATACCAAAATATACTTTATTTTTTTTTGTATGGAAATCTTGGAATAAAATTATGGAAGATATATAAGCTTTCATACAATCATCCAAGCACACTTGAAGCACAAATGTGAGAAAAAAAATTGACTGGGGAGTTTTTGAAGTCCAAATTCACATGTCCCTACTTTTGGCCATTCTCACCCCGGTTGACTGTATCAACAATTTCAATATCAAGAAAACCAAAAAAATTTAATTATCTATGAGCCAATATAACACCGAAACAAAAATAGTAGAAAGGCCTTTCACCGAAATTGCAGTTGCACTTTTACCCACTTTTATTCAAAATTACTTAAATAAATGAAGTCCTATGAGAAAATACATACAATTTATTTATTTAATATATACGATTATATTTATATTATTAAATGTTATTTTTCAATTTTACTTTTAATATTTCCTATTCATTGTTCTTTTTCATTATTCTTGTTCATGGTTTATTAAATTTTCATTATGTTTATAATTTGTTTTAAACATGTAACTATTCATCCGTACACTGCTGTTGTTGTATACTATTGCTTGGTTATGAAAAAAATGATAGTATTTTTAATGTTGCATACACACATATATTGCGTCATTTGTCGACACGTGTGTCAATAAATAAATGATCAGGTTGCTGGTATATTATATTATGAAACCTTCTCCCCTCAAAAAAAAAAAAATAAAGAAAAAAAGAATATAGCTATATATAATTAACAAAATATTTTAAAAAATCAATGTCAGTATTTCATTAAAATCAATTGACCATACAACAGATATATAAGCATAAAGCTTACCAGAAAGCCGAAGGCTTAACACGTAAGCTTATTTCAATAAATATAAATGCTACACGTGTTTTGAGCCAGATTATTTATTTATTTTTTAATAATACTGAAAAAATATATTTGAGGTGTGATTCGTTCATCCTTCGTTGTGATGTGTAGAGGGTATTATTGATTAGCAGGCTTTAAAAATAAATTAAGATTTTTCGATCAAAAGTTAATATATCCACTATTGGAAAACAATTACAAAAATAATTATTAGGAGAGCATCTTATGAGATAAGGCAAATTTTATTGAAAATGTTGATTTGTAACACCGATTTGACAAGAGAAAATTTAAGATTTGAAATAAACTGAATAATTTTTAGGTGTAGAGTATTAATTCATAAAAAAAATCTTTGTTTTTGAGAAGTGGATATATTAACTTTGGATAGAAAGCTCCTCATCTATACTGCTTCTAATATATGTAAACTTCAAAAAATGAATAGTAATTATTTATTTATATATATATATATATATAATATTTTTTGTATGTTTGCTTATATCTGTAGTTACAATACATATTTTGAATCTCGTAGAAAATCATTAAAACTTGATCCAATAATTATTTTGAAACAGATGTTTCACGTTCAATGAATCACATTGTTGTTTGTCCTCAGGGAGTGGGAAGGTTAGAAGGGGTGTCACCTTCCCCCACCGAATAATTTAAATACAATATTTATCAAAGAATTGATTTTTTGTTAATTTTTCTTATAAATATGAAGTACAAGAGTAGCTATTTGGCCTACAATACAACAGAAGGCGTGAGCAGCTACGTCAGTCATTAAGCTCGTATTCCGTACTCCCGCCCTTCTGCGTTGACCTTCGACCCTTTGTAATAGTCTATTTTATTCGGGGAAAATACGATTTAAAAAGATGTTAAACTGTTGAAATTGCCGATTTCGATTAAACTTCTTTTGTTTTACAGGCGATTTAACTTCCTTTCAAATGCAACAGGTTTCCAGCCCCCTGGCTCAATTTGGAGGTGCGGAAATACTTAAAAAATCGAAAAACCGTGGGGGATGGGAGAAAGAAGTTGGGATCTCCAAAAGGCATTTCCCTAACACCAACTAAATTTATATACAAAATTTCAACGCTATAACTTAATTTGGTGGAGCTCTGGAGATGCGTAATAAATAAGCGCGTAATAAGTAAATAAGCGCTGACATTTAAGATCAATATAACGAAATTTTGACTGAAATTTACCCATACTTTTATGCTATTGTTCTGCCTAGAAGAAAATCCTGCATATCTAATTTCAGCTTATTTGACCCAAAGGGGAGCAATTAAGGTTTTCAAATGTATCAGAAAAAAAAAATTATATATATATATATATATATATATATATATATATATATATATATCAGACATCTCCAAAACTTCCGTAATCGTGTTCTAGGGGTTATGAAACGGATATAAAATGCACACCTCCCTCCCTCTCCGCTGACCTTCGACCCTATTTTATTCAGGGAAAATAGCACTAAAAAATAATAAGACGCTATCCCGATTTAACGACTTGCTAATTTTTTCAATTTTTTTATGAGGGTACTGATCCATCACAAGAATCCAAGCTCTCAAGCTTCAGGGAATATTAAAGCAATAACCCATCAATTTGCTTCGATAGAGGCAATGCCAACTTACAGGTACGACTCCAAGATTGCAAAAATTTTAGTGAAGGATATTTGGCAAATGTAGTGTTTAGAAAATAAATATATAAATATATATATATATATATATATATATATATATATATATATATATGTATTTTTTTTGTATGCCGGATTAACCGATTAATTAACCACTCATTGCTTCTTCTAAGTATTCCTGCAGATGATCGACCTGTAGAAGGGCCAAGCCAACAAACAACTGTTCATCAGAAGGTCAAAGTTCTCAGAACTTCATCCTTTCCGAGAACCTCCCCCGCTTGGCATATGCAAAAGGTTTTGCCTTCGTGTGCAAACCGCTTTTGACGTAACCTAAAATATGGAAGTTCTTTAGCCGAATGCCGTCCCACAGTGAATGGGAGAATGTACGAGTAAATCAAATAATTCAAATGAGGTCTGTTATACCAAATCTCGGGAATCCATTATTTGAAAGTTTTTTTTTTTTGCGTTAAAGTTCTATGAGCTCTTATCTTATTTGCTCAAACAATTCGTTAAACAGTAACATAAAAAGCAGTGTAACAAGAAAATAGGAATATAACGATAAAAAGTAATGATGGTAACAGACAATAATACAAGAAGATAACGGCTAGTATGAAAATATAGAAGCATGGAAAATATATCAAAATTATTATGATAAAACAAATGATGAAAATTAATGATAATAAAATTAATAATGACAATGAAAATTGAAATAATGTGAAAAGAATCATATGTAAGATACAAGAAAAAATAAAAGTAAAAATAATAAAATAAAGAAGTAAGATTTAAAATTATGTATGCTCAAAGATAAAAATAATATAATTATAATTGATAAATGTGGGAAAAATGAATATGGGTAGAAACATAAGAGGAAAGATGATTATGGTGAAAGAGGAAAGAGAAAAATACTTTCCTACTTCATACAAGTTGGTATCTTGTTTTTCTTATGCCGGTTCTACACCAGTAGTAAATCGTTTGTCAAACAACTTGTTCAATGTTTGTGAAGTTTGGAATGTGAAAGTACAAATAAGGCATCCAGACACATGTCAAACCATTTGACGAATCGTTTGTGAAAATATATGTCAATAACGCATTCGTTTTATCTATTACCCACTTAGGTGCGATTATCAAGAGCATTCAATTATAATTATAAATTTTCCAGATGAATATGTGCTAACATTTCCTTTTTAACGTATTTCAGATATTATGGGAGTCATTTGTCAGCAGATCTCGTGCGAGAGCCATTTAAATTTTTTTTATTGGGAGCTGAGAATTAACAATTTTATTTTCAATTCCATAACTAGTTTCTCTTTGAAAGAAAATAACTTGCACTCCACTGTATTGAATAAAAGAGATTGCCCTTCTATATATTTTTCTTAGTTTCCTACTGCTACAAGTAGTAGCCTTTTTATTTTTAATTTGACAAAAATATTTGTCAAACGATTTGGCACTGGTTTGAGCCTGATTTAGTCCTAATGATGGCCCAAAACGTCGGCACACAATTAAATAATCCTTTTTATTTCTGTTTTTCTTCACTGATTTCATCCCCCAACCGACTTCTCCTATATGTATTGCATATTCAAACAATGCACAGAATTTCAGTATTCATAATCTAGAAATTGTTATTTAAATCATTCAAATCAGATTCCTATTTGATTAAAATAAAAAAATTGCTAAATTCAAGATGGGTTGTTTGATAATAAAAGATAGAAAGTGGCTATATAATATTCTGAACAAAAGATCATGACGGCAGTTGCAGAGATGGCGGAATCAGAATTCAGGTGGCTTAGGCAGATGCGGTGTCATCAAACTAGCGATAGATCATCGACAATACTGCACGACAAAGGCTCTCTACACTCAGAGTGAAGACTCTCCCTCAAAAGCCAACTTGTTGAAGCCAAAACTTTTGATTATCAAGCATTAATCATAACCCCCTCCCCCTGTCACCTCCACATAATCTCAGATTTACAACTTTTCCATTGTTGTCTTTGTTTATTGCTCTTGAGTCAAGAAGCGAATCCTCTTGTTGTGAGATGTGTTTTATAAACACTAGTCATAAACTTATCAACCATAATGATAAAAAAATAACGGTTAGAATCGCTGAATTGGATTGTCTTTATTACTTGGAAAATCGATCCAGGAGATGTAATATGTTACACTAATGGAATAGGAGGCTGGAGGGAGTGGCAGGGTATGCCACTGGATAAGGGCGTTATACCACACGAGCAAGGTCAGATTATGTCGTGTAGAGACTCATAGGCAATGCTAATTTATGGGACCATATCTCCCTTTTAAATTCTATAGAATACCATTGGCGGTTCCTTGATAATGGTAACGGAAGTTCACAAAAACCATATTCATAGTAAACAACTCAAAAATACTCGACACAAAAGAAACGTCCTCAGTTCTTATGTTATGTCAATGCAAAACAGGCAGTTTCCAAACAGCTAGAAGGAGTTAAAAAGGCTAATTGTAATGTGCTTTCTGTTTGTGAAATATAAAGTAATTTATTTAAAGGAAAAAGTTGGTCGGGGAGAGGTGAGGGGAAGGGAGGAGGGGCGGTCAAAGAGTTACACTTTTATAAGTAAATCAATCATTCGATAGAGTTGGCATTTCATTTCGGCAACCACTATTAGACACGGTCAATTATATCTATTAGCAAGCAGGGTTCGTTCTTTTAATTGGTTGTGACTTTATATTTCTGAACATAGAGGACAAGGGTATTTAGTCTAATCACGATATTGTACTTACTAAAAATAAATCCCGACAAACGTTTTAATAACTATTCAGCTGGATTGTTGCCCTGTCTGCCTTAACTGGAGTTAAGGACGTTGAACGCCAAATAAAAACATAGCAAAAATCATAAAAAAAAGTTGTCCATTGCTGTTTACTCAATTAAATAAACAAAACGAAATTTTTTTTTTGCTCATTTCAATTTTATAAATAAATCACAAAACTGAAATAATATTGTTTTTCTGGTCGAATTTCGACCACTGGACGATTCTAGTAACTATTAATACGTACATAAATCGGAAATGAAATAAACTTTTGCACGCTAAGGTTTTGTAAAAAATCCTTGCATCCGGACAACGGGTGGAGACACACAATTCTTGTGCACAAGAAGGCGATCATAGGCCGACAAAAATCCTTCCAACGCGCGAAACTCAGCCCCCTCTCCACCTTAGCCCATTCTAGAGGGATCTCTGCACTGAAGGTGGCGTCTGTCAGAATTAAGGCGTTCTGCTTCTGTAGATTTACTCAATCCCAAATAAATATTCTCTGTTTCTTTTTATTATTGATAAAGTATTTGTTCTATTCTTTTATAAAACTAAGGATTTACGTGCACAAATGAAATAACTGCCACTGATTCCATGCATTTTATCGTATGAACAAAAACAGAGGAACAATGAAGTTAAGTAGAGAAATAATATTTAATTTGTAATGGAGTCCATCATCCTGAAACTGTTCAGTTCAATACAAATTTTATAATAATTAATTATATTTTCTAAGTAGGAAGGTATGTGAAATTAAATCACATAACAATAACTTACGTAGATATAATTTACTTTTCCTACATTTATCTGGATGTCTATACAACCTACTTTCGTCGATTTTTTTAAAGCACTTATCTGCACAATCTATCTATAAAATCGTCGCATTCTTTTCTAAATTCGAAACACTGTGAAACTTTCGAAACACTTCAAAAAAATGACAGTCGCATTGACTGAACAAAATGAAAATATCTGATGTGGGCAACACATGACTTCCTTGTACGCCTATTAAATTATAAATCCGTGGCTCAAAAAGTGATACTGAATTTGGCTACTAGTTTCCGAAGGTTGACACTCGACGTCCCGACATCCATCTATTGACACACAAAAACACACACTCTTGTTATTGGAGGTCTGATTCCGTTATTATATGTCGTTTTCCTTCAACAGGTAACTAGTTTCCAAGATATTTCTCCATGTTCCGTGACAACAATAAAACTGTCAATCATCTGTAAAACATTGGACATCGACAGTTTCGACATTTTAAGTGGAAAACCCCACTTAACTAATATCTTATTCTCATGCTACAGACTTGTTGATCTCACAAATGGGGAGGAAACCAGTATTTTACACTCAATTTTAACACTTTTTAAATGTAATTTTTGATGTAAGCTTATTATGACCTTCAAGTAAAGTACCCTTTTCGGCTCACCAATTTTAACCAAAATATAGTAAATACATTCATATCGATATAAAAGTCCTATTTACCAAATTTGAGATGTTTTTCATTATATTTTAATATAATTTTTGATGGAAATCAATTATGACCTTCAAGTAAAGTACCACTTCCAGTGAAGAAGCAGTGACAAAAACGGGAGGTTCACAACTAGATTTTACAACAATCCTAAATGCAAAATTTCAACTTTCTACGGCTAACCGTTTTTGAGTTATGCGAAATACGAACGAACGAACGTACGTACAGACGCCACGACGAAACTAGTCAAAATGGATTCAGGGATGGTCGAAATGGATATTTCCGTTAAAATCTGAAAACCGAAAATTTTACTTCGTACAAGGAAGTAAAAATGATAAAAGTGATACAAAAATATGTTTTATATGATTCAAGATATCGGGCGAGGCTGGAATCTCCCCGTATTGTTTTTCATGAGAAAAAAATAGCAAGTAATCAGTGCTGCCAGCCTAAATAATGAAAGTGCCTGGAGTAAGTTTAAAACTGTATTCTTTGTCTGTCAGTGTAATTGAGTTTTATTTTAGAGAAAAAATAAGTATATACTCTATAAACTTATTTTGTAAAATTGTTGTACTTTAATTTTTTTTTTTTTTTTTTATTGATTTACGATTTATTTTGCTCACGACAGTTCTCTTTTTAGGATATTTATCTACAGAAATACAAAATTAATTTGTATACGTTTCTTCTATTTATAATGTTTATGTCAAACAGCTAAATTATTGGCAATTACAAATTATAATTCTCTTGTCAACCATAAAATAGTTAAGTAACGGAATATAAAATGGATTCGTGTCGAAGCATGATAAGTTTTCGCCGCTGGAAGGCGCGGAGATGAAATATCGGAGACGTCACGGACCGAAATGATTGAACCATATCGTTGACAGAACGATAACAAGGTATGAATTTTTTATGTTTGTTCAGCGTTTTGGTTTTTTTTGTATCCTCTCCCCTCCTCCCCCCCCCCAACCGTCTGGTTTTGCACTTATTTCCGTCCTATCATCGATTTAGTTTTACTTTTTTTTTTTTTTTCAAATTTGAAATTGGGCCAATCTTTATATGTATTGGGGAAGTTTTCTATCAATAAATTCACTTTGCTTGGAAATCATTCATGTTTGAACCAGTTTGTTGGAATTCATTCTAGATTATTGCATTTTTCCTTTCTTCCTTACAATTTTCATCCTTTTGAGAATTGTGCTGTTCAATGTTCCTTTGACATCCAGGGATTTAAAATAATTTAGGACTATTGTACGGAAAATGAGCTATAGTGAATGCGGAGAAATAAAACGTAGTTTATTTTCGACAACCAGAAGCCTCGCCAAGATTTGCCAATTTGCAGGAATTCATTTGTCGATGGACTAATTGAAATTAGCGCTATCTTTAATACGTCGGCAGTAGGCCTGCAGAACCTCGTAACCTTCTGACATCTGAAGTCTTCTAAATTTAATGACAACTGGTCATAAAAAATGTGAAAAAGGTGATAACGCTATGTGATAGAGTGATTTACACCACTCAAGGGAAACTTTTGTTTTGTTATAGAGATACAAAAAAAAAGAAAAATGTTTAAAATTTGGGAATTACCTTCTACGGATGAAAATACTGTAAGAAAATGTGGAGTGAGTGCGCACGAGATTTTACCAAGTTCAACTTTAAATGACTGTAAAATCTTTATTTTAGAAGCTACATTTTTTCTCTTTTTTTGAAAATGTTCCTTAGACGATTACGTTTTAATCACATTCGAACCCACGTTTATAATTTAATATAGTAGTACTTAGTACTCACAAAGTGTCTGGAAGACTCATTATTAAAGCAGTATCATTCGTTTGCCAAGTGCAGAACAGTTCGGTTCCGGAAGATTAATATACTAACGCAATAATCAAAAGTTAAAATTTGTCTGAGAATTTTAAATATTCAGTGACAGTAATGAAAGTGGAATGTGGAATATTAATGAATAAAAGTGAATAAAAGACAAAAAAAATGAATGTATTGAAAAAAAGAAATTTCATTTCAATGCCCTAAAGCGAAGTACGGCAGTAAGGATAAGTTTACACCACATCTACTGATCCCACAACAGAGGTCTGCACCTATCCCTACTATAATGTTTTGCATGGGCAAAAATTCTTTGACTAGCACTCAAAAAAATATAAATCTGTCAAGTAGAAATGGAAATCGCGAAGTATTATATAGCTTCAGAACATTTCATTACCACAAAAAAAAAGGTCCAGTGGTGGATAAACACCGAGACATCTAAACAGCAGAAGTTGAAAAATTCAACTTGTTATACTTCACATTAGCGAACTTTTGTTTTTTTAATGTTTACACTCATATATACAATTTTAAAAAAATAAAAGCTTTTACCCCACCTCTTGCATCGAAAAAACACTCAACTGACTGATCTATAACTCAAAAAGTACACATTTCATAGAAAATTCTATATACATAATCACATGAAAGGTAACTAAATTCTCTACAAAATTGAGTGAAAACGAATATTGCACAAGATGGAGTTCATAATACTGGTCAGTATTCATTGGTAGAGTTACCCAAGGTTGGCGGAGCTGCTGAACAAACACCCTGGATTACCAACTTCATGAGGAAGTTGAATCAATAAGTCACGTAACTTCCAGAGACTGGAAACCAGGACGTATCAACAACAAATCATTCTTCCGTTCTTGGAAGAGGAAATGGCACTTTGGGTCATGTTCTCGCTGGAGTTATATGGCTTTAGGAAACTTGGAAGAAACAAACACCATCAGAAGCTGCCATTCATACTTACCACAGCGCCTCCTTATGCTAATTATTCAGTACGTTACTAAGAAATGTATATTTCGTATATTATCAGCCAATAATAGGATAAAAACAGCAATGTTTATCAAAAAAAGTTTGATGATATTAATTATTAAATTTAATATATTCCAACAGTCGACGAGCATATAAGGATTCTTTAATTAGGACTTTATAATAAACTACACTGGCGTACGAGCAGAACTAATTTAGTCAACGAGCCCACGGAATCCGGCAAGGAAACTAAAAAGGGATCTCCTTCCACGGAACGATCACGACCATTACCAAATGGTCATCATTACTAAAGGTCAAGACCTTTAGGTAACTAAGATAACTAACTGAATCAAACCCGAGAAGAGATGTTGCTGGGTACTTACCTTAAATGCCATTATTTAATATGCAGTTAGAAATTTTTCCGTATCGTCAATCATTATGACGGCAGATGAGAATAAATACAAGTAAAAAAAAATTAAATATTGAACAAATTAATCTTCGGCCCAATTTTTTATTAATTTATTTGACAGTACAAACATAAAATAATAAAAATCATTAACACAAATTTGAGCTATAATATTGCGATTTGTTTACAAAAACAAAATGGTATAACTTCACAGTGTGGCCAACGCACTACCGCTCTCAACCGCCATTTGTGCTAATTAACTTCTATCTATTCAATTGTAAAACTTGCATTAATTGGAATTATTAAAATTATCATTCATTTAATTAGATAATTAAATTAAACGGTAAGGTTCCACATCAACTGAAAAGGATCCGTTAGGATTTTGTAAATTGTAACATTAAAAAGTTTTATCATATTTTTTGTAATATTATCTTTTTCAGTCCTGATAATGCTTTAAGATATGTTCAAAGAGACCTGAATGGAAAAAAATAAATTGAAAAAACATCTTAATTATTCATTTCTACTACCATTATTGTAATAATTTATGATTGTTTATTAGACAATTTTATAATCTGTATAAATGTACGATGCTCAAAGGTCGGTCACACTAAATGAGGAAACCCTTTCAGGAAAATACTGTTCCGCGTGCAGTAAAGAACTGCCAGTTTTATCTTAGAGGATTTCCGGAACGTCTGTAGTCGCCTTTGCGGTAGAGATACTAACGTGTAGGTGATAAAAAAAAATTAAAATTTAGTAGCCAGTTGTTTGTGAACTTTGCAGTTAATTTTATACAGAATCGAATTCCAAACAACCAATTATATCAGTTTCTGATAATTATGTTTTAAATAATGATTATGGTCTTAATTATGTTTCTTCCAATAGTGCGTTTTAGTACAACTTTACAATCGGGTCGCTTTATCACTGTCTGCATACGAAGTTACCCGAAGGTCCCTCTACTAGCACTCTCTAGTGCCATTTGTGCTAAATAACTTCTTTCTTTTCAATTTTTAGATTCGTATTCAATGGAATTATTAATATTATTAATGCTTTATTAGATATTATTTAAAATTATTGGTGCCGTCGACTTTCACTCACTACGCACACTCAAGAGATAAACTAAACCCCAACGGATCCTTTTCAGTTGTGGTCGGGAACCGTAATTTCAATTATTACTGCTTTAAATTAATACTACAACTTCCCCAAACTACCACCAGAAGTTGACTGTACTAATCATTTTAAATAATATCTAATAAAAGCAGTAATAATTCCAATTAATACGAATTTTAAAATTGAATACAAAGCACTTAGTTACCACTAATGGCGCTAGAGAGTGATAGTGTGTAGATCGCTACTATTAAGGCGGTCTTAAGGTAAATTGGGATTCAGACACTGATATAAAGTGCCTTAAAGACACTCGGGCTAGGTTAGTAGCCTGTTTAGGTTTGTAACCTGTTGAAATAAGCCGTTCTGTTTGTCTTAATTGGAGTTGGTTAAGATGTTAAACATTAAATAAAATACATAAATTAAGAAGAAAGTAAAAGTTATTGCTGCTGCACAATTGGGCGAGAAGTTTTATTTAGGTTAGAATTGATTATAAAAGTATTTAAATTTTTAATTTTAACTTTTAACATTTAACATTCAATTTTAATTTAAAATTAAAATTTATATAATAAAACATTTTAACATAATTTTAATTTTAACATTTGAACTAAGGTAACCCAAAATTGAAAACAAAAATTGAGGACAATTATTTTCTATTGATTTTTTAGACATTATTATAGTCAATTAGTTTGTAAGAGGTAATATAATGCTTTGAATATATTAATGCTTTATTATTCGATTTTTTTAAAAAGTATTATAACATCTATAATAATAGTAATTAATAATAGTAATAATCTTAATAGGGCAATATAGCAGCTCGTGTTTCTTTTATAAACTTTATAGCTGTAATAGTCTGTACTTGATCACCCGGATAGACTTAGAGGTGAAGGTAATTAAATTCCGGATTCGTTTGAAGCCAAGAATACGCGAGTTAATTAGGAAAAGAAGTTGGTCGACAATAGGGCAACTCGTTCAGAGATCAAAAGATTAAACTCGCTCTAAAGCAGAGAGTACATTTACTGCCAGAAGCTAAGTTCAATCAGGGCATATTTTTTCCCTTTTATTATTTTCAATTCTTGGAGCTTTTATTTTAAGGAAGGGGAGAAAGAGGCTTAAGAAAGAAGAAATTTACTTACTAGCCGGAATTATAATATTGGAATCAGGGATAATGAAATAGGGAATAAATAGTAAAAACCTACTCCGGTTGCAAAATAAATGAAATTTTATAACAGATAAAATTTTGTTCTATAGCAGTAAAAATAATTAACATTTTTAAAGTTTTCAGATTAGATAGGTATCGAACCGTCTACTTTTTCCATTACATCGATATCGTCAAAAAATGAATGGTTCTAGTTAAAAAGAAGGTTTAGCGTTCAGTAGTTATTGATTGATCCTTCGAGACAGTGACAGCGAAAAAGAAACAACAAAATTATTTTTAAAAAAACTTTTTGCACTCGGGACCCCTAAAAACACACAAATTAAATGTATTTTCTCATTTTGTTGGTATTTATGGAAGCATTTATAAAAATTAATTTTGGGTACTATTCCATGAAGTTATTTTCTTCCTCTAATTTTATGTTTTATTTAAAAACATTTAACAAAAATGTATTGTATATACTGATACACGTTTCGCAGAATTTCCACATCTTCAGGACAACACTGTTATGCATTCTTCACTAATACCCTTATTTTCATTTATCCACATTTTTTCTGTCATTTCATCCATAAATTTTATTTTGTCTTGTTAGATTCACTATTATTTAAAAAAAAAACTAATAAAAAAGAGAGTACATACATGCTCTGGATAGCATTGTCACAATAATGATTGACAATGTTTTACCGGAGCAACTGGGGGATAGCACATTGAAATTAAAAATCCTTTAGTTCGATGCATTTATTCAATTATATTTCACAACGATTTTCATAGCCGTCACTGAAGATTGTAAAATGTGATCTATTTTACACTTCCCTAACAACCACTACTGATTGAATTATGAGTCTTCCAGATGCCTTGTACACACTTACCTCTTAAGGCAGGGGCAAGTGCGTACTAAGTACTACTAAATTGAATTATCAATCTCATCAAAATGGACTTGGTTGAAACGTGGGCGTGAATGTAATATTTAAACATAACCGTCTAAGAAACATTAAAAAAAAAAAAAAAAGAGGAAAAATCTAACTTCGAAAATAAAGCATCTACAGTAATTTAAAGTCGAACTTTATAAAATATAGTGCATAAAGTTATAAATTCAGCATAAAAATAAAGTAAACACAATGAAATAATAATTTGAAAACGCACTATCTTCCAACAAAATCATTTTGAGATTTTCACATCATTGTAATCAGGAAAATTTCTTCTTTATTTTAAAACTGTGCATAAAAGTGAAGAAAACACTGTTTTTTCCAAACATGTAAAAAATAGCTGGCTTGATTTACTGATGTTTAGTAGGAATGCAAAAACTTAATAACATCTAGCATACTGCCTTTTTAAAATGCTCACTTAAGAAAATTGTTAAAAAAGTTGGTAAGTAAAAATGAAGTAACTAGTTATTTATCCAATTTATTTACTTTTAAAAATTCAGAAAAATGATTGAATAAATTTAAAAAAAATATATTTATAACTTTTAATTTATAGTGAGAGCAGATAAAGTTTTAAGGACGTTATCTCCAAAATATTCTCTGATCAGATACGGAGTTTTTCTAAATGAGGGCAGTTTGGCCGATCCAACAAACATCTGAGAGGTTCACAATCCAAGACTATTAAACTACAGTAATAATAAACTAGAGCTATCAAATAATAATAAAGTAAACTCACTTTTTTGTTGATTCTGCGACTTGATTGCTACGACTAGACAGCTCTCAGAATACAAAGGGGAATTATATGATGGTTCTACCGAATCCGTGTTTCTTTCTCGAATATTAGCACCCAACTGTCTGTACCTTGTGGAAAATACCGCGAATATCTGTGAGAGGGATATATGAGCCTTTACACTGACGAACAAAACTTAATCATACTTAACCTTGAGAGAGTACTAATGCCAAATAATATAGTAAATATGAATTCATTTTTTTCGTTCACATTAATTTTTTTCCCACATAAATATGATTTGTTACAATATGTTGAATATTGGCGCTCAACTGACTGCACTATATATAAAGACCGGGCAAATCTATGAGAGGAATACTGGCGCGCTAAATCGAATTATATTAGCCGCTGCACCAGAAATAAAAGTTTCATAATTGTTGATTTCATTGATTTGTATAGAAAGGGTTTTAATTTTGTTATTTATTGTTCAATACTTATACAATTTCTGATTGAGACGTTAGCCAATTTATTACGCTTAGATATTGTTCAAATATTTAATATAAGCAATAGCCAGTAATACATTTAAATAAAAAAGTTTTTATAAGTCTGTTATAGTATAAGTATTATTTTCTTAATTAATACTTAAGGAATAAACATATTGTTTGTTTTTCACAAATAACCTTTTTTTGTGAGCATTGTTTTGGAATTGGAACCAAGCCATTTCATAACAATTCAAATTCATATTTATAACTAAATTAATGAATTAAAGTTGTTTTGTCATTTTTTATTAGAACTAAATATAATTTCTTCTGGTCAGGTTAAACTTCGAAAAAGAAAAAATTTAAAGATAAAATGAAATATAACCTCCAAATGATATATTTTTCATATTTGTTGTTTTTTTCTTTGCATAAATCTATTGAACTGAATTTGGAAAAAAAAAATTGAATCATCCTTGCTAAACTAAAAATATCAAAAGCAGATAGAAATAATAATGAAGGATAATTTTACTTAAAATTTTGGAAAGAAATAACTTTTTTATCAGAATTCATAACCATTTAAAAATATAAATGCAGTTATTAAAAAAGAAAATGGATTTTAAAGATCAAATTGTAATGAATTATCATAGGAGTTAAAAATTGATTAAGAAATCACATTTTTTTATTTTTTAATACTTATGTTCTAATTTTTAATTATCATCGTAGATTTAATTCATATATTAAGAGTTGACACTGATTATATAATTTTTTAATGTCTCGGTGGAGCCTGTCCACTAGGGAGCGCGTCCCCCGGGTGGCGGATGGGGGATCCCTCTTAGGAGGGGTGGTCTGAATATACTGAATAAAGACCCGTGGACCAACAGGTACCCAGTGCTGGGGGGTATAGCCCGGCCACCCTTCCTACTGAGGGGACATAAATATTCAGGAGGCCAGTTGTCCCGAGGATACGGGGCCTCTTCTGCTGGGCCAATCACCCGCAGTAGAGTTCATCTGATTCAGAGAACATTAAATAGCCTCGGATTTGGACAGTCTAAGCGGTTACGACGCGGCGCTCAAAAGGATATCAGACTTGGAACATGGAACATCAGGACTCTGACTGGCAAAGAGGTTGAGCTGGTGGAAGAGATGGAGACCTTCAGGGTGGACCTCCTAGGAATTTGTGAAATGAGGAAAAAAGGGCACGGGGAAGTACGCCTAAACAATGACTATGTGCTCATCTACTCAGGAGTGCCCGCTGGGCTCAGAGCCAAGGAAGGGGTGGCCATTATCATGAAAGAAAGCCTATTCGCTAAAGTAGAGGATTGGCGGCCCATATCCTCAAGAATTATAACAGTGTATATGGATCTGTCAATAGGAAAGATCGCTCTCATACAAATATATGCCCCAACGGAGGATGCAAACGTTCTCGACAAAGAACAGTTCTATGCTGATCTAGAGAGAGAAGTCATCCGAGGTCAAAATGGTAACAGGGGGATTATCTTGATGGGAGATTTCAACGCAAGGACGGGAAGAGATCATGCAAGCGCTCATGATGTTATGGGCCTACATGGAGGGGAACACATCAAAAATGGAAATGGTCAAAGGCTCATCGACTTCTGTATTGATTACGACCTCCTTATTGGAAACTCTTTCTTCCCACATAAGACGGTGCACAAAATAACATTCTCAGCTGAAGAAAGGAGTGTTAACAGTATTATAGATTACATTGTATACAGTAGAAGAATAAGGAAATACTTCACCGATATAAAAGTTATAAGAGGTGCTGAAATTGGTTCGGACCATCTTCTATTGACTGGAGACACCCAGATCCTACGACCCAGAAAGAAAAGACCCATAGCATACAAGAGGATTGACATTGCAAAACTGCAGGATCCAGAAAAGAAAAAGGAATATGCAGAACTTCTGGATCTAAAACTTAGAAATGTCAATTTGGAAGGGAATATTAACAATACATGGGTAGCATTGAAACAGGCAATTCTAGAGACTGCTGAAAGTGTATGCGGAATGAAGGTAGTCTGTACCAAAGGTAAAAGGTCTGAGTGGTGGAGTGATGTGGTGAAAGCTGCGGTGGGTAGGAAGAAGACAGCCTGGAAGGAGTACTGTAAAATTAGGTCTGCCGCCAACTGGGAGCTCTACGTCAGAAGAAGAGGGGAAGCGAAAATGGTTGTTCGAGTGGCAAAGATGAAAAGCTGGGAAAAATTTGGCAGAAGTCTGCAAAATGATTACAGGGAAAATACCAAGATTTTTTGGAAGAGAATAAAATCAATGAAGGGAAAGACGTGCAAACCCGTGAGAAATGTTAAGGACGAATCAGGACAAATGATTACTGAAGATGGGGAAATATTGGAGAGATGGCGACGCCATTATTCTGCATTGTTTTCTGGTGTCTCGGAGGAGAGAGTGGAGGACAGGCGGGAAACAGAAGAATATGATGACGTGATATGGGAGGAAGATGTCACTTGGGCTATAGAGAAAATGAGGAGTGGCAAAGCAGCAGGCAAAGATGGTATTGCTCCAGAACTTATAAAATTTGGAGGTCTACAATTACATAAAGCTTTGCAGGACCTGTTTCAAAATATTTTCTCTTCCAAATCCATGCCTGAGGAATGGGGATGCAATATCATCATGCCGATCCACAAGAAGGGTAGCTCTAGTGAATGCCAAAACTATAGACCTATATGTCTCTCCCCTGTAGTCTATAAACTTTACTCCTCTATACTGGAAAGAAAACTCCGATCAATCGTTGAAGACAAATTGGAAGAGGAACAAGCAGCTTTTAGACCACACCGGCAAACGCAGGATCACATCTTCTCGCTGAAGACGATTATTGAGAAGGCATGGGATAGAGGAAAGAACTTGTACCTAGCGTTCCTGGACATAAAAGCAGCATTCGATTCAGTCCCTAGAGAAGAAATTTGGACAGCTCTAGCCGCTAAAAATGTGCCCGCAGCATTAATAAATGCCATAAAAAGCACTTATCATGACTCCAAAGGCATGGTTAGAATTAATGGAAGAATGTCTGAGGCTTTCGCCATGAGAAGGGGTGTTAGACAGGGGGACAGTCTTAGTCCTCTTCTTTTCATCACTTTTATGGACGAGATATTGAAAATCTGCAAGCGGAGGACAACACGGATGGTCGTTGGAAAGTGGAACATGAGGACAATCCTAGCGCAAGTAATGGTTTTTGCAGATGATATTGTCCTCATAGCCGATTCCAAGGAAAATCTACAGCAGGCTGTTACGGAGTGGGAGGCTGAGCTAGAAAGGAAGGGTATGATATTGAATGTTGGAAAAAGCAAGGTGATGCACATCGGACGTGAAGAAGAGGAGGTTTTGGTTCACTGCAGGGGAGAAACCTTGGAGACAGCGCAGGAGTATACTTATTTAGGAGTAGTGCTCACCAGAAATGGGAAAATGGACCAAGAGCTCTCAAACAGGATTAAAAAAGCAAATAGCATATACTACCAGCTATGCAACACAGTGGTGGGGAAAAGGGAATTGGAAAATAATGTAAAATCACATATCTTCAAGTCCATATACCTACCTACCCTCATGGAAGTGAGAGCTGGGTACCGTTGGACAAGCACTGGAGTAGGGCTACTGCGGCAGAGATGAAATACCTCCGGAAAATGGCAGGCAAAACAAGGAGGGACAGAGTTAGGAATGAGAGAATAAGGGGAGACCTGGGAGTGACTGCACTGAAGGAAACAGTGGAGAGACGACAGCTGGGATGATTTGGTCATCTGTGCAGAATGGATAAGGACCGGGACCCAAAGAAATTCTTTGAAGCCAGGCCTGCCGGACGCCGCCCTCGAGGAAGACCAAGATTGCAATGGATAGACCATATCTCAGGGATTGGTGAAAGGAAGGGAAGGTCAATAAATGTAATGAAAGCGCTGGCTGGAGATCGAGAAGCTTGGCAGTCTTGGATCGGGGCACCTCCACGCTGAAAGGCACTAAAGGAGGAAGATAAAGAAGAAGAAGAAGATGATATATTTTTCATATTTGTTGTTTTTTTCTTTGCATAAATCTATTGAACTGAATTTGGAAAAAAAAAATTGAATCATCCTTGCTAAACTAAAAATATCAAAAGCAGATAGAAATAATAATGAAGGATAATTTTACTTAAAATTTTGGAAAGAAATAACTTTTTTATCAGAATTCATAACCATTTAAAAATATAAATGCAGTTATTAAAAAAGAAAATGGATTTTAAAGATCAAATTGTAATGAATTATCATAGGAGTTAAAAATTGATTAAGAAATCACATTTTTTTATTTTTTAATACTTATGTTCTAATTTTTAATTATCATCGTAGATTTAATTCATATATTAAGAGTTGACACTGATTACATATTTTTTTAATGTTACTTTATAATTATTTATAAAATAATTGAGCTACTTTAAAGAATCGACTAGAAAATTATCGATACATTGAACTGAATCATCTCATAGGCACAGTGGTGTATTGGCGGTTAACACAGATGGCGCAAACGTATTCTTTTTCACAGTGAAAAAAATATGGTCGGTCTCAGAACAACGCTGTGTTGTTTCTGTAGTTTCAGTGAATTCTCAGTGTATTTTTATCAGTAAAGTGTTGTTAAATGTTGTGAAGAATATTTGTTGATTGCAGCTTTTGCTAAATGAGAATTTAAGGTAAGATATATACTATTTTTGTGTGTGCATTATTGGGAATAGGGACCAAGCCATTTCATAACATATTTTTCTCTAAACTTCTTTCTATATCGTTTCCTAGGATATTATATAATATATCTGCATTTCAGAATACATATTTTCATCTTCTAAAAGTATTGATTCATATATTGATATTAGTAATATTTTACAATTGTCTTACCTAGCCGATCATATTAATTAATTTTCATTATAATTATTTCTCGAGTAATGAAAAGAATACTAAACAAAGATCCTACCAAATATTTTATACATATTGTAGTATTTGTGTGATTCAATATATAATTTTGTATTAGAGCAGAATATGCCTTTGTAAAGAAATTAATTAAAATGCTGATTATTCTTTATCGAATGATCGATGAAATCTTAACTAAATTTATTTTTAGATATTCGTTAAAAGTAGTTAATTAAATAGTTTTATTCTCCCTTAAATTTTATTATTCAGTAGTCTTGGGAAAATAGTTGTTTTTTCTTCTGTTTTTCCTTTCCTTTGAAGTATGTATTTCAATGCACCATGTTCAGTTGAAAACATAAATTAAAATATAAGAAGTTATATTAACAAACTGTAATTTTTATGTTTTCATTTTTTTACTTTAGCTGTACTTCAAAATATTTGTAAACTTTGAATGTGCAGGTGGCTGGAAAAAGGTATTAAAAAGTAGTTTTGAGTCAGCATTCCAAAATTGTTTTTTTAATTTGTGCTTTACTTATCAAAAGCTTTTCCAGTATTCTTTCAGTATTGGCCTTATTCTACTACTATTTAAAAAGAAAACCGAATATGCACAATAACAAAATATATAAATTCAATAATCAATATTTAAACTTTTTAAAAAAGAAGGCTTGTGCCCGTTTTTACATCCAATATACCTTTTCTCCGTAAAACCTTTCTTTGTTGGTTTTCTTTCGTAAAAATGAACCCAAACCTCGGTATTTATTCTTCTCAGCTTTATTTAAATAAAAAAATAGTGTATGATCGCTGACTTCAAAATATGAAAAAAAAAAACCAGACTTCAAATTTTTAGAAAAACAAAAATTGACCAAAGTATATCATTATAAATTTAAAAAGTAGAACAAATAATTTTATGTATTACTGTCTTAAATTTAAACATTCTTTAAAATGTAAATACAAAAACAAGCTTATGCACTAAATTATATAGGAAGATTTCGAACATGAAATAATCTTTGGCTTTTTGAAGAACTTACGGAAGGTGGCATAGATCCGATGCATTGGTCTCTAATTTTTTATTCATTTTTTCATATCCTGTGCAGAATTCTAAAGCATCTGCGTTAGTTCTCTTGGAAGTGAAGAGTGTCTGTCGGAATAATTTAAAGTACTTAAGTATGATATTTAATCATTTGATGCTTTCCTATTTCTTTAGAATATAACTTTTTGAGTATCAAAAAAATCAATTTATGGATAAATACGGATTAAGTTTTTAGTAAGGTTTAATACGAAGTAACCAGGTACATTCTGTTTGATCGCCATTGATAATTTTACAATCATACTTTTCTGGGAGTGATTAAAAGGAATTTTTTGCAAGCTCGCGAGCATCCGAATCTAATTTGTGAGTTATATTTGTGTATTTTCCTATCTTTCTTTTTGAACGTCGGTACAGCAATGTCTTTTAATATTTCAAATATTTTACTGAAATCTTGAACAGAAACTGCGACAGACCACTACTGCTACCGCTCTTAATACCTTCAACTTTACAAAAATTGTCTCCAGAGAATTTTATTTGTAATTTTGGATCTAGTGTTAGCTTCGGATAGGTTTTGGGGGACAGAACTGTACATGAGCTGAACAATCTATCTTGAACTTCTTTGCGTCATTAAGAATTATTTTTTTCACAACGTTTTTTCTTGTAGCGTTCTTTGACAGTACTTATTTTGGGAGTGGAAACTTTCCCCTTTTAAGCCCCTGTGTAATGGGTGTAAAATATTTTACACATCCTGTAATTTTTACTGGAGAGTTACATGTTTTAAAGTATGGACAACAGTGGTTCTTCAAACTTCAGTATGTTTAAGTAAGGTTTATTTATTATTTACCACATCATCACCATTTATTTATTTATTAATTATTTATCATTTAATCCTATTATCTTACGTATAGGTTTATTTATCATTTAATCATTCATCATTTATCACCCATTTAAATCATTTATTTATTTATAATTTATCATATCTTCATTTATCATCAATAGATTTTATATTTCAAAGGCAATGGGCATTTAAAGATGGACTCTGGAGAATGCACGATGTGATAATATTGTAATCCCGAAAATTGGACCCGAAGTGTCCAAAAGCGTTGGAGAATCTAAGGCTTGGAATACCGAAATAGAAGATAGAATTTAATACCTGGAAAAATATAACATGTAATATAACATAAAAAGCCGATATAACATGTCGATGTCTTCGAAAATCCATTGAAAAAAATATTTCGGATGAATAAGAAGCATATATGAAGGCATTTTATAATTTAGGCAATTTGATGCTATTATTTTTTTTCTCGCTTAAAGATCTATTAACTCCCTCAGCTAGCCTATATCTGTGGTATTATTAACGATTTCACCGAGGATATTCTATCTTATTTATTTTACATGTCTTTACATGAAAGGTACATTTGTATTTATGCATTATACAATGTTTATTTCAGTTTATATTTTATAGGGAATTTAAAACCTCTCTCATTTTATGGAATAAACCATTATCTATTTTATAGAGTTAATAATATCGCTATATTATTCAAATCCAATCGCTATTTCTTATCCTTTGAATAGAGTTGAAGCAGTAGGTTTATTGCTTATCTTGAACGTATGGTGTGTACAGGATATGCTGAGGATCCAGATGTGCTGGATATGGTAGATTTCCAAAGAAGTGTAAGAAGGGATTTGACGGAATTCGTCGGTACCGATTATGTTTCTTTTCCCAGAAGATATCAGAGATTCTTTTAGACACAGGCTGTTTATTAGTTTTAACCTTGGTCTGCAATATGAAGCAAACCTCGTTATATAACTGGTTAATAAAAGGTATTGTGGTACAACTTTGCTATTAAGACGCATGACAAATATTGTACAACAAAATGTTGTAACGTGGTTATTTAAGTTATACAACAGGTTATATGCTAGCCGGCTAGTGTCGGTTATAAGGAAGTTATAGAAAATAAAGGAAGTTGTCTCCGCTGTTCTTGGCAGTCTGGCGGTCATTCTTGGCAGTTCTTTGGCGCTCATTTAAATATTGTAACCTTATATCTATTATACCTATATCATATATAGCTATAGTCTACCTATATATTGTAGTCGTTAACATTAAAAAAAATGTAAATTTTGGTTTTTTAAATCATTATTTCTTTTTAAACATTTTTTTAAATTTTTCTAAATCATAATTTTCTTTTTCTTTTGATTATTTTTGAATTAATTTTTCTTTATTTTGTATATATAGCGTGAATTACAACTCTAATACCTATTTCCCTTGAGTTGGCAGATTATATTATTATTTTTTTCAATAAATATTTACGTTTAGGTAAATATATGATGTATTACATTACTTAATGTTGCATATTTAGAAGGAAACGATTTATGCATTGTGTGTATTGTTGTCCAGATTTTATTTTCCTTTTCATTCGCTTTTTTTTTAGTTTTTCCTATCATTCAAAGACGGAGCGTGGGTAGCAGCAATGACTTCTATTGATTGAGCAACCATTGATATCGTCATTTCATTGAAAGCGTTTATTGTTCTTGAGCGTTGAATAAAGACATTTTTGCCTTCTGTGGAGGTAGAAAGATTACTTCATGGTCGTAGCGTTTTGGTTCGATAGGACTATTTTGAAAGTTATGTTGTTCGAATGGGATGGCGAACACCTCACCGTAACTCAAATTGGTCTTCTGCCCTTAAATATTCATGTAAAAAAAAGAAAGTTAAATCGCTTGTACGTGTAACGTACGTGCTTTTTCATCTGCTGGTTAACTCCATCTATTTCAATCAAATTATTCTAATTATTGAAGAAAATATGTATTATTACCTTACTAGAATAGTAAGGTAAATAGTATAAATAAAATAGTATAAATAAAATAGTATAAATAAAAATAGTATTAATTAAATATAAAATTATTAAGTAAATATTATAAATAAAATAGTATTATTATCTTACTAGACTAAAGGTTTCCAGTTTTACGTTGTTAAAGTGTAAAACATTCCAAGCGTGATAGTTTATTTTTTTAAATAAATTTCAATGGGCTTTCTCAAGATGATAATTAGGAGAAAAATAATAGAAATAAATTGTATATGCTTTAAATATAATCGGTGTTGATGAAAAAATCCATAAAATTGCCGAAAAGCTGTTGTTGTTTTTTTCACGCTTGTTAAAAGTTTTTTTTTTTGATAAAAATAAAAAAAAATGCGTTATAGCGTTTAAACAATTGAAGACGGTCAAAAATTGTTCGCTATAACAATTAAAAATCACGAAATATGGCAATTTTTCGACATTTAATTATAGACTTTGTGATTATCGCAGGAATATGATTATATTGTGCCTTTAAGTTATGCCTACGTACAATAAAAATTTCATGCAAAATTATAATGCCTTTTTGCGTAAAAAGCGAAAATGAAAAAAAAACAGATGTTCTCGAAAAACGGCTTGAACAAGGCCCATATGGTTCTAGAGCGATCATTCAAAGCGATATTTACTCGTAAAGGGTTCCTCTACAACCCTATTTCGTGAAATGTATGTAAGGTTCGATTTATTAACTCAACGACGCGTTTAAAAATTTGTCTTACTTCGATCGCTCGGGTCTACGAGCATAGGGGATGTGCCGCGTACCCCGTAAAGATATCATAATTTTTACATGCAAATTTTAATGTAGATGGCCAACGTTAAAAACCACAATTTAAGTCCCGAAACATTTTTTTATGGCATCAAGGCATTACCTCGGTTGCCTTGGTGTTATTTAGGTCTATGCGATTACACACCATGAAAAAGTACTTACCACACATTACGTTACTGAAATATTTTCAATATTGAATTTGATCTTGAGATTTTTGTAGGGATTTACTAGAGATAGGTAAGTTATGTTACGACTCCCACAAAGTAAATCGGTTTTCCCCCCAGGTTGTCCTTCCCAAAAAAAGATTACTCTTGGGGGTTTTACAGAAAATCTAACGCTGAACAAAGAAGTTCCTATGAACATGGATCAGGAAATGAAGTCTTGACCAGTTTTCAGACAAAATTAAAAAAAACAAAACATGAAATCATTTTTTTTTCAACACCATTTGGCAATTGATGAAGAAACGACTCATTCCAGCGAAAAACGGTACGAAACTAACATCATGAATAATGAGATTTGGTGTCGAATGAGACAAATAGGACCTAAATAGATCAACCACACGATCTTTGGTGAATTGTCGGCGTTGACATGATTTTCAACATAAAGTTCTATTTCGCTGCTAAATCTCGTTTTACCTTTCTGAATCGATTTGGTTACAAATCCTTCGGTTTTTAGAATATTTTACGTTTTTACAAAACAACCTAAAACCAGTTTTGATAAAAATAGCATGTTGGTTTGGAATTCGACTATCGTCAGTCATTTTGAAAATCAGACCAACTCCGAACATTCGCCAAAGATTGTTTGTTTGATCTATCTAATCAGTTTCGATCCGTTTCAATGGTTCATTTATTCATCAATTTCCATAAAGTGTTGAAAATATTTTTTTCCAGGTTTTTGGCCTGAAAACTAGTTAAAACTTAATTATACTGTCTCACCTTCATTGAAACGTTTTGTTCAGCGCTACATTTATTATAAAACCCCCAAGAATTATCCTTTTTTTGGGACATCATATATATATATATATATATATATATATATATATATATATATATATATATATATATATATATATATATATATATATATATATATATTATGATGTATAATGTCAATGTCGTAGGCTAAATCTTATTTATGACCTATGGATCGTCAAATTTCCTATTGATTCCCATAGGTTCTTGACTCACAGTATCTGACAAACGTGGCTAAATCCTCATTCTTCAGACACTCGGCTGAACACGCTTCTCAAATATTAGAAATTGATAATATAAAGAAAAATTGAAGATTAATATCATGGCTTTATTAATGGATTAGTAAAACGTCATGCCTCAAAGTTCTCATTGTCTTCAAATGGTTATAAAAAATCATTATAATCAGTTTTCGAACAAAATTGTTAGTTAATGATAATTATCTTTACACACTTTGTTAATCAGTTCATTAAAATAAGGTTTCGGCCCTTTTCATGGCCGATAAACACTGGGAAAGGGATACAGTTCTTTGTTTTTAATCGTACGCCAAATGGCTATTCATGTAATTTATATTAATATATTTTAGTTATTTATTTTATGACGCATTTACCCAAGCGGACCATCAGTGGTATATATTGATTAATGAAATATTAATTATTAAAAATAATTCTTTGATGAATTATATAATTTTGAAATCATCCCGCTTCATTGCCGGTTCCATTATGAAGGCTCAAGCATCTGTCGGCATCTAACATCATCAGACTGGTTTTCTTGAGTACTTTCTTTTTAGTCGTAACATACCCGAAGAAGTTTACCTGAAATTTCGGCGTTTTTAAAGTTTTACTCATCTCTACAGCTCCACCAAATTAGATTATAGGGTTGAAAATTTGTATTTGAATTGAGTTGGTGTTAGGGAAGTATCTTTTGGAGGTCTGACTTGTCCCTCCACCGTCCCGGATTTTTCGATTTTTTTAAGTATTAGCGCACCTCTAAAACCTCTCCAAATTGAATTTTCTGTATCGAAGGTCAGCGGAGAGGCTGAGCAATATAATAAAAGTATGGGTAAATTTCGGTATGTTAGGGGACTGCCTCTATTTTTTTCCCACTCGACCATTTGTATAGTATTTTTATTTTAGTGAAAATACGACTTCAGTGACGGAGTTCTGCTGCTCTTTCAAGAACATTAAGTCCTAGTTCTAGGTCGCCACTATGATTTGCAAATCTTTGGATTATTTTTTTCTGTGTATTTTAGTTAAATACAAATTTAACTAAAATATATTAGGTGAAGTGAATAAAAAGAAGCACGTACTCGTTACTCAAAAAACTGAGCAGGTGCTCTGGCTCGATGTGAACAAATAAAAGTTACACAATGAAATACTTAAATACTCTATTATTATTTATTAATTCAAAATTAATTTCTTCATTTTTATTTTACAATGTTTTTAATCATTATTTTACTAAGTGTACGCAGCACTTGCTCCACAAACATGAACTGATTATTGATTCGGTGTACCTGCTCACTTTTTTAAGTGAATAAAACGTGAAAATGCTATCTATTTGAGCAGGTACTCAGTAAACGCCGATCTACTCTTTCGTAGACTCAACATTTTACGGAGTACCTGCTCTCATAGCATCCATTCTCACGCAAGAAGTTGTATAATAATAATATAGAAAATTAGTTTTTAGCAAAAATCAGTTTTAAATAAATTTAAAGAAAATCAGTTTTAAATAAATAATAATAGAGTATTTAAGTATTTCATTGTATAACTTCTATTTGTTCACATCGAACTAGAGCATCAGCTCAGTTTTTTGAGGACTTGGTACGTGCTCAGTCTTATTCGCTTCACCTATTGCACGAACAGAAATCGATAGAAACAACACTTTAACCAATCCCTTATGTTGTTTCAGTAGCGTATAACCATTTTAATAATTCATAGGCTCGTGCCGACCTTTGATTACTCGTGGGACTTCGGTCCGATGAACTTTGATGAAAACTAAATCCTTTGTGGACTTAAGTGTCTCTGGGTCAAGACAAAGCAGTCGGTTAAAAGCAAAAGCCAATACCTTCGTTCTGGGTAATTCATAGCAAATGCAGAGGCGTTGGTTCTCTGTTTTTAGTGGTATTAATTTCCTGATATACGCAATAATTCAATTAATGAAAGCAATATATATATATATATATATATATATATATATATATATATATATATATATATATATATATATATAGAGAGAGAGAGAGAGAGAGAGAGAGAGAGAGACGAAAATTAATGTCAGGAAATGGATCGATAGTTTTAAAATAAAGTATATTATAAACTTTTTAAAAAATCAATGAGTTAAGTGTGAGTGTGAAGGTAGAATTCTTCGATATTGTTTAAAAGTTTTTTTTTTAAGCCATTTGGGGGTTTTATGCCATGTTTCATTTTTTATTTTCCGAATCGTGTCATTGCTTCTTTTCTTAATTCGATGGATCAAATCGCATTTATTAGAGGCGAATTCAACGTTAATCGATATATTTTTATGCTAATGATAATTTTTATTTTTTATCACAATTTACATTTAATTTTACAAAAGCTTTGAGCACTGTGCTACTAATCTCGGGGTTTCGGGTTCGAGACCGGCTTTGGCAGATAATTATTTATTCTGTGGAAGGATATCCTCCAGGAGATCCTCCTGGGGCTCACCTAGCCTCTATAAAGTGGGCACTCTTAATGGGTGGAAAACCTGGCGGTTGAGGGTAATTTGGGCCAAATCATATCCTTGCACAACTGTTGGCCAAGAAACAGTACGGTACTTACCAAGTACTGAAACCCAGACCCATCAGGGGTTGTAGCAGTACAGGTTTTTTAAAAAAAAGGTTTTTAGAGAATCTAGAGAATATAAGCGAGTGTAAAGAGAATCCTGAGGTTGAAGCGACAAATCTTGGAACAGATTCAGGATCTCAAGTATTTAGTTGCCTAGGAGGTGACGCAGAGGTTAGAAACAGCTGGACGAATGTTACACTCGGTACGAAGAGGTTTCCTCAACAGGAGAGGTTACCAAGAACATAAAGATGTACGTCTGCAGGTCAACGTTCCTGCCCATTCTTTCCTATTCCTCGGATCATGACCCTCACCGTAAAACACCGGTATCTGAGAAACGTCTAAGCGAAGACTAGGAGAGACAGGGTCCGTAACACCATTATTAGATCAAACCTCGAAATGCAGCCGGTGGAAACTACCCTATAGGAGAATAAATTACGATTTCTGTTTGGACTCCTCCTCAGGATGACTCCAGGAAGAATCGCGAGGATGACCTATGAGACATGTGTAGAGGGAGGAAGATCAAGAAGAAGACCTCGGATCACCTGGGAAGAAGGTGTGCGGGAGGTATTCAGGAAGCGAAGGCTGGACTGGAACAGGAGGGGAGAGGTGGTATAGGAGAGGGACACTTGGTCCAAGCTCTACAGAGGATACCCTCACACTGCATAGCGGTAAAAGAGGACCGGAGTGATCTCATGATGATGAGAAGCTTTTATTATTTCGTTTATAGCTTTTTATTTTAATTTTAGAATTTTTAAATTTTATTTGTGAAGATTTTAATTTTTTCTCTGCAATTCATTATTTTTTCCTGAGATTTTTATAAAGAGATTTTTGTTTATTTCCTTAGTGTTAATTTTATCTAATTTTTAATCGTTTTTTTTTCTTTTCCTGATTTTTAATTTACCTTTTTTAAAGAGTTTTCGTTTTTATTTATTTTACTTCCTCTGATTTAAATTTAAGTTTGTATATTAAATTTATTTAATATGCTATAATACTTCGTGTTAACATTTATAATATATATATATATATATATATATATATATATATATATATATATATATATATAAATATTAAAAATAAATGTCGTAGATAAACAAAATAATTTCTTATAAATACATACAGATTTTCGTTTTTTTTTATCTATGGAAATTACGCGTCTTTATTTATTTGAAGTATATATATATATATATATATATATATATATATATATATATATATATATATATATATATATATATATATATGTATGTATATATATATGTATATTAGTATTATTATTATTATTATTATTATTGTTTCGCGATAATGGCTATCTAAGAACCGCTCGGATATCATTTCTCGGCTTTATTTTTTTTCCTTCTCTCCTCTTCTTTTCCACTAAAAGGACCTTAATGTATTTTCTGATTTTTTTCTCTGCTCTGGTATTCTTTTTCTGTAATGCGAAGTCTTGTTATTTCCTCTTTCACCTGACTGGGGTACCCTTTGATGTTTCTTAGTCCCATCACCTTGTCGAATATTTGTTTGTTCATATATTATTTTCATGTCCTGTGCCCGAATACTTTTAGTCTCCTTTTCCTCATTGCTTTTTTCCAATATTGCTCGTATACCACCAAATTTTCCATGGGGTTTCGCTGGAATTAAAAAAAAAAAATGATGAAAATGTCAATAGTAAAATAGCTATAAATGTTTTCAATAATTAAATAATAATAATGGTAATAAAACGAATGCTTCTAATTATACTTTTAATGCAAAATTTTTCGGCTTTAATAATGGCTTTCTCAAATGCTGCCATACAAATTTCTCTTTAGCAGGTAAAAAATTAAACCATTAGTTTTGAAAGTGTTATTAGTTCGTATATGAAAATCTTTAAAGGTTTCGGTTTGAATCAATTTGGATTCTCCCAAAAACATTGGAAAAAGATGATAAATTTGGATGATTTTTTCGACAATACAAATCCGTTAGATTTTATTACGAAATAATAGTTATTAAATTCGTCCAAGAAAAAAAACGGTATTATAAAAAAATAAAAACATGAGGATATTTAAGTCCATATTTCTGTAGTATTGACTTAACTGAAATGATTTTTTTAGTTAAAAAAATAAAATAAAAACATGTAGGTGAATAACCAAATGTTATGAAATCAATTTCAGTTATATTAAAAAATAATATTTAAATAGACAAGTCTAAAAAGTATGTCACTTCCTTAAGATAACTAAAAATATATATATATTTTTTTTTTAAATATTTTTAGCTTAGTTCTCCTTTATACTCAGCATTGCTAAACATGCTATATTTGCAATAAGAAATTTGTTTAAATTAGGATCATTAGGATGAGGCTTATAATATTTTAAAAATAAAAAAAATCATTTTTGTAATAAAATTTTTATAGCTAAACCCCTTTCATAACTTTATCAAGAAATTGTGCTCAATTATATTTGATTGTAAATTTATAAAGGGGATGTCTACATTTTACTAAAATTATCATTAACTAATTTTTTTTTAATAGTGGATCTAAACCACTTTTTTTTAAATAATTGCTCTATTTAAAACATATTCCTTATGAATAGCTCGTTTTAATTATATATTATAGTACTGGAAAGTCCACGAAATAGAACGTTTTGCTCATTTACGGACGAAATAATTATTTTTCGTTAAAAACAAAGATGTATATGTATACATACATTTTTTATTTGTATATATCGTAAAAATGTACAAGTGTTTAGGTATGTTATACAGATATTGGCAAATTTAAGGCTCTGCTGATCACTAGATATCTGCGTACCGCATCGTAGATCAGTCATGCGTGATTGGAGGCTTGAATCCTTATTGCGCCGTGTTCAGCGTTTTCTCACCCTTCTTTTTCTCCATGTATTTCTCTCCATCTCTCTCTTCAAATATGTATATATATATATATATATATATATATATATATATATATATATATATATATATATATATATATATATATATATATATATATATAGTCCTTTAAGGAAAAAGTACGCACCCATGAGCATATTTTTGCTCCTTTGTACAGTGGTTTATCGCTAGTTCCAAACTGATAGCTCTTAATAGATTTTAATACCTACATTCTACCGAAAATTAAAATAAGAAAGATAGCGCAAAAGCAAAGGCTTGAAATTATTGTTGCTGGCATCAACATTAAATAAAGAAAAACTTGAAAAAAGAGAAAGCTGATGAAAAAACTAAAAGGAAATTGGCCCCTTCCAAACCAAAAAGAAATTTCCTAGTTCAACTTCCGGATCAGACACAAATATTTTCGAAATTAATTATTTTTATCATGATGGCTACGATGGAGTGTTTTACAAACGAGTACACAACACATACCGGTTCCAACAGACTGAAGAAGACGGTTATTTTGGAAACAAGAACATGATTTAAACGCAAATTTAAACGAACCTTTGCCCGATCGTATAGGATTAAAGTTCGCATTAGAGAGTTTAGAAAAATTACGATATCTTTGTTGATGATTCTCCGATGGAAGTGACTTTTGGATAGGATTTGATGAAGATCGGAATGTGCAAACTATAGCATCATGCAGAATATTGCGGATATTGATAAACAATTGTTTTAAATATCAAAAAATAACAAAATTGTGAACTGTTACACTCACCTACTCTCTCTCTCTCTCTCTCTCTATATATATATATATATATATATATATATATATATATATATATATAAGTATTTATAAGTCATTTGTTATATCTCAGTTTATAGCAAAAGGTTAAAAATATTGTTTCAACACTTTCTTTTTTTGTAGTTTTGTGAATCCGGTACTTTAAATTAAATTATGAATAATGTAAATATTTTATTTTTATTCTTTTAAGTAGCGGTGAATAGTTTTATACAGATCTTGTTCAATTTCAATTCGTATTATGCTTTACTAATTTAATGTTAATTTTAAAAAAAATAAAAAGTAATCATATTTTTATTTTCTATGTATCAATTGAAATATAGAAAGAAAAAATTTTTTTTTTGAGGTTCCTTGTTCTTTCGAGAGAAATTAGTTATACCATACAGGTAGTTTTTTACTTCCTTGTACGAAGAAAAGGAAGTATTGTATTTGCGAAACTTTTCGGTTTTCAGATTTCAACGGAAATATCCATTTTGACCATCCCTGAATCCATTTTGACTAGTTTCATCGTGGCATCTATACGTACGTTCGTATTTCGCATAACTCAAAAACGGTTAGCCGTAGAAAGTTGAAATTTTGTATTTAGGATTGTTGTAAAATCTAGTTGTGAACCTCCCCTTTTTGGTCACTGCTTGATTACCGGAAGTGAGTGGTACTTTACTTGAAGGTCATAACTGATTTTTATCAAAAGGTATATTAAAATACTATGCAAAACTTCTCAAATTTAGTATTTATTACTTATATATTGATTCAAATAACATACTTGATTTTGGTCTAAATTGAAAAACCGGAAGTGGTACGTTACTTGAAGGTCATATTAGACTTTCGTAAAAAAATATATTAAAGCATAATGGAAAACATCTCAAATTTGGTAAATAGGACTTTTATATCGATATAAATGTATTTACTAGATTTTAGTTAAGATTCGTGAGCGGAAAAGGGTACTTTACTTGAAGGTCATAATAAGCTTACACCAAAAATTATATTTTAATTAAAAGAGAAATCATATGTTTCGGTAATAAATGTTAAAAACGCAATTTGGTTTCCAATCCAATTTAACATTTTTATTACTTGTTTTTAGTGTTAAAATTGAGTCTAAAATACTAGTTTTCCTCTCCAATTGTGAGATCAACAAGTCTTCATCATGAGAATAAGATATTAGTTAAGTGGGTTTTTCCGCTTAAAATGTCGAAACTGTCCATTTCTAATGCTTTATCCATTGATATTGACAGTTTTATTGTTGTCATGGAACATGAAGAAATATCTTGGAAACTAGTTACCTACTGAATAAAAACGACATATAATAACGGAATGAGACCTCCAGCGACAAGAGTGTGTGTGTGTGTGTGTGTGTGTCTGTGTGTGTGTGTGTGTGTGTGTGTGTGTGTGTGTGTGTGTGTGTGAGAGAGAGAGAGAGTGTCAATAGATGGATGACGGGACGCCGAGTGTCGTTTTTACTGCAATCTTCGGAAAATAGTAACCAAATTCAGTATCACTTTTTGAGCCACGGATTTATAATTTAATAGGCGTATAAGGAAGTCCTGTGTTGCCCACATCAGATTTTTTTTTTATAGTAGGAATAGATTAAACTGTAAATTTCAATTATCTTTAAATTTCAAAGTTAAAACTGTTATTGTTAATAATAGTTATTTGTAGATTAAAGTTCGTTCACGAATGATGATGTAATGATGTAAAATCTGTTTTTAATTGCGTTTCTTTTTGTAAAAAGTAGCGGTATTGTTTCCGTAGGCCCTGATTTAATTTTCGTGGACGTAAGAAACAGTAAAATAGAGATATGTACTCAGAAGACGTAATAAAAAAATTTTTAACATTAAATAATAGTTGAAATAAAAAAACTGTTTCTATTTTAATTACAATATTTATCACTATTAATTTACTTTAGCCTGTTTTAACAAACTTTTGTAATTTAAACTCAGATGAAGCCGTCTTTTCTGTCTGTTATCAATTAATGTATGATTTTGTATTGATTCCAAACGACTTTTTTTTGGGCTTAGGTTTTCATTTTTACTTAGTTTCTTTTATTTTATTTTTTAAATTATTTTAAATAAGTAAGGTCTTTTATATTTGTATCAATATTGTTTCGTTCGATATTCATTCTTGTTTATCTGTCCAATTTATCCATTTTTTTTTTTTTAATATATTACGTATTTACATTATTCCGTGTAAAATTAACCTCGGGCCAAATTCTCCTTGCTCATCAAAACAATTTTATATAAATCTTTGATATGCGAAGGCAAATAATTTAAAAAGTTCTCAGTGAGCGAATGATGTATATCAAAATTGAATCTGATGGCCATCTATAAGGAATAGTCCCTCACGTTCTTTTTCATTTGTAAAAGACCGATTTTTATTTTGCAATCGCAAAGCTTTGAAGAAACGAAGGAGCCTGTTTTTAATTAACAAAAATATTCTCCGCCGTGACGGACTTGACGGTTTCCACGTTCGGACTCTGACAAGAAGTTAATTGCCCCCGTTAGAGCTTGTCAGAAAGAACGCGCGTCAGACAAATTTTCCTGGATGACCAGCAGTACAAAGGGGTCACATGAAAAAAAATAAAAATAAATAATTGGTGCATCCCCTGCTAGGTCGTTTACGTGAACGTTTGCGTTAAAAAAATGATGGTATCAAAAGTACAGAAGTGGTCATGTTGGTTCATATGGACCGTTCCATGCAAGATGTGAGAATTCGCCATTTCACAAACAAATCTTATCTTTATTTGACGGCTGATATAATATACCATACACATATAACATTATATTTTATATATCATATATATGTAACAATATCATTATATATACCACGTATAATATTATTCCAACCTTTACATTAAAAAAGAAATTATTGTGACATGGCGGATTCGTCCTTTTTCCATGGATCTGTTAAATAATTAGCACACAATTATAACTTGCCCACAGTTAGATGGCATACCGAGGGCGAAATCTCTTGGAACAAAGTTGGAGCTAATGTCCTCCAGATCTTTAAAAAGTAGTAGTTCCTTTAAGGAAGTAGTTCCTTTAAATCAAACTTGTGCTGTATTTTTTTATTGTCCCTGTATTGTCATTATTTGGCTTGTATATTGACTTTCTCTTTCGGAATATTGACCTTTTAATGTTTTAATGCCTTACTGATTGCTTTTTTGGGGGGGAAAGCGGACTTTGAACTTGGCATTGGCTGTCTCTTTCGAAGAAAAAAAAAACAGTGGGGAAATATGAGCAAACAGGTAAAGGATATTGAAGATAAATACTAGGAATCTGACCATGTTATTGATGAAAACGATGCAATAATAATCAATCTATGATAAATAAGCTCGGAAGAGATTGACTCATCCGATTTTGAAATTGAATATTGTAAAGGGAGCAAAGCTATGTTTCAAAATCAATACGTACAAATTAGGTAGAATATGTTCCTTTTGAAACTTAGGTAATTTTTTTCGAAAATAAATTTATGACCTCCCGTTTTTTAAAAATCTTTTTTCATTCAAATTGTTTTCAACAAATTTAAATTATTTTCGGCTAAATTATAACAAACATGTGATTTATATTCGTGTCAATTAAATGTATGGAAGGGTGAGGGTTACCTCCCCTCTCGCGTGCTGACTCATTTCCCCGCTGCCATCCAACTGTGGGCGAGCTGTAGTAACACATTTTATCTAACCAACAAACCTGCCTCCCTGTTACAACTCACTTTTGAACATACCGTATAAAATGAAGTCATACAATACCTGACATTTTTTATTTTTTTTTACATTCTTTTATTAAAGAACAAAAAAAATATTTCGAATCAGTAAGGTTCGAACTAACAACTGATTTAGTAGTCACATAGAATTTTTGGACGTATTGACAGGTTCAAAAGTAAGATTATGGACTTCAACGAATGGAGAAGATTATATGGAGTACAAGGAATTAGTTGGCTGGGGCACGTAATCGAAATGGGTGAGGAGAGGAAAGTCAGAAGACTGTATTACGGAAATCCTGATGGAGTTAGGCCTCGCGAAAGACCGAAGGGAAGATGGAAGGACAGCGTCTCCAAGGATCTGAAGAAAACACGAATATCCATTACACGGGCTGCCGATAGAGAGAACGGAAGAGCGGTTGAGCTGGCCAAGGACCGCTTCACGCGTCTGTTGCGGCGAAAATGAATGAATGCAGTGACGTAGCGAGAGGGGGAATCCGGGGGCCCGGATCCTCCCCCTCCTCTCCCTTGGAAATTACTAAATACTATTGCTTATTCTTTTCTGTAACGAAAATTGTATAAACCTATTTGAATGTTATTTCATAAATAATATACCTAGGCATAGAAAATATTATATTAAGTGAGGGCTTTCCTACATACCCTGTAGGGATGTGTTACTTTAAAGTAGATTCTCCCCTTCTCTCCCACTCCCCCTTCGAAACGAATACCTGGATACGCCGCTGAATGAATGAATAGTCTTTTGGGAGTTCTACTTAGTTCTACCCTCTGGCTATTCTAGCACTTCAATGATTCATAGGTGGATTTTCTTGATCACCTCCAATTTGTCATTATTAGTTCTTTTAATTTGTTGGTAAAGTTTGCAACTGTTCGGAAACAGACGATATCGTCGTCCACTGGTAACGTAAGTAAAAAATCACTGCTTTTCGGGTGAACAAAAAAACTGCTACATTCTTCCCTGAATAAGGGCCGATTTCGATTATTTTAAACTTTTTTGTTGGGCTTGTATTTCTTTTGCCTCATAGTTTCATGTATATCTATTGTCTCACCTTTATAATAATACTCCCATCTTGTGATAATCATGATTTACGGGCATCATCATTATTAATGCTTGCAACAATATTGTCACAAAATATTTTTCATTCAATGTACCAAACTGGCATTTATTAGTATGGTTTATCGCGAGCGTCAGGAATTCTTGTTTGAGTCGGTTTAAAAGTAACATTTCTAAAATGTCCTATCTATATCAGTAAGCTCTACCGAGTCATGAGTAGTTAAATGATCGTCATAAATGTAGCTACTTGTTTTTTTGGAACGGTTTTTTAATAAATTAGTTACTTCAGCATATCATTCGAAAGAATTTGTCCATTGTTTCCAAACTTGAATGAAATTTGCAAGGGTGCAAGTGGCCTCAAGTGGACATCGGAGTATTCGTCAAGCATTTTACCAAACCAAATTCAAAATCACGCTAAACTGGCTCGGTTAAATTTCGGCACCGTGGTAAATAATAAATACATAAAAGGTATCATATATTTATTCTAACCAACGTAACCTGTCTGTTACCCTAACTCAACTTATACCATACGATATAAAATGACGTCATCCAATTCCAGACCGCTACTGTATCAAAATATAAAAGATGATTCATAGGTATCGTAATATTAATGTGAATAAGATTTATGTTCCTTCTTCTTAATAATTTATTATTTTTCTGCATTGTTTTTTTTTCTAATATAAAAAATGGCCAAGGTTTACCTAACCAGCAATATGACGAGATGATTAAAAAGGAGCTGGATAAGAGATCTCCTTCCGTGTCCTAAAGTGACCCAACCAATACTGAAAAGAGTTGCTATTGTCAACTATTTTCCTAATGATCTTATAATAAGGAACAACCATTATAAATCTTTTCGGTTTGGTTCCGAATAAAGTGTAATAATTATAGGTCCATTACAGCCTTAACGGACTGTAAAATACAATACTATTTTATAAAATTATAATTATAAAAAAGTTAATTTGGTTACTTTTTTACATGCCTCAGTTCTCATCGATATTTTTAAATATTTAATTCTTGACGTATTGTAACAGACCCACCTCCGACATGACCTGGTTTTTAAAATCCTATAAATAAATAAACGAGCGTGTGCTTAGAATAATATTTGGTTGATTTATTATTTACCACGTACATGAGAATGAGTTAGGTTTAAAAAAAAAAAAATTTAAATCGTAGTTTGATTAAATATAAGCTATATATTGATTTCATTCATTCATTTTTAATTTACGTCTTAAGTGGGGATGCAAAGTTGTCGGAATAAATAATTAACGGATCCCTAAAATAAAAATAAATCCTAAGACGTATGTAAGGTAAATGTCTCGAGATTGGTCGAAACATAGTTAGATTTCATTAGATCTAAACTTGAAGATTTGGGTTTTTAAGGGGTTCAGTAGTGTGAGATATGCAGACAAAAATTATTAGGGTTTACCTCTTCGAAGCTTCGGGTTTCGTTAGGCCTTGTTTCTTATTTACTTATTTAAATATAACTTTAATGGTTAACTAGAGCATTTTTAAGCAGCGATATTTTAAGCATCTAGGCACCAACCTGCGCAATCCCTAAAAATTACATCAAAATCGGATTAACGGTAGTAGATGGTAATCCCATCAAATGGATTTGACTACATAGAGACAGGAGACTAAATTTGTCCTTTGATGTCTAAAACGTAAAACGCGAGTGGAAAGTCTATTCTTAGGATATGTTTTTTTCACTCCCTGGATGAATCCAAAGCTTCTGTACCTTCGGTAGTGAGAAAGCAAATATTAAAGAAAAGAAAATTAAAGATCAAGTAACTAGATTAATAATATAATAATGTAATATACATAATTAAACGCATTATCTTCAATTAAAATCATGAAACCAAATTGAAAAGTGTATTACATAGATTCAATAATCCATTTTATGGAATATTACTTATTACTGTGAATGTTATTACAATTAAATCATAAACAAAGGCCAGAAATGAAGAGTAAAATGCTGGAAAAATATAGCAAAAAAACATAATCGACTCTGTTGTGCATCAATACTAAGATCTAATTAAAAATTCAGTCTGAATGCAATCAATGTCCCTCTTAGTCAATCCGATAAACTAGATACAGTTTATGGAGTCTTAAAAATTTGGTTCCAAGTTCTTAATCGTTAATTGCTACTTCAAAAAGTATAAATAGCCATGAGGAATTACACAAGCCTGGGATTGTTTTTTTTTAGTTTTTGATAACCTAAATTTTTCTCGTGCATTTTTTAGCACTGAATCCGAAAACGACCTTCATTTTTTTCCCGTCACGTCAGCAATTTTTACAAATCTTGAAATAAATATATCGCAAATACGGAAGAAAATCCTTTTCTCTGTACCTAAACCAGAAATATGAGGAGCCATCAGGTTCTTCTCTTCAAGCCTCGAACCAATCAATTCTCAATTTTCTTTGGTCAGATGTAAGTCTCGAACCAAATCGTTTAGCTCAGACTGTGAAAAAAGCTATAAGATTGCATAGATTAGGCTAAATAATGAATAAATAATAAGAGAAAAACGTCTTAAGTTTATTTTGAAGACTCATATTTCCGCAATGTTTTTACATTTTACAAATTTTGAAATCCGAAAAATCCTGACTTGATGGAAGAAGATAAAGGTCATTTGTGGATTCAGCGCTAAAAAATACATAGGAGTCAATTGTAAAAAGGTAAAAAAACATGTCGCAACCTAAATTTTGTGTTAATGTTTAAACCTAAATTATAGATTGGCATGGTTCATTCAATTATCTGTAATCGAGGCCGGATTTTTGTGCCATGAAAAAACGAAAAACGTTCAGTAAAAAATCCAAGATGTGCAAAATCGTGTAGTATAACCCGAAATGTATTAAATCACATGAGCAAAAATCATCTTTTTTGTTCACTTTTTAATAATAATAAACAGAATGCTGATCTAATCTAGTGTAAGAGTTGCAGCCTCTGAATAAAAATCACATATGAAGTACAATAATGGGAGAAAAGTCCTACAATAGTTTCGTGAATTCTTCACCTTATACTTTTCTTACATCTAGTGAATTTCTAATACAAATTGTCGTATCAAGATACTTAATTTAATTCGTTTAAGATACTTAAACGGCTATAGCCGTTAGCTGATAGCTATCAGCGGAAAAGGGTAATAAATATCTAGAGAGATAATCGGATATATAATATCTGGTATATAAATAAATAGAGTAATACATTTTCAAAATGATTTATTTCAAGCACACGAGAAACTGCACAACTCTAGATTCCAAAAAACGTTTTCTGCCGAATTTAAGAGGAGCGTCGCACCGACAGACGAAATTAAAAATCCACGATTCTTTGGGACAACATTATAAAGAAACAATAATCAATGCTATAAAAATAAAACAAATTCAACATCTGAGCCCCTCTTTTTTTTTTTTTTTTTTTGGACGCTTTAGGAAATCCATTTCTACAACTTCTATTTTAATTTTACAATATTTTTCTACCAGTCTTGTTATCGAAGTCATTTTATTTACAATAATATCGCATTGATAATATTCAAAATATCGCATCACGTATTACAATAAGATCACATTAATATTCACATTGAAAATATGTTGGCCAACCAGCCCCGAACCGGATCTCAAAACAAAAATGACTACAAAGGTCAACGAAAGCAAAAATCGAGAATGAGTTTTACACTGCACTAATCATAATGGAAAAGAGGATAATATGTAACGAAGAATGGAAGAATCTCTGGGCATGCGAATTCTGTAGAAGAAAAAGAAAATTATAGAAAAAAAATTACTCATCAAGCTGAAAACAACTTTTCGTAAATCACTCTTCCAGAGCCCCTGGTGATGAGAACAAAAAAGTAGTCTGCCAACCTACTCCTTATACCAACCAGCCCTGCTCTCCCCCTATAACTGGTTTATATTCGCCATTTATTAGGACAGAAAAAGATAATATCACATAAATGCAAACCAGAGACAAAACATCTCTCATCAATAGTCTGTAAAAAACATATCAAGATAGCACAATACATGACTCCAAGTGTTGAATTGTCTTTTGTTCTGCATCAAGCGATCTAAATATGTGTTATACCCTAATTATTTTTATGATTTCATTAGTTTTCAAGAGAAATACTTACGCAGCATTAGCGAAGCACAGCAAGTACTTAAGATTTATTTCTGATTACAAAAATCCATTTATCTGATATTGAGTGGTTTTCCATTTTTAAACCACTCCATCGTTATTTAGGAAAACATGTTTTCATTTCAAATTTTATTGGAGTCCATATAGGAGGTCCAGTTTTTTAAAACAGTATCAATTATAAGATTGTATGCGCGGGAAGATCAGCTGAAGGATTATGCTCAATATAAACAATTGCAAAGGTCGAATAATTTAGGTATAGCTAGTAAAGGTAATTTATTTTACTGTGAATTAAGTAATATGTAATATACATATAAATATAAAACCTGTAAAATTACAACCCATGAAGGGTCTTGGGTTCAGTAATTGGTAAGGATCATACTGTTCCTAAGCCAACGGTTGTGCAAGGAGGTGATTCGGCCAAGATCCCGCTCAACCGCCAGATTTTTCCCCCAATTAAGGGTATCCTCTTTATAAAGGCTGGGTGAGCCCCAGGAGAGCCTCCCGATTCTACAAGTACGGCCCAAGGCTGAAAACAGTATGAATAGTTATCTGCCACAGCCGGTCTCGAACCCGGAATTTGGAGATTTGTATTAAAGTGCTATACCCACTGTACTTCGCACTCTTCTTCGATAATGAGGTCCACTAAAATGTTTTCGGGGTCGCACTTTTTGAAAATATACTCGATTTTAAAGTCCCGCGCTCGCATATCGATTAATTTAAACTTTTCTGATTTCTTCGATATTGGTGTCCACTATTATGTTTTCTACTCTTTTTTTTTCTAATCTACGTCTGATTCGTTTTGCCTTCTTCGGGTATAACTGGATTCTTATACTTTGTGAAGTTCTTGGACTTGATCCTCGTTCCTCAAAGGTGAACTTTTCAATACAATGGGTACGGACAGGTCAGATGCGGTAGTGATCTAGGTGACTCCTACCCTCGGTAGTACCTGGAAAGGATGAATGGATCGTTTTATGAATGAAGCAGGGAGGTGGTTGGGTGGGGGCGGGAGTGGTATATAAGGGCTCCAACCACCGGCGCTCCGCCACTCACCATGTCCAGCCTCGCTTCAGCAACTCTCCTCCTAGCGCTCGTAGCCAACATAGGTACGTATTGCAATAATAAAAGTAATAATAAAATGAGTATATTTTAAATATTTAAATAATAAAATAATCTTATGACGACTATACAGTGCAACCAGAAGCTAACATAAATTAACTTGACTATAAAATTATTCATAATCTTAAAATATGCTTAAAATTAAAAAAAACAAAAAAAACACTAGCAGATAATAAAAGCTACCATCCTAATCTCAATGGCATTATTTCAATATTACAAATGATATTGCATTATAAAAATCAATTTTCACAATTTTCGATTGTGAAATAGAATTATATATTTATCAAAGTGTAATATTGATAAATATATAATATACTAAGAAATAATTTCTTTTCATTAAAATAATTGTCAGTGTCCTTTATATGAATATATAAAAATATTATTGGATTTCGTGTTATAAATTATTTTGAAATCGCAAGTGCTAAAATTGAAGAAAATAGAACCTATATAAGATAGAAAAATGCCCCCCCAAAAAAAAAAAAAAATATAATTTTTCATTGGTTTCTTAAATATGTACTGCTCTGGATAAACATAATTATTTGATAATACGCTGTTGTTTTTTTATCTCCGGAGGATATCTAGTTAAATAAAATAAAAAATTATTTTTTTTAAGAATTTTTCCTTTTTCAGGCTCAGGGAACTAACTATTTACACATCTATATTGAATAGTTCAGTGTAAACCAATTTTTTTCCTAAAAATTTATGTTTCTAATATACATTACTTTTGCATGAGCAACACTTGTCTTAGCTCCCATAACTACAATAGCAGTAATAATATGTATATATATTTCAATGTTTAAACAATATAACAATCATACGAGTACTGTGCTTTGCATCTAGAGTAACCAAAAGGAACTAAAATTAATGCACTTGGTTATAAAGTAATGCATAATATTGCATTATACAAAGAGTTTTAATAAATTCAAATTTTAAAAAATAGAAATATAAAATAGCAGATAATAAAATTACTGCTACTGCGTTATTTCAATATTAAAAATTATATAACTTTATTAAAATAAGAAAATGAATTGTAGAATTGTATTATTTTTTTATTTTTATTTAAGTGTGTAAAATATTTACATTTATCTATATTGAATATTTAAGTGTAAACCAATGTTTCGAAAAACATTTTCCAAATCATTTAAAATTCACTGTTTCTAATGTAAAATATTTTTGATGAGCCTACTTACATTTCTTTTGATTTTGTGTTGATTTCATCAGAGTTGATGTTCCTTAATTTATATGTCTGATCGGTTGATGAAACGCGTATGAAGTAGAAAATATATTAGAGTGCGTATAAGAAATATACATATACAAATTTCAGGAACAATGGAGAAAGAAAATTAATTATTGTAATCAAGTGTTTCGACTTCCAATAAAGCCGATTTTTCGATAACACCATATTTTTTACCGATTCCTCCAAAAAGCCTCGTTAATTTTGAAGGAATATTACAAGACAATTCCAAAACAATTTAGAGGATTTTTACTTCTTCAAACAGGAAAAACTATTCACCAGAATCTATTCATTATATTAAGTAAATTTAACTATTTTATCGGCTAATATCTATTATTGAAACTATTTTTGAATCGAAGTGATTTTTCAGTCCCTTTAAAATTTGATTTTATTTCTAAAATGCAATAGGTACTCAATTATATACTAATCAAAAGAATCTAAAAAAAGTTTTTAATGTAATTATTTTTTTTTTAATTTTTAAGTCTGTAATTCAAAGTTATTTTAAATAATTCATTATATCCTTAATAAGATATCATATCCTTAAAAAGATGGATGCCGATTTCCAAATTTTTAATAGTCACAGAAACATAGGAGCTTATAAAATAATATACAACACAGGAGCTTAAATGATGATTAAAAAAATTACAACTCATAATCTTATAAAGCTTTGCGGAACAAAAATAAATAACTAAAGTCAAGTTCTCAAGAATTATCAACAAAAGAAATTAAGTTGTTTTAGAATGAGATAGAAAATTAAAATTACTTTACATTTTTAAAATAAAAAATTAAAAAAGAAAGGAATTTTTTTTTATAATATAATATTTTTTTATATAGTATAAAAGTAAAAGAAAATTCAATGTATACCTATAATTTTTATACAATACCATGGAAAAAAAAAGTTAAAAAGCCAGTAAATGTAACTAATTTTGAGAATTCCATTATTTAATCTTGTCAGGAAGGGGGGATTGAAGAAAAAATAAAATGCCAGATAATTAGTTTTGTTAGCCTTTAAATTATCAGATTAAAAAACAAAATACTCGTATTTTATTGGTATCGCTTTTATTAGGCAATATATTTAAAAGTTATTTATAAAGTTATGATTAAGATTTGTGGTAAAAAAAAAAATTTAAACTGTGATATTATGACGTATTTTGGAACTTCTAAAATTCCTATGTGGATCATTCTTTGAAAATAGGGAGATTTTCTCATTACTTCAGATAGCACTGTAATTTTTTTTCTCAATATTTTATTAATTTTATTTGCGTCTCAGATATTGTTGTCAAAATATCCCACCGCAATTGTTTCTAGAATGGAGGATAAATAAAATTATTTCCATTTATTTAATAAATAAAAAGGAGGAAGTGAGGTTTTTATGCTTTTTCATTGTTTACTGATTATGTCTTAACTTTAGAGGCTCCATATTTACATCACACCAAGCCCTATAAAAGCTGATGAACTACAATATAAATTCATCAATATTTAAGTTGCCTTCTGTGTTCTATGAGGAGGTAAGGGAATGAGGATGATTTGGGTCAGCATCTTTTTTAAGTTAACATCTCACAGTCACAGCATTTTAATGGAGGGTTTTCTCAACATCAGTTACAATATCGTTCGGAGGGAACTGGTTTGAGTTGCCAAGTGTTCTCCTCAGCTATAGAAGGCCATGCGTTTATTTGGTGCTAATTTTTGAAAAAGTAAGGGAGTGAGGTATATGACATGGGGACACGCAATTGATTTAAATAATTGTCAAGAAATGTATTGAAGAAATTTGTTTTTTCTTTTCTGAAAATGCTGAGATTATTTTCACTCCTAATTTATTTGGACTGCAATTATTTCGGTTTTATGGCAGCTAAAAGTCAATGTTCAAAATTCAAGTAAAAAGACATGTGAGGAAATGAGGATTTTAATTTTTAATTCATGTATGCATATATAAAATTATTATTAGATGAAATCTAATCCCTGATAACAAGAGGATTAATGAGAAATTGTCAACCAGATAAATCATAAAACTCAATTTTTTCATGGGAATGAGATTTCCTTTTTTTCGAAAAATAACTTCTATAGGTACCTCAAAAAACTCTTTTGATACTTTTGGGTCTGAGCATTTAGATTCTACCGGTTCCCTCGTAGGATTTTATCCGTTTTTCAAGTTACTTTTAATGAATTTCTGTTATTTGTAAATAAGATAAGTAGTAGGAATAAAGAGAGGTAGCTAACAAATATCAACGAGCTAAAAAAAAAAAAAAATGAGATATGTCTTTTAGGTATAGGAGGCCAGTATTCTGCATCAATAGTGAAAACAAAAAAATCTGCTCACTTGCTAATAAAATTGTAAAACGCTCAAGTGAACTTGATATATTTTTAAACAATATTTTCGAAGCGGAACTATCAAACTTTGACGGAACTTGTTTCTGAATAAAAGAGATACGGCTTTTAACTTGATTGCGTCTGAACAAAATGTTTAAAAAGAGCATAAAGGAACAAGAAATGATTTTTTTGTTATTACTATTTCTATTATATATTAATTTTAAATATTTAATTACACTATAATTTTAATATATTCTAATGCATCAAGACCATGATAACCCTGCACATTCCAATTTAACGATATTATTTTGCATCATTCTAAAAATTTTTTGATGGTTAAACAAAAAATTCAAATGGAACAATGTTAAAGTCGACTTCAATCCTCTTTCCTCGAAAGTTTTCAAATCCTGATGCCTAATGATTACATGAAAAACTATTAACGTCAGGGCATTGTTAAATCAGTTTTCCAATAAGCTGTACATATTTTTTTTTGTAGAAGTTTATAAAGTTCAAGAATAATTGGGTATTTTCCGAAATAAAAACCGACGGGAAATAGTGAGTTCTGAGAAAAATTTAAAATATTTTTGAACCACCATAGTGAAAATTAAAATGAAACTGACTATTTATCTTTTATAGATTGTAATGTTTCATGTATATATATATATATATATATATATATATATATATATATATATATTAGGAAATTTATTTTATTAAGATATTAAGAAGTTATTTCGAGACAGATACTAAAAATATAAATACCCACTATGTATCTGTTATTAATAAATTAAGTATTTGACTAAAAATATAATTTAATTTTTAAAATTTAGCCATTAATAATTGATTGAAAAATTTAAATATTGGTAAAAACAAAAGGTAAAGAGCGGGGGAACAAGATAGATAAAGGAATAGGATTAGACTTTCTATAATACATGGGATGGTGAAAATTAAAAGTATTCTGTAATTTGTCCCTTAGGAAGATTTAAATATTAACTTGAAGATAATTTGAGAAATTATAAATTTATATGGATAAAAGTACTGTTAAAAGGAACATACTTTTAAATATATATGTTGTTGTATAGAGCCTAAAATGGTAAAGTACAATTGCCAGGTTCGAATTTTATATTAGTACTTGATGTATGTTGTAGTTGAGTGCAATCTTTTTAGTTTAATATTATATTATGTATAAATTTTTAGTTATTGGACCCTCAGAATGTGATATTATTATAGCCGCGAAACGTTGGTCCTAATTTGAGAATGATTAATAAAATTAAGAAGAAATATAGACAACATTTACCTTGATAAACTAAATAATAATCTTCCAAAATAGGTTTTAATTATTAAATAAATAGTAAATTTTATTATGGTAATTTTTTTTTTTGGCTAACGTGTTTCTATGTTTTACTTTTCAATTTTTGATAACTTGTACATATACTGTTGCATAAATCGTAAAAATGTTTATAAGAAAAAGGGGGGCAAGATGGATCACGTTTCATTTTTATATTTATTTATTAATTTTATATAAATCTATATTGCTTTGACGTATCCTTTTATTTCAAATATCTTATGCCAAAATTTCGTTTTAAAAAAATACATATTTTTATAATTTTGTGTTTTTTCTAATGCATCAGTCCGGTATGCGAAATGTCCCACAATATTTTTTTCCGATTTCAAATTTTTATTTATAATCAGAATTGTTCTGCTATTAGTTATACTTCTATTTTATTTATTTAGTTAAATTAAATCCTTATTCACAACTGTGACAAAATAATTTGTTAATCAACGAATTAGATCATATGATAAAAATAAAATTAACATTCCGGATCATGTATAAGCTCTGTAATGCGCAGAAAGAGATCTCTTAACCAGCTCCTTTTTCGTCGCCTCTTCGTATTCCTGGGAATGTCTACAGCAGTCGTACCTTGTTATTAGTATACCCCCCTTTTTTTTTCTTTAATGTAAGCGAAGTTAAGGTTCTGAAAGTTTTGTTCGGTTTAAGCTGGTATGTTATTTATGTATTTATGTATATTTTTATATACAAAATTTATGGAATTTTGTCTATTTTACGATGGTAAAATTGGAAATTCATTACCATTAAATTCATACTTCATTACGTGACTTAACTTTAAAAAAAACACAAAACTTAAATGTTCTGCTTTCCTATGAGGAATCTAGGCATGATTAATATGAAGGCTTGTGTACAGAATCAGTACCTTAAGTTTTCTGATTTTTGTCTTGTACAACCTTTGTGTGTGTGTATGTGTTATGTATATATATATATATATATATATATATATATATATATATATATATATATATATATATATAGAGTTTACCTAACTTAGATTTTAACCGAAAGCGACAATAATTTGTTGGCCAAAACCATTTATCTGTTCCCACCCTCAGTTCATTTATTTTAAGGAGGGCCGTTTATCTCAAATCTTCTGTGTGAGAAAATTGTTTTTTTTTTCTCTTTCTAAAATAATTTCTTCTTTTTTTTTTTCATTATTTTTTCCTTATCTGCCGTAAAATTAAATTTCCTTTATCTGGATTTTTGCGTTCTTATTCTATCGCATCCCCATTCCCTCTAATTCACAAAAAGCCTGCTATGTAGCCTTATGCTACAAATCCAATCGAGTAGATTTTGTTATTATATTATAATATTCACTTTTTTTTTCAACTCTCTTGAATAGGGCTGTTAATTAAATTTATATGTGCAATGATAAATCGCCTTCTGGCTCGAATAACACTTCAATTGAAATATTAGTAAATTTCAATTGTTCACTTAATGCGTTTTTGGACTGTAAATGGTTATTCTTTGTCAATTCTGACGGACGGTCGTAGAATTGGATATTGGATATTTATAGAAAGTATATATATTCTTGTGTGTTGTGATTTCCTCCACGTGAAGGCTTGAGAGATCTTTCGAAAATATCGTGCAAACGCCATCAGTCAACATTTCAAGCTGTATGGTTGGTTGTCAAAGTCAGGCTGTTTTTCACTTTTCCTTCGCCCGTTCACCAGGTATTGTGTACTCACATTGTGTGGAGGATATAATGTTATATATTTTTATACTTTACAATCTTAGAAATGTATTTAACTTATTTAGGAAGTACAACTTTATGCCAGTTCTATGATAGAATGTTCAAACAGAAATATAAATGGGGAAGAGGCATCCCTCACGTTCACTGCTCCGGGCGTCATTATATATATATATATATATATATATATATATATATATATATATATATATATATATATATATATATATATATTCTATAGAGAGTTAAAATTTGAAATGAAAGTTGACCCGTGTGGTCATAGCGTTAGTATTTTGTAGCTATTGAGTGAGATGTGCTATCTCTGGTCTGAATTTATGTGATTTTATATATTCTGAATTCATGATATTTATTTTAATTATGAGAATTTTTCACACGTCATGGGCTTTTAAATCCAATTTGTTTCGGCTTTTAGTGATCCTCTCCGCTACTTCTCTATAATACTATGTTTATACAAAAATAATGCAAGTTTCCGCCTTCGCTACGTTTTAAAATCAATTGTGTTCACAAAAAAAACCCATAATATTAATTTCATATATATCATAATTAACTATCCTCTCTTTCATCCAAAATTCAAACAATTCAAATAATTTTGCTCAATATGTTTAAAGCCTTTGAAAAGAAAATGTCAAAGAGTGATTATATTCAAACATATTTTTACAATTTAAACTAGGGCGGAGTGCTGCGCAAACTCCTCGTAATATTGCTGAAGTTAGGAACCAGGAGACCATAAACGAGTGTACGGTGCAGCGTTGATTTAAGAAGTTTCGCTGTGAAGCTTAGGTGTTGGAAGAGAAGGTCGTTGGTAGTTGTGCAACAGCCAACTCAAGTCAATAGTGGAAGCAGCCACAACCACATATATATATATCGGAAAAACTGAACGTAAACGAATCCACCATCGTACGCCACCGAAGCCTTTTTTGGTAAAAAAAAAAAAAAAAAAAAAAAAAAAAAAAAAATCCTGTACCACTACAACCCGTGAAGGGTCTTGGGCTCAGTACTTGGTAAGGACCGTACTGTTTCTAGGCCAATGGTTGTGTAAGGAAGTGATTTGGCCGAGATCACGCTCAACCGCCAGGTTTTCCCCAATTAAGGGTACCCACTTTATAGAGGCTGGGTGAGCCCCAGGAGGGTCCCCCGATCCCACAGGGTCGATCCACTAAAACTAAAAAGACAACACACAACCAACGACGACTTTTCGTGCTGGACTACGAAATTCTTCAACACTCTGACCTCTCCAATACTGACTCCCACTTTTTAAAGCAAATTGACCTCTTTTTACGGGAGAAAAACTTTCAAAACTAGGGTGATAATGAAAATACTTTTCGGTAGTTAATTTTTTCTAAATGTTTAACTTTCTTTCCTGCTGAGATAAATAAACTTGTTGTACGTTGTAAAAATTTTTTAGATTTAGTTGGAAATTATTTTTATTAAATGTATATTCTTGAAGTAAAGATTTGCCATATTTTCAATCAATATAACAAAACTGCAATATTTTTGCACCAACCCAATATAATTAATAATTTATTAATAATAATTGAGTATTATGAAAATTAATGGCTTTATATATAAGCTGGCATCTGTCCGGATCACCATCTGATGAAACCTCAACTGGAAATATGCCAAATTACGGTCAAGAGCGAAGGGGCCGCATCTTTGCTTGATTTCGATAGACTGCATGGAGGCATTTGAATCAATTTCCCATAGGCTTCTATGTAAGACACTGCTGGACAACGAGTTCCCCGAGCAGCTCTGTACACTACTGCAGTCATTTTTGGAACACCGTTCAATCAGGGTATGGGTTGGCGAGGCGGTATCCGGATACGTCGCACTCACCTGTGATGTCCCCTGAGGTTCTGTGCTATCCCCTTTACTGTTCTCAATGTACACGGTTGTATCTGTTGGAGCTACAACGGCATACTGTAGCGGCATACGCCGATGATATAGCGATCTATATTAGCCCCATTAACCCAAAGAGAGCTCTACGGCAAGCGGAGGGGGCTTGTGAGGAGATCTAAAAGAAACTGGAAGGACTAAATATTACGGTTAATCCGGAGAAATACAGTTCTCCTTCCAGAAGAACAAGCACCCTACAAGGGTAGCGGGAAGAACAAATAGACCGACAAACAGTTTGGTGTTACAGACTAAAGCACCTGTTGACATCGCCAAATCTATCCCTCCGCTTCAAATTATTAATTTAAAAAATCGTATTAAGCTAATATATTGACAATAACGGCAACAAAGCTCCAGCAGTTTCAGAAAAGCGTGCTGAAACGAATTGTGAGACACGCCAACTTACATAGAACAAAAACGGACTTACTCCGTACGTCTCTCGAACTACCAACAGTAATTGACTTTATCAAACGGAGGCATATCAATTTTTTTTATAGCCTCCAACACACGACGAATCCAATATTCAGGACGCTTACGCCAACAAAAGGACCACAGAGGTGGTAAACACATATTAACAGACATAAACTAGACTGAGGACAACTCCCATCACTAGAACCGTTTAATCATGTAAATACCCATGACTCCCACATATTCCTCTCCTCAGACGCCTCTTAAAATGCATCATATGCACCAATAGAGATACAAACCACTCTACAAACCCTGAAATCAACACCACATCCTACGGAGCTTTGAAATAAAATAAAAAAGTGGCTTTATAATATTAATCTATTTTTGAATCCCCCCTTCCTTGAATTTTAAATAGCTAATCTAAAAGTGAAGGCAGAGCGAGATCAGATAATTACCATCGAATTTTATAATTTTATATTCTCCTTTCGCGGTGGAGATTACTATCTACGAGCCCTTCGAAAAAGTTTAGGCTAAGCAGTTTAAATTTCGTTGAGTTGGGACAATGGAACCTATTTTATGAGGAGCTAGCTTCCCTTTCGAGGAAACAAGATTCCATCAGAGTTATTATATTATTAGGCTCAATTATTAATTAATAGTCACAAACGCAATTTTGTTTCCAATCCAATTAAACATTTTTATTACTTGTTTTAAGTGTTAAAATTGAGTGTAAAATAATGGTTCTTCTCCCTATTTGTGTTTGTGTGTGTCAATAGATGGATGTAGCGACGCCGAGTGTCGTTTTTGAGATACTGCAATCTTCGGAAACTAGTAACCAAATTCAGGATCACTTTTTGAGCCACCGATTTAAAGTTTAATAGGCGTATAGGGAAGTCATGTGTTGTCCATATCAGATATTTTTATTTCAAGCTTTAATATGTTTTTATTTTCTTTTAAATTAATTTATTTTTAAAATATCATTGGTATTAGTAGTTTAAATACTGCATAGTTATCAGTTGACGCACCACGTATGATAGCATTGAAGGATCAATCTAATCAGGGATTGATGGATTATTTGCCACTTCTATAATTTTGTTTTTATTGAAAACTATTTTCAAACGTTATATGGTACATTCATCCTCAGTTCTAAAAACACACAAAAATAAAAAAAAATGAGCAATTTTAAATACAGTTGGGTATTATTATACATATTAAATTATATGATTATTATACATATTTGGTATTATTATAACCAGCCGGTATTTAAAATTGCCTATGAAGATGAATGTATAAATAACATTTGAAACTAGTTAATAATATTAAAAATATTATAATATTAAAATATTAAATTATATTAAAACTAGACACTAGAAGTGGCAAATAATTTATCAATCCCTGACTAAATAGTTACATATATTATCTGATTTTTTTTTTTTTAAACTTAGTTCTTCAGCAGAAATAAAATAAAAAAACTACAATTTTTAAATGGATAACTCCATTTACGAATTCAATACTTAATTAGAAACAATACTTAATTTGGAGATTGACTGATATTCGTATTAGGAGTGTGCTCATGGTTTGCATAATTAATTATCTATTTACTAACTCAAATTCCTTTATCGAAATTATAGGGCTTTACTTTTTTCTTTCTTTTTAACGTAGCATTTCGTTCCTCTACCATATGTGGGGTGTTAGGACAGAAAAATTTTAAGACGCTTTTTTGGTGCCATTTTTAAACGCTCAACAACATATGACAAATACATAAGGACCAGCGATTTCATAATAAGCGACAAAGAATTAGAATAAACGGCCCCGTGAGTATATATTCAAGACATACACATTTCCTCAGTTCAAATTTGCCAATATGTGGTAAGTACTTTTACAACATTTGCGCTGTTACAACTCTGTTACTGTTACTGTTACAACTCTGTTACAACATTTACTGTTACAACATTTACACCATTTGAACTATCTTGTACTTATCACATTTGAAACTGTCTGATGTTTCAAAGACAGGAATTCAGATATCACTTGCCAAATGTTTACTCTAGATTAGTGAAAATTGAACTTACCACTTGTGTGCCATTTTATACAATACTACCATCGATACACTGTATAGTAAAGAAGCCAGTACCGAACCTTGGGATACTTCCGACAAGAGTGTATGATTGTTTTGTATTTATTCCATTAATTAGATTTGTATAATTACTGACCAATTAATTTAACAACTATGAAAGACGATATAAATATTTATTATAAATCGATGTCGATTTTATTCTATATGAATCGGAATAAATTTATTTCGAAGCGTTTGTCCTAGTTTATACTAGATTCCATTAACCCCATGTTTAAATATAGACATGATAAACACTAATTTAAAGATCACGTGATCAAGTTGACCTGCAAGAAGTTTCACGCCATTCGTCTTATCTGTGGAGCAAGATTGAATCAAATTCCGGGCTATTATCGCATATAATTGATTAAATGATGAGCTTTTATTGTAATTTTTATGAGTAATTTTCAAAAAGAAATAATATTCAACCAAAAATATCTGATGTGGGCAACACATGACTTCCTTGTACGCATATTAAATTATAAATCCGTGGCTCAAAAAGTGATACTGAATTTGGTGACTAGTTTCCGAAGGTTTCAGTAAAAACGACACTCGGCGTCCCTACATCCATCTATTGATGTACACACACAAACACACACTCTTGTCACTGGAGGTCTCATTCCGTTATTATATGTCGTTTTTCTTCAGTAGATAACTAGTTTCCAACATATTTCTTCATCTTCCGTGACAACAATAAAACTGTCAATATCACTGGATAAAGCATTAGAAATCGACAGTTTCGACATTTTAAGCGAAAAACCCACATAACTAATATCTTATTCTCATGCTGCAGACTTGTTGATCTCAGAAATGGGAAGGAAAACTATTATTTTACACTCAATTTTAACACTTAAAACAAGTAATAAAAATGTTTAATTGTATTGGAAACCAAATTGCGTTTGTAACCTTCATTACGGAAACATATGAATTCTCTTTTAATTTAAATATAATTTTTGATGTAAGCTTATTATGACCTTCAAGTAAAGGACCCTTTTCGGCTCACCAATTTTAACCAAAATATAGTAAATACATTCATATCGATATAAAAGTCCTATTTACCAAATTTGAGATGTTTTACATTATATTTTAATATATTTTCTGATGAAAGTCTAATATGACCTTCAAGTAAAGTATCCTTTTCAGCTCACAAATCTTAACCAAAATCTAGTAAATACATTTATATCGATATAAAAGTCCTATTTACCAAATTTGAGATGTTTTACATCTTATTTTAATATAATTTTTGATGAAAGTCTAATATGACCTTCAAGTAAAGTACCGCTTCCTGTTTACCAATTTAGACCAAAATCTAGTATGTTATTTAAATCAATATACAAATTATAAATACTAAGTTTGAGAAGTTTCTCATAGTATTTTAAAATAGTTTTTGATGGAAATCAATTATGACCTACAAGTAAAGTACTACTTCCGGTGATCAAGCAGTGACCAAAAAGGGAGGTTCACAACTAGATTTTACGACAATTTTAAATACAAAATTTCAACTTTCTACGCCTAACTGTTTTTGAGTTATGCGAGGTACGAACCTACGTACGTACAGACGCCTCGACGAAACTAGTCAAAATTTATTCAGGGATGGTAAAAATGGATATTTCCGTCGAAATCTGAAAACCGAAAATTTTCGCGATTACAATACTTCCTTTACTTCGTACAAGGAAGTAAACACATTTTTATTTAATTAGTTTAATTTCTTAAATGCTGAAAAACTTAAATTATTTGGAAAAGTAGGTTGAATATTATCAAGGAATCAATTCAACAAACAGTCGCTATCAACAATAGAGGGAAATACTATATTTGTTCAATGATGCTTCAAATATTTGTATTCCGACCAAAGACAGCAAATGTTATTGTACAAACACGTACCAACAAGCAAGTTATCTACAATATCCCGGGGTTTTTAATTTTAGCATTTGCGCTTCGCTACAGCTCCTATAAAATGAGTTAGAGGGTTGAAAATTTATAAATTGAGTTGGTCATAGAGACGGGTCTTTTGGGGTCACAACTTTTTTTTTTCCACATCCCCCCTCTATTCGGATATTTTTAATTATTTAATATAATGTAATATATTAAAATTTGATATTTTAGTTATTATGTACTAAAGGTAATTTAAAATACGACCTTAGTGAAGCAGCTCTGCTACTCACATTTTTTTTTTAATATTTATAATTTCTACTACAAAGACCAGCAGTTGAGATGTCCTAATCAATCATGTATAAATAAATAAATTTTAAACACGAATAATAAATTAATCAAAATTGAAATAAAAAATTAAAATTCGAAATTAAAAAAAAAAATTGAAAACTTGTTAAACTTTTTTCGCGTAACAAGTCTCTTAACCAATATAAACAATTTGTTTTGGGATCCGAAAAAAAAAACTCTAAAGAAACGGTAATCCAACTTGATTTTCCACTAAGTCCAATTTATTTTTTTTTCTACTTAAAGTAAATGAAGAAGCTCAAGATTAGATTACTCAAAGATATCATCTACTGGAGTATCCGGTTTCTTTTCGATATGCTGGAAAACATAATAGAAACGTAAAATATTTAAGAAATTTTAATAGTAAATAATATTTAATACCTATGGTTAATAATATATATTTAATAATTAATATTTACAACAGCATTTTTTAAAATAAATTTTTTAAAATACTAAATGGAACATAGAAATTGAATAATTATTAAGAGGAGGCGCAATTATAACTTTCCAATTATGTTTATTTCGTTTTCACACCACAAGTCCAATTCTAACAATGTCTACATTTCGATGATTTGCCCCCATCATCAGGACATTTTTCTGAAATAATAAAATAATAATATAATGAAACAATAAGATATTATACCAACAACAATAACATCATACAATTACAATATGTACGTAGAATCTAAGATACAATAATATCTATATACAACACGTATATACAGACACAGTATATATCATATTAATTAATAAATTACCATTCTTCTTGTATATAATTATCCGTAGAATACTATTTTGTCTTATAGTTTCTTTGAAGTCTTCAGCTCATACTTGTCTATTGTGCTTTAAAATAATTTTATTTAGACTTCGTAATTTTATGAAAATCAAATTATGTAGTCCAAATACTCACCAACAAACATCAACTTAATATGTCTGAATTATACTAATCAATATATTAAAATTTATCTCTCTATTTTAACCAATATTATTTAATTTTAATATTAGATATTGTGTTAATTTTATTGTTTGTCTTATTTATTGTATCAGCACAATGGGTACTTAGGATATTTGTGTCTGTTTCATAATTAACAATTATAATTAATAAAATTTATTTTTAGTAATATGTATGGCTTCTAATAATTTTCTATTTTTTGTTATGTGCGCACTGTTAATATTTTGGGTTCTTCAAATTTAAATTTATGTTCCAACTTAATGCTATGATTTGCAAGAGCTGTTACATTAATATTTTTACAATTAGAAATGTAATTAGGGATCTATACCATCATGCGGATGTCAACTAATTAGAAATGTGTTGTAAAACTCTTGTTTTTAGCTTTTTGAAGTTTCACCAATGTATACTCCTTCACAATCTTCACAGTCCAATTGGTAATTGAAATTTTGCTTGTCCAAATGGTCTAAGTTGACTTTAATATTACTAATGTAATTTTAATTTTTTTAATTATTAAATTAAGTCGAAAATTAAAATGGTAATAATCTTTAAAAATCTTTTTTATTTTGTCAGTCAATCCTGGAACGTTTGCTAATTTGTAAAATGTCTTAGGATAATTATTGTTGTTTTGTTTATTACATCCCTTAGTAATATTATTATCTACATTTATATTATCTTTGAAGAATTGGGTTATAAGTTTTTGTTTTGTTTTAACTGATTTATCTGTTTTATTTATTGTGTTTACTTTTAGCTTCTTTTTTTTATGTTATCTACATTATCATTTTTTCTAGTGTTTTTTTATTCATTTCATTATACATACCATAATTTATTGACTATTTTCATCTGATAGAAGTTTTCTTTTAATATTTTTTTATGGTTTTTATAAATTGTTTGTCTGTTAGTTTGATGCTTCTGTTAATAATGTTATTTTTGCGATATTGATTATCTGTATTTTGGGGTGGTTGGAAAAAAAGTTAACAATCTATTGCTACAAACATCTTTTTTTTTGTCCATTTTGTGAGTTATTTGCTATTAACCATAGAAATTTTCGTATCAAGGAACCTGAATCTATTATTTACCGCTTTTTATTTAATTATTAATTAATGATATGTATATTGTATCTGTATGTGTTGTATATAGATATTATTGTATCTTAGGTTGTATTTATATATTGTGATTGTGAGATGTATGTTGTTGGTATAATATGTTATTTTTTCAATATTTAATTTTCAGAAAAATGTCCTGATGATGGGGGCAAATCTCCGAAATGTTGACATTGTTAAACCTGTGATATGAACACGAAATAAATATAATTAGAAAGTCATAATTGCTCCTTCTTTTATCAATTATTGGACTTCTTGGTATATTTGAATAAAAAAATGAATAATTATTGATGAAGTAAATTTCGAACTCCTCAATGTACTAGGTCTTGAAATTAGTACGATCTCGCCACTTAATCATGAAACTGCTTTACTACAAAATCCCCACTACTTAATTCAGCAATAATGAGTGTTAAGTCTAGCCAGTAAATTGAACTATTTCTTAAATAAGTTAACCTTATTTAACAGTCTTTCGTTAAATTTCGTTATGTCAGTTTTTATAAATATTAACATTTTTTTTTTTAGATATGATTTTTAATAGTAAGTAATAAATTAAAGATTATTATTCAGTCCGTAAAGATAAAAAAAATTCTATTAATTTATTATATAATATAGTTATTATAATAAATTAAGCAATGGCCCTCTACTTCATCCTGAAATCTGATTCCAGAACATGTCCCTTAAAATTAGAAAAATCTGTTCCAAGACATAGTAGTAGCAGTTCTCTTTTTCGGTCCAGGGATATAGGGTTTCGGAAAGAGGGTAGAATAAAGCAGAAAATAACAGAACTGATAACTTGAAACCTGAAACGGGACTCGTTACAAAGAAGATTGAAATCATTCTTTACATTTTAACGTGATTCTACATGTCCCATGCTAGAATATTATTTTATTTAAGTAGGTAACATGGAAAAAAAAATACAATAGTTATATGTTGTACAGCCATGTACTTTACAGCAATTTTACTACATTATTAAACACATAACAATGCCAATACAATAAACTTTTAAAAATATTAATCTATACGTTTATAACATTTGATCTTTATAATAATCAGAAAATTTCAAAACAGAAACACTTCCTTAATCTTCTAAACCAGCGTATCCCAACCTTTCACACTTTAAAAAAAATGCAGCCACATACATTTGTTGTAATTTTGAAATAATTAGGTATCGATAAATAATAACTGTTTTTAATATAAAAATTTAAAAATATCTGATGTGGACAACATATGACTTCCTTGTACGCCTATTGAACTATAAATCGGTGGCTCAAAAACTGATCCTAAATTTGGTTACTAGTTTCCGAAGATCGCTGTATCTCAAAAACAACACTCGGCGTCGCGACATCCATCTATTGACACACACACACACAACTAGGGAGGAAAACCAGTATTTTATACTCAATTTTAACACTTAAAACAAGTAATAAAAATGTTTAATTGGATTGAAAACCAAATTGCGTTTGTAACCTTTATTACCGAAACGATTATTACCGAACGATGATTTATGTATTTAATTTAAATATAATTTTTGATGTAAGCTTATTATGACTTTCAAGTAAAGTACCGTTTTCGGCTCACCAATTTTAACCAAAATATATTAAATACATTCACATTAATATAAAAATCCTATTTACCAAATTTGAGATGTTTTACATTATATTTTAATATAATTTTTGATGAAAGTCTAATATGACCTTCAAGTAAAGTACCACTTCCGGTTTTCCAATTTAGAACAAAATCTAGTATGTTATTTAAATCAATCTATAAGTTATAAATACCAAATTTGAGAAGTTTTGCAAAATATTTTAATATAATTTTTGAAGGAAATCAAACTACCACCTTCAAGTAAAGTACCACTTCCGGTGATCAAGCAGTGACCAAAAAGGGAGGTTCACAACCAGATTTTACAGCAATCCTAAATACAAAATTTCAAGTTTCTACGGCAAACCGTTTTTGAGTTATGCGAAATACGAACGTATGTACAGACGCCACGACGAAACTAGTCAAAATGGATATTTCCTTTGAAATCTGAAAACCGAAAATTTTCGCGATTACAATACTTCCTTTACTTCGTACAAGGAAGTAAAAAATATATTAATGCGTACTTAGTATTGGAATTTCGAACATGAATGTTGAATGTTGACATCCACATGATGGTATAGAACGATCAATCTAATTAGGGATTGATAAATTATTTGCACTTCTATAATTTTTTTTTTTTATTGAAAACTAGTTTCGAATGTTATACATTCATCTTCAGTTCTAAAACACAAAAATTAAAAAATAATTGATTGGAAATACAGTTTGGTGTTGTTATAAATATTAAATTAAATGTAATATAAATATGTATAATACATAATTTAATATGTATAATAATACCAAACTGTATTTTGAATTGCTTATTTTTGAATTTTTGTGTGGTTTTAGAACTGAAGGTGAATGTATAACATTCGAAACTAGTTTTCAATAAAAACAAAATTATAAAAGTGGCAAATAATTTATCAATGCCTAAATAAATGTTGAATTCAGAGTCTGACTTTCGATATGCATACACAAATTTCATCTTCCACAGTAAGAAGACGATTTCTATTTTTAATCTGAATGGTTTTTAAATTAAAAAAAGCTTAATGAACGTAATAAATAAACGTGTTTTATTTACATAATTCTCTTATTCATCTACGTAATTTACAAAACACCCAATGCTGGCATGGATATAACATCTGCCAGAAAGTTAGCCTGCGTGTATGGCCGAAAAAAAAAATAAATAAAACTTTACATTTTAGATATTTAACAGTAAGTAACATAAAATAAATTATATATATTAAATGGTAACAATCTGAACTTCGTTTTCCACTAAGAATGAACTGCGCTAAGCAACATTAAATGTAAACAAAACTAAACTATAGCTTATCTGACCCTAATATTAATTATATTTAATTGTAATTGTAATTTTCTATAATTTAAAGCGCATTTCATATGCATAAACAACTTATGCCAACACTTTACATTTAAAATCTCTATCACTTCATCTTCTGTTAACACTTTCTCTAAAATATTTTTTTCTATATCAATTTAAAACAGAACACCTGGCTACTAAATGAAGCATGCTTTCATCTTCCTTACTTATTACACGTAGCACATGTATATACAATATCATTCATCCATGTTTTACAATTTAAATCAAAAAGCTCTCCTCTAATCCTAAACACTGTCCGAATCAGCTCCATAGGGCTTTCATCATTTGTATAGCTTACATGGAATTCAAGTTTTTTATACAGCAACTGATACTCAGAACCCATTACAGTTATCAGTACTTCTTTTTTTAAAAATTTCTTTGGCTCTTTATTACCGCATGCATTTGACATTCCCATCTTTCCACAGTCACAAAGTCACAATCGAGTATACAGCCCAAACTATCGGCTAATTTTATCCATTCGTTATGGATTTTATCCATTCGTTTATCCAGCTATTATTTTTGTTTTTTTATGTGTGCTAAAATATTTGGCAATCGGCAATTATCATATTTTAAATGCAGCAATATATGAACTGTTGAATATTCACTTTCAACGGAATCCGTCCAAAATCATAACTTTAATCTCATTTTCAATTAATCATCCGATTGCGGATCATTAAATTCTTCTTCTTCTTTTAAAATTAGATTCTGAGAATTAATGGAAGTGCGACAGAATAGATTCTTGATAGTTATCTTGATACATTCGCTTTTACAGACCTTCCCATAAGTTTATTATTCTTTTAAATCCAAGAATCTTGTTACTTGATGTTACTATATCTATATTTTCGAGTCAAACCGAGTACGGCCGTACAGCCAAAGGCAGCTATTCAATTGTAATCGGCAAGAATCATGTTCCCAGTATCGTAGAGGAACAAAAAAAAATAATGATTTCCACTTTTATGACGTTTGTGTTATTTCGTTATTTTTTGCGAAAACCTTATTTACGGAAACGCATTTCGCTCTTTTTTAATCCCTTTTTTTCCGACCAGTCTACTTGACTTTTTTCTAAATTTTTTTTTTCTCCAGGTGTATAGGATTATACTAATCGATTTTGCAACCTTCCTTCTAAAAGTTAAAGCAAAATATTTCGGGGATCCATTTTTGCAGAAAGACAGACAGCAATTCTACGTATTAGATTATATAAGGTTTTCTATTGAAAAAATAGCCCATGGATTTTGTTTAAAACTTAATGAAAAACTATTGCTTTAGTTGATCACTGAAAATTTTTGTTATAGATATGAATTCCTCACTACTCAAGATAAGAGAATTTTTAGTCTAATCTGCCACTTCTGCTATGTAATACAGAATTTATCTACATTTCACTAGATATACATATGATTATTAGTTTATTAGTAGAAAGGAAATGAAATCTCTAATTTTATTAATTAAAACATCCTGCCTGCGTAGAAATGGAGCCATCCACTCCTTTTTTTGGTTTATTATTTTTAATAACCAATTTATTACGAAGAATCAATCGATCCAGAAAAAAAAAATCATTCAAAATTCGAAGTTTTACATTTATATAGCAAATTTTTATATAGTGATATGTAGAACTACAAAATCGAAATTAAAAAAAAAAAAAAAAGAAAAAAAATTGACCAATTAGAGATTTCTTAAACCCATATTTCAGACAGAGGAAAAACATGAAATATTTTAGAATCATCAAACCCGAAACACTATAACAATGCCTTAAAAAAAAATTAATAATGTCATTAATAAATTTAACAAATAAATATTAATAATAAGTAATGAATCGTTGTGTAATAATTTGCAGTGTTTTTAATGTGCCGAACGAAATTTTTGTTATATTATTTTTATGTTAATGGTGAAAAATTAAACGCATTTCCCGACGACTTCACCATTAGTTCAATTGAAAGAATGACCTTTCATTGAACTGAATTTAATATAGATATTTAATCCATAGGGAATGAGAAAAATTTATTACAGACTTTTTTTTAATTTTATATAAAGCACTTTTAGGTATTAAAAGTGAAAATATGTAATGCCTAGACTCTGTTTACACGCTAGCATAAACACAACCATTACGGCACAAATGTATTTTTATCGGAGAGAAGCGATTGTTTTATATTGATGTAATATCGATATTAAAATGTAATTCGATTTATGAAGGAGGAAAAACAGTGGCTAAAAGTTTTTCTATTACATTTAAACTTCTGTCCCGGGCAAATCTGTTGTATTAAAGATTTTGATAAAAACTTAGACAGGGGGACAGCCTTAGTCCTCTTCTTTTCATCACTTTTATGGACGAGATATTGAAAATCTGCAAGCGGAGGACAACACGGATGGTCGTTGGAAAGTGGAACATGAGGACAATCCTAGCGCAAGTAATGGTTTTTGCAGATGATATTGTCCTCATTGCCGATTCCAAGAAAACTCTACAGCAGGCTGTTACGGAGTGGGAGGCTGAGCTAGAAAGGAAGGGTATGATATTGAATGTTGGAAAAAGCAAGGTGATGCACATCGGGCGTGAAGAAGAGGATGTTTTGATTCACTGCAGGGGAGAAACCTTGGAGACAGCGCAGGAGTATACCTATTTAGGAGTAGTACTCACCAGAAATGGGAAAATGTACCAAGAGCTCTCAAACAGGATTACAAAGCAAATAGCATATACTACCAGCTATGCAACACAGTGGTGGGGAAAAGGGAAGTGGAAAATAATGTAAAATTACATATCTTCAAGTCCATATACCTACCTACCCTCATCTATGGAAGTGAGAGCTGGGTCCCGTTGGACAAGCACTGGAGTAGGGCTACCGCGGCAGAGATGAAATACCTCCGGAGAATGGCAGACAAAACAAGGAGGGACAGAGTTACATATGAGAGAAGAAGGGGAGACCTGGGAGTGACTGCACTGAGGGAAACAGTGGAGAGACGACAGCTGGGATGGTTTGGTCATCTTTGCAGAATGGATAAGGATCGGGACCCAAAGAAATTCTTTGAAGCCAGGCCTACCGGACGCCGCCCTCGAGGAAGACCTAGATTGCAATGGATGGACCACATCTCAGGGATTGGTGAAAGGAAGGGAAGATCAATAAATGTAATGAAAGCGCTGGCTGGAGATCGAGAAGCTTGGCAGTCTTGGATCGGGGCACCTCCACGCTGAAAGGCACTAAAGGAGGAAGATAAAGAAGAAGAAGATAAACACTTTAATTTGTAAACTACAGATTGTAATCATTACAAAATGTTGCAGTGTAATGTAATATGAAAACAAAAAAAATAGAAATATTCTATTAAAAAAAAATATTTAAAACTTACGGTGAAATATTTAATCTTGATTTCAAACTATATATATATATATATATATATATATATATATATATATATATATATATATATATATATATATATATATAGAGAGAGAGAGAGAGAGAGAGAGAGAGAGAGAGAGAGAGAGTGAGAGAGAGAGTAGCGGAATATTTTTATATTTCGCCCTTACGGTACAACAAGTGCAATCCAGATACCAATTCGGGGATTCAAAACATAGTAAAATTCATATTGGATATTGAAAGACTAATATTTCTCGCCAAAATGTGTCTTCTTTTTTTTATTGAATTTTTTCCATCGATGGATAAGATCATTTATCGTTGGTATGAATATATGGCGAATGTGCTTAAATATTACCTAATTATAATTTAATACAGTACTTGACTTTTTTGTTGATTTTTTTTTTAAATGTTGAGAGTTTGGTTTACTCTGAAAAATTTATGTAGGAAAATCTTGGTTGGGGATAAGAAAATTAATTATAGTTTGTGTGGACGTTTCGGCCTATGTTTTAGGCTATCATCAGGCCTAAGAAAAAACAAGATAACAATAGATGTAAAAACAGTGTCAGTACCGGTAATAATAAGAAAGTTGTCAAACCGTAAGATGAAAAAATATAAAGTATAAAGAAAAATATGCTATCATAATATGTTAATAATAATACGAAAAAATAAGGAATTTAAAAGAATATGTTAATAAAGTAAAAATCACGTAAAAAAAGTATAAAGGAAAAATGCTAATCATAATGTGAATAATAATAAGAAATAAAGAAAAATATGCAAATGGATAACGACAAAAAGTATTTAAAATGATTGTAAAAATATAGATATATAAAATATAGAAAGATAGATGAATAAATGAATGAAAAGAAAGATATAGTAAAATGTATGGAAAATAATTATTATAATAACACTAGAATGAAGATTAAACACTGTGAAAAGTATTTCATGATAATAATATTAGTAATTTAAATGATTTATATTTAAGGTCTAATGAAATACATGGAAAAATGTATGTAAAAAATAACAAAGTAAAATAAAGTTGCAAGATATAAAATATTACATATTTTTCTTTATTGCTTATTATTTATTATTATTATTATTCACATTATGATTAGCATTTTTTCTTTATTCATTTTTTACGTTATTTTTACTTTATTAATAACATATTCTTCTATACTCCTTGTTTTTAATATTATTATTAACATATAATGATCAGCATATTTTTCTTTATACTTTATATTTTTTCATCTTACTGTTTTGTTAACTTTTTTATTATTACTGGTACTGACACATCTAAATATTTTTACTGGTAAGTAACATATAACTATGTGGGTAGAACTATTCCTTCCTCAGAATTTCAGCCAAGTTATTATGCCTTTATATGTCATTTTAAGGCATTATTTATAAGTTTTTGTAAATTTCTGATAATACTATGCTCGGAAAAACTAATATTTTAATTAACATTATAAAGAAACCAACAAGGTTTTCTCCATGATAGAGGGCAGACATTACCTATCTACTATTGCATTAAGAAAAAAGATGTGTTAAATATTTTGTGTGTACAAATACAATAAAAAACCTCTTCTAACGGACACCCTTCCCTACGGACCTAGAAGTATAGGAATCTAGCCGCTTTATATCCCTACAACGGACTCGGACAGCCAAATTTTCCTAGGGATAAATTTATCGCCTGACATAAGAAAAATGTTGAAAATTAAGAAAACCATATTGGTAGTTTTTATGTTTTAATATTTAAATACTTAAGTATATTTAAATATGTATATATCTTAAAATTATTATTTTTTATTAATAAATCGGATTTCGCCTTGGACAGGATTATCACACCTTTTTTTTTTTTCGGTCTAATAAGATACCTGAAGAGTGAAATACTCGTAGAAACGCTCTTTTTAATAGAATTATGCATTTTTTCTCGAAGTTTTTACATTTTGTTCTCCTCGCCTTTTGGCGGTTTTCATGGAAATCCTCTCTCCTCTGCTCATCATATTTTATTACAACACAGTAAGCATCAGTCGTTTTTATTTTTTAAACTTAATACGATAGCATTGGCACCGTGTAAATTTCTTACAATGAAAGAAAAAGTAGAGCTAGCTGATTTCATTATAAAAAAAAATAATAAGTTTCTGTGCGGCAGTTAGCAGAGAAATTTAAAGTAGGTGATCGCAGATATTTTTAAAAATGTTATATAAATAAATACATGTCGTTGCGTGAATAGTTGCCTGTGTTGTTTACATATTTTATTCATGTAAATACCTAAGTTGTTTATACATTTATAGTTTATTTTCTGTTTTTTTAAATATGTTTATACCCATATTAAATTATAAAAATATTACGTATATAAATAGTACACAAAATTGTATTATTAAGCATCATTCATTCAAATTAATTAACGTTTTGATGCATACATGTGTATGCTTTCATTTTTTAATAAGCCATGTATACCCCTTCTCAGTAACACCTCTTTCCAATCCGTCGGACCTCTGACTGTCCGTTGTAGAGAGGATTCACTGTATTACTGAGTGTAAATAATTAATGTTATGCTGAACCTTCAGTGTATTAAAATCTGATACAAACGATGCTTTGTGCGAAATTTTCGCTAGGATCAGCCAGTTATTACATAATAGGAAGCCATTAGGTAATAACTTGGGATATTAGAATAGAATAGAAAAATAAACTTTATTCTGGGACTAGGTCCCTTAAGAATAACAAGTATGTATCAGTAAAAACGATAACAGAAAAAATTTCCAAAGACTACATAATAAAGGTCAATTAATATTTACAATGATCTTAATTAAACACGTAAGTAATGGAAAAAATAGCCTTATGGTAAAAAATATAATTTTACTGACAAAAAAAAATTAAAAAACAAATACAAAAAAAAAAAGAAAGAAAAAACGTAGAAAATAAAAATATTGAGCAGAGCAATCCTGAATTAAAACAACATTAAAAACCAATTCTCACTTCTAAACGGAATTTCATTCAACTACATAAAAATAATAAAATTATATTACCCCGAAAATGGAGAAAAACACAAAAAAGGGTTCGAAGAGGAAGTCTGCAGAGTAGACTGAAAAAATCCACGATCTCTAAGGGAGAAAAAAAATAACAAACACTAGAAGAAAATCTCCATAACTCCGCCTGAAAGTTAGACCAGTTGTGGATGTGGATTCTTACCATGATGTATTCTCTGAGATGGATTTTTCTCTGAAGAATGCGGGGTTTCTTGAGAATATAACCCACTACGTATTATATACATATACCCGGTTCGTATTTCGTAACAAAGTGTTTTTTTTTTCTGTTTTTTTTTACTAAAAATTCGGTATCTAAACTCTCTCTCTCTCTCTCTCTATATATATATATATATATATATATATATATATATATATATATTATTTATTATATATATTATTATTATATATAGTATAACTATATATGTATATTATTTTTATGTGACAGGATTTGATGGCGTTTTTAAGTAGTTAGTAACCATTTTTTTAGTTTTAAAATCCTACATTTCGCATAAAATCTTATTTTCTTTAAATATTTTTCAATTTATCTAATATTTTTCTGATCTTTTTACTTTTTTTTTTTTTTTTTTTTTTTTTAGTAAATTCTTGAAAAAGGAATAAAATACATTATAAAACGATCTTCCGCTGACTTCTCTCTTACATTTAAAAACAGACCATAATAAACACACCTCTTATAATCCTTCAGCTATAAACCTCGTGCCCACGCAAACCCACAATATAATAACCTCTCTTCACCAACTTCTCATGATAAACTTCTTGGTTGTTTAATTTGAGGATCATCTTTCGGTATCCTTTGTTTGTTCGTAATTTAGAGTAAAACTTAAGTTCAATCGCTACCTTGTGAAACATTAATATTTTCCTTTATGTATAATATTGTATTACCTTGTATTACACCGATATTAGTTCCATATATTGAAATACAATAATATTTTTTTTTTAGTTTTTAACATAATGATTGTCTGTATTTTCACAACGCTTGTAACACACGCGTAACCTTTTCTAAATTCTGTTTGATAAAAGAAAATTTTTTATCGTGTAGGCCGAAAGACCTCTAATCATAGAGTGGATGTATGAAAATCTGCCACCCTAGATCAGTTCCTTTCAAATTTTATATGTCAACGAATTCGTCCTTTTTCATCACTTTTTTTTCAGATTTTCCTCAGTAGCTCGGTTCACTTTTGGTAAAATTTTGACTCTACCGATTTTAAAGAACATTAAATTTCATACAAATTTTATTCTAATTTTTTTTTATATTCGGAGCCGTTACAGAGCCATAAATATCTACAAAATGTTAGGAAAACTCAAAGATTTAGGTATTCAGTGATTTCGCCTTAACTATTTTTTAAGTGCAAAATGCATAATAACCAATCTTGTAGAAAATTAAATTTCCTACAAGACTCATACAAAATATTTCTAATTATTCTCAACAGATGCCAAGTGATATTGAAAAACCAATCACATAGATAGAAAAATTGTTATTTCAATATTTCTTGGCGTCTTTTGAGAGTAATTACTAATATATTGTGTGAATCTTGTGGGAAATTCAAAGGTGTGCAAGATTGGTCATTATTACATTTTGCACTAAATTGCAGATAAAAATAGTTATTGAGGCGAAACCAATGAATATGTAATTTTTTGCATTTTCGTGAGTTTGCAGATGCTTACTTACGGTCCCGTACCTGTTCCAGCTTTTAAAAAATATTACAGTTAAAACTTGAAAATTTTCGTTCTCTAAAATTGGTAATTTCAAAGTTTTACCCAAAATCCACTAGAAGCGAGTTACTGAGGAAAATCTGAAAAAACTCCACTATCTTTAAAATTTTTATTCCAATATTTCTTGGCCTCTGTTGAGAGTAATTATTAATATTTATTATGAATCTTGTAGGTAATTCTATCATCTATACGATCGGTTACTACTCATTCTGCACTAAAAAAATAATCATTCAGGCGAAATCACTGAATATCCAACTTTTTTCCGTTTTCTCGACATTTTGCGATGGCCAAAGTCCCATATTTCAGTAGCTGTTACGAATTTTAAAACATATTACAGATAAAACTTGTAGAAAATTTAACGATCTTTAAAATTGGTTATGTCAAAGTTTTACCCAAAATCCACTGGAAGCGAGTTACTGAGGAATCTGAAAAAGTGACGAAAATTACAAACCCGTTGACCTATAAAATTTGATAGCAACCGATCTAGGATGGCAGGCGTTCATGTTTTCAGTTTATGGTAATAGTACTTTCGACCTTTACGATAAAAAAAATTTCTTGATACGTGAAAAGGCAGCTTAATATTAATTGAGTTCGCACTAATATAATATTACAAATTTATTTTAGTTTTACATTAAACAAATTTAAAATATTAAATTACTTGATATCGGATCCTGCTTGGCTGTCCTTGGCCAAAGATGGTTGGATGAAATTCGGTACCCTCACCAAAATGATTGACAGTAATGGACACCTGAGACCAGACTGTATGGGTTGGGGAAGATATTACTGATTAAGGAGGCATATTTAGCTTTTTTATCCTAAAGCAGACGCTGGCAAATCCAGATGGTTTAATTACGAAAATCTCAGTTAAATAGCAACAAATTTATTGGCTTCAAATTTACAATGAAAAATTTAGAAATACATATTTTTAAAGAAATTTAAGATACAGTCAAACACCGCTTATCCGGAATAATGAGATCAGGGCTATACCGGATAACGCGAAGTTCCGGACTAGAGATGGTATGATCAGTATAAAGGAAAATTTTCTTTATTAATGCCATTTATTAAAGCAATGTGCAAAAAATCAGAGATTACTACTTTCCTCATTTTACCTGGCATAACACTTAACACTTCATGCTTCATGCATAAGCGCCACAATATATACACGCTTTTTGTAATTTGTTGAATTACAATAAAATATCTGGTGTTGTCCACTCACACAATTTTCTTCACCAATTGGGCAATAGTCCAAAATAAATACTGTTTGCCGTATCTTCGCTAATTTTAATCTAATTAAGATTTTTATTTATCTGAAATTGAATTATCTTTCAAATAATCATCTTGATTGTTCCGAGAGATGTATTGTTATCAAGTTTAAAAAAAAACTAAACAAAGATGAATCACTTTCCAAACCAACGTGTACAGAATACTTTATTAAGCATGTGTATAAAGTTCAATACGCTATATCTTTGCTAATATTGGTTTGATTTAGATGGTTCTTTTTTTTTTTTTGTTTTGTAGGGAATTTAATCAGCTTTCAAATAACATGAAATTTTTTCTTTTAACAAACGACAGTTTTTTTCACAGACATATACCCTGAAAGACCAATGGCCGGAAATACTTTTTTTTCGACTCTGTGGCTTCTGAAACGCATTGATCCGTTGAAATGTAACGGACATCGTAATTTTGAACTGATTACAATATTTCCCTTAACCTTGTAGCGACAGGAAAGAAAACACCTCTCTATAACGTTTAATACCTCGTATCTTTGCTAATTATGGTAAAATTTAGATATTTTTATTTTATTTTAGTAAATTCAATTATATTTTAACCAAGCTGTACCCGCACGGCGTTGTCCGTGAAAAGAATTGCGAATTAAATAAAGGCCCTCTCAATTTTCATTTTTTTTTTTGTTTTTTTTATGTTTACCTTTTAAAAGGTAATGTAAATAACAGAAGACAGAACATTGTTCTTATCATTCCAAATCATTATACTGTAAAGTTTGTACAAAAGGTTTACGAACAACTTAAAAAAAAAAAAAAAAGATTTAAGCTCAACTTTGATTTTTATTTTATTTTTAAAGCATTATTTATACATAGCAAATTTTATCATACTTATAAAAGTATAACAACGAACATAAATTCACCGAGGAAACACATTCAAATCCATACTCATGCTTTGCTGTGGATGAAAGCAAGAATGAAGAAAAAAAAAGGTTTGTACAAAAAAATAATTTTTTATTGCAAAGCTAGAACTATTTTAAATGTGATTTTATTACTTATACAACCATATGCTATAAAAAAAAAAATTGTATTTTTTTAATTAGCAAGTCATATTTCTTTAATATTTTTCAAATTGAAACTCGAATTCTGAAAATATTTTCTAAAGGCATTTAGTCTCTTTTGCATTTCTATGCTTCAATTATTAAAACTCTTAGGGAGAAGAGGGGACTACCAGAACTTTCTACGAAACAACCAACAAAAAGTTTGACTGTAAATATTCCAAGGCCAATAGGGTTGCAAATTTTTCTCGGTAATCGACTGCATTGTTCAGAATTCGTTTAGATTTCTCATTTCATTTAGATTTTTTTTTAGGAAGAGGATCAAAATGATAATAAATTTGTCAAAACGGCAATAAAGCTTCATATGTTTACATTTTAACCGATTTAATTAACAAATGACCCTTTAACATAATAATTTCACTTTTGTTAACATGTTTTCATGGTGAATTTGCTTTAACGTTTATCAAGTTGCCAACACAACGATTGATTACAAAATCAACTGTTTTTTTTTTTAATAGTTCTTCTCATTTCGCTCCTTATGGAAAGAATTTCGAAAAATTTAATGCGTATAAACTTTCTGGAAGAAATTCTCTAAAACCGCATAAAAATCGACTACTTTTCGAGTTTTGCGATCACAAACCTAGGCAGGCTGAATTTTTATATATATAGATGACACGAAATTTACCATAAAATGGATACTTTTAGAATTATACTTAAGTAAATCATTCTTTTCGTCATACCTTTTTTTTTTCTGCTTTTTCTTGAGGATGTACCTTATATATGAATAGTAAGAAAGCTTTAAGTAGAAGACTTTAGGCAAGTTTCATCAAAATCTGTAGAACCCTTGTTGCGCTTGTCTGTAGAAAAACAAGTTTTCTGCTTATTATACTACCGCTAGTGCCTACAGAGCACACCCGTTATTTTTTACACAGCCGTTGGGACAAACCCTGCATTACAAATAAATAAGCAAAAAAATTGGTCCGTCCGTTCAATAGATAATCATGACACGCACCCACACGTACAGATCCATTGCCAACTTTAAACTTCGTTGAAATATGCACACATCGAAATTTCTACACGATTGCAATATTTTCCTTAACTAGGAGTGGTAGAAAAGTAAAAAATTGAGAAAAAAAAAACCAAGCAGTTAACACGACAAGCAATAATAATGCAACCAAATCCTATTTTTGTTCTTTATTAAATAATGTCTTAATAAAGTTCTTCACTAATTAATTATAATTTCGGAATTTCTTAAGTTGCTCTTATACGCCTTTCTCAGCGCATATTTTATAATTTAACTTCCGAGCTCAGTTTCTGCAATGCTTGATGATGATAATATCATATCCAAGTTCCTAATGAACTTGATATTAAGTTAACTGAAGTTCTCTCTTTTCGACTTAGGAATATCACTGCTTCGGTACTTTTATGCCCCAAGGACTTCTTCATCAAGAATGCTTAATGTGGAGGTCTTGTGCATGACAGAGCTTATATGGTTTGGCATTTATTGAATTTTACTAACGTTGTCCATAATTTTTGTTGAACATTCACTGCATGATTTATTTCCATAGGCTCGTTAATGATATCATAGTCTTGCAAATATTAATATTTAAGCCATGTGTTGAAAATTAACATTGTAAATAATAATAATAAAAACACACTTAATATTCTCCTTTATCTTCTATTGAATAGCCATTCAACTCTCCGATGATTCTTCGACAACACCATCCTCTGTCTTCAACATGGATGGTGTAAATGGTTCTGGTTTGTCTCCAAGGATACTAGCCGATTAGCCTCCCATAGGATTAGGCATTCCATAGGTCGACATGTTCAAATCTGCTGAGACGACAATTTAGAAGAGTTAACTAATCCAACCAAAAGTGAAGCTTAAGGATGACCCTTATTTATAATAAATTATTACAATTACTGTAACATTCTTAATATATTATATAGTACTACTTGTAACTTCCTAAAATCTTCGGATTTACGATTAACTTACTGGCTTATCGCCTGGCAGGAGTGGCGGTTCTAAACCTTGCGGTGTCCTTGGCGATACATTATTGCGGGAACCTTGATTAGGAGGTTTTTGAGGGTGATGATACTGGTACAGGTAATGGTGGGGGGCACGAGCCCGGCAAGTGAGCCTATAGTATACGTCAAGTTCTGGGGCTCTACTCCGGAGTGATATGTAAATTTTGATGCGAAATGGCAGCACTTTATGTCATTCAAGCGCTTGAAATTTACTCTCCAACTCATTTATTCGCGCACGATCTTGAATTTGAACTATAAATTTGTCTATAATGTATAAGTCATTTATTTAAAGTTTCCGTAGCGCGGGGCTCAGGGCGGTGGCTGCCTCTCCCTCGCTACCTTCTGGATCCATTACCGGCTGGCAGTAGTAAGTTTCCTCTCAATTGTTTGGGGCGCCAATTTTTACGGACCGGAAAAATTTGAGTGAAATTATATTTTTGGATTCAAACGGATTCGTAAGTATAAAAAACAGCTCAATTAGGCACTCATTAATATAATAATTATCTCTGCTCAGTTTTTAACTATAAAGCAATGATTGTTTCTGAAGAAAGCAACGGCTTTTATCTTCATTCCTCCCTGAACTGCTCATTCAGAAACAGACACTGTGTTTTCCTTGCTGTTCAGATAATTCATTTTCGGTAACTACAAAACTTTATTATGACTTAGTCATGAAAAATATTCAGACATGGGGAGAAGAAAAAATAGTCGTCATGAACTGAAGAAAAATCATTTAACGAATTATATAATAGACTACTCAATATAAAAGTCATTTGTAGTTACCTAATATCGATTAGTTAATGACAAATGCCTTCTTTTTTTTTTATATTTACACTAAGCGTTTGATTAACTGTTAAAAATAGAAAAAGGGCCCTAAATAATGAAGGACATGGGACACTGAATAGGATATCTGGGAAAAGGAAAGAAGCGTCCCCCCTGCTTTTCCGGTTAGTGGAAAATTAAAAATACCTTTAGGCTATTGTCAACACTGCGGCCAATTCAGAAGTGTCTAGCCCACGCTCTATGGAAAAGAATAATCAGCAAAGGACAAATTGTGGAATCATAAAGAGCTGGATGAGAGATTTTCTTGGTTTTTTATTTTTAAGTTCACCGCAGCCGTAGGCGAGAATGGCATTATCAACCCTTATTAAACTAGATTTTTAATGAATGAAAAGCATTCATTCATAAAACACAATCTGCTATTATCGTTTCTAATAAATGAAAAGTAGGCATTGATGCTTTGTTCCGTTCCATCTTATCTACAAGTTACTCTGGGTATTATTCATTTTATATTTTTTTAATCTTTTTTCATTTTCAATTGGTTAATTGCTTTTTCTTGTTGTTTTTTTTTTTGCTTTAACGTCCTTTCATTCCTTATATTCCTTTATGAAATAACCTCCATCATGAAGGATGGGTTATCCCAAGGCAACAACCTATTCTACCCATAGCGAAAAAGTCGAGACTTATTTACCAGGAAATAAAAGTCGAATCTCTAGGTCGGGTTAGAGCCAGCGCCGCTTCGGACTCGAGAATACTGAGATGTTGCCTCGGCTCGCTCGGTCATCACAGCTTAATATACTGTAATTTAAAAAAAAAAACAATAAAAAACTTTTGTAAAAGTTCAATTATAAGTTTTATAAAATGTATTAAAATTTATCATTTTGATTTGTCTCCATGTTTTTGCTATCATATTTGATGAAAACTTTACTCCAGAAGTATTTACTTGAATATCTCACATGAACTGCGTCGAAGCAGCTCTTCAGTGTTGTGGGACCATTAATAGAAAGAATTATAAAATATATAAATTAATTAAATATATATAAATAAATTATATCAATATTATGTCTATTCATTTAAAGTTTGAGATACTGCTATTGAATACTACAAAAAATCCCCCACCACTACAGACTCACAACATGAACCTTTTAAACCAAACCCTGAGAAATAAATGATAATAAACCTGTACCAGTATAAGTCATCAAGGGCATTGTGTTTAGTACTTGGAATGGAAAGTTTCTTGACCAAAGATTAGGCTAGGAGATATAGTCAGCATTCGCGCTCAACCTCCAGGTTTATCCCCAAATCCATTAAAGGACTATGTGTCTACTTTATAGGGACAGGGTGTGTCGCAGGAAGGTTTCCCGACCCCAGTGCCCATCAGCGGCTGAAATTTGTTACTATAAAATAAATAAATTATCTGCCACAGCCATAGTCGAACCCAGACGGGGAGTTAGGAGTCCAGTAATTAGTCCAATGAACTACACCACTCTTCTACAAACCTCTGAGACCTATTACTAAGAATGTGATGGTAAAAGTTCCGTTGTAGCGGAAATGTGATCATTGCTTAGTGCTAATTACTTTTGCAAAAAGCAAATTTACATTTTTATATATATATATATATATATATATATATATATACAAATGTTACAATATTTTTTGTTGTGGCCCTTTCTGCCTGGAAACAAACATTTTATATCCAGAGCGTTTTTTATATCCCCATTATATTTATTCAAGTTGAGATTTATTTGTTATTTTTGTATCTACTTTTATCTAGAAATACTTTTTCCATTTAATTAATTATTTTAGTAGAAAAAAAAAAACTGTTTGGACAGTCAATTCGTCATTCACCGTCCGTATCCAGACCCGATCTTTCCGACTTTCATGTTCTGAATGAGGTTTTTCTCAGGGTGAATCGAGAGGTTCGCTCTCGTTGCCACTCCGTATACCTCTAAAGGTTTGATCTCAGAGTTTTCACTATTTTGAGTGAATTTGTCTTGAATATCAAAAGACAAATATGTCTGTCCAGACATGTTACTATTGTCACCTGGTCCACTATGCTTCTCGAATTTTGTCTATCACAGCTTTTTTTTCTTGCCAATTCTTTTTCCACTTTGGTTTCTCGCGGATCTCAACTTCCAAAACACCAACCAGTAGCTCTCGCGGAGCCAGCGTGAAATCATCTAGTCTCGATTGTAATCATCACTCGTCATTCTCTCATCTCATGTTTCGTGGTATGAGTTGGAAACTATTTTTTTCCTTTCATTTAGCATAAAATAGTTTTAATTTCTATATTATCTTTTAAAGATCGGTATAAATAAACCTAAGAAAAACAGGAAAATCCTCATTTTCCCGTCATTCCCCTTAAATTTTTGTCCCATAGATGGACGGGGAATGACCCTATGAAGGGAAGGATGGTATGGTGGTAGAGACAATAATAATTATTCTGATGGAATGTTCCAGGAACATCATTATGAAGCAAGTTGTCTGTAGAAAAAAGCCATGGATATTAATTTTTGATGGTTAGCTGAGTATAATTAATTGTTTTCATACTCTGAAGTATTTTTAATCTTTTGAAAACTCAAATTCCAAATTGTCGCTTCCTGGTAGAATGGCCATTGTAATGATAATGATCTTTCAGTTTTCATAAACAATTTTCTTATACATCAGACAGTTGCATCACTTAGGGCGCACATCCAAGAGAAGGATGGCCTGGGGACCACATGTCAAAGAGAAGTGTCTAAGCCTAAACAATAGACCAAGGGCTGTTGTACTGAGTTCCTTGATAGACGATCAACACTGAACTTATGTGATAAACTTAAACGATTAACACTTCAGAGATAGAGTGAAACTGACAGTGACAAACGTACGTTCTGATGTCCTAATTAACTCAAGCATTAGACTTACTATAAAATATTTCATGATAAGATCCACAGCCATACCAATAAGTTTATTCAAAACATGACTACAATACAATAATTTTAAAATATTCTAACAAAGATGAAAAAGAGCTTTTTAAAGGATCTCTTTCATTCAAGTTATTTAAAATTCAAGTTGGTATTTTTCTTATAAATACATAACATACCGAACAAAACTGTGCGATTTCTTCAAACCTATACGAAGTAACCTTAACGAAAATTAATTTTGGTTCGCTGAGCTGTGGGAGTGAGGGAACATTAACGAATTTTTATGAAGCAAAACAAAATAGTAAAAACAAATTAAATACAATTATAAATCGTGACACCTTTCTATTTGCCTTCCATTTTTCAAATAATAAGTTGACTTATTAGTATCAAACTGGCAACTATTTATATGGGTTCTTAATAAAAGGTCGTTTTTACGGAAATCACGCCCGACGAATCAAATTCGTTGCATTTGATTATGAGGAAAAAGGTGTAGAAACGGGCACAGGTGTAAATATGGACATTTCTCCCGAAGAGGGTATGGGAGGGACTGCAGATTGAAGTAGTTGGGACCTTTTTTTTAACGATCATGGATGCAGCTTCAATTATTGTGCGATTCGCTGTTTATACTGGGCTCAGAACCTCTGGCACGTTTGTGAAATAGTTTTCTTTTTATGCCTTTATGGTTAGTTTAAAGTAAATTCTGAGTGATTTTCGGAAAGCAGAGATCCTTAGCTAATTTTAGAAGCTTTAGGTAAAGAACGGAGTAGAACGCCTGTTGGTCAAGATATATTAAATTATTGCTATTTGGGTTTATGTTCCGTCTAAACTATCTTTTAGTAGGAGTTGGTATGTATTAAAAACCTCTTCCAAAGGTTCAGCTTAATATTTTCAATAATATTTTATATCAATAATATTTTCAAGTCAGTTTTTTGCACTGTTGCTTCACGGCTAGTAGTTAAAGATATAACAGAACCAAAATATGTAAGTAAATATAATGTTTAATTACGCCGTCATTTCAAAACCGGAAAATTAAAATAATTCCCAAAAGATCACTTTTACCCTTTGTCGCAAACGCATTACTTCTTGCCCTACAGTATCCTTCCAGTATTATTAATAATGTTCCGCTTATCCCTGTTGGAACGGATTCTCTACCTATGACTCCATCTTGACAAACGTCTTACATGGAATTCTCGTACAAGACTGGAACAAAAAACGACGCGTTGATACCGATTACTACACACGCTCACTAACACTCACTTGACAAACGCTCTAAACTTCCTATTCATTATAAAAAGCTCATATAAATTATCGTTATCAGGCCTATTTGGATATACGGAATTGAGCTGTTGGGATTACACCAAACCATGAAATTCTTTCCGTATCCAATCCATCGATGGACCCTTAAGGCCCTTATTATATCAAAAATAAAATTATCCATAAAGACCTCAATATTTCCTTTGATGCAGACTTGACCCAAAATAGCTGTACCTCCTTTCATCATAAATTCCTTGCCCACACCAACCCACTTGTGCGTAGCCTTTCATCCCAAACTATTCCTGATAATCCCCCGAGGCGTCTGAAAATAAGATCAGTTGACATCCGCATGATGCTATATAGTTAGAATGATCAATCTAATTAGGGATTGATAAATTATGTGCCACTTCTATAATTTTGTTTTAATTGAAAACTAGTTTCGAATTTTATACATTCATATTCAGTTCTAAAAACACATAAATTCAAAAATAAGCAATACAAAATACAGTTTGATATTATTATACATACTAAATTAAATGTAATATAAATTAATATCATAAAACATTTATGAATTATGAATTTAATTAAGACAAGAAATCTAGAAGTATTATAAAAATCTATTAGAACTGAAGATGAATGTATAACATTCGAAACTAGTTTTCAATAAAAACAAAATTATAGAAGTGGCAAATAATTTAACAATCCCTAATGAAAATAATATGGCCGCGGGACCTCCTAACATATAGACAGAATAGTCATCGAAGAGGAGGCTGGTTGCCAAAGCCCTTATAATTGAGGATAAATGTGAGGAAGTTTATTTTCTTTTTTCCACCAACCCCTAACCAATATTAACATCTCCTTTCTGCGTTATGAATACTAACTTGAATATTTAATTATATGCAAAATAAATTGTTTAAAATAGTTTTATAGTACAAAATATGACTTAGTTTTTTTTTTTTTTAGCTGATGATAAGGGTTTTACCAGCTCTTTCCGGTAGCCTCCTAAATTTTAAAGTAATAAACTTTATTTAAATCTAGTATGTTATTTAAATTAATATATAAATTATAAATACTAAATGTGAAAAATTTTGCAATATATTTTAATATAATTTTTGATCGAAATCAATGATAGACATTCAAGGAACGTCCACTTCTGGTAATCATGTAGTGACCAAAACTAGATTTTACAATAATCTTAAATGCAAAAATTTATCTTTCTACGCTAACCATTTTTTAGTAATGCGAAGTACGAACGTACGTACGTCACGACGAAACTAGTCAAAATGGATTCAGAGATGGCCGAAATGGATATTTCCGTTGAAATCTGAGAACCGAAAATTTTCGCGATTACAATACTCTCTTTACTACGTACAAGGAAGTAAAAAAGTTGATATTTTAGAGAAAAAACTCATCGTTTTTGTTTTTTTCATCGCGTGAAAAAGCGAAATGAACATAATGACTAAAAAAAAAAAAAAAAAATCACTTGATACTCATCGCTTGAATGTAACGTACGATGGACGTGATTTTTCATATTTTTCTGAGCTACCGATGATGGGTAGCTCTTCTCAAGCTACTATCGAGTTTTATGTTCTTTTTATGACATTTACTTGTTTTATATTCTTATATAGTTACACATTAAATTTCTGTAAATAAATTTCTAAAAAAATATGCCATTCATGTGATCGTATTTATATATCATTATACTTATTTATTTATTATACTTATTTACTCATTATTTATATATTATTATACTTATATCATAATAATCTTCCTCATTAATTTTAATATTCTTATTATGTCCAAGAAACTTTTGGCCAGTAACTATTAAAAAAATTGTTTTAATTAAAGATAAAACAGTACCGAAGCAAAAACATCTGCCAAAGAGTTAATTTCAGGCATTTCTTCCTTAATTCTTGTAAGATCCTCCTTGTTTCTTATGAATATTAAGAAAATTTCCCCTCAATTACCGGAAGAATTCAGTTAATTAATTTATACGCCTTAGCAAAAAGATATTCGTTAATAAGTAGAGAAGTCTTGAAAATTATCCTGTAATAAAGAGCATTATAATTTTTTATTATTAATTTTTTATTTAACATATTTTTCTACTTGTTACTTCCTTTTATTTTCTACAAAACATTTAAATATAATCATATTGATGGGTTCAATATTTCTAGATAAGTATTTTATAGTGTACGCCTCATTCATCCACTCATTTCTTCAAAAATCACCTCGTCTATTCATGCTTTTGTCTGTATTTTTTTAATAATTTACGATGTAGAGGTTTTTTTTTAAAAATCCGATACGGAAAAACTGTGCATTTAAAATTAATTTAAATATATATTTTTTCTTTAGTAAAATATAGGTTTCAAGTCCACATTCAAGAGGCATATCTTGCCATATAAAGTGGGTTGCTTTCCCTTCATTGTGTAAGAGAAAAATCTTGGCTGTCAGACATGGATACTGACCAAATCATCTCTCTATAATACCGTTAGTCATAAAAGAGGCCTTTCTTATCGATTGCTGAAATCAAGACCCATCTCAGGCTTGTATTGCTACTAAGTTTTTATTTATACACCATCGCCTGTATGGTCGTTAATTGAGCAGATATTTATTTTTGTATTCTTTTATATATTTATTGTTCTTAAAAATATATTTGTTACTATTGTTGTTTATATATATATATATATATATATATATATATATATATATATATATATATATATATATATATATATATATATATACATGCATATATATGTTGTTATTTATTTATTTTTCTTGCACTTATTTTGGTATTTAAGTGTGCGAATTCAAAATGTTAACATTTAATTAGTTTTTTTAATTTTTACATTTATATAAAAGCAGTATATTATATTAGGAAATTGTAAAAGATTTGTGGAAAAGAGAAATATGAAATGAGTGAAAATAAAATTGAGGGATTGAAATGAACCGAAGGATAAAATAACTGATATAATGTAATATAGTGATGATAAATGTATTGTAATTAGATAAATAGTCCCAATGAAAAGGGGAGGGATGTCAGTTGATCGATTAACAAGCATGCTGTACGGTATAGCTACCCTATGATCGGGGCAGCACTGCTTATAAATGATGCATTTTTCCCTATTTTATTTTTTTTTAATTATATTGTACAGTTTATTTGCTTAGTCTTGAATTTGACTGATAGTTTATTATTATATTTAAACATGTTATTTTAATACGGCAAGATTTTATGACGCATTTATTTACTAACTATTTACATTTAAAATATTTTATTTCACATAATAGCTGAGTTGATTTACACATTTTCCAATTCAATTAATACTTTATTTTTTTGTTGATTAAAAACTGCAGATTTGTTCTCCCCTCAGGATAAGTTACGATTTAAATAAAATACCCGTCCATATCTTATATATTTTTTATTATTCCTTCAACTATTAACTCAGCATCTTCGCAATAATAAAATCTAAAAGCTTATATAAAATAAATTTAATTCCTAGTTTTATTTAATATCGAATTGTGATATTCATAGCCAAACTGTCACACCCATTCCCATATAAGGGCGCATCAAGTATACTATACTGCATGATAAACTATGCGGGACTCAATTTATGCCAAACAGATTACACATGGGAACAGTGATTTTGCGGCATAGGGGGAAGGGAAGGGGGGTTTGCTAAGTCCAATCTGCATAATGCCAGTCTTCTGAATAGGTACGAAAGAATGTCAGATTTGTCACATTGACTCCATTTTGTGAAATATAGGCAATACATAGTATTATATTTAATGAAAAACGAAATATTTTTGTTTCTATTCTTTTTATTGTGGATTTATTATAACAAAAATATTGTTAATATCTGTTAATATACAGCCTGTCGAAGAAAAAGAGTGTGTGTTTCGAAATGCGTAGAAAGTTTTAATAAAAAAATTGTTATTTATTTATTATTAAAATATGCAAACCCATTAAGAGCCCTTGAGGTACGAGAACGAAAGTTCATGAGAAAGATAGTAGGACCAAGAATCCTTCCAGATGGAAGACGATGGTATAAACCAAATCGTGAGCTCTAGCAGCATCAAGATGCTATCAGAAGAAGGCGACTGACTTTATAAGGACACCTGTCCAGAATGGACTCTAACAGGTTGTCCCATAGGATCTTCTAGGTTGCTAACAAGGGCAAGGTAACTGGATTCTTGCGGATGAAGCAAGTAGAGAAGGATCTTGCGTAACTCAATATTAATCAAAGTCATCTATGTCCGGAGTGACTATCATATAACTGTCAAAACTGCACCTTTCGTAACGTCCCTCACAGAAACTACCCACAGACCAAAGGACGAGACCAGGAAATGGTCAGAGGAGCGCAGGATTGAATTTAGCAGGAAAATGAAGGACTACTGGGCCATCAGAAAAGCTCAAAGCACATATAAGAAAGCAAACCCATCACTCAGACCACCAACCGCGGTAAACAATGACTATGATAACCAGAAATATGCAGCTAAAACACAAGCATCCTGGTCCGTAGATGGCCCTAACGAAATAATAAAAAAAAAATATACAAAATCTTTTATTTTATAATTGGAACAGTATTGTGGAGTTTTTGTGCCAACCACTTATCCACGTTGATAAATTATGAAAATTTTTAAATATCATTTAGATATATATATATATATATATATATATATATATATATATATATATATATATATATATATATATATATATATTTATTAAAGTAGTACTTTTTGGCAAAACACAAATCAAGTGTTTTACAACATTTGAATTTTAGTCCTTACCTGCCCGAATTCTTTTTAGATTCGCAAACAGGTCACCCCAGGTTGGTCCTCGGTTAATTACTGTCATTTATGAAGATAGAGCAAAAATATAAAGTGTTTTGGAATCATACAAAAACAAAAATAAATTAATTTAATTTGTCATCTTTTTTTTTATTATGTTAGCCAAAGACCTTTTTTTTGTTTGTTAGAATTATCTATTTTTGAAAGTAAAACATACACCTACAAAGTGAGGAGATGGGATGGAAAAGAGGTACAATAAAATTCTGATATGCATACATTTTCAAAAATTTTAATGTACAGAAAAGTGGAAGGGAAATAAAATTTATATATATATATATATAAAAATTTTTTTTGTGTGTGTGTATATATATATATATATATATATATATATATATATATATATATATATATATATATATATATATATATATATATATATCGCACCTATCATATTGTTTCTCAGCATTATAGTTTCCACTGAGTGTATTTATGATTGCATTTAGTGATCAAAGCATGAATGCTCAGATACAACAAAATAATAATCTAAAAAATTATTTTATCTTGTTTATTTTCACAATGAGTTATTTTATAAACACTAAATAGATAAGAAAATGTAATGACGAAATGAAGAAAATCATCACGCCCGATTGACCCTGTAAGTTATTACATTCTTGCTCTGAGTGACTGATGAGCCGATCTATCGCCAGATATCCTCCATCTTATGTTAGTTAATATTTCCAAGTAATTAACGCTTACCATAAATAGCAAATTAATTAACTGCGAATGTTATCAGGCAATTTCCCTTGTAGACGCCTTATCATAGTGTATTGTAAGACATACTGTAATTATATGATGTACGGTGTCATATGTAGATTGATAAGGGAGGTGCTCTCTCTCTATAATGTAATATACAAGGCGTGAAACCGTTATATAAGGCTTATAATTATTAAAATACTCGTAAATAAATATTATGAAGACACTTATATATTATTTAAAAAGGGTTGTGATTTCGTGATTTTTTTAAAGGGAATTTTTTTTCTCGATCGGTTTGAAATGATAGATATTTATAGTTCACTATAAGGTAATGTGGGATATGTGCGCACTAGATTTTACAAAGTTTGACTTTGCAGGACTGTAAAATCTTTATTTTTGAAGCTGATTTTTCCTCTTTTTATTTATTTATTTTTTAAAATGTTCTTTAGACGATTATTTTTAAACAGCACATTCAAGCCCACGTTTTAACCTCGTCCATTTTCGTGTGATTGACAATTAAATTTAGTAGTACTTAGTACGCACTTGCCCCTGCCTCAAGGGGTAAGTGCATACAGAGTATCTGACTTTCAAGCAATTCAAGCAGCAGTGGTTGTGAGGTGAGTGCAATTTAGTTCTTTTCCGAGGGATTATTTCTTATTCCGAGGATTATTATAGAGATGTGATTATCGAAAAAAGTTGAAACTTGTCTGATATTCACATTTTATATTCTTCAGTGATTGAGTTATAGCTACGAAAAGGATCGCGAAATATAAACCAATAAATGTATTTAAAAAAAGGATTTTTATTTCAATACGCTTTTCCGGAATTGCCCCGGCAAAGCATAATAGTAAGACTAAGTTAAAATCCAACACACTTGACCTCTGTCTGCACTTACCACTACTGTCATGTTTTACCGTGGGAACACTAAAAAACTGTCAAGGAGGACGACTGTCAAGGAGTTAAATATCTGTAAATTACAAAGTATTTCGAAGATCAATTTCTGAAGGTTTCGCTTCCTGCAAAAATTTAAAAACAGAATAAGGCCTAACGGTCAACATCGCTACAGCTGTACAGCAGATGTTAGAAAGATCCAACTTAATCAACAGGTCGGAATTGATATCTTTACAACTAGTTATACTTCACCTTTGCGATCTCCCGTGGCTGATTTGTGATGCATTGGGGTTTAGATTAGACTTAACGCTTCCAAAAGGGCTGTTCTTGTTAGCTCAGAATACGTTTTTAACGAGGTAATTACGTTTTTAACGACGCACTTGCCCTGCATTGCTTTATTATTTATAGTTTAGGACTAGGATAGTTAAGTAAGTAGGCCACCTATACCAGCCGTAGATCAATTCTGGGGTCAGAAGATCTTTCTGGGGCTCATATTGCTGCTGTAAAGTGAGTACCTCGCTCTTTATTGTGTTGTGAGATGAATCTGGCTTTAAGCGTATATGCTGACCAAATCACCTCCTCGTATAACGGTTGTTTAAGAAACAGTATGTCCTTAATCCCTAGACGTGGCTTATTCTGGTATAGGTTTATTTTTTAAGATCAGATTGCACGAGGAATATCATCTTTAAATCGATATGAAAAATGTTTTCATTTTGGATTTTGCTTTTCTTTTTTTTTAATTACCAAAAACATGTTATATTTTCTTCAATTGTAAATATTCAAATGTTATTATTTTTTTTTTTTGGCTTCCCCAAAAATACTAAACTGGCTTAGACAAAAATTCTAGGATCATTTCTAATAAACATGAATATCAAAATTAATAGATTAATAGAAAATTTGAAAAAAAAAGATTATTCTCAAATGTTAAGAAAAAGTTAACGCCATGATTCTGTACATCGGAGGTACACTGTCATAATATTTTCAAAATTTTACAAGAGAGTAAAAAGAAGGTTCAGATCGTACTGTATTGCTTTTGGTGCTTGTATAAAGTATTATATTTGATACTATATTATATTTTATATAATATATAAAATATAATGATATTATATTTGAAGTTTAACTTATTTTATTACCATGTAAGTTTATTTATTATACTTTCACTAGAAAAACATGAACGATACAAATGCGATAAAAAAAATCAAATTCATCAGAATTGAAATTACGGCATTTTACCTCTTAAATACAGAATTATATAAAATAAAAAAATCTATTTTCAGCCTCATTTATTTTAAATATAATCAAAAAATGTATTTGTAAATAATGTATTGCGTTGGAAGCTAAGAATACACGCTGGATATTTCTTGTTTATCCCCCTAGCCCCTAAAACGAAATTGTGTCTAAACTCGATTTGGTCCAGGGTTCCTACAAATTTATTTTGTTTTATACCATAAAAAAAATGGATAAAATATAGTAAATCGTCAGCTTATTTGCGTTGTTATTAATAGATATTTTGATTTAAAAAATACGTTAACGTAATATTAAAATGAATGAAAGTTCAAGAAACGATAATTAAAGACAACTTCGTTTTCTTGAAGATAGGGAAACGATTTTCATTTATGACGTATTAAAATTAAATCTATAACAAATGCGCATAAAACTGATAAAATATAGCTCATCATGCTTCAGTATCCTTCATTAACTTAATTCTTTTTACACTAAGTTTCAGATTGATTCGCCCATTTTCAAAAGTATTCTTTCCTATAAAATTTGTTTACCCACTCTTTTCATAATTCATAATTCTTTTGTCCCTATTTATACTTATTTTTATCATTTCGTCACTAAGCATAAATTATAGTTTATTTGTCTCATATACTATTTTTGTAATTTTTAAAAATTACCGCTGATATTAATTCTATTTATCAGTTGATAATAATTACGGATACTCAGGGAATCAATAGAGAGAATTTTTATAGATAGACAATTTTAAACAGGCCAATAAACAATAGTTCATGCTTGATCGAAAAATGATATAGTAAATAGGAACAAAAGGAGCATTATGACAAGAATGGGTGAACAAGTTAGAAAATATTTATAGCAACGAAGACACTTGAAAATGGACGAATCAGTCCGAAACGTAATTCAGAAAGAATTTGGTAAGTAAAGGATATCGATGTATAAATGGGTTGCATTTTTTCTGAAAATTAATAACCAATTAAATTAAAATAATCCCTTCAAAATGCAAAATTTAATAAATAAAAAAAAAATACAAAATATTTACATTCGTATTCAGCAGGGATGTCATACACATCGCCTCTTGTCTAAATTATAGCATTATAGAATTTTCTCCATTTCTTTTTTCTCTTTAATAATTAATTTATTTTTTATCATCTATTATTTATTTTATTTTTTTTGCTACAAACCATAGGCGTTGATGACCTAAGGCTTTACGCCTATAAACAAAAGCAAACAAGTGGCCCTCGGTCGGGATGTCAATGACCTCTGTGGTAATTTTTTGTGGCCCACAATGTCTGGAAATAAAGAGAAAAAATACAATTGGAAAGAAATTTTATCGATTATTATTCTAAATTCACTTAATAACATAATATTTTTTAATTGGTGAGGGTCAGTTGGTTGGCGCTTGGCTGCACGCCCCTCAGTCCTGATGATGGCTTAAAACTTAGGCCGAAACTTTGGCCCACGATCAAATAAGTTATACTTATTAGTGTGTTTTACATTGACCGCACTCCCCGACCAACGTCTTCTTAAGATATATTTTAATATCCTGTCCATATTTCTGAATCCTCACTTTAAATATAATTTTATGAAAATTTATAAATACGATGCGGACCGCAGTATTAATTGAATTACAGCAAGAATATATATATATATATATATATATATATATATATATATATATATATATATATATATATATATATATATATATAGAGAGAGAGAGAGAGAGAGAGAGAGAGAGAGAGAGAGAGAGAGAGAGAGAGAGAGTTAGAAAGAGAGATTTAAAAATAAAAGTTTAAAAGTTAACAATGAAATCGTTGATCTGTATTGATCTCACGCCAGCTCTTAATATAGATATATTATTTTTATTGGGTCGAATGAAGAGAAAAAACAAACAAAAAATATTCTTTTTAGAATCCTGATCGGTTTTAATTAAAACTTTAATTTAATATTCATTCTATATTGAATTCTTTTTCGACCTATCACCCCCTTTACTTAAAAAAAAATACAACCGTGGTCTTTATTACTCTAATTCAGAAGTAGATGCCACAACGAGTTTATGGAGAGAAAGGACAAATCCCAATCCGATCTTCCAATAAGTATTTTTTATTTTGTTATTTAATAATATAAAAAAAATTGTTGCATTTTCAATTTTATTCATTTATTGATGGTTGACCGTATGGTATTTATATCAAGAATGGAATGGTCCGGTTGGCGGTAAAGAATAATATATAATAGTGGTAACTATTTATTAAATACTGACTCACGTTTCCGCCTACTTTGTCTGAGGTTGAACCCTGATTAAGGCCTAAAAACTGGCTCGAAACGACGGCGTTTAATAAATTGATACCACTATTTTTGTTATTCTTGACCGCCATTCAGACCATCTCCTTTTTAAATATTTTAAAAATATAATAAAAAAGTCATCCCTCCCAAAAATAAAAAAAAAAAAACGGGAAAACAAACATTAATTTATTCATATACAAATATAATTTTATAAAAATTAAAATTAAATCTGATATATTCGTATTTTTCTAATAAAACGAACATCCCACCATTCAAATCAGGAAGAACTAAATCTACAAAGAAGAAAATACCTGTATTAACACTCTTAATAGCATAAAATGTAGTAATGAAATTTGTACATGCTCCTTTTTAAATGAAAACTAATAGTTAATTTTTTAAAAGTAGAGAAAGCAGGTGATCGATTTGTCTATATTTTTATTCTAAAAATTAACAATAACAAGAAATAAAATCCACATTAAACCGCCGTTGAAGCTTTCTTAGAAAACAGGTCTTGTAAACTTCCCTCATTAAAACAGCTCAATTAGCTTTATAAATTATGAGACCACTTTGAAGCTTTTGTAAGAAACAAAATGTATATCAAGGATTCCAATAATGGAATTTTCCGAAAAAGGGAGTTTGACTGCGAACGCTCTTTTCCAGCGATAGCCTCAAGTCATATAACATGCATTTATATAAATTAATTTTTTTTTCATTTTTTATATGATGGCAAAAACGGTGAACAAATCCCAAGATGAATCAAATTTATTTTAATTAATTGATATTCCTATATATTTTTTTATAATTATTATATTATAAGAACAAGAAGAAAAACTAAATAAAAGCATAAATAAAAAAACAAAATAAATTAATACAATTATAAACAAAATATTTTTTGTATTATACCTTAAGTATAAAATAACTAAACAAAAGTGAACCAGTTTTCTTAGGAACATGTACAAAATACTTTCCAAACCCTTCTACAAAGTTCAGTACCCTATTTCTCTTTTAATAATGATCCCATTCCAATGTTTTTTTTTTTAATTTTGTAGAAAAATTGATTACCATTTGATTGAGTATACCAAAAGCAAAAATTAGATTAGTTTTTAATTAATTAAAAAGTACTGAAAGTATCTAAAACAATTTTAATTGCACGTGCAGATTCTAGTTAAAGTTCTCTTTCAAACGCTAAGAAGTATGATTGCTATTCAGTTACGCTCTAAAATTCTGGGTCCAACGAATACCCTATTCATGACATTTGAGCGTTGTAGGACCTTATATTTCTTGCGAAACAGGTTTGGTGATTTTGGCTATTATTTTATGTGGATGATACTGGTCTGATTCTCATAGAAACCTATTCTTAAAGCACTAATGTTGTAATTTTGGTTTTAAATTAATTTAAAAACACTTGTAGTATTTACATCCATTTTAGTTGCACGTGCTCATTCCAGGTAAAATTCTCTTTCAAGCGCTACTTTCGTTTTTATATTTTGTTCAGTTCTTCGTCTGAAAATGGATCCTGTCTAACAGAAAATATATATTTGATGATCATTATGTCGATTTTATTTATTTGTGACACAAAAGCAAGAAGTGAGACCAAGATTCTGAATTCAATGATGCTCATACATGACATTGATGTTGGCATTTATCTACAAAACCGTTGACTGATACTAAACAACTCTGAATCTTCCAAATAGGTATTGATAGATCCACTGTATGCCCTTTCGATTCCGGCCAGTGCTTGCCGAATCAAATTAATAAATTATCTTCTATTTCGGTTTAGAATAGGCTAGTAACATGTTGGGTAATCAACCCTTCCTGCCCTAGCTCCGAAATTTCAAAGCTTTATTTTCTTTATTAAAAAGTCATTCATAAATTATAATTTTTACTGTCTAATTACATATTATATAATAAATAAATTAATTATTACTATTATTATTATTATTATTATTAATGCTAATTAATTATTATGTATTATGTATCATAAAGTTATGTATGTATAGTTATTTGGATATATTAAGTACTATTTTGTTTTGATTTACCACCTGTAATTGGTCTTTAGCCTGTTGGTGGATGCTGCTTATAAATAAATAAATATCATACTGTTAAAATAATAATAATGGGGTAACAAGCAAGGAATTGATGAGTGGATGAAGCAGCTACACCGTAGTAGATTTTGTAAAACCCTTAATTCCAGATAAATTAATCTACTTTCCTTTCTTAAATGGCGAACCCTTCCTCGAAACAGAGGGTTTTATCCTTGATATAGAGAACCACATAAAGGCAACTAATTCTGTTGAGTAGCTATTGAATTCCTTTCAGCATATAACAGGTTCTACAATACTAATAGGAAGATTATGCCTTTTAAGGGATAATATATTGGTAAAAATGATACAATAGAATAAATATTAGTTATTTCCAAGTTCAATCGGCTCATCCTTCTTCGTGCCGAATATTCTTAGCGATAATTAATTTTCGAAAACCTCCAGTACGCCGCACAGTTCGGTATATGACCGATCTATGCCAATATCATCGAATCCAAATCTTTTTGAATGAATCTAAACTTGATCTTTATTAACTGGATGGAAGGATTACGAGTTAATTTTGAAAAATCAGAATATGCAAAGAGGAAAAACAATGCGTAAAAATATTTACCTAAATATAAATACGGATCAGTTTCGAATCAGTTTTCAGTACAGACAGACGAATATTTGAAAATGAATTCCCCTCCTCATGTAAGTTAATTACATTCTTAACAAAAGTCAGTCGCTTGCATTGTTACAGTTGCTTAAATGTACAAAAGCTGAATAAGATCTAGTTACAGCATTTGTATATGGTTTTAATAAAGGATTTCAACATTGGTTTTTTCATCCATCCGAACTTTCGGTTTGAAGGATGGAAAATGGTGGAGAAAAAAACGTGGGTTTGGTACAAAGAACGATACTCTCCTACACCATCGGGTTTTATTTTTTTTCCATCTGAACCATTTATCCACTCTTTTTAATTGATTTCACTCATTTATTTGATTGATCTTCTTTTTCATTGATTTCTCTTTAATTTGCGGAGAATGATCGAAAACAATTAAATCAAAATCTAGTTGTTTCTCATTTAAATTTCCACATCGACCAATGCACATATGTAGAGAAAATAATTAATAATTAATTAATAAAAAAATAATAATAAAAAAAAATATAATTATTCTTTGAAGTTGGCAACGTTGACCATCTTTGAGTTGAGGATTTAAAAAAACAACATTATTTTAAGCTTATATCTGAAATTCATTAATTGATACTTTAAGAATTCGGTTTGGTGAGAACATTATAAAAGTTCATAAAAATTGTACCTATAACGTATGAAACAGCAGAGAAAAAAACCGACGTTCCAGAACGATGCAGTACTACACGGGAAGTTTTAACGCCGGCGTTCCAACACGACTGATATTTTTCGGTCCATGAAAGGTCTCTTGAAACGCTAGAAAAATCGATCGTTTACCGGTGGTACTTCAAGGTGGCACCCTAAAACATTTTTTAATGGATTTAAGCTAATTTTTTTGCCGTAAGGAACCCTAAGAAGCGTGTGTTCTGTTTTTCGAGAAGAATCACCATTCTGAGAAGTTCCCTCTTCAACGGATTGAAAGTAAAAAAGAAGGTATTAAACACCAAAATATTGGAGTAAATAAGTTCAAACTATAAAGATCCTTTGGGAGTAGAATTTATGAAATTCGTAAGAAACTTAAAAAACCTAAAAAGAAGATGGTTGAAGAGTTCTTATAATAGATTTGAAGCGCGATCAGGAAAAGACTATTTTAAAATTAAATTAGGACCTTAATAATAAAACAAAATTTTTAAAATATATTTTTAAATAATCTATTAGTTATACAAATTAATATAATTATATTTTTTCGGTTTATCAAATTTTTCATATATACTACTCATATAACTAAATTGGTTTATTTTTTAACTTTGTTTCATCTTTACATAAGTACTAAGTCCAGTTGTAATGCGAACAGATCAACATTTTCGAGATTTCACCTTCATTTAGGTGTCCAGGCCGTCTGATTCCAAACATTCAAAACAGTGGTATTCGGTAGTTATTATTCAGAAATGGCCAGATATATATGGCTAAAATTTGGTAATCTAACCCTCCACGACGAACAGTTTTGCCCATATCTTCTAGATTAATTACTATTAGTACAGCCAATAAATGATCAAAAGGAGAGGGATACACGGAAATGATGAGACGGCCTGAATTAACTTCAGAGATTTGTTTGGACTGGTTAAGAGGTATATATATTAAAATTCCCCGGATTTAGGAGCACAGACAAAAATAGGTGGGGAGAAAGAGAAGGCCATGATTTTCGGTTTTTCGATTATCTGTCGAAAACGGTTGGTAGTAGCTTTAAAACATTTTATTTGAAGAATTAAAGAGCATACCATTTCCTACAAGAAACCTCCTATTATTTTTTTCCTTGCTGTTATAGTTTTAGAAATACGCGCTCTTCAAAGTGCCAACGGTTAAGACGATAAAAGGAAAAATGTAATCCAGTTGGCATGGACTCAAATATTATATGGACTAAAATTTTTTTCAATTTTTTTACTTAGAAATGCGTATATTTCTTTAACTATAACAGGTACGAAAAAAAATTAATTTAAGTATTTAAAATTAAGAAAAAATAACAAATATATACATATTTGTTGGAAATTCAATGTTCTTCATTTTTATCTCGTAACGTTTTAAGCTAGGACCAACCGATTTCGAGATATAAACCGAAAAAACATGACTTTCTTTCCCCCTCTCTCTTTGCCTCTGCTCCTAGATCTAGGAACTTTTAGTATGTTTACCTGCATGCTAGTCCAAACAAATCCCTGAAGCTAATTTAGGCCGTCACGTTATTTCCGTCTAATCGCCCTCATTGACAGGCCTATATGGCCAATTATTGAATACATAATACAAAACTACTTTATTATCTTGAAAAAATTAGTGTTTTCCCGCTGATGGTTTAGTTCCTGGGATGATTTTGAACACCGTTATCGAGATCTTTCTCTAAAAAGTTTTGAATTGACATAGAAGGTGCTGCTTGGAAGTACAGCATTATTAGAAACTGTTTCAGTCGAACGTCTTCCCACCCCCTTCTCCTCCTCCTCCCCTCCGAAAAAATACTAAAATAATAAAGAAAGAAAGGAGCAATGGAAAATAAACAAATATGATAAATACGAAATAAATAATATTTGTCATATTTATTTATTATTATATAAGATTAGATATACCATTATTATTAAATAACTAAACTGAACTAAGCTACGTTCTTACATTCGTCCGTTTAATTGTTTTAATAAATTGCTAGAAATCCGTTTTAAATACGGCTAAAAATCCTTAGTTTTTATATAACGTTCTATATCAGCCATGCCCTAATACTGTTAAGTTGTTTACAGTCAAATTTATGTATTTCTCCGTCATGTGGTCCTTTTTTGTGTAATATGTTATGTATTGCTTAAATTTAACGATAAGGAAGTCAACTTCTTCTGTCCACATTTCACTGACTGGAGCTGGAAGGACCTATCTCTGTCCAGTCGAATTGGCTTCACAGTTTGTTTCCCTCAGAGCCGCCCATAACCCATGGATGACTTCTCAGCGCACATCCTGTCTTCCTTGGAGATGGAATTGCAGTCGTCGTCCAAGGGATTCGAGATATTGTGTCGTGGGCCATTTCTTTCGCATTGGGTCCTTGTGATTTTTTTGTTTTCTTATTTTTCCCTTCTTTGCGTTTCAGTTTCTGGAATCATGATAGGCTGGAATGTTTCTCTCCTTTCTTTTTTGTTCAAAGAAACTTTTCTTATTATTAATGTTAGTTAGTATTTTTCGTCAATAATTCTAATAATTCTAATCTAATTGAAATTAGGCAAATGAACTGAATTCGCAAAAAAAAAAAAAAATTTTATTATCGTCCTTTGGTTGACGCAGAATGAAAAAAATAATAAATATGCATTTGTAAAGTGAAGGCTTTTATTAATTTTATTTATTTTTTATTCTCTTATTATTTTTTAAACCGACTCTGGATTATGATTGCGTATTTCAATTTTATTAGATTACTATTATTTTATTTATTAAGCAGTAACATGAATACACTATTACTTTCATTTACTCATTTTTTTCCCTAAATTTTGATTTATAGGTTTATTAAGTGATAATGTTTATTTGCATGGATCTAAGTCGCCAATAATTTTATTTGCTTTTATATGTCATAGGTTTTTATTTATTTGTAGATTCTATTTAAGTAGTTATCGATTTATAATTTTATTAATTGAATGGATTGTCTACTAAACAGATAATTAGCTTATTGTCAGTATTTGTAAATTGTATTTATTTATTAATTGTTATTAGTCGTATATATGTCTGAATTTTATTATACATTTATTGGTCAATTTTTTTAAGTTTATTTATTTTGTAAATCTTTGTTTTATGTATGTATATATATTTTTTTTAATTTGGGTATTATTATTTGTAGAATTTGGCTTACATTAAGTTTTAAATGTAGCATTTGATTTTAATAAAATAAGTGTGACTTTGTTTGCGCGTGTTTATGTTTAATAAGACCATTGTCAATACTACATTTCTAGACGAGTGTCAAAAGAAATTTCCTAAATATTGAAATTGTTTTTCCATCTTGGATTATGTTTCGTGACCTTGGGATTTTTTTTTTAATGGCTTCAGAGATCCTGATAGCATAGCATAACCGGTTAAGTTATTTTCAAATTTTCTGCGTGTAGAAGTAAAATATCTTTTCATTTTACCTATTAATGAAAAAAACATATTAAAACTGGACTTTATTTTATGATTAAAAATATTATAAATACCTGAAAATATTACGGAATTCTTAAAAGTATAGTTGTTTTTTTTTTATGAGACCTTTAAATAATCCCAAACATTTCTTAACAAATTAGGCTCCTAGACCGTTTTCTTTTCATTATTAATTGAAATTAATATTAATGTGACGGACTTAGCGCTATAACAGTTAATCACTTCAAGGAAACAGGGAACTGAAATTTCTCTTTAATGGTCCAAATGCGGTTCCCTTGTACTTCTGTGCTCTGTTCCGTTTAAGGGAAGTTCACAAATAGGTCATGGGAGATACCGTTTCTTTTTGTAATGTACCATTCTAAGAAACTTATATCTGTTTGTTTGTTAGGTTATTTAAGTTCTGGATAAAAAACAGTTATATTTTTATTTACTTGAAATACTTATTAAATTTAAGTCCCGTAAAAAATCTGAAGCATTCTCCCAATTATTTTTTGTATGTTTTTTTTTTTTTTGATGCACATGACATCATAAAGAAAATTTATGTTGGAGGTCTTTCATCTATTTATTCTGAGCTTTTATTTCATATATTATTTTTTTCCATTTTTTGTTAAATGCTACATAAAAGACTTTTCGCGTTCTTTCCTCTCTGAACTTAGTGATGCCTACCTATTATTTTTCATTGTGTAGTTGAGAAGGTCATTGTTTTTTGTTTTTTTTAAATTTTGATCTGTCCGTTTTGATGCCTCGGGAATCTCGCTGTTAGCGTGCACTTGCAACTTTATGAATATTTTCTTGAAGACTATTCAAGATATCATCATGAAATATTGAAGAAAGTTTGTATGTTATAAATAAAAGCAGCGGAAGGTGATATTATTAGCCTATTTTATTATTAGCTCAATTCCTTTAAACTAAAAATATTTATATATAATTTTTTAGAAATTTAGGAAACGGGTTTTCTGTTTTACAAAAACACAAGAGCTGCCTACAGTCTCATACTTGATTATCAAATTTGTTTTAAAATACTCTTGAATTTATGGCCTATTAGATAAATAAAAAATGTAGGAGGTTTTAATTACTGTGCACATTAGAAGGAAATCGTGCATTTAGCCGTATATTAGGAAATCGTGCACAACTTCATAAATATTTTTATTGAAATCTGGTTTTAAAGAAAAATATATTCGATGTTGCAAGTGCACTTTGAGATGGCTATTTCGAGGCTTTGAATAGAGCCAAATAAAAAAAAAAAATTTAATTTAAGAAAAACTGTAAATGAAATAGCAAAATTATTTTACAGGCGATTTCAGATTAGTAATAAAATCAATTGGGCCAAGTTTCATCAAAATCTGAGGAGATGGGTTTCGTGACTAGGTGATTTGACATGGAATCACACAGTACAAAAATCTAAATTCAAATAATTTTAATGGTACTGCTGATATAATGTTCGTTGTTGCTCTAGTCCGTATAGAGCTGATGAGGTATAGGGAACCAACTTAAGAGAGAAGTTTGTAGGCGGAGCTTAAGCCGTGAGGTTAAGCTTAAGAAGGGGGAATCCTTCTCCCTCTGCATTTTCTTGACACTACAGAACTTCATACATAGACAGCTGCCTTGTCAAATAGCAACCATCTTGAATCTTTTGTTTTTTAATAACATCTCGATATAATCCTAGTTTAAAGGATCCGCTTTCTAGGGCTTCACCTGGAGAAGATTTTTAACTTAAAATTCACAAACAGCAAGAAACTGCTCGTTGTTTTCGACTATTTTCCACTTACTTGACGTTCTGAATTTCCGTTTTATTACCGTTATATTCGGATTGTATATTTGGACATTCGAGGTTGAACTTTATGGCTCCAATAAACCATCAAATTTCTCTCGCATCCATTCATAAAATCTAAAATCTTTCGTAAGATCCACAATGCTCCTTGTTAGATGACGATGGGCCAGCCACAAGTCACACTAACTAGATCACGTGTTCAAAAGTGCCTTATTTATTTTAACAAGACAGGGATGTAATACCCTCGTGAAAATTGTTATGACCGGAAGGGAGCCGAATCGTACCAATTTTTCTCGGGCTTATATATATAGTTACGTGGTTTTTATAACCAGGTGTAGTACAATTAGCTTTCTTTACACAAATAACTACTGCATAAACATGAACTTAATATGAATAGGGTTTATAGATACTTAATATACGTACGCTACTTGAGTAGCTTCCATCTTCACTTGGTATCAATGTAAACGCAATGGTTCAAAACGATTCATACGCTCCGATAAATTGGATATCGGACCGACATCCGATTTATCGAGGGGGGCTCAAACTGTAAGAAATTTAGAATCTGGATCCGATAATTATCGGACCGTGCGATAATAACGCATGCTTTCATCGTAAACTAAATCGGAGTCGGATCCGACGCCGATATTTATCGGACCGTGTGAAAACGCCCTCAAGATATTTATTTTTCTACAGTAGAACAGAAAGCAAATCTATATAAATTATCATGTTAAATTAGCACATGTCTGAATAAATTAACCACAATTATAGCCATAGTGTTGCGGGTTTGGAATGATACATATGTTTATCATTCTGTAACTGGTTTATTATGATTTGGATCCAGTGGTCATATAAAAAATAAATAAATTAAAAAACAAACAAAACTTCTAAGATGAGGAGTGCAGTGTATAGGTATACATATTTCCCAATTTGTATTAACATGTAACATTAGTACAGACAATTCCAGAATTGAGAGTAAAACATTAAATAAATTAAAGTAAATAACTGAATTATATAAGGCTGAAATTAATTCACTATATTGTTTTTTTCATATGCCACGTTTTATCAGGCATATCTAAAAAAGGTCCTTAAATTAGTTCTTCAAAGACATGTAAAATTTAACACAAATAATTAAAATACATGAATTAATATTTATACGTTTCTTTAACATAAAAAATGTTTTTTGCATAATAAGAAATCCATGGTATTGATTTCTGAGATAAATAAAAAGTGTAAAAGAAATAATGGTTGCTTCCTGAGTAACTAAACTAAGTTGATTTTTCCAAAATCAAACGTAGGGCACAGATACGATAATGACCAGTTAACTCATTGCCCACCACCAGCGCTAGTGGGCTACCTATTTCCTTTTGCAAATGGCCTCGTCGAACGAACTAGAGCCTAGCCCGTTACAATTCCATTACAAACACCATACTCCTCGAACCCCCTAGTTTCGGACCTTGTTTTCCTTAACACTAAGAGGCTTAAGAAAAGAAAATGGCCTCAGGTTTTCTAACATAACTATCATTTGGCTGTTGCTTCATCAAAACCCTATGTCATATTAACGAGACAGCGCATTTACTTAAACCTTTGATACAGATGAGTACAATACACAATATACAATGTACTCTCTCTTTGTTACGTGAACCACATGAGACAAGACAGTGTAATACCCTGGTTAACTAATAATTAAAATTCAGTACGGTTCCTCGCTGATGAAAACTCCTTTACCCATCTTTATCTACCTGCTCTTTCAGAATAAACTTCAAAGGCCGACGAAGCCATCCTTAATCTCGCAGTCTCTTTACTATTAACGTCCGCGTTTAGCCTCTGAAGATTATTCCAGGTAATCCGGAGGAATCGTGCCGGGCTATATCTTGAGGATTATGTTGGAGCTGTGATAAATGATAACAACAGCAGCAGAATTGCTCAAAATTTATCTTAGATAATAAATGGATTCGGTTAAAGTTATCTATTATTCGATGAAGATATCCGCATCATACATTATCCGAAAATAACGAATAATTGAAAGTTATATGTCATCTTTCATCTCAGATAATTATTTGAATAAAAAAGCATTCGACGGATAACAATTATTCTAATAAAAAATTCATCAGGAAAATAAAAAATATTTTATAAATATCACTACCCCATAAAGAAATTATCCCGCATATAATGTGCAGACGATCGGATATAATATAAGTTATTTAGAAATATTTATAATATAAACACCTATAATTCAGATGAGCTCTCGAAAACTTTTTTTTTTTTTTTTTTTATGCCATACTTATGATTGAAGTAATCGGAGTAGAATTTACTAAAACAATGAAACGAACTTCTCAGAAAATACATATATTCCAACAGATTTAAATAGAACAAGGAACAGACAGAAGTCAGAAAATGGGCTAAGAATAGAAGAGACGCAATTACAGTCGGTTGTGTGCCTTGAATATTTTAACAAAACATATTGGACTTCTTCGGTTGTCAAGCGTATTTTGGTCAAGGGTGTCCTCCGGGTTTCTGACGTACTGAATGGAGCGTCCCAGATTCTTAGCAGAGGACAGTATTTAGGTAGGAGTACGAATGGCAATTTAGTAAATTAATTAATTTTAGTAATTTAGTAAAACAATAAATTTTCTGAATCTGGATATATTTTTTATGTCAAATGGTTTATACAAGGATAGCGGTCGTCAACTTATAAATCGGAAATATGAGGAACCTGAAAGCTTATTTTGCAGGAAGAAGAACACAAAAGTAGTTCGACAGACGATATACTAATTCGTTTATTTACACATGTTTATATTATTATCCTTTTATGTACAACGTATTCTGGGCAATTAACAAAGTTCGTCTAACAAGGTAGAAACCTTAGGTAACTAAAAGTCAAGAGTTAAAACTAATCTGAAGTCATAATATAAAAATAGAATAAAATAATACCTTATCATAAATTTATTATAATAATAATATTAATTCAATAGTGAAAGGTTTTTATTTTTCATCACTATTCACTAAAATACAACTATCTTATGAATATAAAAAAAAAAAAAAAAAAAATACATGAAACGTAATCACTAAAATCGTATACCAATTCATGAAGTCTTTCAACAGAGACAATAGTCTAACAATCTTACTATTAACAAATTAACTATTAATTGTGTTCTTTACCATTGAATTAAATCTGTTTTTTACAAGATTAGAAAATAGCGAGGAGATAGAGTGTGAAATCGTGAACAGTAAAAATTAATTTTAGCACGTTTTAGATACTTACACTTCTTACAGTACATTATAAATTATATAAGTCTATTTAAAAAAATAATTATATTGAAAAATATATTAGTATATAAATAAATAAAGGTAAGCAATAAATGTATAAAAATAAAAACCAAATTACTTACCTCAAAGAATACTCAGATCTTAGATTTTTTAATCCATCTATGAACAAATAAACACAGAATTTTCTTTAATGTAAAATACAATAAGTGACATCTGTCTTAAAAAATCATTTAATAATCAGATGGTTATTAAGTATATCACTACTTTAGCATTTTTGTTACAAAAGCAATGGGAATTAACAAAGAATACATATTTACTAGTAATAAAATTTTTCTCTGAATGGGCGACCTGTTTCATATAAAAATACCAAACATTATTTAGCACATAATTATTATGTTTCTATTTCATTTAAAAAACAATAGGAATAAACAGAGAAATATACAATATCAATTGAATAAATATAGAAATATAATCTCATTAGCTAGATGATTTTCAAATGACAGTATATTTAAGTCTAATATTAATAATATTAATTACTGCGTAAAATAGGCTACAATATTTAAAATTATTCTACTCAAAAGTATTTGAAATTACCAAAAAATATTTGGTCCGAAGATAGATGAACCCGTCTTTTAGACTTTTAAATTTCCTAGTCCTATACCCATGTAAATGCTATAATGTAAAAAAAAATTCTGTGCGCTTTTACGTTAAAATATCAAAATGATAATTCACTCCCCTATTGTAATCACTCTTCAAACTATAAGCCATAATTTCCCAATACTCAACATTTCAGTGCCCCCCTTAAATCGATGATATATAGCAACCTTTCAAAGCTCATTTCACACTTAATTTCTTTCTAATCAATTTCTTGTCTCCTTTCCCAGCACTTGTAGAAACCGATTCTTCCACCTCTACCTAAGTGATTTCCACTTGAGCTTTGGTCGCGTCGTATTCAATTTATAATGAGAAGTGGTGTGTGCCTGTGATTGTTCAGATTAATGAAGATTATATGTTATGGTTGGACAAAAAATAAATAAATAATAAGTTATGGTATTTTGTCAATTTTTTTTAAATATTAAAGCCGCCGTTTAGGCCCAGCCATGAGGACCCATCTTTGGTCTTGGAGGACCCATCTTGTCCCATCTGTGGTCCCCTCGGGACCACATAGATACCAGACGAACTGATATAATAATATATATGTACAGTCGAACTTCCGTATATTGAAAATCTCTATATATCGAACTTTTCTTAGGAACCTTGAATTTTTATTAGGAAAAAAAAATTCTGTATATCGAAAAAAAATGTCTATATATCGAACTAAGAATTCCAAATTAAAAAAATATAAAATGCGATTGTCATCAAAAAGAGCTCTTAACTTACGTACATAAGAATGGGTAATAATTTAATTAGAAAAAAATATGTTCCAATGGTTTGCAAAGCAATGGAAATTCAGGAAAGGTGTTGTTTCAGAAGATGCACAGGAGTAGCTGATTTCCGTGAATCTCTTTCCTAACACAGAATGAAATTTTCATTTTAAATTCATTTTAACACTTGTTGTGAACATTGCTCCTAAAAAAAAATGCGCGAAAACAAAAATAAATAAATCTGCAAAAATAAATAATCTGCAATCAATGATCGTTCATTTTTGTTTTTCTTTAACCCTTAATAATTGCCTTTATTACATCATTAACCCCCAAAATTACCTTTGTTACATCATTAACCCCCAAAATTGCCTTTGGTTCTGCTTTAAACCTAAAGAATAACTATAATTGATTTTATCCTGAAAAGGGTGAAAAATTGCATTCTTTCTATATATCGAAATTTCCGTATATCGATTTTTTTTTTCAAGGAAACTTCATGTTCAATATATAGAGATTCGATTGTATTTATAGACAATTGAAACAGTTAAATTTAATAGAATATGGACAAAAAAAATATTTCTTATTAATGTTTAAAGTGAGTAAAACAAATTAAATTCTTCTTTAATTAAATTTAATAATATTACTTGTAAAGATGTTCTAAAATATATTTTAATGAAAATTTTCAATCCTCCCTCCATTCTGGGCACGGTACCGGCCACTGCAAGGACATCTGTCTCGTTAATCCTCATTTCATTGTATTTTTTAATTATTCTTCGGATGAATGCTGCTTCAAAAAAATAAATAATAATTATACACACATTAAATATTTTATTTTACTTATTTTTTATAAATAAAATTTTATTTTAGTTATTAATTTATTACAATATATCCACATCAGAAGTTTAGATTTCCCCCTCAATAAATTTTTGAAGCAATATCCCTAATGGGAATGAGCTTATAATAATATATTTATTATAAGCTCATTTCCATTTGGGACATTGCTTCAAAAATTTATTGAGGGGGAAATCTAAACTTCTGATGTGGATATATTGTAATAAATTAATAACTAAAATACAATTTTATAATATATTTATTATAAGCTCATGTAATATAATGATATTACTAGACCTAAATTATTTTTGAATTGCATGGTTTTTGCATGGTTCCTATTTATGTATCATGTATCAATCAACCTGTTCCATATGATATTTTTGAATTTTTAATATAATATGACTGAGACCTGGAAATGTAAATATAAAATACAGCAAACAATATAAAGTTGAAAAACTATTTTTGTTTTTTTTAAATTACAAAGGATTTACAGATAAGGCAGTCTCATTCGTAAAACTTTCTGTCCCGTTTAAGAGATGTGGCGAGATAGCGAAGTAGTTTCGAAAGCGTGACAACCGCTTTTCAAATCCCTCTTATCGAGTTTGCTGAGGACATTGCAACTTTTATCTCTGCATCTTCTTGTCTCCTTTCTGTATTCGATCAGGCTAATGGTCCGAACTAGCTGATACGGGCACATTGTGTATATCCGAGCAGAACTAACTGAATTGGGAACAACCCAATAATTGATTGGGACAGTAATTAGTTAGTTGATCTAGAGGAAAATTGAAATAAAATATATTTATGAGTTTTTGGTTCACATCTTTCATTGGATTGTTCATCCTTTAAAAGATAAAAAATTGGCATTACATAATCAATCATAGATTTAAAATTATCTGCAGTAATCCGAAGAAAAAATAATAATTTTATTAATGAAATTTCTATAAAAATTTTATTTTAAAATTACATCATATATAAATTTGATTAATATAGGCTAAATTAGCTTTACCAACTCTGTATCATTTCATCCAACGTTTCGACTCTCGTACAGGACCAAAATTTACATCATTATTAAAACCAAGTACAATTCATATTGATTACATTATCATATTAATTTTTACAATCTTCTATCACAATTGTACTTAATATGTCATTTAAATTTAAAATATTTTTAAGCTGGTAGCACTTCGTTCATAATTAATTTAGTTCTTGTTAAATTAAAATAAAATGATGCTGATTAGGATCAAGTCCAATTAATTAATATTATTTTTCAAGCAATTGACTGTTCTTGGTCTACCGATTAATTAATGTATAATCATTATAATAAATAATACTACTAGCAATAAATTTACAATCAATTGTAATGCCAGGTAAACAGTGTTATTCAGGGTAATAAGCTTTTTATTTCTTATTTATTATTAGGAAACTCACCTGATGAATAATTGAATTTTGCTGAACCTTATTTATTGCCATACTCATATAACTTGGGGAGGTTATTATAGGTTTTGTTTGTCTGTATATTGTGTTTAAGTTAAACCTTTTTTTATATTATTAAGCATTTATTGAAATTTTATGATATTTGTTAATTACTCGAATAAACTATATGAATTACTTTTATTATTTAGTAATTAATTGTTAATAATAATCAAATCAAAAATAATTCTCCATCTAAAATAACAACAGAATACATCATAAATTTGTATGACATATCGGCCATTAATTTCGTTTTAAATTTCCAATCTTCCATATTCTTTTACATAAGTTAAATTGCTAACATCAATTATCAAAATTACTAAACTATTATTTATAACCCATAGGAAAGTGTCTGATTAACATTTTAAAAGCGTTATTTATGATAATGTTTCCTCCAGAAAAAAAAACAAACAAAAAACATTATTTGACTGGTGGTGTCAAAAAGTCATTTGGTAACTTTCCTAAATTTTTTTTTAAAACAGTAAATTTATTAAAAACACAACTAGAACATTAAGATAAAAACTAATCTATGAACTTATGACTTGGCAACATTTATTTTTTCTTGGTATATTGCTTTTTTTTTTTTTTTTTTTTTTTTTTTTTTTTTTTTTTTTTTTTTTTACTTTTTTGCTTAAGACTTCCATTGAAGTCCTATATCGTCAATTAAAAAATCTTTCAGTTTATAAATCAATGAAAAAATTGCCTTTTTTCCAAAGATCCTTCACTACATTGATTATTAAAACCAAATTTCACTCAACTCATACTTACATTGATATCTTGTCAATTAAAAAAAGGTTTCCTTCAGCGCTCTCTGAAATACTATAAAATTTTGCCCGTTTTGTATGGCACTTAATTTATTCAGGGTGTTCTGCAGCCTGTTTCCTCGTTGAAAAACGAGAGTTATGCTTGAATTTTTCAAGTCGGAAAAAAATCGGAAATTATACCTGAAAAACAGCCACTCTTCGGGAATTTTTAGTTTTTAGTCTAATATTAATAAAGTCTAATAAAATACGAATTTTTAAATCCGTGTTCCTCCCAGTTCTCCTGTATGGATCAGAAAGTTGGACGGCCCTCGACAAGCACGTAAGTGGGCTAACATCTGCAGAAATGAGATTCCTCCGTAGAATAGTTGGCAAGACCAGGAGAGACTGCGTCAGGAATTAAAGAGTTCGGGAGGATCTGGGTGTTAGATCAGTGCGCGACACCATGCAAGAGCGGCAACTAAAATGGTATGGACACGTCTGTAGAATGGACGATACCAGAAAAGCCAGGTGGTATTTGGAAGCTAGGCCAGAAGGAAGACAGCCTCGTGGCAAACCCAGAGGCATGTACTCTGATTACATTGAAAAACTGGGGGCAGCTAGAGGACGCACCATCCCAGAGATGAGAAGATTAGCCAGGGACAGGGACCAGTGGGCTAGATGGACCGAGACTGCAACTCCACGCTTCACGGCACAAAGGAGGTAGAGGAAAAGAAGTCTAATATTACCTTCAATAAGAAGCAGCAAGTGTTTAAAATATTCAGTAGAGAATTGATGTATTATATTCGATCACCAAGCCATTACTAATACCACGAAAGCTAGAAAAGGCCTTTTTCCACTGACTGACACATTTTGGAATTAGTCCATAACTCATCCGTATATATATATATATATATATATATATATATATATATATATATATATATATATATATATATATATATATATATATATATATTGTACATTTTATTATAAGTCAACATTTTATAATTCCAATTTTGTATTAAATTTAATCGACTAAATTGAAGAAAATCGCCTTGAAATTCTTGGATTATTTTTGTTCAATAATTCTACATATTATTTATTTATGTTTCCTGGATCTCTCGTATAATTTATTCAAGTTTTCTGTTATTGACATTGCTTCTAGTAATTTCCTTCTGAATTTATTTTTTTCTTTGTGTTTTAAAATTTTGGAAATCAAAAATGTGACCATGCTCAACATGATGTAACAGTTCTGAATTTTACTATATTTAGGATTATCCTTGGTTTTGCAATCATTTGTATGTTAGTAAATTCTATATTTTATGTACTGGCAGCTTTAACCATAATTCACTCCTGGAAAATTTAGTCAGTTAATTACATGTACCACTCCGGCGTTTTTATTCAATTTTATTTATTTTTTATCTTATTCGATTCGATTTCATGCTATTATACAGGTTGGCTATTTTATTTGTTGGTTTGTAGCCGAATCTATATTTATGAATTAATTATTACACCACTGGCAATAAAACATTGCTTATCAGTCTGGTATCATTTTCCTGAAAGCAGCCCTGTTCTGACCCCAACCCCTCTAGCGACCTCATTATCTTTGAAATATTGCGATAAAATCCTCTCATTATTTTGGCAATTTGCATCTGCTTTATTTTGTCCAATGTTTTTTGTTGGTTTAAAATTATAAATGAACTTCATTGGATAATAATAGCTTCGATAATAACAGTATATTTTTGTCAACTTAAGAATTTTTTTTCTTCGGTTCTTATGCTGCTTTATGTTCACAAAACGCTTTAAATAATTGGATATATAACGACCTTTAGGCAAAATAGCATATATTTTGTATACAATTGTTTATTTTTTTTTTTTTATACTTAATTTTAAATTTGACGATATTTAACTTCTTTTTTTTTTTTTACAGGTTAAATTCTTTTATATTCTGTTTTATATTGTGGTTTATATCATTTTTTTCAAATGTATTTTTGTTTTTTAATAGATCCGTAAATTAATCATTATCATGTTGAGTTAAGGCCAAGTCTATTTGTATGGAGACTTCCATCAATGACAAATTATCAAAAATCAAATATATATATATATATATATATATATATATATATATATATATATATGTGTGTAAAATAAAATAGAACTCCGGCTATTACGACGAAAACCGACTAGTCCCTTCAATGTCGTTATAAACGATATCCAGTACAGTTATATCTGTTAGTATCTGCAGTATTGAGCTATCAGGTTCATCCAAAGCTTCAAATTGAAAAGTTGCTCCCTGTAGTATTTCTCTGATAAAACATGATTCAGTGATGAAATGGGCTTTAAAAGTCAACTGGAAGTTTTTTCTCGAGTCAATTACTCTTAATGGATGAAAACGAGTTTATAATTTTTCTCCTGACAAGTTAGATTCAGTTCGAAGTCTCCTTGAACTTTAAGTTGACTGGTTTAATTTACGGCGTTTCAAATTGAAATCCTAGATTAAAATTGATTTAAAAGATCCTAGTTTAAGTTAATAGAAAAAGAAAGTTGGATTTTTTTTTTTAATTTTTTTTTTTTATCCCTTTATTGAAAAACTTGTTGAATAAAAGTTACCCTTTATAATTCGGTATTAAAATGTTTTTAGAAGTTTTTAACGTGATAAAACCAACTGTTCGTTATTTTTTAACTCTCGAGACACCTGGTATCAAGCTATTATAAGATTTTTTTGTAATCTTTTTTAAGAAACCCGTTTTAAAAAATTAATATCTTTAAAAAAAAAATATTGAAATTCAATTTAAGATTAAATAAAATAAATCTGTACCACTACAATCCATAAAACGACTTGGGTTCAGTACTTGATAATAAGTCTTTTGACTAATACTTACCATGACAAGGTGGTGTGGTCAGCATCAGCGCACAACCGGTAGGTTTGTTCCTTAACCCAATGAAAGGCCAGGTACCTGTTTTTTAGAGGCTAGGTATGCTCTGCAGCAATCGAGTGCCCTACCCACCAACCTGAACCATTCCCTGATCAAAGATTACTTAATAGTAAAATTTATTGCCCTCCATCTTCTTCAACTCACACGGAATTCTGAAGTTCATTAGTACGTTGGCAGATATATTACTACTATGTTTTGCTTTAATAAATATTATTTCTACAACCACTTCAGCTTGAAGAGGATTAGCAATTGATCGTAAGTGGTATTTAAAAAATTTCCTGTCGTCTCTGCTCAATTCGTTTGTCCTATTTTGTATATATATATATATATATATATATATATATATATATATATATATATATATATATATATATTACTTACTTACTGGACAGCACTACAGCCCGGGTTGGGCCTTGGCTTCCCTTACGACATCAGCCCACTACTCTCTGTACAATCCCTCTCTCTACCAATTTGTTACTCCCAGCGTACGCAAATCTCCTACACCATGCACCCATCGTCGTCTCGGTCGACTTCTACCTCTTGTGCCTTGCATAAGAGTGAACAGGGTCTTCTCACTATATGGCCTAACCATAGTATTAGTTCTATAAGTTAACGATGTCATATTCGCCGTACAGCTCAATGTTTTTTCTTATTCGCCATCTCCCCTCGTCAAGAGCAGGCCCATAAATTTTCCTGAGCACTTTCCTTTGAAATATTTTTAACATTTTAATAGTGACGTTGCATTGGGCCCATGTTTCCAAAGTTACGTCACAACTGGTCTCACTAACGTTTTGTACAAATTTATTATTGTTTTTCGCGACAATAAGAAAGAATTGGTTTAATAGACGCGGTTACTGATTTTTTAGTACATAGATAATAATAAACTAAGAGAAAATTAAAAATAAAAAAAAATAGTGAAAAAACTATTGTTTAATTTTATTGGAACATTTATACTCAGACATCTTCAGGACTGAAAAAGCATAAAATTACATTTATGCATACCACAAATATCAAGCTAATGCAAAAATATTACAGGCTTCCGCCTTTGCTTCCTTTTAAAAACAATTGTGCACAGAAACCAAATCCTTAACGTTAATTGCATTTATATCATAATAAACCTTATTCTATATCCTCTCTTCCACCCAAAATTCAAACAATATAGTCATTTAGTTCAGTTTGATTAAAGCCTTTGAAAAAAAAAAAAAAATTTAAAAGAGTTGCCGATCGTAACTGTGGGGACAGAAGAAGATCACTTACGAACGCAAAGTGCAGCATTGGTTTTAGATATTTCGCTGTGGAAATTTCGAGCTGGAAGACTAGGAAGATCATAGGCGCCGTTCTGTATTTGACATCGACCAGCTGAAGTCAATAGCAGAAGCGGATCCAACCAAAAAGAAACGAGAAATGGCGAAAAAAACTAATTCACCATCGTACGCCACGTGAAGGTCATTGGCAATACCAAAGAGCCCGCCAAGAAGGCCTGTCTATAGACATACCTACTTAAGCCTTGGACTTCGGATCACCAAAAAAGGCGCACTAACTAAAACATCAGTCTATTCCAGTGATGCCGAACTTGTCGACCTTCTGAAATGCCTTGACCTCTTGAAAAGAAGAGATGCCAAATTATTTCTCTTGTAAATCCCGTCGAAGAATTAGGAAATTTACGTTTTTTTTTTTTTTTAATTATTATTTTGATAACTATTTATTTGTTCACTCATAATAAAACGCTGAAGTTTGAAATGCAAAAAGGATAAAGCAAATTAGAATATTATTGAAGATAAACAAATTATTATCTCTGCTACTTTATTATTTTTTTTCCAAATTTTGTTTTCTTTTTATCTTTTTGTATAACAAATTTCAATTTAAACATGACGCTGTCTTGTCCAAAAACTAGTTCTGATATTTTAGCTGTACCACAGGCTGACGGCAACTCCTTAATCGAATTAGTTAACGTCAAAGTTTCCAAATTAATTTATTTATCAAAACCAAACCCGCAGGTAAAGTTTGCTGAATTACCTTCCGATGCCTTTAAAGGTCAATGCAATTTCTCGATGTTTAAACCTGTGTAACTTGACTATATTGTCATGTTTCTGAGGGTTGCTAATGCCATTCTTGATTTATTTATTAGTAAAATAATTATTTGATTAATTAATTTAAAATGCTATATCTAACTTATGAATCATCACAACAGATTTTTTATTTCACTTTTACGATGCATAAGCTTTGCCTAAAAAAAAAAAATTATTTTTAATGATAAATAATATGGCATCATTTAATCAATATCAATAATATAATATAATATCATGAGTCTGGAGTTATGGGACGGTTGTTCAACTTACCCAACTTTGGAGGGCTTCATCTCAAACTTAGCTTTGTCGCCATTTGTACCCGCGTTTAAATTGTAGGTTTATTAGAAATAGCATTCCCAGAAAGACTCTCTTCAATATTTGTAGAACCAAGGAAATACTCGAGGGAAAAAAATAACAGTGTTCTACTATGTGCTTTTTAATATTGCAGCAGAGCGCATTTCCGACAAAGAAGATATGATTATAATATCGCAAGGAAATAAAATTTCAATCACAACTTTTTTAAGCAATTTGAATCCAAAATGGGTTAAACTTTTCCGAATCTTAAAAATATTGCTTAAATCTTGACTGGACATCGAAATAAAAATAATAGTATATATGATAGCATATACAGCGTGCAAATAGTATAAATAATATTATATATGATAGTAATACATCCAATAATAATGGTTATTCCTCATTGAAGGTGTTAAAAAGATTATTTTATTCATGACATTTTTACTTCCTTGTACGAAGTAAAGGAAGTATTGTAATCGCGAAAATTTTCGGTTTTCAGATTTCAACGAAAATATCTATTTTGACCATCCCTGAATTCATTTTGACAAGTTTCGTCGTGACGTCTTTACGAACGTTCGTTCGTTCGTACGTATCTCGCATAACTCAAAAACGGTTAGCCGTAGAAAGTTGGAATTTTGTATTTAGAATTGTTGTAAAATCTAGTTGTGAACCTCCCTTTTTGGTCACTGCTTAATCACCGGAAGTTTTCACTTTACTTGAAGGTCATAATTGATTTCCATCAAAAATTATATTAAAATACTTTGCAAAACTTCACAAATTTGGTATTTTGTAACTTATATATTGATTTAAATAGCATACTAGATTTTGGTCTAAATTGGAAAACCGGAAGCGGTACTTTACTTGAATGTCATATTAGACTTTCATCAAAAATTATATTAAAATATAATGTAAAACATCTCAAATTTGGTAAATAGGACTTTTATATTGATTTGAACGTATTTACTATATTTTGGTTAAAATTGATGAGCCGAAAACGGTACTTGAAGGTCATAATTAGCTTATATCAAAAATTATATTTAAATTAAATACATAAATCGTATGTTTCGGTAATAAAGGTTACAAACGCAATTTGGTTTCCAATCCAATGAAACATTTTTATTACTTGTTTTAAGTGTTAATATTTAGTGTAAAATACTGGTTATCCTCCCTATTTGTGTGTGTGTGTGTGTGTGAGTTTCAATAGATGGATGTTGCAACGCCGAGTGTTGTTTTTGAGATACTGCGATCTTCGGAAACTAGTAACCAAATTCAGGATCACTTTTTGAGCCACCGATTTATAGTTTAATAGGCGTAGAAGGAAGTCATGTGTTGTCCACATCAGATATTTTTTGCTTGTTCACGTACCACACGGAACGTATTTACCCACCACCAGTGGTACGCGTAACACCATCTGGGAATCTTTACCCTAGTAGATAAGTACAAATAATAATATTAGATAGTATCTGATATAATTGACCATTATCTCCCACTATTGTGTTAACTATTATATTATAAGAACAGTTCCGTGGATGCCTGAAGGCATGTACTGCAATACTAAAGGCAATATAGCAGTCTTTATGAAGGCTCAGAACGTGATGCTAAGCTACTAAGATTTCATTTATAGCTCTAGACCTTTTTATAAATGCATTACTGGCTACTTCAATCTATTTTGTAATATACTGCTACGTGATTATCTCTCAGTTTATTTTGACGTAACAATTATTGTTCCAAAGGTCCCGTAGGCATTTTAAATTTATATTTCAAACTGTTATGTCTGAAAAAAAAATTATCAACTCTTAATATTGATTTAAACAGTATGCAGAATTTACGGAGTGACTTATTTATATTTTATAGAAAAGTAAATTATTATTAAAACCACAAATAAATTCTGCTAAATAAATTTAATATAATAGACCTAAGTTTACATTCTTTATTTATGATTCCCGTTATTTATTTTACAAAATATTTATTATTTATATAAATTATGCAATTTTTATTCGTTTGATTTATTTGGAAAATCGAATATATTGTTTGTTGCCCAATGCTAATTCAGCAATATCCGATTCTGATCAGTAAAATAGCCCTCAGACAGTTTTCAAATATTTAATTTAATAATCAGTCTCCTTCTTCTTCTTGCGTGGCACTTCATTCCAAAGTGGACCCAAGCTTCCTCCCTCAGCTTTCGCCAGGTCGTTCGGTCTTGTGCAGCTGCTCTCCAGTTCTTTACTTTTATAATGGCTTTAGCGTCCTGAGAGACACAGTCTTCCCATTTTAGTCTGGGTCATCCTCTCCCTCTAGTTCGATTAAGGTTTCCGTCCAGAAGGCTTTTTGGGATGTCAACGTTCTTCATTCGGGCAAAGTGTCCGACCCATCGGAGTCATCAGAGTTTGATCAATTTCACCAAATTCACTTCCACAAATAGCTCATACATTTCTATATTTTTTCTTCTCCTCCACTCGTTGCCAGTCTTAACTGGACCTAATATCCTTTGGAGAATTTTCCTTTCGAAGATGAGGATCTCATTCTCTTTTGCCTTCGTTAGAGTCCATGTCTCTGAGACCTATATCGAAACTGGACGAATCGGAGTCTTGTAGAGCATCAGTTTCGTTTCCGGTGTTATATACTGGGTGTTGAGGTGTTTCCGTAGTCCGAAATAACTCTTGTTAGCATTCAGAATTCTCCTCTCCACCTCCGCGAAAATATTGTTACCAGAGCTAACTATAGAACCAAGATAAGTTAACTGGTCTATTTTCTGGAACTTATATCGTCCAAACTCCGCGAATCCCCCAGCGGGATGAGCTGCATAAGAGCCACTAGCACGCATGCACTTCGTCTTTTGCTCGTTTATTGTGAGCCCCATCTCTTGAGCAGCCCGCATAAGCTCTAGCAATGCTTTTCCAGTGCGCTGAGAAACCTTGCGACGAAATCGATGTCATCCGCATATGCCAATAATTGTACTAATTAGCTGTTTATCGCACCACTGGTTTAGATGCCTGAATCTCTACCTTCTCAAGAGCTAAATTAAATAGGTGGCATGCCAAAGCGTCCCCTTGTCTAAGCCCTTTATTCGAGGAGAACTTCCTGAAAAGCTCTGTCTGAATTTTTACGGAGCATTTAACACCATCCATTGTCTTCATAAGCCTGATGATCTTGCGTGGGATCCCGAGTTCTTGAAGAGCAATATATAGTTTCATGGTATCATAGGCTGACTTGAAGTCAATGAATAGATGGTCATTCAATATTCAGTTGCTTTTTCCAAAATTGCTCTGAGACTGAAGATCTGGTCAGTGGTCGATTTGCCTTTCCTAAAACAGCTTGGTAGTTTCCAATTTCTCTGTCAGCGAATGGGAGGGGTTTGGCGAACAGTATGTTGGACAGCACTTTATAAGCACATTGAAGGAGCATAATGCCTCTATAATTCCGACAATCAAGAATATCAGCCTTCGTATGCAATGAATGGCTTATGACTCCTCTCTTCTATTATTCGGGAATTCTTTCTTTAATCCATATGGAAAGAATTAAATCGTATACTATCTTCTCCAGGAGGTTTATTCTTCTTCATTTTTTCGATAGCTTCTACGATGTCCTCGAGGATCAATGACCCCCTCATCCGAGATAAGGGTATCCTCTTCTGTTAGGACCATCTCATCTTCAACAGCTTCCTTTAATATTCAGTGCAACATATAATTTAAAACAGGAAATGTAAGTAGTTTGATTCTGTTCAATTATTGTTCTCGAATAACGAATAGACAACTTATTCGTTATTAAAAGCAACAAAATTTAACCTTATTTCAACATTTCCTAAGTAAAGGATATAAAATAAATGTATTAGTTTACTATATGTGAATAATTCTAAAAAATAATTATTTTTTAGCTGATTTATCTGCTATTGCAAATGAAATTTGCCCAAGATTAATATAAGATATTCTGAAGCTTTAGAAATTCTATAATTTAAATAATATTTTCTCATTTTTATTTGAAGTAATTCGGGGTAATTGCGTACTCGGGGCAAGTGTATTTAAGGGAATTTATTTCAAGTCTATTTTGTTCGGAGAGCTGCCTTCTATGAAAATTTGAATTTAAAAGGAAGTGATTAGTGAAATCTCGATAGATGACAGATCTCCCAACAAAATAGATTTGGAATAAATTCCCGTATCTATGCACATGCACCGAATAAGCACATAACTTGACTTATTTAATTTACCCAACAGATAATTGATATTAATTTATCATTTTTACAAGTTAAGAATATTAATAAGACTGTCCTTATCTCAGTCTTGGTACATACACACACACACACACATACATGCATATTTATGTAACAATTTGATACATAACCTGAAGTTATTTCGAGTTCCGTCCTATAGTATAGGAAAATAAGGGAATTTTAAAATCGGTTAATAATAATAATGAACATGTTTTAATAAATGTGTTAGTTAGTTATTTGGAGGTCAATGCGTAAAACCTATTGATCGTCAACACCTTTTATTTTATTTATTCCTATAAATAGGTAATTAATAAACATATATATACATTTATATACAATAGTATATATAAATAGGTAATTGTAAAACGTCTGCCAAGTTAAGTCAGTGTATCTTGCTCACTGTTTCAGTTAGATACATAATAAATGCTAGCAATAAATGTTCAAGCAAAAACAAATGTGTCTGAAGAGTAATAAAATTAAATATTAAATTAATTAAAATTTTTGAAGGGAATTTAATGAAATTGATACTAGGCCATCTGTGATTTAGTCCCCAACTTTCCTGCAACTTTGGGCCGAATGCTATCAGAGAGAATACACTTGCGCATGCATAAGTGAAAATAGCGAGTGAAATTTGGTAAAATTGATACTGGACCATATAGCTACCAACCGACACATCTAAAAATGTTCATCAAAATCGGAATAACGGTAGTAGATGTTGTGTCCATCACATGGATTTTACTATAGACATACACAAAACCAAATTGGTTCCTTGACGTGGTAAAAGCCGAATGGGACAAAAAAAATTCACTTGCTGTATGAAAACAAAGCTACCCTACCTTCGGTAGTGAGGTAGAAGAAATATCTAAATATGTATATGTGTGTGTATGAATTAATTTGTGTTATAAATGGATTTATTTTTAATTTCTTACCTTAGAGACCAAACGCTTTAATTTCGTTTTAATTGTTTCTATTTACTGCATGGAAGAAGTAAGAAGGTAATTATCTTGAAACGCTAATATAAAATTCTTTCAGAGGAAAAACTTTTTATATCACAGAGAATACAGATATTTTATTGAGCAGTTTTAATTGGGGATATAAGAGGCGCCATTCCTTTCATTCCAGTTGCTCTAGGCACGCGTGGTAACTTAGATATGCCCTTTTATATTAAAATGGTTATAATTTCCAGTAAGATTAGCATTCACTGTATAAAGGAATATGAATTCTATTTCCTGCCGAATACGCGTGCATATTACCACGCTCATTCGGTGTGGCTTTCCTCCAGCAAGTGCAGGTTGGGGCAGAGTAAAGAGCGATTTTTAAAACGCTGTAAAAAAAAAAAAAAATATATATTATTACCACATTAAAATAAAATCCGTCCATCCGGAATGTTGGAAATCCCAATTGTAGCCCCAGGTTAAACGGATTTTCCACAAGGATTTCCACCATCATCCTTGCAAGATAAAAATATGATGAATTACTTCAAGGCTCGAATGGAAAAATGTCTACGCCTGAAATTACTTTTTAAATCTATTTAAATTTACTTGATTTTATTGAATGCTTTTTTATGTAATTTTACCCTTAAGTATTCGTGTACGCGGCAATAGGAAATTTTTTTTCTGGTGGCTGGAACTCGTTGCATTTCTAATGGAAGTACCCTACGCGCCCTCTGTATTTTCAAGTCTAGCAATAAGGCACACTATGGCCCCGCCGTCGATTTTTTGTTATCTGATCAGCGATTTTCTTAATCAGTATAAATACATATTATGTGTTTATATTCATGATTTTCTGAATGAATTTCTGAGGAAATTTAATGCTGAATCGAATGGACACAGACAAATTTTTGTAACTTTTATAGTTAAAGAGGTATAAGCATCGGAATAGAAAAAAAAAAAAGTGCCGCGGTAAAATTACAATTTGGAAAAATTGATGGCATTTCTTTTTACAGACTTTTCAAAATCGCTTTTTACTCTGCCCCACCATTTCTTTTGGAAAATTTATGAGGAAATCAAAAAGTTGAAAACGGGAAATAGAGTTCGGTCATGAGTCAGAGTTTGATGTTTTTTAGCGAATCATTATATAGAGTCTGTACAGAACCCTGATTCCTCCTGTTCTGCTAAATGGCTCAGAAACTTAAGACTCCTGATACAATCCAATGAACAAGATCGCCTTATCTTCGAAAGAAAGATCCTCCGCAGTGTTCATGGATGGGATTTGTAGAAGGCGGACTAACCATGAAGTATAACAAGCATTTATAGAGCCTGACATTGTTCAGATTTTAAAATTAGACATATTGACACATATTGAGAAAAATCATGGAAGATATTAAGGTTGAGAAAAATCGAAAAAAAAAAGAAGATTTTATTATAAAAAATAAACATTTACTTAGGAAGGTATTTGTTAAAGAAGTAAAAAAATTTAGGTTCGGAAGTAGACCTTACAAGTTAATTTTGCACTTATAAGAAGTTTAGACTTCGTTTCCTCTAGTCCATGACCGAAAATCTTAATTTTTTTTTCAACTTTTTTTTGTTTATCTGTTTTCCTCTGTTTATCCATTCTTTTTTATTTTTTAATACTGTCTTCAAGAAACTGATCAGTTTCCTGTGTAAATGAGCAACTCAAAACAGTTGAGGAGCCACACTCAATTTAATAGAGACTTTATTTGTATAAACATTGCATTCATTTTTAAATATCACTCTTCAATGATAATATTATTTCTGCACCGATAAATTCAGTTAAATTAATTTGTAAAGTAAATATTTACGTTGTAAAACTTTGTTCTGAATTTGAAATGGTTGTTTATTCAGGCCAACCCCAGAAGCTGATGAATATTTGAGGTTTCCCTTTCAAGATATCTATATTATTCATGGTGTATGTTTAGGTTCCTTTGGTTGATGTATTAACATTTTAGAAATGTACTTTTTATTTATTGAAAAATTTTATTTTGAATTTTTCCTTCCATGGATTAGGTATAACAGAGGTAATTTTTTGTTTCCAATAATAATTTCATTATAATGAACATCCGTTGGTGCGAACATGTCTCTCCTATACCACTGGAGGAACATCCCGTCTCTATAGGGCTCTGACTTTTCCAAGACTTTTAATCCTCTCCTACTACCACAGTTTTGGTTTATCTTTGGGCTCATTTCCTCTGTAAATATGTGCATTATAAAGATAATGGCGATTGGCATTTTTTAAGCAATGAATCTTTATGAATGAAGGCTTTATCATTTTTAAAATAGAACATATGAATTTTTCTCATTATTATATCCCAAAGAAGAAGAAGATACAAGAAAGCAAAAATGAAAAGGTATTCACGTTTTTGAGACGGGTACGAAGTTAATTACATTATTTTAATTACATTTACTTTAATTGCATTACTATAATTACATTCCGTCAGAGGGACGGGTATAAAAATGTGTATTATATACCGTCTAAAATAGAGGTATATAAGTAAAGGTTATGAGGAACATAGTCTAAAAAGTGGGGGTGTTTTTTTTTAGTATCAAGAAATTAAGATTAAAACTAAGTATTAGCTTATTCCCCCCCCCCTCCCAAAAAAAAATGCGTTGTACATTGAATGGCTTTATAAATCAATGAAAAAAATAGAAAAGTTAATCGATAAAAATGTAAGCTAAACTAAGATATTAAAGAAAAACATGTGTTATAAGATTAAAATTAACATCCTCTAATATTTAAATATATTTATGATTGTAGAAGATGGAACACTTAAAAATGGTCCAGTTCGTAATGTCGTGTAAAAAGCATTAACTATAAAAACGACATGAAGTATAATGGGTAGCAAATTTATTAATGGAAATAAATAATCAATTAAATATTAATCAATATTATTTTATTTTGGAATAAGGTCTCAGAATAAAGTTTTTTTTCCCACATTTGTGTATTATTTCGTTATCATTAATAATTAAACTATAATATCGTTAATAATGTTTACCTGATACCTGAATAGAAACATCTGTGTTAATTGCTTGACGCACAGGTGTTAAGAGTCTCATTCAATATACGATAATTGGTACACAATTGCTTCTGAAATCGTGTGGGGTCTCTGCAGACTCTGTCCTGTTATGGGCGAAGTTATTAACGTGTCATCAGTTGAGCTGTTAATTAAAACTTTGCCAAGGCACTAAATTAACATCACAAAATGTAATGAAAGGAGTAGCGAAAAGTGTATGTCACGATATTACTAATTTTTTAACCATATATAGTTTTTTATCTATGATTCAAAATACAAAAAAAACAATCTGTTATTTTCTGTTTTCCAGTTTATTTGATGAATGCATTAAATTAAATATATATATATTTAAGTAGTAAATTAAATATAAATCCCATTAATATATTCACTTTAATTTATTATGTTAACGTTTCGGGGAAATATTTCCTCACCTTTAGGATAATCTTTCTCAACTTATACTTCTCTCCCATTGTCAATTTTACAATAAAATTTCTGATATTGTGGTGAAAAAAAAAAAGGAGATGACATATTAAATATCTTTGTTATTTTTGTGAACAAACACACTTCTCTTAAAATATTTCTAGCATTAATATTTTTTTTACCCACAAACAACCAACGTTTCGAAATTCTCTTTCATCATCAGGGTTTTCCTTTCTTTTTTTTCTTAATTATGCTATTTTTTCTAATATAAAATAATTAGCAGTACTTCTCTAAGGTCTGGTTTTTTTCCATAATACATTATTTCGTCTGTTGTGTCCACTATTACAATTTTTATTATACCTTATTGCACTAGACAGTTTCGCTGTGTGTGAGAAGGAGGCGCTCTTGAGCTCAACTTCAAAAGTGTATTTATTCACAAAATAAAGTGAATTTAGTTCATTAGAAGAATGATGCCAATTTAACAGTAAATTTAATTTTAAAATATTTTACTCTGCGCGAATCCATTAACCATTATGGCCGAGAATTACCAGGATACGCAGAATGTTTTATAAAATACATGACTATTTCCCCGAACATTACTCGTAGTATGACTGAAAAGGCGGTGGATGAAGGGCATCGTGAACTAACAAGAAATTTTAAAATCAAGCTACCGATGGATACTGCTAACCCTTCATACTTTTGTTGATAAGAGAACCATCAGATACTGATAGGAGGAGAGAGGAAAGGAAGAAGGGAGGGAGGAGGTAGAAATGCACTTTTTACGTATATTTTTTTCAGGAACTATTAGAGATAAAGACATACCGTATTATTGCTCATCTGTAGAGGAGTATTTCAAAAGATTTCCAAATAAAAATAATCTGCGGGAAATTTTTGATGTTCTCGACAACATGTTTTTTTCTTGTTTTTTTTTTTACTTGTTCTAGTTCTCGTTTAGGTTTCACAAAACGATTTAAATATTGAATAGAATTTCTGAAACAGATAAAAAAAAAAAAATCAATTAATTTAGCTTTCTAATTTTCGAACAAAATGCACCTAAGTAAAAATAAATACCACCTTTGATCAAAAGCATTGATATTTTTCTTTTAAATATGAAAACGAGGGTATTAAAATAATGATATTTTAACTAAATCTGAATTAATATTAAGACTTAATAGTCTAGAGACATTCATTCACGAATGTGACTTACATGAATAAAATATTAGAAACAACATAAATATGAATTTATTTATTTTTTTCTTGGAAATGAATTTCGTTTACACGATAATCTCCCAAGCTCGTATTTACTTTAATTTAAATATATTTTTTTGGACCTTTTCTATTTCCGGATCCACCATATTACATATATATTTCAATATTTTGAGAAAAGATACGAAAATCAAAAAAAAAATTTTTTTTTGGAAATTGGCACATTATTAAATTTTCATTTATTTTGCATATATTTGAAGTTGCAATCGTGTATCTTAATTGTTAATTGTACGACTTATGTCAGCCCAATATTTATTCGGAGACCTTATTTCAGACCATTAAGGTATTTAATTTAATAATTTCTGTTGTTCCAACAGAATTAAGTCGAGACTTTCCGAGTATTATTTAATTTTCTAATGAAGTATTCCAGGACTAAATTAGCTAATTGGGAAGAACCAGCTTTCGATCTTTACCTTGTGGAATGCCTTAAAAAACTTTAGTAATGTTATGAGGAACGTTTTTACTCAAGTGAATATCTGTATCAATATATTTGTATGTTTGCTTATTACATACAACTATATTAGTACATAAAACTATATACCAGTTCTGATGAGATTCTGAAAAACAACTCGATTCTTCATTCTCAGGAGCATAGCAAGGAGGGGAGCTTCAAGGGCTTCAGCCCTTCCGCCTGAAATGATTTTTTTTTTTTTAATTTACTTTTAAAAATCAATATCGTATTTAAATTATTGGCTGGAGCAACGTTGGATTTGACTTTCTCACAAATAATATTTTTGCTGGAATAAAGTTCACTGTCTCACTGTATGGGAAAGGTAGGGAAAGATTGGCTCTATCTTTCATTTAATTTGAGAACTTAACCTTTAACTCTCCCATACAGTAAGTCACAGTAAACATCGTAACAGCAAAAAAAAAAAATTAATTGTGAATACAAGTTACATCCAAAGTAAGCACCATCCAACGATTCATTCGTACATGAACTATAAATAAAGAGCTCATTTCCAAAACAGATTCATTCCTTTTAAATATTAATCGAATCGATTTCTCCTGAAAATAAGTCAAAATGACGGATTCCGGATCCAAATGCAGACAAGGCAGAAAATCCAACCAAGAGAATGTTGTCGAGGAGCATAGAAGTATGGATATGCCGTACGTGCTGTGTATGGATATGCCGTTGTCGCAATTATTTCTAATATTTTATTTCTTATATTTCATTTCTTCTTTAGGTTAATTTGATACTCATTTTCAGTTCTTATTTATTTTCTATATTATTATTTTACAGTTAGTTTATCTATATCTTTCAGTGGCAAATCCATTAGAAACCTCTCGCCAGCTGTTGTGTTTGGTGTGTTATAACTTGGTTGGCTTTGTGCTGTTATATTAAATTTCTTATCTGATTGTTTTTTCTGATTCTTCTCGAGTTTTTTGGTTTTTACATCTGCTTACAATCTGGTAATAAAGAATTGTGGAGAGAATAAAGCGTTATAATTTATAATCACCCTAATAACACTAAAAGTTAAAAAAATTATTTCTAAACCACCCAAAAAAATATATACGTATATTTCGTGTGTATGTATATTTTATAGTGTATTTGTTCGTTATTAATCCCATCCCTAGTAAAATCCTGTCTATGTGACTTCCCATTCCTACTCCGTATAGTATAATTTGGATAATTCTTGGTGGTATTTTGCTCACTTGACTTTCAAAATAAGTGGAAAATTACTTTTTAATTATCGCTTTCGAAAGAAAAAAACAGGTGACAGGTTTTCCTTGGATGTTTCCAATACGTAAAATACAATAATACCGTTAAGTCCCAGGCGCAGGCTTGCGACAAAACTGCTATCAAAGAAAAATAATTTATCATTTCTTCAAAGCTCTAAATATTTATTAAATAACGAATTGGTTCAAAATTTACCGATATTAGTACGAAAAAATATCTGATGTGAACAACGCATGACTTCCTTGTACGCCTATTAATCTATAAATCGGTGGCTCAAAAAGTGATCCTGAATTTGGTTACTACTAATCCGAAGATTGCAGTATCTCAAAAACGACACTCGGCGTCACGACATCCATCTATTGAAACACACACGCACACAAATGGGGAGGAAAACCAGTATTTTACACTCAATTCTAACATTTAAAACAACTAATAAAAAATGTTTAATTGGATTGGAAACCAAATTGCGTTTGTAACCTTTATTACCGAAACATATGATTTATGTATTTAATTTAAACATACTTTTTGATATAAGCTTATTATGACCTTCAAGTAAAGTACCATTTTCGGCTCACCAATTTTAACTAAAATATAGTAAATACATTCATATCGATACAAAAGTCCTATTTACCAAATTTGAGATGTTTTACATAATATTTTAATATAATTTATGATGAAAGTCTAATATGACCTTCAAGTAAAGTACTGGTTCCTGTTTTCCAATTTAGACCAAAATTTAGTATATTATTTAAATCAATATATAAGTTATAAATACTAAATTTGAGAAGTCTTACATGGTATTTTAATATATTTTTTTATGGAAATCAATTATGACCTTCACGTAAAGTACCACTTCGGGTGATCAAGCAGTGACCAAGAGGGGAGGTTCACAACTAGATTTTACAACAATCCTAAATACAAAATTTCAACTTTCTACGGCTATCCGTTTTTGAGTTATGCGAGATATGTACGAACGAACGAACGTTCGTAAAGAGGTCACGACGTCAACTTGTCAAAATGGATTCAGGGATAGTCTAAATGGATGTTTCCGTTGAAATCTAAAAACCGAAAATTTTCGCGTTACAATACTTCCTTTACTTCGTACAAGGAAGTAATAGGAGATCAGACTTCTTATATAAAATTATATATATATATATATATATATATATATATATATATACATATATATATATATATATATATATATATATATATATATATATATATATATATATACATTTTTTTCCTCTCGGGTTTCGTTTCTCTTCGTCATTCTATACCCTTGATGATTTCACGTCTAAACACTTCGAAACTTATGCAATCCATTCATATTCATAAGATAAGTAATCAACATTTCCATAAGATCCCATTATTACAAAGCATGTTGATGATGTCTACCCACATGAGAATGTCTACACACAGCTTAGTGGCCTTTGTAAAATAGAAAGAGATAATTTAATTTGTGCTAAAGTTCATAAGAGAATTCATAATGAGTGGTCGAAAGTTCTGAGATAAACATGACGTTGATGAGTTTTAATAGTTTTAAAATGTTAATATACATAGTTCTATTCAATGCTATTTCAAAACTTATTAAATTTGTTATTTTATATTATTTTATTATATTATCAAATACACATTTTATGTTGTGATTGATTAATTAACTTCTCTAAATTGGTTAATCGATTTTTCAGCTTATTGTAGAATTAATTAATTGGATTATTGTTGAAAGATTCCAAAACAAAACTTTTTTTTTTTAAACAATAATTTCATTATAATGAACATAAGTTTGATGCTGTACCACAGTAGAACAGTTTCTACATAAAAAATACATTTTCAGCTTATACATACGCCTAATAAGTATTCTTATCAAAAAGAAAAAACTTTCTCATTCAAAACAAACCTAAAGTCTCTCAAATAGCAGCAAATCACTAAACATTCAACGTTTCGGCAGGTATGGTAAGATAGACAAGAGATAGCACATCCTATGGTGGATGTGCCAAAAAAAAAGTGCCTAAATGACTAACCAAATACAGGATATTGCATCACTCCAAAAAATGTTCAATATTCATTTTATTATTTTTAATTTATTATTATTATTTTTTAGTAAATATTACTTTCACTTAACTATATATGATATATATAAAGGAAAGTATTTCGATCGTGAGAAATTTAGAATCCGAGTTTTTAACGGAAATGTATGTTTTAAGGTTCCCTTAGTCCAAATAACCAAGTCAAGCTAAGTGGCCTTTATGGTTTTTTTTTTTTTAAGAGTACGGGAAAATTCTTTTATAAGATTCGACTTGTATCGGTTAACACCGGTCGGTTTTGATTGAAGGTATTATATATAACCAGAATAACCTATAACCGTCCCCCCCCCCCTTCAAAACCGTTACTAGAAGATACATCTTTATAAAAATAATAATATCAGTCTACGCGAACAGGATGTATGCTATTTGTTGTATTATGTATACGATCGTGTATTTCTTATGCCTCTTAGCAACAACAATGCCGGATATAACCAGCAACAACAAAACACTAACGATTTACGAGAAGGTTGAATTTCCATCCCGGGGTTACGGATTATCTCTGTAGGAGTTATCCAGTTTGCCAACATTAACTTGATTGCCTGAGGTCTGACCTTTCAACATCTGACAGAACAAATTTCTAAGCACGATCCTAAATAGCCAACCTTTGCCCATTTGAGTAAAATAAGCAACAATTCGCAAGGTGAATTCCGCATAACAGGAGATTTTATTTCATATCAACTACTCAATGAATAGCCCGTATGCTAAGCGGTAAAACAGCGCTGGTAAGTAACATTAGGCATTGTATTTTTTATTGTTTTTAATTAGAAAAAAATTTCAGCTAACAAAATTAATTTTATTTTAATTACTAGCAGTGCTCCTCGGTCTCGGTTTCATCCCCCGTAAGATACAAAATGACCTCCGAAATAATAACCGAAAATATCTTGTTTAGCTTCATTCGTCGCAGACATGTTCAAGAAACATGGTCTAACCGACAATTTTAAATGGAAATGAAGTTTCAGTTAAGTAAGTTTCACGTTTTCACACTTTTCCCCCCTAATTCATCCATTTTATTCACAAAATAATGTTTATACTCAATCATTTCAGGCTTATTAAAAAGTTTAATTTAAGAGATGCAATGGAGAAGAACACACTAAGTGGAACTTATTTTTTTATCGTTTGCCAACATTTGGGCTAAGTGGTAGACCTTGATCAGGACAAAATAAAAAAAAGGATAAGAACCATTAAATGACTAATTAAAGTAAATATAAAATTTTAGTAGTATAAAACATAAAAATATGTCCAGGTAAAAATAAGGAGACAGATGTACTATACCAAATTACATCTATGTTGACCGTAATTACGATGACGTTTCAAAATAAACACCAAAATTAAAAAGTCTGAAACACCAAAACCAAATTAATTCCACGGGTATGAAGTTGTCATTCCAGTTTAACGTACACAAGATAGACACTTTTTCAAAAAAAAATTGAAATGGTCTAAAAATTGACTTTTGATGGTGTAAGCATTAAATACTGAGAACTCTATTTTTTCACCCTGTCCTTGAACAGTGATAGAAGCATTAAAAATGTATTTTAATTATAAAAGTTTTGCCATTATAATTGACTCCTACTATACACAATAAATGACTACTATACCAACGCAAGATGGACACTTTTTCTATTAGGAATTTATTTATGGTTACTACTTCGTTCCTACGGGTCGTATCTAATGCAAAAATAATTTTTCAAATCGGACTGATAGTTCCTGAAATTAGCGCGCTCAAACACACAAGCTCTTCAGCTTTGTATAATCGGATAGATTTCCTAGCTTTCGCAAATATTCAAATAAAATAATTTTTTTTAAATATTTTATTTTTTAACTAATAAGGATTTCTTTTAAGAAGGCTATTCACAAAATAGATTCATAATTGATTTTGGATTTTCTCTTGTATAATAAAAATTAACAGCAGTTTTTGCAAAAAAAAATATTAGCGGACATTTTCCGACTCTCTATGAGTCGCTAAAACCAGCGAGTAAACTGGCTGAAGTGGCGGCACAGTACAAACGATCTACGAACGTGTTTTATTAAAATCTGCTCATCCTTCGTCAGGACAGCTGTTTTCATAATTTCTACAACGGGGAGTAAAATTTCAGGTCTTTATTAAAATTCAAAATAAACGCAATAGCTTTAAATTTTCTGTTTTTATATTGGATTAACCTACTGGTCTATTGTATTGGTCTTATTGATATTATTGATCAGCTGTACAATTACTCTTCTGGCAGTTGAAGTGAGATGTGCTACGTATCTCTGTTCTGCATTAATTTGATCTTGTGTATTTCAGTACCGATGATGGCTACGTTTTAAAAGGAATATAATTGAATAAATATTAAAAGTTTTTAACTTAATTCAGGATCGGATTTGAATCATGCTCAAGTTGTTCGCCTACTTTTACGATAGCATTTTAATCTGTTGTTTTGTGATCTACGGATCATCTCTCTTCCGAGAAGCCAAGTCGTAAGTCCGAAATGCTTTGTTAATGCCTTAATTAACCTTGGAACTTAGGACAGTTTGCGCTGAGGATTAGGTGGGTTAAGGCAGCTGCTTCCTCGGTAATTTAAGCACCTATTTTCAGATAAATGTCCATCGGTATCCTTTTTCAGAATGAGAATACGTACTTTATTCAGGGATTTTTTCACGCACGTATAACATTAATGTTCCAAAAAAATAAATAAAAAATAACACTTCTGGCCCAAAGACTCTCTAGACAAAATAAATAACAAAAATTGATTTAGATTCATTAGTTAGAATAAACGAATCAACAAATAACAGGGCAAATTAAAAAATTTCTAATTAAAATATCAACATATCTGAACATTAGAAAAATGATGTGCCTTAAGAAATAAAAAAAATATGTAAGGAAATACCAAATAAAAATTATATTTTATTTCTGAAGATGGGTGTAAAGTCCCTGAACATTAAGACGTGTTGTAATATATAATTATAAATATTAAAAATAAATTCAACACTTAAAAAAAAAAAAGGTAATTCAAGCTATAAATTAGTTCGTAGAAAAAATACTGTAAATTATTCAGTCTAATATTTACTATAAAAAATTGTATAATTTTCTAGAAAAAACTATAATAACATAATCATAACATTAGACAAGGAATAAATCAATAAAGTATTTAATTGTAAATATACTTATAAAATCAGGATTATGCAATATACAGAACTAAGATATGTATACCTAAAGCTGTTTGAAATATATTAAAACATAAATAAGTTAGGTAATAAGAAATATATTTTGATATTGCTTTTTACTTCCTTGTACAAAGTAAAGGAAGTATTGTAATCGCGAAAATTTTCGGTTATCAGGTTTCGACAGAAATATCCATTTTGACTAGTTTCGTCGTGACGTCTGTATGTACGTACGTTCGTATCTCACATAACTCAAAAACGGTTAGCCGTAGAAAATTGAAATTTTGTATTCAGGATTTTTGTAAAGTCTAGTTGTGAACCTCCCTTTTTGGTCACTGCTAGATCACCTGAAATGGTACTTTACCTGAAGGTCATAATTGATTTCCAACAAAAATTATATTAAAATACTATGCAAAACTTCTCAAATTTAGTATTTATAATTTGTATATTGTTTTAAATAACTATATACTAGATTTTGGTTTAAATTAGAAAACCGGAACCAGTACTTTACTTGAAGGTCATATTAGACTTTCATCAAAAATGATATTAAAATATAATGTAAAACATCTCAAATTTGGTAAATAGGACTTTTATATCGACATAAATGCATAAACTAGATTTTGGTTAAAATTCGTGAGCCGAAAGGGTACTTTACTTGAAGGTCATAATAAGCTTACATCAAAAATTATATTTAAATTAAATACATAAATCATATGTTTCGGTAATAAAGGTTACAATCGCAATTTGGTTTCCAATCCAATTAAACATTTTTATTACTTGTTTTAAGTGTTAAGATTGAGTGTAAAATACTGGTTTTTCTCCCCATTTATGGGATCAACAAGTCTGCAGCATGATGAGAATAAGATATTAGTTGTGTGTTTTTCCGCTTAAAATGTCGAAACAGTCGATTTCCAATGCTTCATCCAGTGATATTGACAGTTTTATTATGGTCCCATAACCTTTTTGTAGATTATATTAATTTGTCATTTTATCTCTTTTTAATATGTTTTGCTCCTTGATATTGGTTTACATTTCTGTTATTTTTTGTAAGCTTTGATATCACGAAGCTCACCAACAAGTTCAAGCTTCATATTAATATATTTGTGTGTGTGTGTGTTGATATTAATTAGTCCATTTCAGGCCGGCTCTAGGACTTGCCGAATCTTCGTTACCCTCCCCAAAAAATAATAAAAAATTTATTTAATAATTTCATTAGCGGTCCTGTAAAAGTTTCCACTACATCCATCCTGATTTCTGACAAAATTATATTGGCTTTGAAACTCAGGTTTCGACGCAATATCCCGTATTTCCGGTTCCTCCTCCGACGTGCTACCTTCCAATTAAAAAATTTTAAAGGTTTCCTCTTGGAAACCCCTGGAGTCTTCAAGGGAACTAGTTAATTAAAACGAGAATTCTTCAGAAAACTTTGGGAAGAGAATGTCTTTTTATCTCGAAGAAAGGAAAATACTTGAAAAAAAAAATGAGCAGAGAAATAAAGTTTTCAATCAGTTCATTCTATTTTGTTGTACTTAATGCGAAATAGGATTCCTCTTGATTAACGCTGGAAAAAATTACATTTTTTATGCCTTCACTGAACAAAAAATCTGATATAAATTCGTTAATTAAATAGTCTTGACTAGTCCGCATCGATGACTTCGTCAAAGACAAGCCCTTATAAATTAACTTTGTCACTGATAACTTATTGATAAAAAATTTACATCTACAACATATTTGTGATATTTATATTTTTATGATGATGGTCTTCCTTTTTAATGCCTGGCAGAGCGTGCATATATGCCATTAAATTAGTTCATTGATTAATATCATTAACTATTGCCGAAATATTTATTTAATTTTCTTTTTATTCGTTTCTGATTTTCAATAATGAGCCTTTGTAATCGAACAAGAAAACATAAAATTAATCTCCTCCCCTCAAAATTTGAGGTTTGACATTTCAAGAGACGTAGAATCCAAATTTTTCATTAAAATATATTAAAAGTTAAAGGCCTTTATGGAGAATAATTTAGGCAAGCTTCATCAAAATCGTTAAGAGCCGTTTTCGAGAAAACTTTAGAAAAGTGTAAAATCGATTATATGCATTGGCACTTCCGGTAAGTCGATTTTGACGATAAAGTTACATGTAACATCACGTGCATATGCCTATCATAAATACGTAATTTCAGTATCGTACAACTTTTCGTTTTTGAGCTAGACTGTTCACATACACACAGAATCACAGACACAGAGACCATTTTGCGAGACTTGGTTATTTGGACTCAGGGGGCCTTAAAACGTTTATTTCCGATGAAAACTCGAATTCGAACATTTTCAAGATCGCAATACTTCCCCTTACTATATATATAGTTCGTATATAGGTAAGGGAAAGTAAAAATAAATAATTTAATTTAAAAAACGTCTCTCCCCCATCCGCAACTATTCTATAAAACTATTAGGCCGATTTTTTTGAGATTAGCCAACAAAATCACAGATAACCCCAGAATGATCCTCGGACCTGGGCATTAGCATCCACCGTTTCGTTTCAAAATGACGGCCGATTGAAGGTTTCATACGCCCATATCTTGGCCATTTATGAATATAGAGGAAAAAGATAAATTGTTTTGCTATCACTATAGCAAAAACTTAAAAAAAAAATTATTTTTATTTTTTTTATATATAACTGTTCGGAAATAATAAACCGTAGTAATAATTTGCAGCGTTTTTTGGCATCGACTTTTAAAACAAAAAATTATTTCACACTTTAAAATACGTTTTTTTTAATCATGTTTAAAAATAGGAATTCGAATTGAATTTATCCTAAAACTTTAAGTATTTTTGGCAAATAGAGCCTTTTAATATTTTTTTTTGTTGCATGGTTAAGATAGACTTAGGTACCTAGATAAATAAATCTTTAAAAAAAAGTTGTTTTTTTAGATTTATTTATTTTTCATCTCTTTACCTACTTTCCTAAGTATTGGTGTGTTGTGATTGTTTAATATAGTGTCATCAGGTTTTGTTGTTCTGATATTACCGATCAAAGGTTTAAATGCAACGATTCTGAGCTGTATAAATGTTACCTCACTTTTCCTTCAGTATATTTCGGATAGTTTTGGAGTGACGAACTACCTCTATTAGGTTAGACTTTTTAGCTGTTGATGTGAGATGTGCTACCTCTGCTCTGCTGATGATGCCTAAATTGGCGAAAAGTTGGCTGATTTGTTATTTACTGGATTTTGAGAGATTCCATTTTTTGCGTTGGAACAGGGGTTCCCAGAATTTATATCACTGCGTGCCAAATCGACTTTTTATATAACAGGACGTATCACTGCCTGATCTTATCATTTTAAAATAAAATAAAATAAGAAATAAAAGATAAAATAAAATATTTGTATTAAAGATTCGTCTTCATAAAAAAATTCAAACTAATTTACAAAAGTTAATTACAAACAAAGATATATATATATATATATATATACATATATATATATATATATATATATATATATATATATATATATATATATATATATATATATATATATATAAATTTGCTTCAGAAAATAATAAATTAAAAATAAAGTTAAAAAATCCTAAATCGTTAAATAAGATCATTGTTATGTTAGGTTATGTCAATAAGGAATTGATATAACAAAACAACAGTTATAGTAAGATTAACAGCGCTAATAATTCAGCAGATAAAAGTGTATCCATCAAAAATGAAAATTTTGGGCTATATTTTTCAGTTGGAAGCATGCTGTTGTTTATTTACAGAGCATCAATGTTAATAGACCTCAACTTGATTCGTAAGTCTTTTTCAACATAGCCTTTCGCCTTTACTACGGTAACCATCCTCAATTATTTTTATTAATTGTAGATCGTGTTCATTCCATCTTTTAATTGATGCATTCAATAATTTTTTTTTTTAATATTACCCCTCATTGATCGAGTTAAAAATATGATTTTACTCACAGCTTTTGTTTTCTTGTTCGCGCACCATCTGAAACCTTGCGGACCACGGTCCTGTGTTTAAACCTTCCAATGGAATCTTAATTTCTATTTTCAGCTAACTTTGGTACTTATCTACCTTTCCTTTTGTTTCCTTTCTTCCGAAATAAGAAAACAGTGTTTACCAAATGTAAATAAATGTCTCATCATATATATATATATATATATATATATATATATATATATATATATATATATATATATATATATATATATATAATTTCTTTTTTTTTTTTTTTTTTTTATTATTATTCTCTTGGAATGCTTCCAGTAAAGCATATTTCTTTGAGAATAAAGGACAGATTTTCAGTTTCGATATTTACCGCAATAAAAAGTTATTGTCAGTTTAGCTCGGTATTGTAAGTTTTCTAGTCAGACATAACGACTTCCATCCAACTGTGATTATAGAATAGTTTTATAAACACTGTCTTGATAAAGGTAATAATAAATTATTTTTAATGCTTTAGCAATGTTATTCTTATGGCATTTAGGTGGCCTTAAGGTATCGCAATATTTTTCTTCTGTATGAATAATTGAAAACATCATTATTTATGTTAAAATATTATTCTGTGCTTTAACATACTTTATAAAATATTTTGAGTTGATATTTATTTTTTCGTTCAATGTATTGTTTAGGGTCTTCATTACAAATAAACTCAAAAGTAGCTTGTTCTGTTATTTTTTTTAACGAAAAAATACCACAATTTGATTCATGATTTAATTAAATTATCAAAAAATGAAGACTAACTTATTTTTTTTTAACAAAAAAAGGTAAGTTGTTGATGTTTTATCAGTGAGGTCACGGACAACGAACATTAAACTTTAGTTTGCCTACTTCAAACCGCTTCTGTAAAATTCCATTTTTTCCTCTTGTGGTACACTTCTTACAAATATAAGAAATATTAATTTTTTTAAAATCAATTCAGGATTGCATTGGATGTCCGATAGACACAACATTGATTTAATTTTCTTTTGGTGGCGAATTGCCAAAAAAAAAATCATCTTTTTTGGAGCACCTTCAAATGTTTTATTACTTTATTTGAATTTTAATGATTTAGTTAAAAAATGGATTTATTTATAAAAGCGTTATTGCTGAAACTTCAGCAACATTGGCCCTGTCGGGAATGATTTCAAATTACCTTATTGGTCATTTCTCTGCCAAGGCCACAACGAACGGACGATATTAACTTTCACAAATCAGAATAATGGTGATCCCTTTGAATGATGAATACAATCGGAAATTTATGAGTCCTGTTTCACCTCATCCCTCATCAGGCACTTTAATTTCATTATCGATCTGTAATATTTCAGCTTCAAACGATTGCTCTTTTAACGAAAAACGTAGGTACGGCTAATGCACTTTTTGCAATACTACTTATGAGTGGATCTGCGGAGAAAAAAATATCATGAATTTTTATGAATTGATACATGAATTTTGCTACTAATGTTTATGAGTTGAAAAACTATTTCTTTTAAAAGTAAAAAAAATATATATATTTTTCTATTATGTATTTTTTTACTGCATTATTATTTCTATATCCATCGGTTATATTAAAAATAACCCCACAAATGCCTATCGAATTTAGTTCTTTCATTTAGAAAAAAAAAACTTTTTAGGCATAATAAGAAAAATTATTAATTTTGTGGAATAGGTAAAGAAAAAATTGTATTTGTCTTCAGGCCTGAATATTATAATTTTTGCCTCCAGTGACTCAAATATTATTATCTATATTTCTGTCACAAATGAGTTGGAATAATAAATCAGCATAACCTACTTGTTTAAATTTTTTTTTTGTTACATTATAATTTGTTTTTTCTTGTAAAGCTGCCTATATTTGGATAGTTAAAAATGTTATTCCAAAGATTTACTAAAAAAAAATTTTGAAATCTCATTTGAAAATAATCTTATGTTTGTCGAAACGTCAAATAAATTGTATAAATGCAATAATTAAGTTTAATAATATTGTAACATTTTCGTTTTTAATCTGAAAATGTTTAGGCCTTAAACTTTTTTGTTGTTCTTAGAATTTAAGAAATTTTTTTTTTTTTTGGTTTATTATTTTCAATGACAAACCATTGAATTGACCGAGAAAAAATATTTTTTAGTCTCCCCTCTCCTCCTCTATTTTAGGTATTACATTTCAAGATACGTAAAATCCATCCAAAAAACGAATTAAAAAGAAATCCGTTCATCAGCTGCCCTTGGATTTTCTCTACTGGTCCGTTTTACTTCCTTGAACGAAGTAAAGGAAGTATTGTAAACGCGAAAATTTTCGTTTTTCAGATTTCAACGGAAATATCCATTTTGACTAGTTTCGTCAAATGGCGTCTGTACGTACGTTCGTATCTCGCATAACAAAAACGGTTAGCCGTAGAAAGTTGAAATTTTGTATTTAGGATTGTTGCAAAATCTAGTTGTGAATCTCCCTTTTTGGTCACTGCTTGATCACCCGAAGTGGTACTTTCATAAAGGTCATAATTGATTTCCATCAAAAATTATATTAAAATACTTTGCAAAACTTCTCAAATTTAGTATTTATAACATATATATTGATTTAAATAACATATTAGATTATGGTCTAAATTGGAAAACCGGAAGCGTTACTTTACTTCAAGGTCATATTAGACTTTCATAAAAAAATATATTAAAATATTATGTAAAACCTCTCAAATTTGGTAAATAGGACTTTTATATCGATATGAATGTATTTACTATATTTTGGTTAAAATTGGTGAGCCGAAAAGGGTACTTTACTTGAAGTTCATAATAAGCTTACATCAAAAATTATATTTAAATTAAATACATAAATCATATGTTCGGTAATAAAGGTTACAAACGCAATTTGTTTTCTAATCCAATTAAAAAAAATTATTACTTATTTTAAGTGTTAAAATTGAGTGTAAAATACTGATTTTCCTCCCTATTTGTATGTGAGTGTGTGTGTGTGTGTGTGTCAATAGATGGATGTCGCGACGACGAGTGCCGTTTTTGAGATACAGTAATCTTCGGAAACCAGTAACCAAATTCATGATCACTTTTTGAACCACCGATTTATAGTTTAATAGCCGTACAAGGAAGTCATGTGTTGTCCACATCAGATATTTTTAATTTTGTTAAAATCTTGGAATAAATTATTCCGAAAATTTTTTAATAATGTTATTAATAATTATAACACAACATTTATTCAATCCAGAACTGTGATAATTTCCCTAAAATAGTATATTTTAACTTATTTAAATTCCATAATTTGTGACATTTCTCAGAATCAGAAGGTCCGACTGGTTCTTTCCTAAGTAGGTTTAAGAACATGTCTTATATAAAATATATTATGCCCTATCACTTCTGGTGAGATTCTTTCATGCAGGTTGTATTCGCTCACTATCATAGAAATAAGGGATTCAAATTCGGGTTTATCCGAACATTTTTCTAACTTGAATAGCCATTTTACAACAACAAAAGCATGGCTTGAAAGAATCAACAGTACACTTATAGGAGTATCAATTTAGAAAAATTGTTTTTTTAAAAACTTACTGGGTAAAAATGAATGAGAGAATTACATCTAATAGAAATGGGAGCCGCCAATCAGTCTTTCATTTACGCAGTGACGGCAACTAAATTCTCCGGGACAAAAGGAGGTTATAAATGTTGAAAAAAGCAAAAAAGATGATTTTTTTTTTTAACTTTTCATAACTCTATTACCGAAAAAAACCCTCTAGAATATATTAATATGAGAAAATTACATAAAACCTCTGGACACTCCTTTTTTGAAATTTTTAATTTATAAGAATAATAATTCAAAAACTTTTGATTATAGTTTTCAAAACTAAAGAATATGACGACAATAAAAGTTAGATATCAAGATACTATTTGAATGGTAAACTATATTTCAAAACCAAATGGAACGAGACGAAAAAAGTTATATCTAACAAAGATTTTTTTGTATTTTGTTTTATATGTAATAAAGACTTAGAATGGCTCTTGTGTGTGTGTGTATGTATGTATTATATATATATATATATATATATATATATATATATATATATATATATATATATATATATATATATATATATATGAGAGAGACAATAGAAGAAACTCGATTCTTCTACTGTCTCACCACTCACCTCCATTAAGCTCAGATTCTCTTTGTCAAGGAATAACGTCATTTCCCCTCAACGCTTGTTCTAAAACTTCTGATGAGCAAAGTATTTGGATTCAGTTATATATAACAAATCTAATTTACAAGGATTATAAATTGTTATTTAAAAAAGCCTTTTAATGGAAAACAAATGAATTATTAAAAATTTAGAAACAATTTTTGACCCTCAGGTCTAAAATTAAAGGTTTTTTTGTTGAAAACATTTCAGTGTACTACCCCACTGCCAAAGCATTTTTCCTAGTTCTATTTTTAAATCCTTTGATATCATAATAAAAAAATGTCATTATTTTATTCTTCATGTTCAAATACAAAAAAATAATAATATAATTATATATTATATAAAAAGTTATAATGTTTCGAAATGGTTTATGTTAAAGAAACATTTAGTTTTGTATGTATGATGCCATGTTCTTAACACTATTTTTAAGATTATAATATGATCTAGCCTATATGCTTTAGAAAGACTTAAAAGAATTTCTTTACTTTTCTTACTAGACATCTTCACACTAAAGAATAAATTGTAATTACAGAACCGGATTTTCGTGCAATAAAAAAACATTGAAAATTAAAGATATATATCATTATATACATATATATATATATATATATATATATATATATATATATATATATATATATATGTATGTATATGTAAATATGTAATTTTGTGTGGTAGGTAATAGCTGAAAATATCTACCTGCTGGGTCCTACCTCCATGGTTGATAATTATTAATGAAGTTAGAACCTCGGATTGACAGAGTCAGCTAATAGTGATAATTCATGGACTATTTTATTGATAGTTGGAGACTTTAATAATCGATTTGTAAATTTGTCTTACGGTTAAGTTGGAGAAGTACAAATCGTAATTTCAGTGAAATTTAATTCGGACTTCTACAGCCACCAAACCGTAAGGCAAACTTACATATATATATATATATATATATATATATATATATATATATATATATATATATATATATATATATTATGTTTTAATACCTGACATGCAGTTTTTATTATGAGAATGGCGAACAATGACATAGACAGTGGGAACTGACTTAGATGTCATTACTCTTGTTCTGGTGTTTAGCTTTCGCGCGATGATCTAGCGCTTAGCGTGGAAAGTAAAAAAGAGGCGGTAAATGAGATTAATGTACAAGAAGGAATAGCGTAAAAAGCCGAGTTAAAAATAACGCTTGAAAAAAAAACGTAATAATGACTAATGAAAAGGGAATAAAGGAAAAAATCGAGACTAAATACGGGAAAGTCAGGTCGGTGAAACAGTTTAAATACCTGGGGGAACTCGTGAACTGCTATGGGATGGGAGGGGGCAGAAAAATTGGTTAAATTAAGGTTCTTAGTCAGGAGTTTGTATGACAAAAAGAATTTTTGCAGTAAAGCTAAAATTAGTCATTACAAACAACCGTAAAAACGGAAGTACTCCATGGGACGGAGACTATGGGATTTACCAACATGGAATCGTTACTAAGAATAGAAAGAAAGATACGGGCCGAGAAACGTGGGGCAAGAATGCCGTTAAAAAGAACAGTAAGCTTTATGAACATATTGAAAGCTTGGAAACTTCGATGAGGAAAAGGAGACTAAGATTCTTCGGTTATATGAAGAGAATGGATCGGAAGAGGTTTAACAAGCTAATATTCGATAAAGTGATGGGACTGAAGAATATAAAAGGATATCCGGAACAAATAAAAGAAGAAGTAGAAAAAATGGGTATCAAAGAGGGTGACTACCAAGATAGGGAAAACATCGGCAAAATAGTGAGAAAAAAAAATAAAGATTCTTGTAGTGGAAAAGAAGAAGTAAGAATGTAAGGAAAAAAAGAAAAAATCTAGAAATGGTATACACGTGGTCCTTAGTTGGCCTGTATCGCGATAAATAAATATTATATAAAACGTTATAATAATAATTATAACCCGAAAAGCAGTCTATATTATGAGAATGACGAACAATGGCGTGACAGTGGGAACTAACTTAATGTCAGTACGCATGTTCAAAATTATTTTTGGACTTGCCAAAAGAATGTTATATGTCTGTATAAATGTTTTTAAGGATTACCATTACTATACTTAAGTCATTTCTTTATTTCAATAGATAATTATATTGGTCTTTCATGCAGATAATATGAATGTTTTATAATCGAATAATGATACTTCCTCGTACCAGGTAATTCGGAATATTCTTGTTTCCTTACCGGGGCATCTAAGCTTCTATTTGGCCTGATGATAAATTAATGTCTCGTTCAGAGGAAGGAAATGAGGAGGAGGATTTTGCGAGAGAAAAGGTTGTTGATGGTGAGTGGAAGTTTCTTGGGGAAGAATAGTGAGGGGAATAATAAAGCCTGGAGGCAACGAGAGTATTACCTTTATATATTATAATTTTAAATGTTATTGTTATTTTGTATGCAGGTACTTTATTTAATTAATAATTTTTGAAATTCAGTTTAAATATGGTCAAGGAACATATACTTCTTTGTATGGCTCCAAAATATATATTGAAATTGATCAAAGCCTTAACCGAGTTAAATAATATTCAATGGAAAAAAAAAACACTGATAACTTAATTAGGAATAGTTTTAGTAAATCAAAAATTCTGCAAATTACTACGCCATGGTTTATTATTTCCAAATAATTATATTCTTAAAAATAAAAATAAAATAATATTTTTTATGTATTTTTTTCTTAGGCTAACCCAACAGAATTTTGTTTAATTTTTGGCGAAATCAAGAATTTTTTTTATAAACTTGGTCTGGCATTAAACGGAGTCCACTTGAGTGTGTATGCCAAATGGAGTAGATGCTTGAATAGAAAAAAAGGAATAAACGAGAGCTGATCTGAATAATTAATAGATTCATGAATTCTATTACGTAAGCTGGCAACTTGAAACTTGTCGATTACAGCGGAAACTTTATTTTTTGAATAATTTTTAAATTATTTAAATATTCGATGTCCGTAATATTTCGTTAATTATAATTACGCACACATGTATATATTGATTTGTAGAGCCAACTAAACATTCACAATAGAAGTGAAATTTAAGTCCTTGTGGCTCTTAATAAGTTTATTTAATTTTTAAATATTCCTTACATTTTTAAATTAATCTTTTATTTTTATAAATGTTTAATAGTTGTGTAATGATTTGAAAAGGCCTATGTTAGGTTCCGAAAAATAACATATTGTTAGTTCATATCTCTAAGAGAAGGTTATCAGCGCTAAACTGACAGATTACCGTTCGAGAGGTAAGCCAGAAGAAAGATGGGGATTCCATAAGTTCAGATCTTGTATAGTTAGGTTTACTGGAATGTGCGAAAGATTTTTGGTCGTTTCGGTATCATATTAAAGATGCAAAATATAACTTTTTTTTTTAGATATGAAATGATATATATATATATATATATATATATATATATATATATATATATATATATATATATATGTGTGTGTGTGTGTATATATATATATATATATATATATATATATGTGTGTGTGTGTGTGTGTGTATGTATGTATGTATGTATATATATATATATATATATATATATATATATATATATATATATATATATATATATATTTTATTTATTTATTTTTTTTTTTTTTCCATCTGCCAATTGTATTGGCATTGCGGTGCGTTATGAACTGATATCGGTCAATCTTGGATAGCCGACATAGTTTAGAGTAGGCAGACATCACCTTGTCGTGGATTGCCTTTATAAATAATAATAATAATAATAGATATGAAATGTGGTCTGATATAATTAATTAATAGCTGGATCATTTTTTTTTTTTGTTATCATTCATTGGAATCAGGGAAGTCGCCGTGGGAGTGGTAAATTGGTGTTACCCCTCCCTTCACCAATAATTTTAGAACCCAAAAGGTTAAGAAATTTAAGATTTGAGAACCTACTTCAAACTGCAAAAATTGTGGTAAAATATTTTAATCTAAGAGTTAATAAAATTTAAAACCAATTCCAATAGCTTTCAAGTTAAGAAACTGGGATTTTATCGATAGAATGTTTTGTTTGAATTGAAAAGAAAATTATTGCTGACAATCCGGTCAAAATTGTTGGGTTTAGATTTTTCCCCATCTCTCCAATAATTTGTTGTACATACGTTTTTAGTCGTTTCCTCCCCCCTCTCCCCCAAAAATAGACTATTGCAGTGGGTCGAAGGTCGGCGGTGAGCGGCGGGACTGCGATTTCTATCCGTTTCATAACCCCTAGAGCACGATTATGGAAAATTTGGAGATGTCTGATATATATATTTTTTTCCCGCTACATTTGAGCACCTCCAGTGGCCTCCTTTGAGTCAAATGAGCTGAAATTCGGTATGTAAGGTTTTCTTCTAGGCAAAACGATACCATTAAAGAATGGGTAAATTCCAGTAAAAATTTCTGTATGTTTACCTGAAATTTCGGCGTTTTTTTAAGTTTTGCGCATCGCTACAGCTCCACCATATTAGTTTATAGGGCTGAAAATTTGTATGTGAATTGAGTTGGTGTCGGAGAAGTATCCTTTGGGGGGTCTCGACTTGGTCCCCCCACCCCCCTGGGTTTTCCGATTTTTTAAAACATTTGCGCATCTTTAAAGCCCCTCCAAGTTGAGTTAGGGAGCTCGAAACCTCTTTCATTCAAAAGGAAATTAAATTAACTATAAAACAAAAGAAGTTTCATCGAAATCGGACGGCTATTAGCAAAGATATGGCTATTTCAACTGTTTCAATGCCTTATTAGTCGTTTTTTCCTCCCAAAAAATGTTTCGTTTTTGGTAAATTCTCATTTCTTATGTAAATTTTGGTATGTTAGGGAACTGTCTTCTGAGGGAAAATACGATTGTAGTGACGGAGTTCTACTGCTCACGGATTTTTTTTATATTGGGTACTAAAAAATAAAATTATTTATAGCATATTAAATATCAAGATTTATTAAGTCTTAAACGTGTTGTTTTCAACAACTATTAAACTTAAATTAACGCAAATCCATTTGGAAATTACTATTAAAATTTTATATTTCAAACTTTTTCTTGTAAACTTAGGAGACACTCATTAAAACATTTTAATAAAATTTTACTGCTTTAAAAGATTTAAATAGAAATGTAAAAAAAAAAAAAAAAAAAAATTAAATAGATTTTTATAATATCAAATTCAAATAATCATCATTGGAATTGAAAAGTAATTGAAGGGTCACATTTATGCCTAAGATTTGAAAATTTTAGTAAATTCGTAATATTAAAAAAAAAAACAAGAAAAACGCCAACTTAAAATATTGATTTATATTAACATATTCAAAATGGTAATTGAAAATTTTTGAATGCGTGTTTTTGAATCGATGTTTATATGAGCAAATAAAAAAAAAAGGAACTGTTCAATTCAACTTTAACAATCCATGACATATAAAAATAGCTGTTGGTCTTAACTTATTTTCTGTTGGATTCATGATTTAAGAATAAAAGAAATATCCAGGAAAGGAAAAGATATAGCCATGAACTTTCCATATGGCACATAAATCTGTTACCTCGTGGGCTTGTCCGAACTCCCTTGACAAGGGATCCGAAAACAGAAGGTAGCTCTCCCTGGAGGATTCCTGGGTTTGTCAATGTTTTTCTCTATTTATTCACTTATAAGCTTTATCTTACTTCAAGATTTGTTTTACTGTCTCAAGTATCAAAGAAGTAGAATCTGAAAAAAAAAAATATTATAATTTAATTTATATGTTTTGGGGCGACATATACTCGTTTACCAGCTGTCATAAGTAAAAAGAACTGAATGGGAGATCGCCTAAGTAGGATGTGGACCACATGGTACTGTTTCCCGCATTGCTTAGCCTTATTTTCCCTGATTGTGATATTTAATCACTCGTAAGAATTGGCCAATAAAGTTGTAATAAAGCGGTAACTTTTATCAATCTAATAAAGTAAGGGTTTAACTTAAAAAGGTGATGAAGAAATATCTGAAAAATATTTGAAGTGCTGTAAAAAACAAGCCAATGTCTCTAGAAAAAACTGATTTTATTTTCAAAACGTACATTGAAAATAGTTTTATTTCAGTGTGTTTTATTGAAAATTATATTTTATATAAAATTATATTGAAAGTTTTATGGAAAATTGCATCTTCCAAATATTGACTTTCTAGGAAACTTTTAACGTGGATAAAAAAATAGTTAAAATGTTGTACATTCATTTACTTTACAATAATTATACTACTTTATTAAGTACACGAAAATATCAATACAATGAAGATATTACACTTTTATCATTTATAACATTATGTTGATTATGAAACGTCACATTTAATATAATATCATTCTGTCATTTGTACAAGACTTAAGTTAAAATATCTGATGTGGACAACACATGAGATCCTTGTACGCCTATTAAACTATAAATCGGTGGCTCAAAAAATTATTCTGAATTTGGTTACTAGTTTCCGAAGATTGCAGTATCTCAAAAACGACATTCGGCGTCGCGACATCCATCTACTGACACACACACACAAACAAATGGGGAGGAAAACCAGTATTTTACACTCAATTTTAACACTTAAAACAAGTAATAAAAATGTTTAATTGGATTGGAAACCAAATTGCGTTTGTAACCTTTATTACCGAAACATATGATTTATGTATTTAATTTAAATATAATTTTTGATGTAAGCTTATTATGACCCTCAAGTAAAGTACCCTTTTCGGCTCACCAATTTGAACCAAAATATAGTAAATACATTCATATCTATATAAAAGACCTATTTACCAAATTTGAGATGTTTTACATCATATTTTAATATAATTTTTGGTGAAAATCTATTATGACCTTCAAGTAAAGTACCGCTTTCGGTTTTCCAATTTAGACCAAAATCTAGTATGCTTTTTAAATCAATATATAAGTTATAAATACTAAATTTGAGAAGTCTTACATAGTATTTTAATATAATTTTTGATGGAAATCAATTATGACCTTCAAGTAAAGTACCACTTTCGGTTATCAAGCAGTGACCAAAAACGGAGGTTCACGACTAGATTTTACAACAATCCTAAATACGAAATTTCAACTTTCTACGGCTAACCGTTTTTGAGTTATGCGAGGAGATACGAACGTACTTACGTACAGTTAATCCGCTTAATTTATTATATAAAAAAAATATATGGTCATTTTTGTCATATCTAAAAATTTGCATAATGAGAACCATCTAGAACAGATAGTGTGATAGTTGAAGTGATAGTTAAATTGAAAATGAGATATATAATTTTATTATTCAAATGTGAACAAATCTTCTTTACACATTTATTGTTTATTCATTTAATTATTTCCAACTTTTCTAGGCGGTTTTTTTTCTCATCTTCAGGATTCTATTGTAGTATGAAATTCATTCATAAATTTTATTAGTTAATTCATTAACCCTCATATGCCTTCTAATTAATTCATATAATAATAATAATAAAAGGCTTAGCGAACCCGGAGGTTCGATGCCGATACCACTAATCGCTGTCTACAAATCTCGGTCCACCGACTCCCTTCCAAACCCAAATTCCTTAGATCACTCTTAATACTATCCTCCCACCTACGTTTCGGTCTTCCCCTCGGACGTTTACCAGTCAGCTCAGCGTTTATTAACTTTTTAGGAATTCGTTCGTTACTGAGCCCAACAACTTTGCAAGCCCATTTCAACCGTCGCGATGATATCACTTCGATTATATTAACAGGGTGCATGCTCCGCAATTCCGCGTTGTGTAATCTCCTAAACTCTCCAGTTGACTCATCCTTTTTCGGACCAAATATTTTACGCAGTACCTTATTCTCGAATACCTTAAGGCGTTGTTCGTCCTTCAAGGTTAGCGGCCACGTTTCACACCCATACAGAACTGTAGGCAAGATAATAGTTTTGTATATTCTAAGTTTTAAGTTTCTGGACAAAATGCGCGACCTAAGTAATGTTGACACCGAAAAATAACAAGCATTTCCCGCCTTTAACCGCGCCTTTATTTCCTCTTGAATTTCGTTTTTTCTAGTAATCACAGACCCCAAATACTTAAATTTCTCAACGTGTTCAAACCTATTTTCTCCTACATCTATATCCTCAAAATCTCCTCTGTTTCTATTGCTGTTTCTCTGAATTATGAATTAATTCATATAATATATATAAAAATATACGGTAATTTTTACAGTCATATCTGAAAATATGCAACATCAGGACTATGAAGGACTACTAGTATATATGTTTTCTGATCAACTGGATTGTGGATCAGGAAGCATGTAGTTCTAAATAGTTCTCACTATGCAAATTTTTAAATATGACTATAAAAATGACCATATATTTTTTATATTGTATATGAATGAGTAAGAAGACTTTGAGTTAACCATGAATTAATCATTTAACCGTCGTATATGAATAATATACAACAGTAAGATCCTGAAGATAAGGAAAAAACGTCCCTTAAACGTTGAAAGTGATAACATGAAAAAAAAAACAATAAATAAATAAAAAAGATTCCTTAAAATTTTAACTATAAATTGAAAATTTAAAATACTTCTGAAGTGGTAAAATCGTCATTAATGAAATATAATAATTAATGCAAAATTGTTAAAAAAATTTCTTGGAATAATATTTTACTGTAATAAATTACCGCGGCCATTAATTCTTTTTAATGACACGCGTTTTTCCCTCCGGAGGTTTTTTCTAATTATGAGTTTTCCTGACGTAAAGATTTATTCTAATCGATTTCTATTCCTTATTCTAAAATTTTAAGCAAAATCTTTTTCTTTATTTGCTGAATTGTCACTTTGGTACATTTCTTATCTTCCAGGACTTAAACTCATACTTTCAATGTGCCAACGTTTTAAAACCGCATCATTGACAATGTTCCATCGGAAAGGTAGGTCGAATCTCAGAGGAAAGCCTTCCGATAAAGCTAGATGTGTCCAGGCCAGCTTAAGTGTTGCGAGAAATCTTAAGCGCCAATAGAACCCTGAAGATATAACTTGTTAAGGGACAATTTTTTGACGGCCTACACGGGAAAGCACTCTTCCGTTAACTTGACTTAGCCCAGTCTTGTGATATTATTAATAAATGTTATAATTAACACATATTCAATATTAAAGCTATTCCATATTCATACATTTAACGCTAATTAATTAAATAACAAAAACTTCTCTTAGTCAACCTTACGTACCTAAGTGCTTTTCAACTATCTGTAATTCCAATTACCATTAATATTTTTACTTTCCTTATCACATAGGTAAGGAAAGGATCATCGAATTCGGGAAAAGTATTTGCAATGATAGGGCGTATTGAACTTTATATCACTTTTCTTATGACTTAGGTAAGGAAGGTATTGTAATCGGATCAAATTCTGGGTGTGCAGTTTTTAACGGATATGGCAATGTGCATTTCAGAACCCCTGAGTCCAAAAACGCATTTTCAGCCATTGGTTTGTTAGAGCCACTATTATCTCTTGAATACACTGATGGATGCATTAAACAAAATTGGACCGATTTTTTTTTCGTAGGTTTTTAGGTTTTTAGGTTGTTTTTTTTCCTACGATGACTGTGTAGCAAATCGGGCACTCTGTGCGCTATAGCGGCGGCGCAATATCCAATAGGTTGAAAATCCTGTTTTTTCTGTACAATGTAGCGCCAAAATGTGTCTAACGATTTTGATGAAACTTTCCTTGAAGCCCTTTTAATTTTCCTATGTTGTACATCCCCGAGAAAAAGCAGGAGAATAGTTATGAAAAAAAATGATATGGCCATACCTCAAAAAATATACCTTGATTCTTGATTGATTATGTGTAATCACTTTAAAGGTAATTAAATTCCCTACAAAAGAAAAAACATTATCAAAATCGGACCAGTATTAGCAAAGGACCTTGTAGTCGTGTTTTATGTGGTATAGTAGTAACCTGCGGATGTATCCATGGAAACCCGTTTATTTATTTTTTTGGTTTTGGGACAACCCCTCCCTCCCAAAAAAAAAAAAAAAACAGGAAAAATTGTTATGACGATAAGAAAATTTTATCTGCGCTTAACCCAAAAAGTATACCATTTGACCTACCTGTGTTTTTATCATTTGAATGGTAATCATAATACCTACAAAAAAAACATTGTAATTGGACTAGAATTAGATAAGATATGGCATATTGAACCTTTTACAGGTGTTTTTTTTTTAAGTATTCTGTCCATGTTGCTATTGAAATCGGTTCACCATTGTTTAGTCTTTTGATAACTCGAAAACTATACATCTTCCAGAATATTCCAGATGCTCATTTGAAACATAATTGTCTGGACAGCTAAACAAAAAACAATTAATCTGACTAATATTGTTTAAGATTTATCAAAACTTTTTGTTTTGGACTTTAACCCAAAGGATAAGGAACTCGTATGATATGAAACATCAGGTAGTTTTAATATAAATAACTATTTGTAAATTATAGACCATACTAATAATTTGCAGCGTTCTAATCACTTTTTTTTACAATTTTGAAAATAAACTCAATCCAAAGTTTATATTTGCAACCGTAGACAATATTTCCTCGGATCTTTTCTATACCAAACTATCACCACCCAGCACCCTTCCTACATCTACAGCCTCCTACAATTCAAATCCGCGGTCCACGCACAGGAAACAAGATCTCGCCTTTCTGACCTCCATACTCCCTCCCACAGAACCAAAGCATTCGAACGCTCCTTCCTCGCCCGCTCCTCTACCCTTTGGAATTCCTTTCCTTCTAATATCCGCCATGCTTCTTCTCTATCCTCATTCAAATCGCTCCTTTTCTAACACCTTATTTCTCTCCAAAATGATGCTCTCTAATTGCGAAATTTCAGTTTAGGATTAACATCTGGATCAGAAGTGAATAATAGTTTTTTAATGTACAAACTTCAACTTTGCTAATCAATTCATTATTTTTGTATTTTTCATTTTCTCTCTTTTTCTTTTCTTTTTTCTTGTTTTTTTTTTCTCTTTTTTTTTGTTTTGTTCAAATAAATTATATTTTTCGATAAAAAAAACTTATTTATTTGCTTACATCAAATTCATTAGCCTGCAAAAAGTCAAAATATTAATTCCCAGCTTAAATATTTCAGACAGCTTTTTAATCGAATTATGCAGTGATGTTTCATTTGATATGTAGATGGAATGTGTAAATTTTGGAGTAATTTAGTCTTTTCAAGTGTTATGAATTCTTTTTCTAAAATTAAGGGTACTCAATTTTTTATAGTACAATGTAAATATCAAGAAATTATGATTGACCGTTCAAATGTTAATGTTTATTGAAGCATGTGAATTACGTTTCGGACCGATTGGTCCTTTTTCAAGGTCCAATCATAATTTTCCAGTCCCAAAACCATTAAAACTTATCCGAATTGTAGACTTTTCGTCATAATTTAAAATTAACTTTTATTTCAACAAATCACTATTCACTTCATTTTCACTATTTACTTCATTCATTTCAACATATCACTGTTTATATTTCTAGTTTCCGAAGCTAATCTAATTTCGAAGAGGTATTGAGATTGGGAGATCAAAAAACGTCAGATATATACATCAATATTAGTACCTTAGGGAACGGGGTAGCTCGGTGGGTAGGGCGCTGTTCTTCTAATCTCAGGGTCCCGGGTTCTATGGCAGATATGGTGATTATGGCAGATAATTATTTATTCTGTTTGCAGCCGTGGATCGGTCCTGTGGGATCAGGAGTCCCCTCCTGGGGCTCACCCACCCTCTATAAAGTGGGTACCCTTAGTTGGGGGAAAAAATCTGCCGGTTGAGCGTGATCTTGGACAAATCACCTTCTGCAGCCGTTGGCTTAGAAACAGAAACGGTAGTACTTACGAAGTACTGAAGTGGTACAGATTTCTTTTTCTTTTTTTTTTTATGTTAGTACCTAGAATTTTTTTCATGATTTTGTTATCTCGTACTTTAGTTTTTGAAAGTTTCTCCAATTTTTTTCTAAAGTGGCTTAATTTCTAAAAACAGTGTTTTTCGGTTTGAATAGTTTTTATTGTTTGTCTAATAATTTTACTTTTTATTTATTTTTAAATTTTGCTCTTTCAAGGGATGAAGGTATTTACCAAAAGGCGGTAAATGGACAGACGTTGCAATATTTGATTCCATTTAATTTTCAGATTACTGCATTGTTATACCCACCTTCACCCCTTAAAAAAAAAATAAATATAAAGTAAAATTATTGGACAAACAATAAAAACTATCCAAAACGAAAAACACCGTTTCAAATACTAGGTCTCCCATTTTTTTTTAAGTATCTAAAATTATTTGATTTGTATTTTGATCTCCCAATATCAATATCTCTTCGAAATTAAACAAGCTTAGCAAAGTTGAGTATATCGTTGGAAAGCTGACGAAATTAAGCAGCTTTTTGAATTCTCCAAATAAGCATTAAGTGGGAAGATATTTTCCCCAAGCTTCCCTCCTGCGTACACCCCTGGCTTTCTTTATATTATTTTTATGTTATATTTCTTCTTTATTCCATGTTTATGGAAGACTAACTTTTTGTATTATACTATACACCCTTCTGATAGAATATTTGCCTATATTTGATGTTTTTTTTATTATTTTTTTTAAATATATAATGCTTATTCTGTCATTGATTTTTTATGTTTTACGAGTTTTCCTCGTTTGGGAATGAGGAAAAAGACATATAATTTGGCCATGACCCATTTCGAATTTTAGCTACCAATGTGATAATTACAAATATTAGCTGCACGGATGTCGTGCATCTTGGATAACATGTCCGATACCGGTTTTTGTTTTTGTTAATTTGTTTTTTTTCGCTGAAAAGGTAGTTTGAAATATTTTATAAAACATTAAATTTTTATAGAATAAGGTAGTTAGAAGTGCATTCAGAAATTAAAGATAAAATAAGCAATTGTTTACTATTTTATGCGTGTAGATATTTCTGGCCGGGTCTCTTAACATCATTTCGTATATTCAGCAGTCAACAGCATTTTTAATTATTAATTATTACATAATTGTAATTATTAAATTAAATAGTAAATTTAGTGTTAAATTGCCATTATTGGTTAGTACTGGGCTAAAATTTCCAGTGGTTGAAACGCTTAATAAATTTATTATATATGTAAATATCAAATCACACATCATTTAACTACATTAACGAGCGAATATTTTATTTCTATATCTAAATGTGGGTATTATATGAAAAGAAAAAAATATTAAGGTTTCTATAAAACATTGTTTCAGGGCTGTGTCAGTTGCTGGGTCATTTGTTAGCATTTTTATTGGCATTTGGAATATATCTTGACATTTGTCGTCTTTTAACAGTACACGTTTATATTTACAAAAAAAAAATTAAATAAAAAAATCTTATCAATAGTTTTCATTATTTTCATTTTATTACAAGCTCAGATACGCCAGTTTAAAAAGGTCGATGACTCAAAAGGGAATTCGAAACATCTCCTAATTGCCTAAACTGGAGAAGGTTCAGCATCAAGTTGTCTGAACTTACTTCATATTTCTGAGAAAGTACAAAGCTCATATTAAATGTCACTCTCCAGAAGTTTGGGAAAAAAACGTAATCTGAACTAACCACTCAATTAACCTTAAACTTTTTTTTTTTAATTTAGCACCGAAAGTTGTAATATTTATTCATATACTTTAGCAGAGACAATTCACTCATTTTATTAAAACTCTTATTTAACCTATAATTATGTTATTGTAATAACTACATTGATTTTAGTTTCGTGTCTTATGACGCCTTATTGCGTTTTTTATTTTTTTTTTTTTATTTGCGATTTTACTTGATTTCGAGGTTTCTAGACTGTTTATTTTTATTTATATTTTAGAAACACTTCTACGTCGTTTTTTGAAGAAGGCTGAAGGTCCAAAAATTTAGGTTTCGATTTATTACCGGAAACATCACCTCTTTCGATGCCCGCTCACGATATATCGAAAACAGAAAATATCTGATGTGGACAAAACATGACTTCCTTGTACGCTCATTAAACTATAAATCGGTGAGTCAAAAAGTGATCCTGAATTTGGTAACTAGTTTTCGAAGATTACAGTATCTCAAAAATGACACTCGGCGTCGCGACATCCATCTATTGACACACACACACACACACACACAAAAACATACACACAGACACACTCTTGTTTCTGGAGGTCTCATTCCGTTATTATATGTCGTTTTCCTTCAGTAGATAACTGGTTTTCAAGAGATTTCTTCATGTTCTGTGAAAATATTAAAACTGTCAATATCGCTAGATGAATCATTGGAAATCAACAATTTCGACATTTTAAGCGGAAAAACCCACTTAACTAATATCTTATTCTCCTGCAGCAGAATTGTTGATCTCACAAATGGGAAGGAAAACCAGTATTTTACACTCAATTATAACACTTAAATGAAGTAATAAAAATGTTTAATTGGATTGGAAACCAAATTGCGTTTGTAACCTTTATTATCGAAACATTTTATTTCTCTTTTAATTTAAATATATGTTTACTTCCTTGTACGAAGTAAAAGAAGTATTGTAACCGCGAAAATTTTCGGTTTTCAGATTTCAACCGAAATATCCATTTTGACCATCCCTGAATCCATTTTGATTAGTTTTATCGTGGCGTCTCTACCTACGTACGTTCGTATCTCGCATAACTCAAAAACGGTCAGCCGTAGAAAGTTGAAATTTTGTATTTAGGATTGTTGTAAAATCTAGTTGTGAACCACTCTTTTTGGTCACTGCTTAATCACCGGAAGTGATACTTTACTTGAAGGTCATAATTGATTTCCATAAAAAATTATATTAAAATGCTTTGCAAAACTTCTCAAATTTGGTATTTATAACTTATATATTGATTTAAATAACATACTAGATTTTGTTAGTGTTTTTTTTTTCTTTTTTTTTTCTTTCCCCTCTCAAGTAAGTATACTAAAAATTCAAGGCAAGGTTGTCAAATAAACTGTTTAAAAAAATGAATAGATGAGAACAAATATTTATAGAGAAACTTTTAGTCAATCGGATAAGATGGACTCGTTCATCTCAAAGGAATAAATTTGTTTTCTTGAAAACTAGTTTCGAATGTTATACATTCATCCAGCATTACTGGAAAAAACCCTGTCCCTTAAACCGTTTACCTAAAAACATCCTACCTATCTTTCGTTCATTGTTAGTTCAATGCGAGAAGAAAGCAGTATAAACTTTTCTGTTTGATATAATCCATTTCAACCTTGGTGAGTACCAACATGAATTTGATTCCTTGTCTTAGTTAAATTCATAAAATATTAATCTAATTTAATATGTATAATAATACCAAACTATCTTTTGAATTGCTTATTTTTGAATTTTTGTCTGTTTTTAGAACTGAAGATGAATGTATAACATTCGAAACTAGTTTTCAATAAAAACAAAATTATAGAAGTGGCAAATAATTTATCAATCCCTAATTGGATTGATCCTTTCTAAACCATCATGCGGACGTCAACTAAATATTTAGATACTTCTCTAGACCTCCCTCTCACACCTGATTCATCACGTCGCTATCTAAATCTTGCATATCGCTATCAGTGAAGGATGTTTTATTTCTGTATTATTGCAATATAATATCCTGTAGTTATTAATATATTGTTAATTTATTGTATTGTTTGCATTGTATTGTATTGGTTGAATTGTATTGCAGGCCTGGCAGCAGGCGGCTGGTTCGACGGGGCACCCTCCCCGCTCTATCCCAGCTCCGGTAAGAGACACCATCTCCCCTACCATCCAGTTGCCAGGTTCCGGGGAGCCGACACCAGGCCTTACTATCCCTACGAAGTGAACCTCTTCCCGGAGTACATACCGCCGCCAAGTATTTCTCAAGGTAATGCTTACAGAATAAGGACTAGTTTATTATTAACAAAGCCTTCAGTCTCTCAAATAATTGTATAATTGAATAATTAAAGTTTCACCATTTGGAGCTCTGATGATAGTCCTCTTCATAGTCAAGGCACATGGGGCCGGTCGCTAGTTCAAGATTTTTAGTTTTTGATCCCGGCATTGGGTTAACTCAAGAATAGAACTAATACAGCGCCAAGCTAAATCCGGAACAGCAGAAACTGGCTATACATTTTTTAGTTATGAAATTATTAGAAATTTAATTGGTTTTGGCAGTTGGAAGCCAAGATACATCTACCCTTAACTCAGCAGCCGGCTTTTAAAATGAAAAAAAAAAAATATAGTTTTAGGAAGACCCTTTAAGAAGTCATGCTCCTAACAATAGCCTTTTGTTATTGAAACTACAATCAACTTACGGATAATCGCACGCGATTGTAAGAATGTAAAACCAATCCAAATGTTAACAAAAAAAATTCAAGATGGTATATTAGACAAAGTAGCTTTAGTCATGTCTGAAGTTATGTTGACGGAGAAGGCATTCTGCTCTTTGAGCGTAGCCTCTCTACCTAAGCTCCGCCCTCAAGGTTTTCTTTAGTTGTTAGCCTATACTTCTAATATTTATTTATGCCGCAGTTTAACAAAATTATGTTTAGTCACGATTTTTTTTTTTAAATATAAATCTTTATTCAGAATTATTAATTATTTTATCGGCTATCAGTCAATTAGATGACCCCGAAATTTCTTTTCGGCCAGCCTTGTAGGCCATTTATAATAATTATAATCAAACCTCGTGATTGAGCGTGGGTGTTAACCATATCACCTTCCTGTATAAATGTTAAAACTAAATTTATTTTGGTTTATTTTATTTTTTATGAAATGATCAAAGTCATATTTTATTTTAAATTAGTACACATTTTTTATTTCATTGCAATTAGTAATGACAAGGATCCTAAGATTGTAAGAATCAAGCGTTCGAAATTTTTTTATCGGTAATAAATTCTCAATTTCGTTTTACAGGTTTTAATTTAGCGGTCGCTGTGAAAAGAAGTTAAGCTTTACTCTATTGCTTATTATATTATATTACAAAAGACATAGTGAACTCAAAAGTTCGATGCCGATACCACCAATCGCCAATGTATTAACTCAATATGTAGTTGTTTTTTTTTTCATTTATTTTTATCTCATGGAAATTTTATTAGGTACATAAAAAAAAAAATTAAGCTAGTGAATATTGATTTTCGATTTCCTGAAGATATGGTATTTGTCTGGCTATACCTCAGTTTTTTTTTCTCCGATTTTGGTGTTCTTCAGGACTTTAAACTAAATCCGTTACACATCCCCAAAATGTTATTGAAATATATTGAGGAGTCCAGGAGTACGAGAAAAAAAAAAAAAAAAAAAAAAAAAAAAATTAAGTGAGATCTCTCAAAAAATCAATAAAATATGACGTCAGGCGAAAGCATTATGCAATACTGGGGCTCAATTATGATTCTGGATGGGTACTTAGGAAGAATATTTCGGTCAAAGGACTCTTGTAATGGACCACTTGAGATGGTGCCCCAGATCTCTCGGTCGGATCTTATCTGTACTATTGTGGAAGGCTGTAAGCCAGGTCTCCTGATAAATTGTTCAAGCAGTAGAGGTAGCTTTTATAAAATTAAATTACACATAATTAATAAATTATTTAACTGAAAAACTTGTGTAAAAAGATAAATAAATGAAAATGCTTAGCGAACCCGGAGGTTCGATACTGATAGCACCAACACTTTGCCTGCGTACTTCCCTCCACCGAACTTTCAAGATGGGACCTGATAAAATCCTCCCATTTACGTTTGAGTCTACACTGAGTATCCTTTAAAGTCGATAGAGTGGTTCTTAACAAAAAATTCGTGGCCAAAAGTCATTCAAATCTTATCCAATAGAGAATTAATTAATTAACATTGAACTATATTTGAATTTTTTGGTTGTTGGGAGTTGAGAAGGAGTGGGGGATCAATAATTAGTAGGTGTTTATACTTCCTTGTACGCAGGAAGTAATGTAATCGCGAAAATTTTCGGTTTTCAGATTTCAATAGAAATATCCACTTAGACCATCCCTGAATCCATTTTGACAAGTTTCGTCGTGAAATCTATACGTACGTTCGTGCGTTCGTAAGTATCTCGCATTACTCAAAAACGGTTAGCCATAGAAAGTTAAAATTTTGTATGTAGGATTACTGTAAAATCTAGTTGTGAATCTCCCTTTTTGGACACTGCATGATTACCGGAAGTAATACTATACTTAAAGGTTATTATTGATTTTCATAAAAAATTATATTAAAATATAACGCAAAACTTGGTATTTAAGACCTTCATATCAATATAAATAACATAATAAATTTTGGTTAAAATTGGCAAACCGGAAGTGATACTTTATTTGAAGGTCATAATAAACTTTCATCAAAAATTATATTAAAATATAATGTAAAACATCCCAAATTTCGTAAATTATCCTTTTATATCACTGTAAGTAATATAATAAATTTTATTTGAAATTGAAGATCATTTACTTGTAGGTCATAATAAACTTAAATCAAAAGGTATATCGATATTTAATACAGAGATCATATGGTTCGGTGATAAAGGTTTTAAACGCTATTTTTTTCCACTCTAATTAAACAATCTTATTGCTTTTTATTACGTTTTATGTGTTAAAATTGAGTGTAAAATACTTGATTTTCCTTGTTTTGAGCAAAACAAGTCTGCAGCAGGAAAATAACATATAAGTTAAGTGAGTTCTTCCGCTTGAAATGTTGAAATCGTCGATTTTCAATGCTTTATCTGGTGACATAAACAAAAAATGACGTATAATAACGGAATAAGACCTTCAGAAACAAGAGCTTATGTGTGTGAGTGTGTGTTTGTGTATGTATGCGTCAATAGATGGAGGTCGCGACGCCGTGTCGTTTTCGAGATACTGCTATCTTCGGAAACTAGTAACCAAATTCAGGGTCACTTTTTTACATGGAAGTCATGGGGTGTCCACATCAGATATTTTTACTAGTTTTGCTGTTATTGACTGTCTGATGTACTAAATGTACCTTATTGAAAGTAAAAATATTCCTGTTGTCGAACGATCCTTTTATTTCGTTAAAATACGGATTCAAATAATTTAATTAAATAAAAATCAATCAAATCATAAATCAACAAATTACATAAAAATATGAGAAAGAAGACGTTGAGGTTGTAGCCCGTGAGTGTAATAAAAAAAATAAAAAAACTTCAACATAAATGAATAGCTGATATTTTTATGGCTAACTAAGAGAGTCTTAAATTCATATAAAAAACATAGCGAGGCCTTGCGGTGCGAGAACTACAACTTTCTGTTGGAAGAAACAAAAATTACTTATTTAATAAGGAATTGATATTTAAATAAATGACTTACCGTCAGATGAACAGTACATCTAGAAAAGAAAAGAGAAAGAATTCTTTTTTTTTTTTTTACTCCTACAGCTTGGGCGTAATCCACTTCCCAACGTTCTCACTCGATTTGTCGTCAATATCAACTGATGTCGACTTTGAGAAGAAGCTGCAATCACAGGGTCTAATTCTTTTATGTTTTGACAAGTGTTTGGTATTACCCCTCAATATATAACACTTCCAACCACTTAAAGTTTCTACTGTAACGAAATATTTTTTTTACTTTTGGCCAAGAAATCAGCCAACTTTCAGTTCATTATACGCCCGATTCAATCGCCTCATGCTATATCTTCAATTATATTTGCGGAATACAGGTCATGCGAGTGGCGTTGTATAACAGTCTAAATTATCCGTTCACTCATCCTAATTCGGTCCAAATATTTTTCATAATACTTTATTTTCAAAAACATTTTTTTTTAAGGGATTGATAAATTATTTGCCATTTCTATAAATTTGTTTTATTGAAAACTAGTTTCGAATGTTATGCATTCATCCTCAGTTCTATAATCACACAAAAAATTCAAAAATAAGCAATTCAAAATATAGTTTGGTATTGTTGTACATATTAAATTAGATTAATATAAATCAGTATTATAAAACATTTCTGAATTATGAATTTAATTAAGACAAGAAATCAAATACATGTTGGTACTTACCATGGTTTTAATGGATTATATCAAACAGAAAAGTTTGTACTGGTTTCTTCTCGCATTGTACTAACAATGAACGAAAGGTAGGTAGGGTGTTTTTAGGTAAACGGTTTAAGGGTCAGGGTTTTTCCAGTAATGAGTAATTGTTTTTTCTATTATAGATGGGAATAAATTTAAGATTGGACTATTGGAGATATTAATTTGGTAATTTAAGCAAAAATCTGTAACAGAAAACCCATAATAACAGAAAAAACAATTACTAGTTTTCAATAAAACAAATTTATAGAAGTGGCAAATAATTTATCAATCCCTAATTAGATTGATCCTTCTATACCATCATACGGATATCAACTGATTTTTTTTTTTAGTTTTTTTATGTTTTCATTTCGAAACTTAATTCTTAATTCGGATTTCATCAAAGTTGTATTTAATTTATAGTTTTCACGTATCCCCTCCCCTCCAAAGACCAAATCATCGTGATAGTTCTCGAATTTCCACGTCTTGATATCCCTAAAATTGCACTTCTATGTATAATTATTGCTATTCACATTTATTACAGCATTTCCCCAAAATTTGCATTTCACGTTTATTTCCACGTGTGACACCCATCCACTATCCTAGAAAATTTATCACAAAGTTTCTATTGTTTCTGAGTCCCTAGATTGATGTCATAAACAATATATTCGTCAAAAGTTCTCTTATCTTGCAGTTTCCCGGATAATAGTGAGAAACTTTTAATTGACATAACACTCTGTTTATATATTGTTTGACAGACTGACAAAGTTACCTGGGTTTTCTAGCATAAGTCTCGAGGTTATTCAATAGAGATTAATGTTGAATCCAAAGAGTCTACAAATAAAACTCGGTCGAAATCAAAATGGATAAATCGGACTAACTTTATCATGCCGTCTATCCTTAGGTCTATTACTGTCAATGGCGGATCCACGTTGGGATGGGGAGAGGGGAAAACAAAGGAGGAGAAAAAATTAAAACGGCTGAGTTTAAAATATACCGATGCTTGTGAGTAACTGTGATAAGTTATCATTCATCAGATAAGAAGGAAATTGACATTGGCTCACCTTGTAAGAAATCGATCGTAGATGAATCAATGAAATGTATTTATTAAGGCACCTTTACACATTTGCCAAACCTCGGCACGTCAAACAGCAGACGGCAAAAGTCAAGGGCAAAAGTTCGAACGCATCACAAACTTGGGAAACAAATCACTTGGCGTATATGCTCAGTTTGCTCTGTTCGAGAGAAGTAGTATGTATGGCAGACATCCAAACTCTAGCAGCTTTAACATTTGGGTTATCCTATTTTTATTTAAACAAGAAGCGAATTATTGTGTTATTTCTCAATGAAAATATTTTCTCTCAAAAACTGCATTTACTTTATAAGAAATTATTTTCTTTTTACTTCCTTGTACGAAGTAAAGGAAATATTGTAATCGCGAAAATTTTCGGTTTTCAGATTTCGACGGAAATATCCATTTTGACCATCCCTGAATCCATTTTGACTAGTTTCGTCGTGGCGTCTGTACGTACGTTCGTATTTCCCATAACTCAAAAACGGTTAGCCGTTGAAAGTTGAAATTTTGTATTTAGGATGTTTGTAAAATCTAGTTGTGAACCATCCTTTTTGGTCACTGCTTAATCACCGGAAGTGGTGCTTTACTTGAAGGTCATAATTGATTTCCCTCAAAAACTATATTAAAATACTATGAGAAACTTCTCAAACTTAGTATTTATAATTTGTATATTGATTTAAATAACATACTAGATTTTGGTCTAAATTGGTAAACCGGAAGCGGTACTTTACTTGAAGGTCATATTAGACTTTCATCAAAAAATATATTAAAATTAAAAGAGAAATCATATATTTCCGTTATGAAGGTTACAAACGCAATTTGGTTTCCAATACAATTAAACATTTTTATTACTTGTTTTAAGTGTTAAAATTGAGTGTAAAATAATAGTTTTCCTCCCCATTTCTGAGATCAACAAGTCTGCAGCATGAGAATAAGATATTAGTTAAGTGGATTTTTCCGCCAAAAATGTCGAAACTGTTGATTTCTAATGCTTTATCCAGTGATATTGACAGTTTTATTGTTGTCACGAAATATGAAGAAATATCTTGGAAACTAGTTATCTACTCCAGGAAAACGACATATAATAACGGAATGAGACCTCCCGTAACAAGACTGTGTGTTTTTCTATGTGTGTGTGTGTCAATAGATGGATGTCGGGAAGCCAAGTGTCGTTTTTACGCCACTTTTTTTATCTTCGGCAACTAGTAACCAAATTCAGTATCACTTTTTGAGCTTCGGATTTATAACTTAATAGGCGTACAAGGAAGTCATGTGTTGCCCACATCAGATATTTTTTAACTTGTAATCATATAGGTATTTCAATAGTTTATCCATATACTTGATTAGAATTAGTAATTATTTTAATATCATTGTATTGTTTGGATATCACAGGGCAACAAAAAAAAATGTTTGAAAACTTTTTTAACTTTAATGGTTGATCTTTATAGATTTTTATGTGCTGAATCTAAATCTGGCCTTAGTTTTTTGTATCACCCATAGTTTTCCAGCAATATCCTTTGTATTATATAGTATAAACTCCTATCTAAACCTCTATGCGGTATACGGGGGAAATTAATGAAACACTATGTTACATCATAAGCATGGTTTGTATTTACAGGATCTACGAAGTTTTTGCGTAGAATGTTCTTCTCACCAGCTTTTAAAGACTTACTCACAGGCCAGTTCTTTCTGCACCAATGTTGATCCCTAGCCCTACTGTCCCATTCTACAAGAAACATGCAAATTTGGTAAAACCATCTTGCTGACCAAGGAGCATGCATGTTATTTTTAAATCACCACATATCATCCAACCATGAGCAGAATAGCCTATTCGATTTAACACTGTTTCTAGGTTTTCATAGTTTTCTTACACAATTCTTAAATTGTGGGTGATCCACCTTTTTTATTATCATATTTGGATTCAGCACCCTAAAAACTATAGGAATAAGGTATTTTCAGTACAAAAGTTTTCTCATCGTTGGCCTGTGTATTCAGCCCATTTATTTCATAAGATTTGTTGTTTTTTTTATTATTGTACTGTTTAAGTAATTCTCTTTATTAACAGTTAGTAAATTGTATATACTCAACAATAAATGAACCACCAAAATTAATAAAGTTATATTGTTACGAATTTTTTCTAGATACCGTGTCTTTATTTAAGATTAGAAGGATAGGAGAATTTACCGACCTTGAAGAAAAGGGACAGGACCAGTTCATTTGGGTGGGGTCATTTGACCCATCTTTGATCTTTGGCTAAAAGCCGACAAACACAGAGAAGCCAAGCAAAACTACCTCCTTTACACATTTGGTTTACCTATGCTTGGCAAATGTGCAAAGGCACCTTTACCTTCGCTATACCTTCGACAATGGATTATAAATACTTCCAGATTGGGATAATCGTTTCGTTACAATTTCTCCAATAGATAAGGAGTCAAAAGGAATCAATCTCTGCTGACGCAGGATAAGAAACCACAATAGCATAATTCTACATATCATCTTTCCTATATTCGCTTATGATCTCTGGATCCGCTCATGGTGGCTGATATTATGTTACCTGCCTAATGATTAGTTTATTAGTCACGGCTACGATTTAACGCTCTATCTTCCTTTACAGACTCAACTTTCTTTCGAAAAAATACTTAACAGAATACTCCGATCATTTTCGAAAATTTTTTTTATGGTTTTCTTCTCTTGAGGCACTGATATTGGTGGAGGGAACTAGTCGGGCACGTGGTTCTTGTGGTCCATTTTACCAACCCCAGACGGCTACCATTAGGTCGCCGTCGCTTATTTACCAGAGCAGGAGTGTCAATATCCATTTCGCGGGAATGGGAATCCAAACCACAACGTTCCGAACTCGAGGAACCTCGCCCAAACATACTCGGCTGTCATGTCATCTCCCTTGAGGCAAGTTACACAGTGGAAGGAAAGCTTATTCCTGCAATTTTTTAATAAAAATCTGATTACATTGAATTACTTACACGCCACATTGATAGTATCAAGTTAGGTAACTTTTTCAGTTTTTCGGTATGCATTTATTTTTCGAATTTTTATTGTTTTTTATTTTCGTAAGAGCATCAATACTTCGCGGAGCTGGTCATGTTCCAAGAATGGATCCGGACGAAAGACCATCAAGAATCCTTTCAGAGCAAATATATGGTTCCGGGCGGGTTGGATGTCCGAGGATTCGTTTAGTTAACAAATAAGGGTTCCTGACCCAGGAAGTTATGTTTATGAAATAGGTTTATAGCCCCAGGAAGCAATGCCATTGCTTCCTGGCCAATGTGTACTAACTCAGCTTCTGCAGGTGCATTCACCTTAACCCCTTCCTCTTTTCTTATAACTATATATATGTTAGCTTTAGAATTTAGAAGTTAGTCTATCTGTCACTCAGTAGCCTCAATATGTATATATATATATATATATATCATGTAACTTATAAACTGTTTAATAAAGTTATTTTTAAAGCTTACATCCATCGACTTTGTTAACTGTTTGAACGACTGCTTGGCTGCTGACCCAAGATCTCTGTTTGGTAAAGCTATGCTAAAGCAGACTCAACGATTGGGTCATAAAACCGAATAACAAGAAGAAATGTTTCTCATAACAAAATATTATGTTGGGCTGAGATTCTCTTTTATTTATTTTGGGGATTATATACCTTTTAGATATTTCAGCACGCTAATCATCATGCTCTAACTCAATGAGCAACGTTTATACTAGGAGGTGATGAAGTTAGCACCCACGGTGTTTTATCTCCTAACAAGGTGAAGGGCCAGATACCCACTTTACCCCTATACCTTAATCCACAGAATAAATAAATTACCAGAACACGAACCTTGCTCGCCAAAGCTCAACATATAAACTTCTTATTAATTGTGACTAAGGTACTCCATTCACAATCAATATTATTGAAGGTGCTTCTCACATGTATCAATAATACTTTGTCAATGAAACGTCACGATCATGCTTTCTCCAAAGACCTATCCTGTCTTCTTTTTCCTGAAAATGAATGATTGATTGTGAATATGATATTATTCTAATTGCTTTGGCTATTGCGTTCAAGAATAAAAGAAAAATAAGATTAAATAAAGTGTGGGTCAAAATGTGGTAGAAGAAGCGTCCTAGTCATGAACATGGGGAACGATTCCCAGAACTAACTGAAGAATTTTAATCGATGTTTGGCATTACCAGAACATTAGACCACGTACACTCCACACCACAGCTTAATGACTGATGCAATATCATTCAATATTCTCCTAGAGCCTGCCTTACACCGTCAATATTATTTAACCTGGCACATATTTCACATCTATACATATCTATATGTATATCACCTATACACCTATATATATATCAATATTAATGTTGCAGTATATCCCTTAGACGGTCAATATATTGACGGAATCCGATATTGACTCAATAATATTGACACTCCTTCAATAATATTGAAACAGATGAAATTCAGAAAACTTCGAATACAGCCAATTTTATATTCGTCAATATGATTGTTAGTATACCCCTTAGACGGTCAATATATTGACGAAATTCGATATTGAATTAATATTATTGAACGTATGAAGGAAACTTAAGTAAATAAATAAAATTGCCTTGTTAAAACATTATTTACTTGTATAATATATTTCTTATTAATGTTTCGCCTACTCTTAATTTGAGTATTGACCTTTTTGAAGAAATGAAAGAGAAGGATAAAAGACCAATAGCGTGCTTTAATGAATTAATTTTTTTTAATTATTATTTTAATGATAGCTTCAAAATACATTTTGTATAATTCAATCAGGTATCTAAAACGTGAACTTATAAAGTTTAAGCTAAACCCCTCCCCCCTAATTACTTATGCTTAAATATCTTATAAAATTAAGGAATGAACTATGAGTTTTCATTAAGATAAAAGTTTTTCCTTGCTTCGTTAAAAATAATCTTTTTCTGTTAAAATTATTAGTTTCTGGATTTAATGTATTATTGATACCGCTTCATGCATAATCAGCTTCTAAAAGTATTTTTTGCTTTTTGCTAAATTCATTATTCAGACATTAACTAATTTTCTCGTTGATTTTTAAAGTTGTTTTTTTTTAACTTCAAGGAAAGAAATCCTCAATATAAAATGGATATTTGGAATAGAAAATATTTTTTCCACTCTCAAATTCTCCTTCGCCAACAACTTTATATTACATTTTTATTTTATAAATTGAAATGTCAACATAATTATGGGTGTTGTGCAAAAAAAAAATGGCTTACTAATTATCAATATAACTTTTTTGGAATGGTTAATACAACTAGAATAGATAGTAGCAGAGGGTTATCAATTTTTAGCCGGTTGATTTTTGAAATTTCTTGTTAAAATTAACTCGTATATTATTATATTTTTTGAGTGGATTTTTCTTTGAAAAAATGGCTGACACAAGTAGACATTGCTATTAATGTTCAAATCTTATTATCTCAACTTTGGCAAAAAATATCCTATACTTTCGTCTCTTATTTTAGATTGTTTTAGATCCGTAACTAACTGCTACAGTATTTTTTCTAAGATCGATAATTCAAAAACACTATTTTTGAGAATAATTTTATATAGACTTCTTAAAAAAAAATATATATATATATATATATATATATATATATATATATATATATATATATATATATATATATATATATATATTTAAATTTATTTTACTTTAGGAATTAATGATTGGTACAATTTGACCAGTTTTAATATAATAAACGTTTAAAAACAGAAGTATTATTTTATTAATTTTAAGGTATTATCTTATTTTAATCAGTTTTAATTTATAAAAAAAAAAATGATATTATGAATTGTTTTTATGATGATAATTATATTAAAAATTATTGAGACCTCTTATTATAATGCAAAAAGTGTTTTCATTGTATTAATTTATTAATAAATAAAAATTCTCAATCTATACTATTATATAAAGTTGAAGACTTTTATGTGTTTGAACGTGCTAATTTCAGGAACTGCTGGTCCGATTTGAAAAATTCTTTTTTCGTTAGATATCAGGCGTAAGGTGTCGTTGTCATTACAACTTCATACCCGTGGAAGCAAGTTGAACACAAACTTTTTAATAAGTGTGGAATTATTGTGGAAAAACATTATTTTGTTAATAAAATGGAAGGGTAAGGGAAAATGTGAAGTGTGACAACTCGAAACTTATTTAAGTGAAACTTTATTCTCTTTTATAAAAATATATCTTAAACCTCTTCCTTGAAAATGTCTGTAACAAATGAGACTGAAAAACATATTTTAATGGTTATTTTTTATTTTGGGGTCGATCCAAATTTAACACGGGCGATACCGCGGGACACCTGTAGTTGGATAATATAATTGTTAGGGTTTAATAAATTATTTGTCGCTTCTGTAATTTTGCTTTAATTGAAAACTAGTTTCGAATGTTATACATTCATCTTCAGTTCTAAAGACACACAAAAATTCAAAAATCAGCAATTCAAAATACAATTTGGTATTATTATACATATTAAATAAGATGAATATAAATCAGTATTATAAAACATTTATGAATTATGAATTTAATTAAGACAAGAAATCAAATACATGTTGGTACTCACCAAGGTTTAAGTAGATTATATCAAACAGAAATTTTGTACTGGTTCCTTCTCGCACTGAACTAGCAATGGAAGAAAGGTTTGTTGGTTTATTGGTAAACGGTTTAGGGATCGGGGTTTTTCTAGTAATTCCGGTGAGTAATTGTTATTTCTGTCATAGATGGGAATAAATTTAAGATTGGACTATTGGAGATATTTATTTGGTAATTTAAACAACTGATCTTTTAGAATATTGAATGACATTTTTGATTGCTTATTTTTGAATTTGTTTGTGTTTTTAGAACTGAAGATGAATGTATAACATTCGATACTAGTTTTCAATAAAAACAAAATTATAAAAGTTGCAAATGATTTATCAATCCCTGATTAGATTGATTCTCCTATACCATCCACATGATGTCCATTGAATTTTATTGTTGAATAAGAACGCTGGTTAATTTTATTTATTTATTGTTGAGTTGCCATAAAATACCCGTGAACTGCCAATGACCCAGTATGCGTCATTGGCAGTTCACGGGTATTTTACACTTTGCTGTGAAACTCTTTTAATTTTAAGAACTGTGCTCGCGTTTCCGAATCTTGCAGGATTTCATAAATAGTTCGGAACATGTTCACTTTCTTCCTTATGGACTTATAATGTTGGCAACCTATCAGGATATGGTTTACTGTCATTGGAGCACCTCATCTATTAATTTATTATTAATTATTTATTATCGATTTATTAATACACACTGGTTTAATTTTAAAATATTTAGTAAATAATACGATCAATATTTACTTTAGAAAAAGTAACATGGGTATACAAATACAAGGACAATTGGTAACGTTAACAACAACGAAATGACAGAAGCATTGAACTACTGCCTGGACTGTTAGGGCACAAAAGGGCCAACACAAAACCGCAGGAGCCACCGCCACCAACAGCACAAGTGGAGAAGTGGTTAGCAGATTGCGGAAGCATTAGTCACTTTACCTTCCTCTCCTTTAGTTTTTGAATTTAATTGACTCTCGCAAAACTACCATCCAACCTAATCGTCCAAGTCCGTGTTCGCCCATTTATGGTGGAACTTGGGCCAGATAGTCCGTACACAAAGTTGGCTTAGCATCAATCCAAAACTTTATGATAATCGGTTGGAACTTATGAAATGTATGTTCCTAAGGTATAAGGCAAATGAAGGGAAAACTAAATTTAACGACATTAAATATTTTAATTTTCCCCAACAGTATTATGAAATATTGTAATTTTGTCCAACTCTTTTGGATTTCGGCTTTTTACTTACCTGTTGCGAATGTTGACACTTGACCAAAATAATTGGATATTCGTTAAAGGATGCCATTGGGTAATCATTGAGGATGATTATCCCACAATTATTTATGTAAATAAACAAAATTTAAATATCTACCTTTTTTGAGTACTCAAAATTGGACAGTTCTCAGAAGAACTGTTTAGTGTTTACCATTATTCACTAATTATTCAATATAAATACCCATACTTAGAGGACTAGTGATATTATTGTATCATTAGGGTTTATAGTGGCTTTGGATAAAGAGCAACAACTTTCTTTATGAGACAATTTTTTATTTTATTAAAACTTATCTCATATACATATGAATTTACTTAATTAGGGAGTGATTCAGATTGATTATATTAATTTAACCATTAAATGTTTATAACAAAATATTTCTGACTTATCTGAGGGAATTGATTGAAGAACATCTAGAGGTTCTAGGGATGATCTTCTGTTGATCATCTCTAATCAGTATATCATCAGAATAAGGGTACATTCCAGCCAGCAGCCACTCTTCAGGCCAGTCTCTGTCCCATCAGCTAGTGTATAGTCCCTAGTCTAGAGTCCAAAAAAGTCAAAGTGTTCCCGCTTTTTTTCTTTTACATTTTATTTGTTTCACTGAATGGGGAGGGACCATTCTATTAGCAATTTAATGTTTTGGGTTTAGACTACATAGCCCAGACCCTTACCTCGGCGACCACGTCGACCAAGGGGAATTGAGTGCTTTGCCACTTCACATCCCAGGCCTGGATGGTGTGGCGATATCTCTGAAGAGAGGATTGGCACAGGTCTTAATCCCATCAAAGAATATGATGTGCCTCCGGCCGATGTCCCCGCTTTTCACTTGACCCGGGCTTATATCCTGTTTTTCGATTATATCCTCTTCCGCTGATAGGGGATAGATGATTTTTATGATTGGCTATGAAATTGTCAGGGTGGAGTTTCCATGTCTAACGTCGTTGTTATTGGCCAATACTCCCACTAAGGGAGGTGGTATCCTTGGTAGATTCAGGCTAAAGCTCCTCCCCCTGTGGCAGCTCCCCTAGGCATCCGAAAGTGTTTCCAAAAATCTCTTTAACTTAAAAAACCTCTTCTCGGATCCTTTACTAGTTTTTATAAACGCAGGTGTAGTACTTCTCAAAATTGATTCTTTCTTCCAAGAGAAGCTTAGACCCAGATGCTGTTATCTTGACAAAAACTGGCTAACTCCCTAGTGGTTCTCAAATCGGATTATCCTTTTATTTCTGAGGGATTCTCCAAAAGAGACTATTAGATTTGTTATGACATTTAAATAGACCTACATCAGTGTCACTGTGAAATGACTCCTGTCAACTCGTCAATTACGTCTGGATAGTTTCCGACTATAGAGTTGTGGTTTTTTTATTATCAGGTTGTCAAGCCGGATCCGCCTTCCTTCCGGATGCAGACTTATGTCTTTGCGTGTGACTTATTTCAATATAATTTAGCTAAATCATATTTATGGTTTATTTGATACATATTAATGTTTTAATACTATTTTGAGAACTTAAACCTTAGCTTTCCCATATAGTGAGCCAAAAAAAAACTTATTCCAGCCAAAATAAGTAATTGTGAAAAAGGTCACATGCAAAGTTGCTCCAGCCATCATTTCATTTGAATACCATTTTTCAGAGTGCTTGACGCAGTTTTAAAAAACAATATATCCCAAAATGAAAACGAAGTAAAAATTTTATTACTCAAGTTTATTGATTCAGAACCAATAAGTTTCTTCGAACAAAGAATAATAAATCTGGTTGGGCATTAAAAGAAATGAATTGAAGCAAATGGAAGTTATTTTGAAAAAAAAATAATATCGTTAAAAATTGTTCTTCAATTTTCTCATACTCTAGGAATTGGCATTTCGTATGTTCCAACTCAGTACCATGTCCTGCAAGAATAGATTATAGCTCAAACATGAAACCCAAACTAAGGACGATTTTTTTTTTTTTTTTTTTTTTTTTATGTAGAACTACGTTCCATGGACCCTTTTGGTGTCATTTTTTAATACTCATAGCTCCGCATCTATAAATGCTAGAAAGAAAAAATTGGTATCATTTATACAGAAAATTTGCCATTAGAGATTACAAAAAGAATTTTTGGATTTGAAGTCAAGGCGCAAGTAAAGTTGATCAATTTTGGGTGTTGAGCTGATGACGTCAGCTCTTCTCGTTCACTTAAACTAACGAACCTATTTCGATTTGATGATTTTGACGTTAGTTATTATTTACTCCCTTATTGCGCACACTTCAAATTCAACTTTCAATGAATAAAATTTATTTCAACAGTATCGTGAATTTTATTTCGCCCCAAAATAAGCACTGTCAGTAATTTTACAACTTTTAAACCCTGCGCATGTGTGGTAGACTTTGCGATTTTTTTTTTTTTCTTTTTTAGTTTTTCATACAATTAGAAACTTGCAATCGTTCAACTGGGAGCGATTTCGACAAATTGAATTCTCCGAAATTGGGTAAAATATATTAAAAGTTCAACTACCATTTGTATATATTGAGTTAATTCGATTAGAAAATTTAATTTTTCCTATTATGGATTCCATTGCAAAAGGTACGAGCTTTAAATTAATAATATCAATGCCAAGAAAGTTTCTCTATTTTCTTAAAATTGTTTAATAAAATCATCAGATGTTTTATTTAAAAAATCTGTAACTTTTGTGGGACCTCTGTGCACCACAATATTTAACTAATTATAGTTTCAGCATAGAATATAGTTTAGATATTTATCACTTTTATACCCTGGTTTATCCGGCTTTGGGAATCAAGAAATTGAATATATTTCAGTTGCAATATGTCTAGAAGCATTCTTATTAATCATTTAAAGGATAAGAATGCGATAATGAACATATATCATGATTGTAAAACTTGGGTTTTACTTAATTTACAAAATGTTCAGTGTGGTTCAGACGATTTTAAGAAAGAAATTCATCAAAATTTGAATTCCTTTTTCAAAATTTTAAAACTCAACTTGGTACGAAATGATTGTAATTAGACCTCCTTTCGGGGCCGAATATTCAAATTGATTGCTAGTAAATATAAAAATTTCAACGGAGATTCGCTAATTCACGACTGATCCTAGCAAACTTTGCTATGCAGCAGAACAAAAACTGAAGAATTCAGGAATGAGAGATGCTGCATTAATGTTGAAAAAAATATTATTATCACCAAAAAGAATTACTGCAATTAAAACAAAAATTAAGATAGAAGAAACCCAGTGAATATTCTCCTGGCGAATCTTTGGCTTTAATTACAAATTAAAACTTAACACTTTATCATATTTTATATTTAGCAAATATTAGAAGTTGCTAATAAAAATATTAGATCGTATTATACACATCTTTAAGTTCTACTACAAAATCAATTTATTTTTTAAACTTCTATAATGAAATAAGAAGACTTAATCAAAATTATTTTTAAAAGAAAGTCTGAAAAGAAATAAAGAAAAATAAAACAAGTGAAATTTTGGTTAAATAATGATTTTTTTTTTTAATAATAATAAATTATTTGTAAATATTTTGTAACTTCTTACATAAATGCCTTTATTGAATTTATTCCCGCTTGACCGCTAGGCAGCCCACTGTGTGACGTTCTGAAGATGTCATAGTTAACCAGCTTTCAAAACGGTGACTATTTGTTATATTCGTAATAAATATATATAAACGACTATCACAATATCGCATAGTTGAACGAATGTTTTTAGCATTTAATTATTATTTTTTTCGTTAATTTCTACCTCTATTGTTACTCCAGCATAAAATTAAAAAAAAAAAGTATAATTTTTATCAGTAATATAAATAAATATTAATTATTTTAAATGATTTTTTTTTTCAAGACAAATTCGGGAACTTATTATTTTATTGTAGGTATTTAAAATATTGTGAAAAACATTTTACAGTGCATATAAAAATATATAATCATTTATTTATTCTTGGTGTCTGCTCTATCGAGTAGTTTTAAACAAATTTCTCATGTCTTATTCATTTGTTTTAATTTCCACCTGTATAGTATATAGTTTATAAAACAAATATCGGTGTTATTTATAGTAGAATAAAAAATTAATTGTTTTTCCCATGGTCGTAATTCGTGAAATTATCACTTTATTCTAACCAAAAGTTTGTAAAAATAAAGAAAATTAAACGGAGTCTATTTCAATAATAATTATAAGAAGTCAGATAGGTAATTAGGCACGCAGAAAAAAAGATTTGGAATTAATCCCAGATACTTGGAAATATTTGGCAAAAAAAAAAGAGACAGAAGACGAGAGTCGAGTTCGAAGGATCTGAATTAACTGAATTCTTGCATATCTATCAGCAGGAGTAGCTCTCTAGAATGACGTAAGACTATACTTTAAGGTCCAACTTCAGTAGCAGTTCACCGTCTTGACTGAAAAACAGGCAGAAAGGGGCGGACTTGTAAAGCAGTACACCGTCCTAGGATTCCACCTAGCGCTCAACTTCTACAGCAGTAGAATTTTTTATTTTTCATATTTAATTAGAGATTTCTGGGCATCCCCTGATTTTATTGAGAATATATTTTTTTTGTAATCGTCCACGGTTGTTGACGTAAATTTCCTTTATGGTCCAATTCATTCACATTTGCAGTTCAGCTTTTTCTATTCACGTCCTTTTGTCGAGCAGTGTCTGCGCCCTTGAATGGGCGAATGAAAGAGCTTCCAAACACGACGGCGTTGTCAGGATCCTTCGATTACTATCCCCATTCATAAGTTACGTTTGGGCATCGCCCATGATTCTTTTGTTTAACAAAAGCTCGGTCTGACCATTAATTCTATTTCAATCGACAATTCTTTTACGGTGAGGACCATTTGAAACGCCGTTTTACCTTCATTTTTTAATTGATTTTACTTTGTTCGTATTTAAATATTTCAGTTATTCACATAGCACCCAGCATTCAATAGGAAATAATTTCTGGGAATGAATTACGGTTTAGATAGTAATTTCTGCTTGTTAATAATCCTTCCTCAAACCGTAAATGGACTTAAGAGAAAAAGAACTAATAAAAAAAAAAAATAATATTAGTAAACTTCAATAAATTCTAAATAATAAAAAAATATCTGATGTGGACAACACATTACTTCCTTGCACGCCTATTAAACTATAAATCGGTGGCTCAAAAAGTGATCCTCAATTTGCTTACTAGTTTCCAAAGATTGCATTAAAAACGACACTCGACGTCGCGACATCCATCTATTGACACACACACACACAGACAAATTCTTGTTTCTGGAGGTCTCATTCCGTTATTATATGTCGTTTTCCTTCAGTAGGTAACTGGTTTCCAAGAGATTTCTTCGTGTTCGGTGACAACATTAAAACTGTCAATATCACGAGATAAAGCATTGGAAATCGACAGTTTCGACAAATTTTAAGCGGAAAAACCCACTTAACTAATATCTTATTCTCCTGCTGCAGACATGTTGATCACACAAATGGGAAGGAAAACCAGTATTTTACAATCAATTTTAACACTTAAAACAAGTAATAAAAATGTTTAATTGGATTGGAAACCAAATTGCGTTTGTAACCTTTATTACCGAAACATATGATTTATGTATTTAATTTAAATATAATTTTTGATGTAAGCTTATTATGACTTTCAAGTAAAGTATCTTTTTCGGCGACCAATTTTAACTAAAGTCTAGTAAATACATTCATATCGATATAAAAGTCCTATTTACCAAATTTGAGATGTTTTACATTATATCAATCAATGTAAAATCAATTATGACCTTCAAGTAAAGTACCACTTCCGGTGATCAAGCATTGACCAAAAAGGGAGGTTTACAACTAGATTTTACAACAATTCTAAATACAAAATTTCAGCTTTCTACCGCAAACCGTTTTTGAGTGATGCGAACGTACGAGCGTACGTACAGACGCCACGACGAAACTAGTCAAAATAGATTCAGGGATGGTCAAAATGGATATTTCCGTCGAAATCTGAAAACAGAAAATTTTCGCGATTAAAATGCTTACTTTACTTCTTACAAGGAAGTAAAAAGAAGAGAAGGAATGAACAGTACAAAGAATGTATATACAGTATCAAATAAAAACCAGAAAACCTCAGGGTCCGATTCTACACCTAAATTGTGATTAAAAAAAGCTCCTATTAACCATTATCCGATTTATAATGGTCTTCCAAAAATGATCTTTCACGAAATCTGATGATAGCATTAGATAGGTATAAAAAAAAAAAAAATGAGTAGAAAAAAGGAAGAACTTAATTACACTAAATGTTCAAATAGTCCTCCCTCTTCTCTGATGCACAAGGCGGACCTCCTTCCTACGAAATCTACCGCACAACGCAGCTCGCTGCTCGATACAGCAAATTTATTGGATGCGTTCCATCAGAAAAATAATCTCCTATCATCAGATTTCGTGAAAGATTATTTTTGGAAGTGACCGTTGAATATCGGATGATGGTAAATAGGAACTTTTTGTCACAATTGAGCCTCTGAAGTTTCCTGGTTTTTATCTGGTATATCCTATCAGCAAATTAGGCCTGTAGATAGAAAAAGTCGATTTGCTATTCTTGTAGAACTGGGTGGACATGAGACGATTGAATAGGCGGAATTAAAAAGTGGGAAGGGTATTAGAGCGACGGATTGCGGAAGGAATGGTATTCCAGAAGGAAAAGGAAGGGATTAGAAATACTGTAGAAAGCTGCATTAAAGCGGTCTTACCTATAGTATATAAATCTTATGGATGAGAATGGGTATTGCAGGAGAGCAATACATGATTTGAACTGAAGGAGATCAGGGATGTATGATGGACGATTGGAGAACTTGGTAGAGAAAAGGTGCCAGAAAATAGTTGCCAAGGTAGGAAGAGCAATTAGTGTTAACCATTAGTTTTACCCTCTATTATTCGCATGCAGTACAACGACGAAAACATTTTAGAAATAATTACCAATGTTAAGTTTATTCAGACTCTTTATAGAAGACCTTAGGAAGATGAGGATAGATTTAAAGCAGAATGAAGATAAATACACCCTCCTGGACAAAAAAGACAGTATTACTGTTAAGGATGTTCATTTAGATGGGCAGTCAAATCATGATGGCCTATAATTTTCTAATATTAAAATAGTAAAGTGTTCTAACATTCTGTGTCAGTGTAAATCCTCATCCTCATATATTTTATTTTCCAGATATATAGAACTCCTTCAAGATTGAACAAAAGTGGTAATAGTCAGCATCCTGGGTTAAGACCTTTGGTAATGAATAAACTATTTGAGAGAGAAAATTTTGGATTAGCGCTGTTGTAAAAACTGTTTTGGCTTGTATTATGAGTTAATAAGTATCTCCTACGTTGCTTAGAGCTTCCCATAACTTAATCACAGGAATAGTGTATTTTTTGCAAAACATTGAAAATGAAATGTTCCTATTACAAGCATTTTTACTTTATTGTACCTTATCTTTGTATATATTTACTTTTGTGAATAAAAACTTATTAGTAAGGGAATAACTCCTTTTTGTGTTTTCCATTTAGTTTGATGCATTATCGACTATTTCTTTTTCTAGGAGGACAAGGTGCTGTACCTGAAGGACCTATGAATGCAGGAGAACTCCTCGCCTTGCTGTTCTCAGGGATCAGGCAAGGTGAACAGTCGAGCAGGATGAGAGGTACCCTCAGGTTTGGAATCGCCAGGCGGTAAATGTCATCTCGACGCAACTATAGTCACCCCATCATGGACCTGCCTTCGACTAACTTATTCCAAATGTCAAAATAAGCAATGAAATAAATATTGAAAATATATACTGAGAAGTCATTTTCACACTTAATAAATATAAGGTCTATCTCGCCTTCTTATGATACCTTAAATGTTATTTTTTAATAAATAAATACAATGTTTATTAAATAACGTGGCTTTTATTTAGACTTATTTACTTTTATAATTAGTATCAGAACGTAGAGCTATTCTGAAGTTGGATATTTAATATAAATTATATGTGTTGAAAGTATTTTGTTTTGGTCAATTCCTCAATTCCTTCTAGCTACTGAAAACTCTCTCTTAAAGCACATAAAAATGAAAATATGTATATTATATATTTTTGAATTCTATTTTAATACACCGTATTATACCTGTATATTAATAGATAACATCATAATCATAGAAGTTGTTCCCAATCTAGAGATGTCAGCAATGAACATAAAACAGTTGGTAATATGACACTCGAGGAATTTGGAAAAACCCTTTCATTTGTTGACTAACCACTATCCTTCACGTTCTGAGACAGCTAAATACACTAACAGACCTTGCAGAATAAAAACGATTTATGTTGCTAAAACAAAAAAATAATAAGTGAGATGATAGTCGAGGTCAGTCAAATGTAAATAAATTAGGAACAGAATTATTGTTAGAATCGTTGATTCAATCCACCTTTTGGGGTTTCCTCTTGGCTAGCATAGATGAACTCATAAAAAAAAAAAAAGACACTGATATTTCAGTGGCACAGGCAAGTTCTGTTTCTTTGACCTAGTAGGATAGTAAACAGCTAAGCAGGTACAGTTGGTAAGCTAAGCGCAGTAGTCTGCACATGTATTTTTTTTTTTTTTTTCAAGAGGATTATCTACATTGAGTTAATTCAAATTGAATTCACCTGCCCTTTAATGGGTGAACTGTAACCAAATACTGTTTCAAATGAAACCTACCATCCAAAACAACTCTGATCCGGCAGAATATTCAAGAACTTGATGGAATTGAGTTTTTATACAATTCTGAATAAAAACCTCTCATGTGCTTGTATCTATTTTTGGTGATTAATGAATTTCTCAATTCTTAAGAGGCAGACATAGCCAGTGTTCAAGAAATCTTTCTCTCCAAGCCCATGAAATCACGTAATGAATATATATTTTTAGTGTCATTAATTTTTACTTTTAGTTATCTATATATGAAACACATAGTAAGGGAAAGTATTCCGATCATGAAAAATCGTTTTTAGGTTCCCTGAGTCCAAATAACAAGTCTCTCAAAATGGTCTGTGTGTTTGTGTGCTTGTAAACAGCCTAGCTTAAAAACGAAAAGTTGTGAAAAACTTAAATTGCGTATTTAAGATAGGTGCATCCATGTGATTTCACAGCAATTTTTTCGCTAAAATCAACTTACCGGAAGTGCTACTTTATATCATTGATTTTACACTTGTTTACAATTTTCTCAAAAATAGCTAAAACGATTTTGATGAAACTTGCTTAAAGTCTTCTACTTGAAGTTCTTTAACTTTTTGTATATATAGTATATCACCGAAAAAAATTTTAATAAAAGAAAATTTTATTTTCGTATAACTCAAAAAGTATGCACTTTATGGTAAATAATATATTAAATCATATGAAAGATAATAAAATTCCCTACAAAACAAAAAACAAATCCTCGAAATCGGACCAGTATATGCAAAGATACAGTGTATTGGACTCAACGATTTACATGAAACTGAAATTATGTATTTAAGGAGGTACATGCTTGAAATGTTATAGCAACATTTGGCTAAAATTGACAAACCGGAAGTGGGACTTCATATCATTGATTTTAAATTTGTTTACAAATTTCTCAAAAACAGCTTTAACGATGTTGATGAAATTTCTTATACAAATGTAAAATTAAATAGTCTTTAATATAAGTTAGGCCTTATCCTCATTGAAATAGTCTGACAGGTCGAAGTATCAAGATGGCTTCCTTTAATTTTATTTATTTTAAATAATGAACCTTCTCTCATTGTTAGTAGTAATGAAAAATGAATAGATATAAACTATGAAAGAATTTTATATTTAACTAACGGAGAAAAAATTATTAAAAATATTTTCTCAAAAGAAAAACGAATTTCCAGAAATAAGAGTAATATATAATATACCGTTGGAAAGCTAAAGATTTGAGAAAAATAATATTTAACATATAAAGCTATTAAGTGTAATGGAGAATGACGAAAAATCCATAAACATCAGTGATTGTTGTAAATAATAATTTATACTTTTATATCATTTAATAGAAGCTAAATATTTCCATGGAACCATTAAAAATTTATTTCAAATAAGTGGGTAAGTGAAAGTTGTATAATACTGGCACAAGATTTATAACCTTCCTACCCAATTGATTCCTGATAATCCTTTGAGGCATCTCAACAGATGGCTTAAGTACCTTCTAACAGAGAACTGTCTTTGGGGTTCCAATAAGTAGAAGTTTCTCTACAGGTGACTGTCATCATATGCCATATTAATCAACCACAGTTTTCCCTGTATTTTTATACATTAGTAAACTACTATAAATGAAATTTTACCAATTTCTACTTTTAATAAAATTATAGTCAATAATAAGAAAAAAACTTGTTTTTGTTCGGTCTCTAAATTAAACCATTTTATAAAGAAAAGATTGATATAAAGGATACTAATGTAACAATCACACCACTTGCCTTCTATTTTCAATGAATCTGCTCAATTCCTTTCAACATTTTACTACAGATTTGTGCTTTTATGTTGTGTAAATTTTAGTTAATTCATTGTGTTACACTTATATTATTGTCTCAAGCTATCCCATAACTCTCATTATTATTAATAAAATGTTAGAATTTAATTTAAAAATGATGTGTTGTACTAAGAATTGAAACCTAGAAAAGCACCTCCCAAAAACAACTGTAAATTCAATTTTTCAGGCTCAATAAATTTCTCATGAATGAAAGAATTAAGTTTATGATTAAAACTAATTATAAAAGCTTACAAATATTTCAAACTAAATGTTACTATTAACAGTTGCATTACCTCTTATCATAAAAAAGTTTGAAATATTCATATTGAGAATAGTTTATCTACCACCAAGGAATACATCACTGGATTGAATAATAAATTCTTTTAGGGGTGTCATAATTCGCTCATATAAAATAGTAGGAGTTACACAAAAGCACCAGACAATATTTACATAGTAGATCAAATCATCATGATTGTAGGAATCATTATTTCCTTTACTTTAATGTTAAAACAGACTGTAGTTTCAGTATTTTTTTATTATTATTATTTTTTCCTTATTCTTATCAAGTATGTATATAGTTGTACAGAATCTGTAAATGCGTGTTGGTTTGTAAATAATTTACAAAAATCAATAATAAAATTTTAAAAATAGGAGGTAGGAATGAATATTAAAAATTGAATAACAAAATTATGAAATAAAATAGGATATTTTCAAAAAAAAAAAAAACCAACCATAGTTATTAAGATTAAAACATTAACGCATATTTATAATTTATTTCTTAAAATTTTATTTATATTACAATTAAAATAGGTCTAATTTGTGCACATGAATGACCATGACCATGTTGCATTAACAGTATACTTCGTGTAGGTATTTATAAAATCCCAAAACTATATTAAGTATTAAAATACTCTAAAATTACAAAATATCACAGATACTTTCAGGAAATGACATTATATGTACAGAAAAATACTTTCATTATTCTAAAAATTATATACAATATGTTCATAATAATATACATTAATTCTGCGGTGTTTGGATAAAGGAGGTTGTCATTTTTTTTGCGGCAATGGGATTAAATTGTATTTTGTTCTTTTCAATGAACTTCACCTTAAAAATAAAAAGGTCATTAGATACTGAAACAGTGTCCATATGGAATGTGAATACAGTGCCATTGATTTATTTATTTTTTCCCAAAGATAAAGTTCATTAAAAAGAAAAAATGTAACTTAAGCCCATTGTCGCAAAAAAAAATGACTTAATCTCCTTTGCCCAAATACTAATTATTTAAAATTTTCATAGTTTTGTTAAAATTATATTTTCGGAGTCAGCAAAGTTAATACTGCCTGATTTTTCCAGTACACTGAAACGTTTTCCTTCTGGCGGCCATTGAGCATTTTCGAAATCAGCTTCTAATTTTACGTAAGTTTGTTGTGATGTGTCAATACCACACTTCATCTTTTTAAATAATATCCTATTTACAATAAAATCTTCTAAGAATAAACAAACTAAAAAGTTAACCAACCCCAAACCAAGAACAATAACTGAAAATTCATATGATGGTGGAAACCGTAACTGTAATAATTTGATCATCCAATTTGCAGGGTACATTGTTATGTATGCACAAACAACTGTCATTATAATAATTGATGCAAAAAATATTTTGTTTTTATAGATAGGTTCTCGGTAGGGAGGACCTTGCGAAAATGCAACAGCCATTGTGATGTACTGAAACTGAGAAACTGTAAAAATTGAATAGTTCTCAAACGAATTATACTGTTTTCTGTATTTAAAATGGAATGGCTTAAACCAAGGAAACTGCTGAACGAAATAAAATGATAAAGTTTGAATGATAAGTATTGTGATAGCTTGTAGTATTAGCGACGTTATGGGTATAAAATTCAACATGCTCGACAAAGGTGTTTCAGAAACTATCGGACCTTTGTATGCTTTACTCTGACCGAAAAAGAATGCAAAATTCACCACAAGAAAAACATCAATAAAAAGGAACTGAAAGTCTGTAATATTACTGTCAATTCTGTATAAAAATAAGGTTGAGAAAAACTCTGTGAAGCTATACAAGACCATAAATTTAAAAACACCAAAAGAAGTTACTAATGCTGCTCTTCCTTCCCTGATCACTTTTGGAACACAAGAAATGTTGGCGTTCTGAGATGTAAAAGGAGAAGCAACTGATGCTTCTGCTTCAGACAGCGATATCCCAACATGGGCAGCTTTCAGAGCTCCACAATCATTTGCTCCGTCTCCACACATTGCTTTAATAAAAGGGAAAGGAAAGTATTAAGTTGATTATAAATCTTATAAGAACTAAATAATTAATTCATTTTATTACACAATATAATTTTAGAACAAAAAGTTTTTACTTTTTCATTAGATTCATTATATTTAAATTAAATATACTGATCATTTACAATCAAATTGATTAATCAGTTGACATCTGCATGATGGTATAGAAGGATCTATCTAATTAGGGATTGATAAATTATTTGCCATTTCTATAATTCAGTTTTTATTGAAAACTAGTTTCGAATGTTATACATTCATCTTCAGTTCTAAAAACATCTTATTCAGTTATTTTTGAATTTTTGTGTGTTTTTAGAATTGAAGATGAATGTATAACATTCAAAACTAATTTTCAATAAAAACTAAATTATAGAAGTGGCAAATAATTTATCAATCCCTAAATTTGATTAAAATAATGCATGGTTTGTTAAAAATCTCAGAAGATAAAAGGAGTTTTATGTTTTATAACACTATACAGGAGTCCAATGTCAACAACCAATAATTTTAAGCTGTAAATATAAGATAACTTATGTCAGAAAATAATGCAAGGACACTGAAAGTACCAGTCAAAGAGGAAATTGTGGGCATCAAGAGCAAAGCAGTTATAAGTGCTAAGGATTCCTCACTTAAATCAGTTAATATTTATTTTGTGACCTTCCTACAAAATAAATCTCAACACAACCACTCTAGTTAGCGGAGTCTAGAATCCTCAAGATAGGCATCTGTGGTTAGGAAAAGAACAGGCAGACACACTAGCTCTGTCAGTTCTCCCATTAGTACCAGTAATAGTACCTTATATAAAAATTTAACGTTTCCATGCTCACATCGGCAATTTAAATCTAAAAGTGTAAGAAATAATTTAATATCTAAAATAATTTAAAATCTAATATCAAGGCTCCATAATTTTTATTAATTAAGAAATCATTACAGAATCTTAATGCTTTGGTCTATGAAAATAATGAATTTTTTAAAGCCATAATTCACCATTTGGCTGCATGGTTTGTGTAAAGATGGTGGATCAATTTTGGTCATTAAGATGTTTACAATAGAAAAATAATGCCAGAATTTCACGACTAATTTACCAAGAGAATAATCTGTTGAAAACCTAATTCATATAGATACTTTGCCATATGGATTCTTTTATATTTACCAACAAAATATCCCATCTTCTGCAGTTCAAGAACGAGTTGCTGCTTTTGGTCACTGGTCATTCGAGCGAAAACGGCACCTTGTATAACCAATCGAGGAAGTAGTTCAGGTAACTTATCTCTGATGACAGCCCATGTTTTTCCAGTCGTTGCCAATCTCATCTTTCCTGTTTGTATTCCATCTTCTATAGCACCATTCATATATCTATAGCTCTGAAATTTTCGATTCTATGAGTCTAAATAATTTTGTATTTATTGATGAAACTTATATTAACAGAAATCTTTAAAATTCTTGTTTAAAGAATAATTAATCAATTATTGAGCAGTCAATCAAAAAAATTTATTTTTATCTCGTAAAACAAAATTTAATGTAGGGCAAGGAATACAAAAATTGCTTGTATAAAATGTCTATTTGCAATAGCCAAATTTGAGGAGTAGTATAAATTATAATGAAAAAAAATTAGTACCGAGAAATATAACCATGGTGGTAAACCATCTTGAAATGGAGGAAATGGCATTCCAATGTCATAGGGACTCCAAGCCGTGGTGGAGGCAGCCTATCTAGAGGTTGAAGACCCCAAAATCAAGCTTCCGTTCCTCCAGGTTGGGGGTTAGATCGATGGGGTAGCACCCTATCATCAAGAAAACAACACAAAACGCTTTCAGACCAAAAATAAATAAGCCGGATGGATCTACAAGGTTATGACTAAAATGCAGGAATTTGACTTTATGTATAGGAACATGGAACGTACAAGGTTTAAATAAAAAGAAAAGGGAAGTAGAGGAGGAAGTGAAGAAGCAAAATTTGGACATTATGATTCTGACCGAGATAAAGGTTAAAGGTAAATATAGTGTAGGATATGGGGAGTATATACAATTCGTCAGTGGAGTGGAGAAACATGTAAGGGCAAGAGCTGGAGTTTCAGTCTTCATTAAGAAGAGTTTGAAAATAACTTAAAGGACTTTGAATGTATTAACGAAAGAATAATTAAATTGGATATGCAGTTATTTGGAAAAGAGGTAATTATATTGAGACTATAAGCACCAATGGATGATGCCTGCACAGTTGAAAAAGATAAATTCTACGAAGAATTGGAAGAGATCATAGAAAACATCCCTAACCACAAAGTATTATTCTGCACAGGGGAACTAAACGCTAGAGTTGGTAAAGAAATGCCGAGTGATGTAGTGAAAAGCACGGTCAAGATGTAATGAATAATAATGAAATTCGATTGAGAAGCTTATGTGTAAGTGCTAATTTGAGAATCAAGAAGGGAGCAGAAGTATGAATGTCTATTCATAAATATATTCAGCCATTACTGTAAATGATGTTAGAGCCATAAGAGACCTAGAATGTGACACAGATCATTACATGGTTAGGGGTCTTCCAAAAGCTTTTCCAACAATTAAAGGCAAACCAGCAACTGCTGGGGAAACCAAATCAAATCGGGTAGAATATGAACTAGACAGTCTGCTACAAGAATCAGTAAAAAATCTCTATCAAAATAGGCTGAAAAGAAAACTGATTGAGGAAGAGGATGACAAATATGAAGCTATGAAAAGATGTATCCATCAAACAGCTTCAGAAGCCATTGGTAGAAAGTCAGATAGAAAAAGGAATGACAAATATTGGTAAATATTGTAATAATGACAAATATTGTAATATTAAACGCTGTGGAAAAGAAGATAGACTTTTATATGAAATGGCTCTCAAACAAAAACGAGCAAACCTTTACAAAATCTAAAAATGCTAACAGAAAAATTAAAAAGATGAGAAAACAGGCAATCAGTAGATTTTGGGAAAAAATGGTAACTAATCGATAGATGCCAGGTGGGTCAAAAAAGTAGTTTAGCATGAAAAAGATTAAAGGCAATAAAAAAACCCAAGATGAAGTGTATTGGACCATGATATCATGAATGAAGATATCTGGGATCAGTATTTTTCAAGCCTACTAAAGGAAGAGACTGGCATATTTCACTCAACCAACAACAAGAATAATAGAAAATGGGGAACTTGAGAGCTTCCTACCAATATCAGTTGAAGAATGAACGCTCGCTCTCAGAGGAATGAAAAACCACAAATCTGCTGGTCCAGGTGATATCTAAATTGAGCTAATAAAAAATGGACCGGAAAAACTTACCCAATCTTTTTCAAGACAAATGAATTATTGCATAAGCAAAGGCAAAGTACCGGAAGACTGGAAAATTGGCCACATTACTCCGATCTATGAAAGGCAGTTCAAAAAAGTTCGTTCAAACTATTGTGGAATAACAGTGACCGGCAGTATGAATAGGTTATTTGGCAGAATCATTAAACGGAGACTGAAAGAAGAATGTGCGCACATAATTCCAGAAGAACAAGCTGGGTTCAGAACAGGATGGTCCTGCAGTGGCAACTCCTGGAGAAGGCAATGGCACACAATGGTACAACTAATATTTGTGGACTTACAAAAAGCTTATGATACTGTGCCATTATAGAAGTTGTGGGAAACGCTGGACGATTTCAATATAAGTCCCTACCTTACAACAGCAATAAAAAGCTTTATGATGGTGCAAAAGCCTGTGTTAAAATCGGAGCCTCTGTTAGTAATAGTTTCCCCGTAGCCAAAGGCCTGAAACAGAGATGTTCACTGTCTCCGCCTCTCTTTATCATTTATGTGGAACGGGCCCTAAGAGAATGGAAGAAGAAATGTAGAGGTATTGGCTTAAAGATAGGGAATGATTTTATCTCCAGTAGTTTTTAATCTCTAGTTTGCTGAAGACCAGGTGCTCGTCGCTTCAGAAGCAGAGAATGGAGAGTATATGATGAGAAAAATTCTCCAGGAATACTCCTTATGGATGCTAGAAGTAAGCAAAGAAAAAAACAGTATATATGAACTTTAATAGTCAAGATGAATACCTACATTTTGACGCATGGATTATGAAACCTGAAGAGCAGTTTAAATATCTAGGAAGCTGGATAAATGCTGTAGGAACAACAGACATGGACATCGAAAGGAGCATAAGCAACCGGAAGATCATTATTAGAATCTTAAATTCGGTACTTAAACAGTGTCCTTAAAAACAAAAAAGATTATATACAAATCATTCCTGGAAAATGTTACTCTCTACGCAGCGGAAGCCTGGACAATTAAAAAGAGTCGACCACGAAGACTTATAGCCCTAGAAATGGATTACTGGAGGCGATCATGTGGTATCCCATGGCTTCAAAAGTTCCAAATAGTGAAATAAGACGGCAAGTGCAACAAGTGGAGAACATCCTCCATACCATTGAAACAATGAGGCTGAAATTGTATGGGCATGTGATGAGGATGGAAGAGGGGCGATGGCCTAAAAGAATTTTGGAATGGAGACCAGAGAGGAAACGGAAGAGGGGTCGCCCGAGGAAAAGCTGGTTTGAGGGAGTCAAGAAAGGAATGGTGAACAGGAGAATGCGTGAAGGATACTGGCAAGACAGAGGAAGATAAAAAATAAACTTATATTTGGTGACGTTTTATGACCGAAGTTGTAAAAGTCGTTTAAAAAAAAAAAAAAAAAATGGCCAGTTTTCCAAGGCATTAAGGCGTTTCATTTTTTTTTTTCACCCATAAAAACTCTAACTAAACATAATTTATCAAGTTTTGCCAAGGCAACTACTGACTAGCGATTAAAAACAAAAATTATTTTTTCAATTATTTTCCACATATATATTCCACTTTTATTACCCAATAAATATTGTAAAATGTGAATCTCAGGCAAGCAATGATTTTTCCCGGTGATTACTTCAGCATAATAACCGAAATATTTTGCACTAGCCTCAATACCGCTCCTACTTGAATAATGAGTCTTGGAACGACGTACGACATATCTGGAAGACTCATTATTCAAGTAGGAGGGGTTTTGGGACAAGTGCAAAATAATTCGGTTATTATACTGATGTAATAACCGAAAAAAATCAAAGTACTTATAATTTGCGAAAATTTCATAAATTTAGCCGATAAGTATTTATTTTTCTTATTAATCAATTAATTAATTGATAATTTCGATCAGTAAATGGTTAATAAAGTAAACTAGTATACCCGAGCGAGAACACTCGCATTAGATATCAATCCTTCTAATTCCTAATACATTAGAAGTATAAGCGATATTAGGGAAACATATTTATTCGTGTAAACAATATAATATTACCATTTTCTATGTGTAATATTCATATTTAACAGTGCCCTTTTATGGTTGGACATGGGAAGCAATATATAATTTCCCACTCATTAAAATTTTTTGTAAACAGACTCAAATTGATATAAAGTGCCATGACGACGGCACGTACGCAAGATGGCATAAGGCCCGTGCAGACCTATACCGTGCGTTATCTCGAAAAAGATAGGTTTTTGAGCATTAAAACGATGGACCAATACGTTCCCAAGGAACGAAAATTATCTTGATACTCGCGTCAAAATCTTTAAAACCCAACTAATCACGTCTCGATCAGCAGTCGTCAAAGCTTTGAAATCTTCCAGTTTTTCACCACTTTTATTTAAGCACTAGTAAAAATTTAAGAAACAAAATTGGAATTCGTCATATCTCCATGGAATTTTTCCTTTCTTTTGATTCCTCGTTCATCAAAATACATCGCTCCTGAGAGCCGGAAAAGGGATCTATAGTACCGTAAAAATATATAGTAGTGAAGTGATTGATAGTGATAATATGTATAATCAGACCAAATAATACTATTCACATGCATTGTAAAAACAGACTATCTATCCTCTGTACACGTTACCAACAGAACAGAGTGAAAATACATTACTAATAATTAATGGTTAATATAATTAATAGGTAATTAACGATCTTAAGATTGTTGTTTCCTCTTCTGTGTTTTTTTAAAAAATATCTTTTATAATTCAGAAGATTAATTTTTGTTACATCAGTAATCGATATTATTCAACAAAACAAAACTATATAAAAACTTACAGTTAAAGATCGTACTTGAGAAAATAATATAAAATATCGATAACAATTGTTTTATACAATTTTTATTAATGCTGATGTTTGTAGATAAAATATATTTAAAAAACTTAAATATTAACTAATTTCATTTTGCACTGTAGGAACTCCGCGTAAAACTGACTTCCGTGATAGTTCCAATTCTTTCAAGTAGAATATTGTTTGATGAATCATAGAAAAGTTAATCTTCATCAAGTTATTAAAATATCAAAATAAGGTACTGTGATTACTTTTTTCACTGTTGCGATTTGAAGTATAGATGTGGTGACGGGGTCTGCTTTGCTTATAATATTTCTAGAGCTTTAGTCTCATACACTTTATTGACCTTGACTAACCCAATATCAGGTTATAAAAGTTTTAAATGTATTGTAACATTAATAGTATGCTACTAATTTGTTAGCTTTGGTTTTTCGTTTTTTTTTTTTTAGTTAATGCAGTCATAAGTTTACTAACTTTATGTAGAAGCCTTATTTAAATTGATTCAATTAACTGAGCTAGTTTCTTCATGACTAGTGATTGAAAAGTTGCTGAAACTTTTTTAAAAAAGAAGTTTCGAATATTTAAAATAGTTTTTACAAGCAATGTAAGTATATACGATGAAATTTCCTTCCTAATGTTTAAAAAGATTCTTATTGATTTCATTAACAGAGCTAATTTAGGACTTGTTCACTTATGGTACATTAATAGTAATTTATAAATTTGTTATTCTCAATGTCGATTTGATAGTGACTTAATTCTATTTAATTCAGAAGGCCGATGTAATTGTTCTACCTAATTATAAATAACTTTGCTTAAATACTGAAATAATTATATTTTAATTTTTTAATATTGTTGAAGTCTTTGAAATAGAGTTGGGTAAATATCTCTTACTAGTTCTTTATCATCTATTGATTTTGGTCAGGCTTGGGGATTTTAATGTTGTGGCTTATTCATTCACACAGTGGGCCCTTGTTAGGACATTGCTGGTCGGATATAATGTGGGTTTAATAATTTTTGTCCCCGTTTTTCTACTTTGTCAGAAAGTAAATAAGGAATACATAAATTAAATAATCGCATAGTATATGTATATTTTATCAATTTTTTTTATCCTGATATGGCTTGTACTTTTCTGCCCTCACTCTGGTGCAGGTACTTCTATGACATGACTTGTTTCACTGTATAACTAGATTTCACTGTACCATGTAAGATCATTCTTTAATTCTATGTAGTATATGATTCTTGAATTACAACATATTCTTCAAATCAATGCAATTTTTGTTAATTCTTAAATTTTTTGGTTTAAGCCGTAGACTTATGTCATCTTCGAAATGTTTAAAACAAATCCTGTTAAATCTATGTTGAAACTGATCCTTTCCCTATGCTTTACTTATTTCTTTAACAGGTTTAGTGGGGTTTCAGCCTTTTTTTTATATATCTAAATGCCACAAAATTACATAAATTTAAAGACTCACTATATCTCGGTTTTAAACAAAATTCGACTGATACCCATGCATAGTTCAAATTAGATACAAAATTTAATAAAGTTAAATTTTTAAAAGCCCATCATCTCTTGTCAAAATTGTAGCAGCACATCTTTCACAATTTTTCCTCAGTACTCCTGATTTTAAAGAGCTTTTTAATTTTTTTTTCTTTTATTTTACTGATGAATTATTGAAAGATTCTAAATTCTAATGACAAACAATAGACATTAGTGACTAAAGGGTTTTGTTCCTATAAACAAACAAGCAAGGCAACTCTGCCATTTAATAAATTTTGCTAAAATTGTTTAGACCTTTCATTAAACTATATTTGAAACAGTTATCCAAGACATAGGAAATAAGAAGGATTTTATAAACACAGTTGTTTCTTGGAATCAGAAGGGATAAAACTCACAGCCTTTGTTTACATTTCATTGGTTAGTAGCACAAGTGGTAAAAAGTATTAGATAAGGAATATAAATAGCTAGCAACTGTTTCTCTTAGCATTTCTAATTGTTATCTTCTTAGTATATTTTAAAATTGTGACAAAGTATCTTTGTCTAATTTTGGAAATATACTGATAAAGTTTTCTTTGTTTTTGTTATTTTAACTTACCCGTTATTTCTTAGGCTATACACATTTATTGGTAAGTGAATAAACATTTATACTATTATACTTATAGTGAAACCACAATCTTCTTTTAACAATGTTCTAGTAACGCATCAATTCTTTTTACAACTTCACCAACGTTTTGGAGTATTCCTCTGTCTTCAAGAAATATTTTCTTTCTTAAAACAATCTTATTTCCGTTATCTAATCATTGTATGTTGTCCCCTATGTCTTCCGGGATGCATATAATTTCATTTTGTCCCATTTATTAAAACATAATTACTCAAACATACTAATTTTATAGAGAGTGCTCACTTATAATATGATATTATAATAATAATATCAATATCACACTGTGATGAGACAGTGTTAAATTGTGTTTTAATAAATGAGACAAAATAAAATTATATAGATACTGAACGACCTAAGAGACAACATATAACTATTAAATATAGGAAATAAGATTGTTTTAAAAATACAATTTTTGGTGAAGATGGAGGAATACTCTGGAATGCTGGTGAAGACGGAGGAATACTCTGGAATGTCGGTGAAGATGTAAAAAGAATTGTGAGCTAATAAGACATTGCTATGGGAAATTTATGGTATCACTAAAAATATAATAGTATATTAAAATCTTTCTCCTAGTTAGAATTTATATAATTTTAATAAATATTATTTCCTTACATTTTTCCACTGTCCATCATCGTTTTGATACACATGATATTCTAATTCTGGAATTTTTGAATTTTCATCAGATATATGCAGTTCTACTGTAGTGTCACGTGGGCCAATAATGCCACATTCTTTAGCAACACTTAAGGCAGTTTGTATATTATCTCCTGAAATAAGAATTATGAAATATTCATCGGGCGTGAATTGTCTCATGAATTTCACACTAAATAACAGCTAAAATATTCACCCGTTATCATAACAATTTTTATTTCTGCTTTTTTCAGGAGATCGATGGTGGGAATCGTTTCTTTCTTCAACCTATTTTCCATCACTATAAAACCAGCAAAATTTAAATTGTTTTCGATATCATCTCTTAATATCTTATCGAACTTATGGTATCCGACATTTTCTAACTGTTTCCAGCCGATTGCTAGTACTCTAAATCCTTCCTTGGTGTATTCTTTTAGCTTTTTAAGTGAATCCTTTGACACTGTAATATATAAATTATATGTTATAGTCTTATTCTTTTTTAAAAATATACATAAGCAATTAAAAGAAAATGCTACCTGTATTTTGATTTGATAAGGACATTATCATTTCTGGTGACCCTTTACAGTACAAGATCATATCTTTGCTGCCTAGCTGGCGTGTAATGACGCTCATTCTCTGTAGCCTTGATGAAAATTGGTATTGATGTAAAATACCAATTTCAACATCATTCTAAAAAATTTACAGCATAATTGAATTATGAACATAATTTAAAAGTGAGGGTTCTTTATAAACAAATTTTTTTTTTTTCAGATAACATTTTTGGATTAATGATCATACTTAATCATAGGTAGTTAAAGAGATAGACAAAAAAATGCATCTTAAATATACTGATATCATGTATCTTTTGTTTCATGCAAAATATCTCAATTTTAATTTATGATCAATAGGGTGAGAACTGTAACGAGAGGAAATAATCTTACTTTCTCTGGTCGCTTAGGAGATGTGACCACAGCCGGAACTAAGAGATCATATTTTTCTTCATCAGGTAATGACGGTTCATTAAAAACCCATTGAGTTGATTCAAACATCTAAAATAATCAAACCGAAAAATTAGTACTGTACATAAACTATTCTAAATTAATTATTTAATTGTATATGGTAGGTTTATAATACATATATTACCTTCACATCTAGGGGATCACCGACAAGTTTTCCATCTATTAGGGTGAGTGAATGACAGGTGGCCATCCCAAACATTAAGTGATTGTGTTCCATATCGTTCAGATTTTTTAAAGGATTCGAAAATTCTCCCTCTTTCACAGGAACGACTCCCCACATATCCAAACCGTCTTCAGTGAGTGTACCTGTCTGCCAAAAGATTAATTTTCCCCTCATATTTATAAAATTACTTCAAATTTTATAATTGTATGCATTTATATAAAAAAAACAACCATGAGCTCATGTTTTTTTTATTTGTTTTTTGTTGAAAAAGCAAGAGATCAAGGAGAAGATGATCAGAGTGGCCTTCAAAATTAAACATAAAATAGTATGAAATTGTTTATGAATGCTGACGTTTACATTTAAGTATAAATTTAGGGCCCATTTATACACTTGCCAGTGGCCTTTCAGTGCAATGACAGTTCAGTGTTTCCGTATTACTGAAAAATGATATTCTTCTGAGGATTAGAATGGAGGAGTTCCCATCTATCCGGCGCAGTTTGGTATCAGTGATGTCTACTGAACTGCGCCGGACATGTGGGAACCCCTCTATTGTGATTCTCAGAAGAAAATAATTTTTCACTGATATGGAAACATGAAACTCACTGCACAGACCTGCGTAATAAATGAATTCTAATTCTGTGAAATAACATACTTTGCGAGTTTTATTTCTGGATATACACTTTTTTGGTTGTTTTGTTTTAACTAAGATTGCTTTTAAATCATAATTTAAATATTTTCATGCACTTGATGTAAAATATTACCAAATATACATCCTGTTTTTTTTTCTGTTTATATCAGTAATATATTGGTAATAATAAGATCATTTTTAGTTAATCTAGAATTAAAAAAAAAAAACTATTTTTATTTAAAATGATAATTAAGCTTATCATAAATAAGCTATGTTATAAAAATCCTCTTATACCTTATCGAAACAAATGCAGTTCAGAGATCCGGAAACATTTATTACTCTGGAGTTGATGCATGCGATTTTCTGTTGCTTGAGTCTGTTTAGGGCATAAATTTTTCCGACTGTCATTGCTCCTGGCAGTGCTGGGGGGATGATTATGGTGAAGAGATCGAAACATTTCACAAACACGTCTCCTATTGCTACTCCTCGTGCCATCTGTGCAAACAGTATTGAATATATTTTAAGTATTTTATACATTATTGATAAGATAGTTTCTAAAATTATGACTGGATAGCTTGTTTAAAAATGTCTTATAGGTCCATATTCTACTTCAAATTCCATATTCTTTCGGCAATTAATTTAATTTTCTAATCATTTTTTTTAAATTTAAGTTGAAGGATTAAACTTATTTTATGTCTTGCCAAAAAATCATTATACAGATTACCTAAAAAAATTGATTAAAACATTTAAATAAGGCTTCCAAACTTAATAAAAAGAGTCTTGTCATATGAAGTACTTTTATTGTATGTTATATAGACTTATATCCTATGTCAGTATTTGATTACTTACCTTCGAGTAGAGTGTGTATAAAAATCCTAATAGGCCAATTGTTCCAAGGACCCAAATAAATTTATAAGAATCTTGATCGAATTTGAAATCTGCTGGAGGAGGATATAAAATCGATCTTACAAGACTTCCTTTTGCTGTTAGGAAACCTGTTCGTATGACCACTGCATGAACTTTCTCATAGCCGTAAAAGCGAGTTTGAATTACATGAGTTCCACAGAACAAAGTATGATTAGCATCTTCTGTTGTGTTATAATTTGTATCGTTATTCGGTAAAGGTGTTTTAGTCACTGGGACGCTTTCTCCTATAGAAAAGCAAAATTAAATTAATATATTCTCATTACAAACTTAGTAGCTATGAAAGAAATAGTAGGTAAACAAAGCCCATTGCACTTATAAATGTTCTCAGTTTGGCTAAATAAACATTAATAATTTTTAATTGTTACAAGACCAGTCAATTATTGCATTAGTTGCCATGTTAGATATCTTACCTTTAATTCTACTTTTTATAGTTATCCAGTTAATAAAAAAATATAAGTCGGTAAATTTTAGAAATTTTTATACAATTTCTGATCGAAGTTAAATTTCTGCTATCTGATTTGAATAAACATATTTTATTTCATGACTAATTTTTGCTCTGAAGTTGGTATTGTAATTTAGGTTTAATGAGAAATAAATCGTATAGGCAGTGGCAGATCCAAAGGGGGGCCAAGGGGATGACCGTCCAGAGCCCCTTGCCATATCAATGTTAAATAAATGACTAATGCTAATAAATGTATAGTTTTGGAGGGGCTTTATAGAGTTCCCCCCTCTTCTTGGGGGGTATTCCATATCTGTCAAACCCTTAAATGGCTTAGGTTGTAAGGAATAAATTTTTTTATTTATTTATTCCGCACTACATTCTGGCTTTATTGATAATAATATTAAAAATAAATTTTTCATCTGATATTTCAATTACATAATTTTTACAAAGAAATATTATGTTCTTTATTTTAAAATAAATTCCTGCAGAAAAAAAAAAGGTTATCTTAAGGAGTGAAAAAAATTATTTAAAAAGAAAAAGTTTTTAATTAAGTTTTTGGAAGAGAATAAAATCAATGAAGGGAAAGGCGTGCAAACCCGTGAGAAATGTTAAGGACGAATCAGGGCAAATGATTACTGAAGATGGGGAAATATTGGAGAGATGGCGACGCCATTATTCTGCATTGTTTTCTGGTGTCTCGGAGGAGAGAGTGGAGGACAGGCGGGAAACAGAAGAATATGATGACGTGATATGGGAGGAAGATGTCACTTGGGCTATAGAGAAAATGAGGAGTGGCAAAGCAGCAGGCAAAGATGGTATTGCTCCAGAACTTATAAAATTTGGAGGTCTACAATTATATAAAGCTTTGCAGGACCTGTTTCAAAATATTTTCTCTTCCAAATCCATGCCTGAGGAATGGGGATGCAATATCATCATGCCGATCCACAAGAAGGGTAGCTCTAGTGAATGCCAAAACTATAGACCTATATGTCTCTCCCCTGTAGTCTATAAACTTTATTCCTCTATACTGGAAAGAAAACTCCGATCAATCGTTGAAGACAAATTGGAAGAGGAACAAGCAGCTTTTAGACCACACCGACAAACGCAGGATCACATCTTCTCGCTGAAGACGATTATTGAGAAGGCATGGGATAGAGGAAAGAACTTGTACCTAGCGTTTCTGGACATAAAAGCAGCATTCGATTCAGTCCCTAGAGAAGAAATTTGGACAGCTCTAGCCGCTAAAAATGTGCCCGCAGCATTAATAAATGCCATAAAAAGCACTTATCATGACTCCAAAGGCATGGTTAGAATTAATGGAAGAATGTCAGAGGCTTTCGCCATGAGAAGGGGTGTTAGACAGGGGGACAGTCTTAGTCCTCTTCTTTTCATCACTTTTATGGACGAGATATTGAAAATCTGCAAGCGGAGGACAACACGGATGGTCGTTGGAAAGTGGAACATGAGGACAATCCTAGCGCAAGTAATGGTTTTTGCAGATGATATTGTCCTCATTGCCGATTCCAAGGAAAATCTACAGCAGGCTGTTACGGAGTGGGAGGCTGAGCTAGAAAGGAAGGGTATGATATTGAATGTTGGAAAAAGCAAGGTGATGCACATCGGACGTGAAGAAGAGGAGGTTTTGGTTCACTGCAGGGGAGAAACCTTGGAGACAGTGCAGGAGTATACTTATTTAGGAGTAGTGCTCACCAGAAATGGGAAAATGGACCAAGAGCTCTCAAACAGGATTAAAAAAGCAAATAGCATATACTACCAGCTATGCAACACAGTGGTGGGGAAAAGGGAATTGGAAAATAATGTAAAATTACATATCTTCAAGTCCATATACCTACCTACCCTCATCTATGGAAGTGAGAGCTGGGTCCCGTTGGACAAGCACTGGAGTAGGGCTACTGCGGCAGAGATGAAATACCTCCGGAAAATGGCAGGCAAAACAAGGAGGGACAGAGTTAGGAATGAGAGAATAAGGGGAGACCTGGGAGTGACTGCACTGAAGGAAACAGTGGAGAGACGACAGCTGGGATGGTTTGGTCATCTGTGCAGAATGGATAAGGACCGGGACCCAAAGAAATTCTTTGAAGCCAGGCCTATCGGACGCCGCCCTCGAGGAAGACCAAGATTGCAATGGATAGACCAGATCTCAGGGATTGGTGAAAGGAAGGGAAGGCCAATAAATGTAATGAAAGCGCTGGCTGGAGATCGAGAAGCTTGGCAGTCTTGGATCGGGGCACCTCCACGCTGAAAGGCACTAAAGGAGGAAGATAAAGAAGAAGAAGAAGAGAAGTTTTTAATCCCTGCATTTGAATTTCTTTCTTAGTCTGAATTGGCATTCTTATTTTATATATTATTTGAAATTGTTAAGGTTCTGTTTTTATTACTATTGTTAATAATTTCTTACTATGTAATATGATAGTTATCTTTCTTTATGCCTATATAGAAGTATGTAAAAAAAAAAAAAAAGACTTCTTAAAAAATTAAACATGTTAACCATTAATACTCAATTTGATAATATTGTAGGCTGTAGAGGACTTTGGAGAAAAAAGAAAAGATAGTCTTACTAAGTATATCTTCATATCCTTAATATCTTTAAGCCAATGAAATAGTCTTTTGCAGTTTGGAACTATCATTCATGAAATGAAATTTTGTTGTTTAGATAAATAAAATACCTGTTAACATGCTTTCATTGACAATACAATTTCCATTCAATAAAACAGCGTCGCAAGGAACAGTACAACCATGTGCTGGTATGACAATTACATCTCCTGGTACTAATGCTGTAGTAACGACATCCTCATATACTCCCTCCCCTCTTTTTACAGTTATTATATCGGATGAATGAACTGTTTCTCGTAACTTTCTTTGGTTCTAAAATTATTAAATTTTTTCTTAAACATTTGATTACAGCACCTGTTAAATTGAATTATCTATTCACCTTTGTTAAACAAATTAACAAAAAAAAGAAAATTCTTTGAAAAATTAAAACAATTTTTTTTCAATTTTGTTATTAAACTGAATAATTTTTCTTACAAAAACTTAAATTCTTTACTGTTCAATTAAAATTTGTATCATTCAACAAAAAGATATTCCAATATTCAATAAGAAAAGCAAAATAGTTATTCCCAAATAAGTTTTTGCACACCTTTACTTTTCAATTCAGTACTCTGACTCACCCTATTTCCAAATCTCAAAAAGTTGGCCAAAATGACGAAAAACAAATAATTCTTATTTTGAAAGTGAGCTACAGGTAAAATTATTCCTTCAGTGAGAGTACAAAAGAACTAGTAATTAAAGTTATTGCCATAAATTTTGTTTGCTAGTAATTTTATTTAGTCAAAATGGATTCTTCTAGTGACACAATTTATAAACGTAAAACATGAGAAAACATAAAATTGAATATTTGTTAGTTATTAATATTTAAAAAAAAAAATTAAATAATAAATAATTGAAGTTCTCATTTTAATTATTAGCCTAATTCGGAACAATTGGTAATTCTACAGAATTCAGTGGTCAACTTCATATTATTTTGTCATATTATTTTATACTATTATCTTTCAAAGTCATTTTTAAATAATTGCATCAAGCTCCAACTGCATTGCTAGAACGCAAATGAATAAATGAGTGTTTAAATCCATTATTCATCAATCAAACTGTAAATATTTTGCGTATAAAATAAAGTTTCTTGGAATTATTCATTATCAAATGGAAAACAAAATTAAAAATGTTCAAGGATTGATTAAATTATTTTCTGATTTTTAAAATAGTATAACAATCAAAATAATATTAATTGAATATATGATGCTAAAATCTTTTAAATGATAATATTCAAGAAGAAATTTCTCATTTGTTTTATTTTTTTTTTCTTCTGATTTACTCTGAAATTTTCTTATCTTTTTGCTGTTAAGTACCTGATTACTTTTCAATTAAACAACAATTTCATCTTTTGTCCAGATTTTGACATTCGGAAGCACTGTGTGAGTTAATAAGCAGTAGTCAGTTTTAAATAAAGTAAGTATATTGATTTGATACTCACCGAATGTGTTTGAGCGACTGAAGACCCGATACCAAATAATGACATTAGAATTATAGCTACAGAGTAATAGTAATATTCGTCTGAGATCCACAACGAAAGGGCGAAAACTTGAAAGATGTAGAAAGGATTCAAAATTTCTAGAGCAAGAAGAGTTAATACAGATTGAATAGGTACGTTAATTTCATTCAATCCGTATGCGATTCTCCTAAAAACATTTGGTCATTTGTAATTCAAGTGATCCTCAACAAAATTTTAATGTCTCATGAAGTTTGTCGATTCTTACTTCTGCATTTGTTGTGCTTCTGAAAATCCTCTATTGTTTTGTAGATCACACTTTTTAATCGATTCATCCATTCCAACCAGCTTTATAAATTTGTTTTCTTCGTTTACCCAAATGTAGCAAAGTTTCTTAATCCACACTGCTCTCAATTCAGGTAAATCTGCAACAAATAAGTTTTATGGAATAGATGTGATGAATCTTCAAAGCTTAGAATATTTTACATTCAGATTGAAAGAAGATCAATTCAAAAAATGTATTAGTTAAAATTAATATTTGAAACTCAATAAGATTTACATAAAAATCCTAAATAATTTTTCCTATTTAATGTAAGGTTGCTTCGCCTTTTTCATTATGGATGTGATACATTTTCGTTGTTTTTTCTTTCTATAGTAACATGTTCCATGCCATTTGGTAAAATACTTCAATGAGTTGAAAACTGGTTATGTTATAATTAATGTTTATTTACCTACATAAAAAATGTAATATTTGTAATTATAATATATTTTTATGGCTTCTAGCACTGATTACGGTCAGATTGATGACTGAGAGTCATTAATATTTGGTGCTTACGTCATCAATATTTCGTGAGCGGGAATCGATAGAAGTGGTGTTTAATTTCCATAATAAATTGAAACCTAAATTTCGAATTTTTAACGCTTGCGCCTTTTTCAAAAAACGATGTTGATATAAAGAAAACACTATGCTCAATTAGATCTATACTTCATGAGAATCTGATCTTTACAATAAATAAAAACCATTAGGCTGAGGTGCCTGATTCTCGACCTTATTTTTTGGAGGATAGTGTGTTTAGAACTGAGGTCCGTTAACTTTTATTTGTTTATTTATTTTTTATTTTAAATAAATAATAGGCCTGATATATCCTCAGACTATTGTCAGTTCTTCATTTTTTAAGACGAGGAAGTGAGAATGAGTGACTGTCCAACTGTTTTGGGATGTTTAGAAAATTTTATTTACTTCCCAAAACACATTTATTTCAGGACAAAACATTATTATATCCTGGTGATGTGCTTGAAAGTTAAGTATTTATGTTTCCGTGATCAGTTGCAACTTCTGAAAAAAATAAAAAAAATTTCCTTTAAAAAAATATTGGAAATTTGTAAAGTTATGCTATCTTTCTATTAATTATTTTGATTTGATTCACAAAGAGGTCAAAGATTTGAATCATTTGTCCGCTATCAGCTTTTTGTAAGTGAATAATTTTTAATTACACTTAAACAACCACAATGTATGAAACTTTATGGTTTATTTAAAAAAATCTGATATCTAGATAAATTTAGATTTTTCATCATTGACATAAATATAATAAACCTGTACCATTGCATCCCGTAATATAGGATCTTGCTTGGGTTCAGTAGTTGGTAAAGAGGTACAGTTTTCTTATCGATGGTATTACAAGGAGTTGAAGTTCAACCACTAGGTTTATATCTCCCATTCAAGGGTCATGTCTCACTTTATAGATGCTGAACCTGTCCCATGGGTGTCTCCCAATTTAGAATAGAATTTATAAAAAATAAAAATAAGGATAATCGTCTTCTGCTCACTATATAAATTCTTATTATTTCAATTTTTTTTTTTAATGGATCCAAATTTCTCTGAGAATATATTGGAAGTTTGATTAATAATTATCAACAATTTTAAATAGCAATTCATAAATAGCGTAATATTAACAAATACTTTTATTTTTGCATTGGTGTCTTCCTCGAAGAGTCGTTGGGACATGTTAAATTTTCTATATTTATGGTAGCACTATCATTGTCTTAAAAAAACTAAGAGGAGTCTAGTTATTTTAGAGGATATCTCCTCTAAAGGATATCTCCTTACTACTCATTCTTATTTTATTTTTTTGCGGCATTAAATAACAAATATGTACTATTATTAATATGTTTTCTTTTTAATGTTATTAATTACTTTTTTCTATATTTAACAGAACGTGATATGATATTGCAACATGGTGGTCTGATTACTGGTAGACAAAAAGGGTTTATTATTAAAGATCAATCCCAGAATGCAAGAATCCAGAAGACAGAGAGCCGAAGCCAGAATAAAATTTCTTGTCAAAAGGATATAATGTCTAATAGCTGTAGAGCTCAACAGAGGCTAATGAATTTGACTACAAAATCAAAGATCAAGGATGTGCAACCGAAGCTTCTTACTGAGTCCTCAGTACGGAAAAATCCAGGTGATCCCAAACCACCTTTCATTTACAAAGTTCAAAATTATGAACACATTAATTCCTCCAAAAGTGAGGGGAAATTAAGAAATCCTGTTATGCATAATGGTTGTTATGAATACTACCCTAAAGACCCTGTTTCTGATAGTGACTTTACTGTTAAAAAAACAATTCAAAATGGTT